>BPTQ01000004.1:253351892-253450533 GCA_019973895.1 Chrysanthemum seticuspe
AGGTTTGAGAATGAAAAGGTTGCTGAGCAATTTGTGGACCATTTTCAAAATTTTCTGGGCAAGAAAGAGAATGTCACTGAATTTCCTAGTGATAGATTTGATTTTTCTAATAAACTAACTCCTGAAGAAGCTATAGAAATGATTAGACCAGTCAGTGATACAGAGATTAAAAATGCCATGTTTGATATTGAAGACTCAAAGGCACCAGGTCCAGATGGTTTCACATCAAGGTTTTTTAAATCTGCTTGGAGTATAGTTGGTATGGAAGTATGCAAAGCAATTAAGGAGTTTTTTGACAATGGAAAGCTTCTTGGAGAGGTAAATGCCACTGTTATATCACTTGTTCCTAAAATAGCTGTCCCTGATAAAGTGTCAGACTTTAGACCAATTGCATGCTGCAATGTTTTGTATAAGTGTATAAGCAAAGTCTTAACCAACAGAATAAAGAAAGTCCTTGGGAAACTTGTTGATGAGAACCAGAGTGCCTTTATATCTGGTAGGCAAATTACTGATAATATCTTACTTTCTCAAGAACTTTTAAGAGGATATAATAGAAAGCAAAAGGATAAGAAGGTGTCTTTTAAGATTGACCTGCAGAAAGCTTATGATACTATTAATTGGGACTTTTTAAGGAAAATCTTGGGACAATTTGGTATGCATAGCAAGATGATTGGGTGGATCATGACTTGTGTGTCCACAACAAAATTCTCAATTAGTATTAATGGAGATAGGGTTGGATACTTCAAGGGGGGTAGAGGTCTTAGACAAGGTGACCCCATTTCTCCTTACCTGTTTACATTAGTAATGGAAATCCTTAATAAGATTTTGAAACACAAAATTGTTGAAGCTGGGAATTTCAAGTTCCATAAAGGATGCAAAAAACTAGGAATCACACATCTATGCTTTGCAGATGACTTGTTAGTATTTTGCCATGGGGACTGTAATTCTGTGAGAGTTGTTAAGGATGCATTGGCTGACTTCAGTGAATTTTCTGGATTAAAAGCTAATATGAATAAGAGTACTATCTTTTTTGGGGGTATGACTGATACTGAGAAAGAAAGAGTGCTATCTGTGATTCCTTTTGCTGTTGGGAGGCTTCCTGTTAAGTATTTAGGGGTTCCACTGATCACAAAGAAGCTTAGTACCAAAGATTGTAAGCCGCTGATAGATAAGGTTAGAAATAAGGTAATGGATTGGAGAACAAAGGTACTTTCTTATGCTGGAAGACTACAATTAATTGCTTCAATATTAAGTTCCATGCAAGTTTATTGGGCCTCAATCTTCCTTCTACCTAAATCAGTGATTTATGATATCAACAAATTGTTAAAGGGGTTTCTATGGAGTCAAGGAGAGTTACAGAAAGGGAAAGCTAAAATATCATGGGAAAAAGTTTGTAAACCAAAGGATCAGGGTGGTTTGGGGTTAAAGAATTTATATGTGTGGAATGAAGTACTTTTTGTCAAAAATCTGTGGAATGTGGCAACTAAAAAAGATTCATTATGGGTCAAATGGGTTAACATAGAGAAGCTTAAAGGGAGGAATTTCTGGGAAGTACCTGTGGACAGTAATAGTAGTATATGTTGGAAGAATATTCTGGGTCTTAGAGAGAAAGTAAGAAGCCATATTCTGTATAAGATTGGAAATGGGAAGACTACATCTGCATGGCATGATCACTGGTGTCAATTGGGTCCTTTAAGTAACCTCTTTTCAGCTAGAGATGTCTATGAAGTAAGACTGAAGAATGATAATACAGTTGCTGATTTGATGAAGAATAATTCATGGATTTGGCCAGTAAAATGGGTTGATAAGTTTCCTTGTTTGAAAAATATTCCTCTTCCAGTGGAAAATAATGAGTGCAAGGATAAGACTTTTTGGATTACTAATATGGGTAAAGAAGTGAATTTTGAAATCAGTAGTGTATGGAAAGATTTCTGCAGTTATGATCAAAAAGTTAATTGGAGTTCAGTGGTATGGTTTAGTAAATGTATTCCTAGGCATGCTTTTGTGATGTGGTTGGCTGTTCAAGGAAGACTAATGACTCAGGACAGAGTGGCTAAATGGAGACCCAATGAAGTCCTGGAATGTGCTCTATGCAATACTTGTGCAGACTCCCATAATCACCTTTTCTTTACTTGTACATTCTCCAATACAATATGGAAAGAACTAATGCATATGATTAACAAGCAATTATCAGTTTGCTGGGATCAAATAGTGGTGGAGTTATCTGGAATGCCTAATAACAACAACATATGGAGCATTGTGAGAAGATTGGTATGTAGTGCAGCAGTGTACTATGTATGGCAGGAAAGGAATAATAGGCTGTTTAAGAATATCAAAAGGGATGAGAAAATGATTCTTCAAGCTATAAAGGAAACAGTTAAACTAAAGTTGATGAGTTTTCTGGTTAAAGATACACAAAGAGTTAAAGATGTTGAAAGAAGATGGGAAATAAAGATTCCTAGAGTGAAGAATTAAGGAGAGTATTTGAAGATAGTATGTTTGTTATTGTTTGAATGCTTTTAGTTTTAGTAAAGTTTGGTCTTTATGCAAGCTAGTTTACAAAATTTGGACTGCATGGGCAGTTCACTGCAAAAATTGTTTGTAATAGTTTGTAATCATTTTTGTGATATATATATATTCTCCTTTCACAAAAAAAAATATATATGTATGCCCCACTTACATTTTTTAAGCTTTTTGTTATGGTAAAATAAAAGGAAATATTGAAAATGTTAAGATGTCGTTTTAAAAATCATTATTTGAAACTCAACATGACAATAGCCAAATTGAAAGTCATAGTACACAACCTCCAAAAGATCAGAAGTTCATGCTTTTGCTTAATCAAGGATTACTCTCAGGTTAGAATGTAAAAAACATGTCATATATGTTACCCCGTACATCGATCAAAACTAGTGAGCCAAACTTTTCGAATAAAAAGAAAGTTAATAGTAAGAGAGGATATACCGAGGCTGAGTAAACAAAATGGAAACAATTCATTCCCGTTTCCAGTAATCTGTAAGGATTGATCATGACGATTACTTGTGACAGTTATCACAAGAATTAGATCCATTTTTGCACACTCTTTGGTTGAAAGATTCTCCAAAGTCCTCAAGTAGCATCTGTCTACGACATTTTTCCTGCAGATTAAAAAAAAGAACATAACCACATTCATTAGTGTGACTTATCAATTATTAAAGTACAAGAGCGTACATAACAACAAGTCCACAACATAGATCATATACTACTGGACTTGGATTTGAAGTAATCTGCACAAACAAGTTTAAATTTTTTTTCTCGGCAAAATAAAGATGGTTACATAAAATAGAACTTATACTACAGTATAGGTGTGTGTTTATAAGCAGATTTTAGATGAGCATCCAAAAGGAATCACGGTTTACGGATGATAAAAGGATTAGATAACATGTTTACCTTCTTTTCACAACACTATTTCATCTTGCGAGCTTGATCTATTGCTAGCTTAAAACTTTCTTTTTGACCGCATCCACTTCGTAACATGCAGACAATACAGCTAAAATCCTTTTTCTGTTATAAAGCAAGGCATTTCAAAGGAACACTATCGATCTCTCCCTGCCCTTCCAGATGATTCCTGATAATAGCTTTCAATAGAATTGGATAATGTATTGTGAATCACAGATCGCTGAAATCGATGGTTACAAAAAAAAATGCGATTTTTTTTTTTTTTTACCAATTGATTGTTTTAAAAAAACGTTATTTACCAGCTTGTTGAAAAATATTGACTATTATATGGTGGTCTCTTTATATTTCTATTCACTTTTATATTAGAAGCCTTATGTAATATCCAAATCCATAAACAAAAGTCTAAGATAAGGCCCATAAGTGGCACCTAGGTTTAGAATATAAATACTCTCAAATAGTATCATTTGAGGGTGGTGCTTGAGAGTGTATTGTGTGTGTTTGGATAATAAAGTTTTAGTTTATTTTCTCTTTTTCTCTCCTCTTAACATCATCACACCGCTACTCTCTTGTACCATCCAAGCTTTATATAATGTGTAGAGGTTAGAAAAGAGGTCATGCAATTCTAATCAGCAGTTGATTCTCACGGGATATTTTTAAGCATTGAAGTTTATGGTGCTTCACAAGTGATCGTTTTTGTCTACTTATGATCGTTTATAGTCTTTAGCACAACTGTTTAAAGTTTTTCAGCAAAGTTGAAAACGTTTTAAATTATGCTTAAGACAAGATTGAATATTTGGACTAGATCGCAACCATCAGGGGGAAGAAGAAGTGTAGGTGGTGACGTAGTATACGTGTGTTGAGTTTATCAGGTCAATGAAGAATGCCTATAGACGTATATACAATTTATTTTTCTGGTAGATTCGTGTCGGGTATCATTATTTCGGCTTCGTGATTTCGTTAGTGTGAAGTACTTGCATACGTGAAAAGTTCTTGTTGATTTCTTGCATGTCACCCCAAATGAACATTCTGCATTTCATTGAGAACTTAGTTATATTCAAGAAAAAGCGTACTCTTAGAAGGATTTATCTAGTATTTCGGACACTGGTCGAATGGATTCGTGCCAAGTATGTAGGGTACTTCTTGAGAGATTTATTGGGTCAACGAACTTTGGTTGGATAGATTCGTGCCTGGTATTATTGTTTGACTTCATTTATCTACGTGAAAGTTTATCTCAATGAAGGAGATAGAGAAGCTTGCTAAGTGTATTATAGTATCCGGAACAGTTTCCGCTGCTACATTAAAGTTAAAGATACGGTATCTTCTATAATTCAGTTGTGCATTCAAAGTCAAGATAGATGATATGTACACAACAAGTTCCGTTGTCAGTTTGGGGGGAAGCTGATTCAGAAACTTCGCCAAAAAGAAAAGTATGAAGAAGATTCTAAAGACATGGTGTATGAATTTGGGGAAGTTAATCTAATTCATATTTTTACGGCGTTTCGTCTGCAAGTATTGAAGAAGAATAAGCAAGCTCAGGATTCCAGAAAATCAAGATTTGTCTTGTCATCTTTGAAACTGTTGTATTTAATGTTTATTTTAGTTGTAGGATTCATTGTAAGTAATTTTTGTACTTCATCACATTATGGGTAGATTGTTAGCCTTAAATGTGACGACATTTAAGGGATTTACATTAGTTTACTTAAAACCAACACGCAAGGACTAGAATAGACAATTATTTATAGATATGGTGTGTAATGGTTATATATACCCTCCTAGACTTCACTAGGAGGGTGAGACTCATTTGTATGTGTGTGTTTTGATTCTTTTCTCTCTATAAAACACACACTCTTTCCTTTCTCTCACTACTTTCTCTCTCTAACTCTTAACATGTATTTCATGTATTTCGAGTCTCCTCGACCTCCCGAAGTTAGATCTTGATGTTAACAGAAAGTATCATGGCTGATGATGTTGGTGGTACTTCGCATGTTGCTAACCAAGGAACATAAATGGATGATTCTGGGAAAAAGTTAATGGTAATACCTTGAGTTCATTTGTTGATTTGCTTGATGTGGATAAAAACAAAATTTAAGTTAACTTTCGTGTTCTTACTACGCCTGCTTCTAGTGAATGTGAGATAGTGATACCTAGATCATCTGTGGAGGATGTAAATGGCAGATTGGCTAATTCATTATACGGTTATTTCATCAGTAAACGCATGGCTTTTCCTGTTGTGCAAAATTATGTTTTTAACGCCTGGGTAAAATGTAGCATACAAAATATTATGATGAACGCTAATGGATTTTTCTTTTTCTAATTTGCTTCAAAAAAAGGGTTGATGATGTACTTGATAATGGTCCTTGGATGATCCGAACCATACCATAATTCTTAAAAAATGGACTAATTCTACTAGTTTGAAACAAGAGGAGTTAACTCGTGTTTCGGTTTGGGTTAAACATCATGATGTTCTAATGACGGCTTGCACTACTGATGGAATTAGTGCTATAGCAACTAATAATGGTAAACTGTTAATGCTTGATTCATTTACTTGTAAGATGTGCAATGAATCATGGGACGGAATAGCTACGAAAGTACTGACTATAATAAGTGCTGAAAACACTTTGAAGGACCTAGTGGTTATTGCTATCCTGCTTTTGGATGATAAGGGATACATGTACGAAACAATTACTATTAAATATGAATAGGCTCCTCCATGATGTGCCAATTACAGTATTTTTGGACATAACACTGAACATTGCCCTAAAATGGTTCGTACTAAGCCCATGAATCGTGGGGAGGTGCAACATGGTAGTAAGAAGATGAATCAAAGTAATACTGGAATTGGTGGAAAGAAATCGCCTGCTGGCTTTAATATGGGTTCTAAATTTCAATTTAAGCCAAGTAAACAGGTAGATAAACCTGTTTCCAAAGAAGAATGGTGCTATTACAAGCGGTACGAAGAAGAATCCTAAAAATCCTAGACAAGAGGAAAATGATTTGAACCCCTTTGATGCATTATACTGGTTGAAAAAGATGATGTGTTAGGTGCAAATGGGGGTAATTTCATTGGGGGGGGGAGGGGGCAAAACTGTTGTGGACGAGGGGCATAAGGCTGATCCGGAGCCTATTTAGATCTTGACGGGCACGCCTAATGATGTTACACTTTTGAATGAGGTACAACTGGCAAATGAACAATCAACTCCTACCATGTCTAATGTGGTTGGTTCGAAAATATAGGAAAGAACAAGGTTAGTGATGTGGTTGAGGTGGATAGCGATACTGAAGTGGAGTAGGTTTTTGACGAAACATCAGGTTTCATGGCATCCAAAAGCGGATGTGGAATTGGGATGAAGATGCTATACGAGCATTGGAATGATGATTATGATGATAACTCATACGATGATGATGAGTGTGAAGATTTGATTGAAAAGCAATTAGCTTTTTGTGACGCTCATGATATAAGGCTTCGTGGTCATAGACATTAGTAGTTTTTCATAAGTATGGTTTGTTATTCTTATAAAATGTTCAATTTAAAGCACGAATGGAGCATTTCTTTTCCCGCCTATGTATCGGGCTGAAATGTGAGATTCACTCACATATCCTATGTACTTAAATATTTTTGAAAGTAATAAAATTTACCGGTGTAAAAACTTTTTACCAAAAAAACTAGAAATCATTTAAGAAAATAAGTTTGATTCGCAAAACAATTGAATTACAAAGAGAAGATAGACAAGAAGATTTTACAAAGTTCACATGATAATCAAAGTGACGAGTGACGGTGGTTGACAATAAAATATTACTATATTAAAATAATAAAATATATACGGTTGTCACATATGTGTTGCATTATGCAATTTTGTAGTTTGTACGAGTCACCTACGTTGATCACAAGTTGATTGTGATATATATAACATATTGGTTTTGGTCTAGAAGGTTAATACACGATTATAACTAATCTATAAGTTTAACATTTTTCAACACGATAACCGCTTTGGGTTTACAAATATCTTAGACTAAGCTTTTGGTTTACAAATATCTTAAACTAAGCACATATATACCAATATGCGAGTATTTATTTAGCCTTGTAATTAATTACCTAACAAGTGAATGAAACACTGTCGAGATAGTATTACTTGATGGGACATGATCTACTATTCGGGTGGAATACGAATGGAAACCGTCTTGGTGTGATACGTGTAAATTGTTTGGTCATACGCTGATTGATTGTACTAAATCTGTTCCACTTCCTACTCAGCTTAAACAGACTGTTAATGATGGTTATCAAACTGTCACTAACAAGAATAAGGGTAGGAATGGTGGTCCAAGTGTTCCAGGTAAATGACGTTTTACTAAACTGGGTCCTAAATTTAGGTATCAACCTAAAGCGCCTCCTCCTGATCACAACAAGGTGGATAGTGCGAAGAAGAAAACCACTGGTGTGGCTAATACGAGTGGGACAAAGATTGCTACATCTAATCCTTTTGCTGCACTAAATACGATCGATTCTAATGACTGTAGCAATCCTATTGATGTAGAGGTTTCTGGTAATACAATGGATGCAAAGGAGGTTGGATCTCCCGAGACAGGTAATGTATCACAAGATCCGCTTGTGAGTGATTCAATGGAAGCTAACGCGGTTGGTCCTACCCCTATTGTTGAGAAAATTGAGGAGTTTGAAAGGCTTCTTATCGATGGGAAAGCTACTCATGTTGATGATAATGGTAATCCTATTAAAAAGGTTGATTATAAGAGTTATAATAAGGATTTACCGGCTACTTCTTTTACTAAGAGGGTTAACCCGTTCACTAAGGTGGGAGAGATTGTGGATTCTGATAGTGATGATGAGGAGGTTGTGAATACCTTTGATGAGTCGAGTAACCTATTTTGTGGTGTTCATGATCGCGAAGATGACTATGATTATGACAACGATGCGGATCAGGTTTACGATCTTTAAGAAAATTTGGATGCCTATTATGACACGTATGCTATCAAGTTCCAAGGCCTTGGTAGAAAGTAATGTTAGCTACATAGGAGTCTAATGTTATATTCTGAGTAGTGGTTTATTTTATTATATAGAGAATAGGAAGTATCTTGTCATGTAAGCTTTTCGCCTATGTAACGGGCTGATATATGGGATTCACTCATATCCTTTGTACCTAAATGTTTTTTAGAGTAATATATTTACGGGTATTTTGACCTTTTACCAAAAAAAAAAAAAAAAAAAAACAATTGAATGAAACAATAATCCGAACACTCCATATGCTTAGCGTGTTAAAACGAAAGACATGATATGTCCTACCCGATAAAAAAAAGTTGATTTTTACAGCAATATTGTATTTGAAAATTGTAAATCATTGGTCTACAATGGAAGTTAACTCGGTCGTTAAAGTAAATAGACAAATAGTGCTAACTATATAATCTTAGAATAGACCATCACTGCAAAAATGTTAAAGAATAAATATACCTAAAGTCCGTATGCCACGTTTTTGTTAATCAATGTTTTGAAAACCGGGTTTATAATCGACCCGGTCGAGTCACCGGTCACCGATTCGACCGGTTCGACCGCCGGGTCAAACCCGATTTTCTATTAAAAAATATAAAAAATAATAACCGATTCAACCGGCGGGTCAATCCGGGTAAACCCGGTTTTCATAAAAAAAGATTTGAAAAAAACCAAACCCGAACGGGTTTTGAGAATCGGGTTGACCCGGGTCACTCAAAACCCGGTGGGTCAAACCGGTTAACCCGGTTTTAGAAATCCGGATTTTTTTGACCCGTTTTTTTGCCCGAAACTGATTAACCCGGCCAGGTCGACCCTGGTTTCAAAACATTGTTGCTAATAGACTAATATTATGATTAACAAAAACACAAAAAGTAAGATTTGAAAACTTTTCACGAAAATAAAATATTTAATACTCCCTCCGTCTTAAATTAATAGTTAACGTTTCTTTTTTAGATTATTGTCTACTATTAAAAATAGATAAAAAAGTTTGATTGGATTTACCATATTGAATTTAATATTACAAATTTAAAAAAATATATTCTAATTAATTATTTTTAAAATAACGATGTCATTCTGCAAAACTTAAAAGAAAGAAAGCAATAACAATTATCTTTTTTTAAAACTCTGTGTTTTTTTGTTAGGGGTCAATAATTTTGAGATGAAAAGAGTAAATATTTTGATTGAAAAAAATGCAAATGATAAAAAAAAGTATCATACTTGCCACAACTTTCTTTTGTGGGTAGCAAACAAAATAATTTGCTTTTGTGAGTACTATACTTTCAAATTTATCCTCTTTAGGGTATTTTGCAAAAAATTTGGACATTTTTGCCCCTCTTAGCTAATAGAATTTTTTTTTCCGAAAGGCAAAAATGTCAAATAATACCCTAAAGAGGATGAATTTGAAAGTATAGTACCCACAAAAACAAAAAAATTTGTTCGCTACCCATAAGGGAAAATGGTTTTATGTATTATACTAATATTTTTCATAAAATAATTTGATTAATTGGGTTAGGTAGGTGCTAAAAGTCACGACTAGAAGTTCCTTTCAACAAAATAAATTAGAAGAAATAAGTTGAAAAACTAATTTGCGAAAAGATTTAAAGGCTCACTTAGTCGTATCTCGTATGTGTGTGTCCCACTATATAAAATTATGTTATTTTTAAAACGTTTTTCGTTCACTACTTTTTTAACATATAGATCTTCTGTTGGGTTGTATAAAGTCATGAGGAGAACCAAATTTAGTGTCCTATCAACCATTTAGTCAAGACAAGCAACCTTTTAACCATGGTAAATGGTTGTGTTTCCAAATGAACGAATTTAAACATAGTGTAGTACAAGTTGCATGTAATCATGAAATGAATAGTAAGAAGCAACTTTGAACATATAAATCTGAATGATCTAAGTTCTGTAGGTTTTCGTTGGCTTGCTAGCTGGTAACCAGTTGAAAGATTATGCAGCCATGCAGCCTTCTTTGCTATGGCGATATCACAACTTATTTTTCACTCGAAGCATGCTATGCACTAGCGATAAAATAAGCTATTAGCCAAATTGGAAGCTTTTGATCTTTGTGATTTGGCGTTATGGGATGTTAGGGATGAGCTAAAAGCACAAGGGTCTAATACTTAGATCGAAAATGGTTTGGCTAGCATTATGTTTGAGATTATGGTATATAACATAAACTCAAGTGGTTAATTTTCCGAAACTACGAATATACTCTCGTGTAACGTATTTTTGGAAAAGGAATCTTGTGCAACTCAATATGAATCTGCAATTTTCTTGTAATAATGTTTACTTGTTTGACCCGTTGCATTTCACTACAGTTTTGCTCCGTTTCATTATAATCCACACTATATGTTTGAGATATTTCTTTTATTTCATTATCTCTTTCTTGGTGACTTCCGTGGATGGTGATTTCCTATTGTTAAAACAGTGTTGTATTGCTGGGGTTGGTATTTAACAGTGTTAAGCATTTCTGACCCTTCCATGACCACACCTAAATGTGTACCAAATCATATTTGAACACTTGACCTCTTGTGAGGATATCAAGTGCCTTACCACTAATGTTTCGGTGATAGTTGCCAAAACGAGTTAAATGATGCAACATAAAGTAAAACCAACAAAGTAATGAGTTAAATCCATTATATGGATCAGACAGAACCTTGTCCAATTTTAATATGGGTGGTTGAAAATATTTACAGCCACGTCATACAACACACGTTATTATATGAGATAGAATTTTCGTCGCATGTATATACAGACCAGGAAAATGTTATCCCTAAGAGCATTATAGCATTCTCAAAACCATCATACACAAAATAGTATAACTTTTTTATGCACACAACCTCCTAATTTGATTTGTTTTAAATTTTAGATTATAAATGTAAAAGTATAATTTATGAATACATTTAACACAATAAGTGTATGTATACTTATTCAGGACAAAAAAAAGTGTACATGGATCAAGACGACCCATTTTGACCTGCAATGATAAATGCGTGGTGTTTATGTTGCCACTTGCCAAGGTATCTGCTTTAAAGTTGAGAATAATGCCTGCTGTGATACTATCTAAACCAGGATCCTTATTGCATTCCCTTGTGGAATCGCTCTTTAGTGTCCGTAAAGTAAACCTTTTTTGTTCAGTTACGTGGATTTTGTACAAGATCGATTAGTTCTATTTTCCTTATGGTGCAAAGGTTATTTGTCCTCAATTCGAGACAGTAATAACGCAGGTATAGGAATATAAGTACCAGCATGAGGTAAGACTTTTGCATGTGAAAGCTTAGAACATTGTCATTTGGCTGGTAAATTGTCGGGTACTAAGTGTTCTCTGATTGATCTGATTACTGCTTATAACAGAACTTACATATAAAAGTACTTGTAGACAAATCCAGTTTATCTAATTTTAAACAAAAGGCAACAACATTTTTCATCCAGACACATACAAAGTATCGGTAGACCACAATATTCTTAACAATCTACAGCACTTTTACAAGATGGGGAAGGGCAGGTATCACCTATATGGCAAAATTTCAACGAACAATCGTGCCCATGTACATTAGAGTGAGTGCTGATAGAAGGAACCATATCACTTCCTCCTTCCACTGTCACTGGAAACAAAATATATATTAGTTAAATGTTTAGCGAAAAAAGTATTTGTGCATTTTAATAAGATCAGTAAAAAGAAAGAAAACTCAACACGATGTAAACCTCTCATTAATGTTTGTATGTTAAAGATACATTGTTACATTTACGTTTTATGCTTATGGGTCAAAATAGGGAAGGACATGGGTTGGATCAAGCCTTGATCCAAACACCCCGTTAAGTTGGTAGTTTAGTTTGTTAAAGCCCGTTAGAGGGCAGTTAGAAAAACGGTTATTCCATGAAACGTCACATTGATTCATTGCTTATGATGGTGTCGTTTCATGACGTTTAAATAGGATCGAGCCTAACTTAGTTTGTACAACAACAATTCTGTTTTTAAGTCTTTTGTTATTTACATATTTCATATCTTTGTTTTTATTCAATTCGTATACTTTGTATACTTTGTCTCAAATTCTCACACGCACACCATGGTAAACTATAAAGCAATCATGCATCGTAGATGGCTTGATATAAGACATGTGAAGGGTTGCCAAAGTGTATCATCATATATTGATGACGTATAGTCTGGTGTCGGGCCATGAACCCGACCACAGCCCAATACTTACAAGTCTAGCATGACTTGGGCCAATATCAATAAAGGCTTGGGCTCACGAAAGCTCAAATCTATTTACGGAATAGATATCCGATATCTTCTAAAATAAGAAGATAATCATTCCCAACCGACTTAGGCGGGATACGCCGAAAGTTGGGGAACACGGAACCAACAAGGATTCCGTGCGTATATAAAGGGGATCATACCCCTCGTTTAAGGTACGATCTCAGAACCCTAAAACTCCTTAAACCCTAAACCGATTACTTACTCTCACGCCGGAGGATAATCGTGGGAGACAATCCCACGGTAAGCCTAACGGTGTTTCTTGTCTCTTAGTGCGCAGGTTTCAAGCAGCAATTCTCAATTGGTACGAGAACCGGAGCTCCAATACAGGAACGTCCAACTTTTGTATCAACAAGTGGCGCCATCCGTGGGACCCTACACTAAGAATCGACACTAGAATGACAAAACACGGCAATCAGCGATCGCAGTTAGATCTTATGGGGAAGAAGTCGCAGAGTGGACTAACCCCTAAGCAGACCTCTGGGACAACCAGCGCTGCTAAAAATAAGGGGACAGGTCAAGACTTGCTCTTTCCTCAGGTAGAACCGCACTCGGGAATAACCCAAGTCACTACAACCACCGCGAGTGGAGTAGACCCACTGCGCACTCGGGAACAACCCGTCTTTACTACTCCCTTCCAATCGGTGCTAGAAACTGATCTGACAAAGGTACCAGAGGCACCAGGTCGGGATAAGGGTGCAGCAGTAGAAACAAACGCACTCACTCTCGAGGGAGTAGCGCCAGAATTAGCACCAGAAGCTTTCGTATCCCAAAACTACGAAGCATTGGCTGCCCTCATGCAAGAGGAAGAGAAGAATAGATCAGGGCGGAACTTGAAGGCCCGACTCAATTTCGATTCGGAGTACGATACTTCCCCACCGCGCCACCAGAAGGAAAAGCGCAGAGGAAGCGGTCATAAAACTCCAGTATTCAACAGAATCGGGAGGAGAATCGAGGGTGATGAGACATCTCACTCGCAACACTTGAGTGACAGTGATAGAGAAGAACGGCGTACCAGTGTCTACGCCAGACTGGGTAGCCGTAGAGTACATGATAGACTGGGGCGAAAATATCCCCCAAGTGAAAGCCCTTCAGATCCAGACTATGAGTCAGATTCTGAGGATGGCCGGCGCAAGCGCCGTAAGAAGGTAAATTCATCTTCTGACAACTCCTCAGACAACGAGGATAGTGATACTGGGCATTGGAAATCCAGAAGCAGACGCGATAGCCAAGAGGAAGACATGTCTCTCCCATGGCGCCGTCAGAAAGTGGATGCGTTCACCAGACGCATTAGTGATTTCTCTGAGAACAAGAAAAGGCGCATGCCTGCGAATGTTAAAACCTATGATGGGACAGGTGATCCTGACGATCACCTAAAAATTTTTGAATCAGCCGCGACAATCGAAAACTGGCCACAACCAGTTTGGTGCCACATGTTTAATTCCACACTGGTGGGAAGCGCGCGGAACTGGTTCAACAAACTCCCACGAAGGAGCGTGAATGGTTTTGAAGAGTTGAGAAAGGCGTTCCGCCTAAATTTTACTCAACGCAAAAAGTGTGCCAAAAACCCTGTTGAACTCGCCAGGGTTAAACAGAACCAGGGAGAATCCACGAGCGCATTCATGGAACGCTTCAAAGATGAATGCATGCAGGTTAAAGCATGCCCTGAAGTCTTAAAGATCTCGGGCTTCATGAATGGGATTAATAACCCAGAACTCATCAAGAGGTTGAACGACAAGATCCCTGAGACCTTCGATGAACTCATGAAGCGCTCTCGGTCTTTTGTCCAGGGAGAAGCCGCCGCGGCGGATAGCAAAAAGAACCATTCCAGTTACCGGTCACAGGAACAACCTGGGAGACAATCCAACGACCGAGGTAATAACCGTAATAGGAGCTATCGCAGCCAGAGGAGCGGCAGAGACAGGGATAATGACAGGTATACTCCCCTGATCAAAACCCCAAAGGAAATACTCGCAGCAGAAGGAGCGAATTTCCCAAGACCGCCGCAGATGCGCACACCAGAAGATAAGCGCACTGGAAATGGATACTGTGACTACCACGCGCAAAAGGGTCACACCACTAACGAGTGTGTCCAGCTGCGCCAACTCATCGACAAGATGGTCAAAGAAGGCAGACTGGATCACCTAGTTAAAAACATTAAGGAGGGAAGAGATAAACAAAAGAATGGAAGCAAGAAGGAGACACCCAAAGATAAGGCTGACACAATCTACATGATACAAACGTGGCAACGAACCACTAGACAAAAGGTCAGCCAGGAGTTTTCCCGAAGAAGTGAAATCTCTTTCCCTACTTTAACTGCGGACAACGCAGCAGCAGAGCCTCTCACCATTGAAATCAGTGCGGGTGGTCACGACATACACCGCATGTACATCGATGGTGGAGCATCGGCAAATATCATGTATGAGCATTGCTTTAGAAGACTACGACCTGAAATACGTAGTCAGTTAAATCCGGTCAACACAGCACTCACCGGTTTCACAGGTGAAAAAATATGGCCCATGGGACAGCTGCGATTACTAGTCAGCGTTGGCAACGCAGACCATTCTACGACAACCTGGATGGATTTCATGGTGATCAAATCCCCCTCGTCATACAATGGCATTATCGGGAGACCAGGGATATCAGCCATGCGCGCGGTGCCATCAACAGCGCACGGGATGCTTAAATTCCCAGTAGAAGGAGGCATTGTCACTCTCTACAATGCCACGGTACCAAACAGAGAATGTAACACGGTTACATGCGAAATGGAACCAATCCCAAAACAGTGCGCGGCCAAAATCCCCAACTTGAAGGTCGCAATTCACCCCGAATACCCAGAACAGGAAATAACCATTGGAGGGTCATTGTCGGACAACGGCAAAGCAGCTGTGTGCGCACTCCTACAAAAGAACGTGGATATTTTCGCGTGGGAGCCAAAACACATGACTGGAGTACCACGCTCGATCACAGAGCATAAACTTAGAATCCGACAAGGATACTCACCGATACGCCAGAAGAAGCGTGGCCAAGCTCCAGAGAGGGCGCAGGCAATCCTGGCAGAGGTACAGAAATTGGTAAATGCGGGAATTATGCGTGAAGTCTATTACCACGACTGGCTTTCTAATCCAGTAATGGTCAAAAAAAGCGATGGCAGCTGGCGAATGTGTGTAGACTTCACCGACCTTAATAAAGCATGCCCGCAGGACTGCTATCCATTACCAGAGATAGATTGGAAAATAGAGTCCTTGTGTGGATACCCGTTGAAGTGCTTTCTTGACGCGTACAAGGGGTATCACCAGATACAAATGGCCCAGGAAGACGAGGAAAAGACAGCTTTCCACACAAGCCAAGGCGTGTACTGTTACACAAAAATGCCGTTTGGCTTGAAGAATGCGGGCGCCACCTACCAGCGGTTGGTAGACAATGCCTTTGAAAAACAGGTGGGCCGCAACCTGGAAGTCTATGTGGATGACCTGGTCATTAAAAGTCACACTGAAAGTGAACTTGTGCGCGACATAGAAGAGACATTCAAGACTCTACGAGAGATCAACATGAAGCTAAACCCTAAGAAATGCACCTTCGGCGCTACCGAAGGCATGTTCTTAGGGTACTTGATAGAACCTGATGGCATAAAACCTTGTCCGGAAAAGACCAAGGCAGTAATAGAACTTCCTTCACCACGCACGCTGAAGGAAGTCCAATCCCTAAATGGAAAACTGGCCGTCCTCAACAGGTTCCTGTCTAAGTCAGCAGAAAAGTCATTACCTCTTTTCAAAACACTCAAGAAGTGTATAAAAAAGGGTGACTTTCGGTGGACAACGGAGGCGGAAGAAGCTTTCACCACACTCAAACAGCATCTAGCAACGCTCCCAACACTCGTGGCACCCCGACCAGGGGAAGAGCTGATCATGTATTTATCAGCAACTCATGGGGCAGTCAGCGCAGTGCTACTAACAGATAGGGACTCGGTGCAAACCCCTATCTATTTTGTCAGCAAAGCTCTCAAGAAGACAGAGATGAACTATAGTGCCATGGAAAAATTGGTCTTGGCATTAGTGTTTGCCGCTAAGCGACTGCGCCGGTATTTCCAAGCGCACCCGATAGCAGTAATCACAGATCAAGCCATCAAGCAGATCATCTCCAAACCCGATGCGTCAGGACGACTCCAGAAGTGGAGTGTGTTGCTAGGCGAACATAACATCTCTTACAGACCACGTACCGCAATAAAAGGACAAGTTCTGGCGGACTTCATCATCGAGAAGCCAGATACTGACGAGGTACCTACACCAAGCGAGAAAGCACTACAAGATCCATGGATTCTGTTTACAGACGGGTCCTCATGCGTAGATGGCTCAGGAGCTGGCCTTATTCTCACAAACCCAGAGGGAATGGAATTCACTTACGCACTGCGTTTTGAATTTACCTCGACAAACAATGAGGCAGAATATGAAGCCCTGATCGCTGGACTACGCATTGCAGCTCGAATGGGTGTACGTAACTTGGAAGCAAACGTGGACTCCCGGCTAGTGGCCAACCATGTATTGGGTGAATACGTGGCCAAAGAAGAAAATATGATTCAGTATCTTGAGAAGACTAAGACACTGATCAAAGGCTTTGACAGATTTACTATCAAACAAGTCCCTAGAGGAGAAAATCGCAAAGCAGATGCACTGAGCAAGATCGCCTCGACAAGCTTCGCACACTTATCAAAGCAAGTGCTGGTGGAAACACTGAAAAGCAAGTCAATATCGGAGATGGAAGTCTCCGCAGTCATAGAGGAGGATGGTCCTACATGGATGACACCGATTGCAGAATTCTTAAGCAAAGGTACATTACCCCAAGAACAGACAGAAGCGCGCAGAATACGGCGCACAGCGCAGAGATTCGAATTGCGCGACAACATACTGTATCGACGTTCTTTCCTCCAACCATGGCTTCGATGCGTCGGCCCTTTACAAGCAAATTATGTGCTGCGAGAAATCCATGAAGGTTCATGTAGCATGCACGCAGGACCACGGTCCGTTGTAGCACGCGCCATGCGATCAGGATACTACTGGCCAACCATGCATAAAGATGCGCGGGATTTGATAAGAAAGTGCAATGATTGCCAAGTTCACAGACCCGTACCGCGCCAACCACAGCATGAGTTAACGCCAATCACGGCGCCGTGGCCATTCTACAAGTGGGGCATTGATATTGCAGGTCCTTTTCCAATAGCAGCTGGCGGTCTAAAGTTTCTCATAGTAGCTATAGACTACTTCACCAAGTGGATCGAGGCAAAAGCAGTGGCGACAATTACTGGCAACCAGGTGAAACGCTTTGTCTGGGACAACATAGTATGCCGCTTCGGATTACCTGGAGAAATCATCTCGGATAACGGGAAACAATTCTGTGACAACCCCTTCAAAGATTGGTGCGAAAAGTTAAACATCACCCAACACTTTGTGTCGGTTACGCACCCACAAACCAATGGTTTAGTCGAACGCGCAAATCGAAGTCTGGGTGAAGGAATCAAAGCACGTTTGGACAAGCACAAAGGAAGGTGGGTTGAAGAACTTTCACATGTACTATGGGCGCACCGCACCTCAGTTAAAACCAGCACGGGGGATACCCCCTTCTCTCTAGTCTACGGGACAGAAGCCGTTATACCAACTGAGATCGGCATGCCAACTATCCGCACTGCGGAGATCAATGTGACTACAAACGACGACGAAAGACGTGTCGACTTGGACCTACTGGAAGAAAGACGCGAACGAGCGGCCATACGGGAGGCAAGGTCGAAGTCAAAAATGAAAGGATACTATGATGCCAAGGTACGCAGTGTTTCATTCAGACCAGGCGACTTTGTCTACCGCGCCAATGAGGCAAGCCACGCTGAAGATACAGGTAAGCTCGAACCAAAGTGGGAAGGACCTTACGAGGTTACTGAAGCAACGGGCACAGGCGCGTACCGATTACGAGGTTTGGATGGTCGTGACCTACCGCGCACATGGAATATCAGCAACCTCAAGAGGTGCTACCTATAGGAATAGCTACGGCATAGCGCGCAGACGCTCCGCACTTTCAGTGCTCAATAAACATTCATGTACTCAGTTTTTATTTTTCATATTTACTGTTTTCTTTGTTATTTCCTGATAAACTTGCAAGTATTGATAAAAACGTCGCGGCTTCTAGCTAACTCCGCGACACATTTTAAGTTGTTATCTCCATATACTGTATGCTTTAACAATTTTTTATTTTGCCCACGATGGCGTGCATGCACTACGAATAAACCCACGATGGTAAAAGGATAAGTTGACCTACTAACTAACTTGTTGAGTAAGAGGGTTGCAAACCCATCAACACTGGATCACGCATCCTTGTTAAACACCTTGTTCTCAAGACGTTGGAATAAGATATGTGCGCATCCCACGACGGTTGCGCAGTAATGCACACGTGCACGTTTAACAACTGGGGAACCAAGATACTTGCTTCCTTAATAAGATATTTACAGCACGCTGAATATCATTACATACACGGTTATGATTAAATACTTAGAATTATTTTCCGAAGTATACTATAATTTTCATACACGACTATGAATTTCCTACATTGGCAGACAGATATGTATACATTACAAATGCCTACAAGCAACAAGCAAAAAAAAGAAATTTTTATTTATAATTACGAGTTATTACAAACGATATCAAACATATCCGCTACAAGCTACTACAACGCCTAAGTGACGAAGTGCCAACATGACTTGTCGCTTCTTTAACTTCGCTGATGCTCTTCAACACATCTGAATCATTAGGCGACACGGTGGCCACACTGACTGGCACTCCATCAGACCTCGACAAGTGAGCCGCACCAAGTCCACACAAAATGGCCTTACCTGCAATACCTTTTTTCTTGGCAAGACGGGTGGCATGCGCTTCCAAGACCTCCTTTAGAGATACCTCTTTCTCCAATGCAAAGGGATTCTGACTATCCCTAGGACGCGCAAAGACGGGTACTTGGAGCTGCGAATCATGGGGTTTCAAAAAATAATCCGGCTGTGTGTCGGCATCCTCAGCACGATGACGTGCCAATGTCAACCCGGCCATAGTAACACTTATCGGATAATCTTGGTCGCGCTCAAGCTCCGAAATCATTGGGAGCTCTAGGTCTTTCATTTTTTGCATGGCAGCGACCAAATGATCATAGGATTCAGCATTATAACCCGGTACCTTATCAACAGGTGCTTTCAACAGTTTTGCTTCATGGAGTTGTTCCACTGCCTCTGATTTACCACGCTCTAAAGCGCACTGCACAACCTCCCCAAATGCATTCACTACCTCTGTTGACTCTAGGGTACTAAGCGCAGCCAATCGGAGACCGTGGCCTATGAGCCACCTGCGTTCAGCTATCACTGACATAAGCTGCGGATACAATTCTTCATCGTACTCGATGCTCAGCTTACGCAGCTTTGCCTCCTGTACCTCCAAGGACCAGCTCACAGTATTCCCAAGCTCCCCCAACTGCGCAAACAAACTTTCTTTACCCTGTTCCAAATGTTTTAGTGCCCAGCAGCACGCAGACTTATACTTGGCAGCATTGGCACGCTCTTGATTCATTTGGCACATTAGCGCCATTTTGTCTTCGGCCTGTTTTTGCGCATATGCGCTGAGACCAGCAGCCTCTGCACGGGCGCTATCCAGTTGCGCTTGGATGCTTGAAAGCTGCGCCTCCAACAGAGCTATTGCTTGGTCCTTCTTTGAGCTTTGGTCCTCTCCACCGGATACTTGATCTTTCAGCTTCACAATCAACGAAGCCTGATGGGCGGAAACTTGAACCAATTCTTCAACTAATTGATCCAGGGGCACATCTGCATCAGCTTGGTTATCATTCTCCTGGCTCGGCGGCTCAGAATGCGCTGACTGTGCTGGACTCGCCTTGGGAGGTGATTCTATGACCTGCTCCATCCTGCGAATGATCACCAGCGCCATGTTAGAATCACAATTAGCACATTCACCAACTAACAGGAGGTTATACATGTATGGTTTTACTTACTTTGGCTCCGCATCATCGGCAGATGGGTGCGACGATGCTTCATCAGTGGAGGACAACTCCACAGTTTGAATCACGGGACGCTTCTTCCTTGACGGGCCCGCACCATGATCTCCTCGGGTCCTTTTGCGACTAAGCGCAACTTCCTCTTCTTCTTCCTCTTCAGGATGAGCTCCAGCTATGGGCGCTGACTGCGCTACCAGCGACGTTACCTCAGGATTGGGACGGCTCTGTAGCGGTGTTGCCTCCACTGCAACGGAGGAACTAGTCCCTGTATCCCCTGCAGTCAGTTCCATGACACGCCCTTCAGTTGCAGCTAAGATAGGCTCCTCGTCATCCCTCAACGGTCTTACTCCTGTCTTTACGGCTACGGGCTTCGCCAGCTGTACGACGGTGAATAGATCCATCTCTGCGCACGACAAAACACATATACAAACAGGTTATATAATGCGCGAAAAAGACGGAAGATTACTCTTACAATATTTATACGCAGAGGTACGGAGGAATAAGTACCCACCCTGGCCATTGGCGTCTAAAAAGATAGGGATCTCATCTTCGGGGCCAAAATAATTGCGGCTGATCCCCATGTGCACCAAAAATCCCTCAGGATATGCACTAATAGGGATGCGGTTCGCATTTATCAATTCCGCATCCTCGACGTTATAAGACCCAGGCAATGGGCACTCATCCCTCTGTAGTGTTCCTCGAGTATAGAACTCATAATTCCACGGGAAACATGTATCATCTACCCAGAAGAAATACTCCCTCCAATTCCTAAGGGCGTCTAATTTATCTGTATAGCACTGCAGTCTACCGGCGCGTTTCGAAAAAGTTACCCACCCATGCGCCCACGTAGTGTGGTAAAAGGCGCGGAATAAGTTGATGGTGGGATTAATCCCCAGCAAACGGCAATTTACTTCGAAATTAGTAATTTTGGCCGCGCCGATGCAGTGTAACTGCGATATGTGTAGTGTATAATAATTTAACACATCGCATAGAAAGCGTGACAGGGGCACACGTTGATTCGCAAATTCGAATAACCGTGTGTATACACCCACTTTCCCTTCGGGGAAATCCGCAATCGTGGCACGCGCATCCGGAACCACTGGATGCACGTCCCGGGGTATAAAGTAATCTGAGGTAAATTCCATCAGATCGATCAAATTAAGGTCGGAGGTGAAGTCAGACAACTGTTTAACCATGGTGATATGCTTTTCTGCTATCACGCACGCGCGGTTACCTTTGTGGTTGGTTGCTTTTGGGATAATTACTCTTAATTTGCTTTAGAAATGGCGGAAGGAGTTTTTACTGTGAGGAATCCAGTGAAAATGAATCCCCAAGTTATATACTTCTCCTCTTCCACACGATTGGCGCCACGTGGTTTCCACTAGTCTTCATTGTGTGGTCGAGATGACTTGATGTGACAACGGGGCAGTAACTTTCCCCCGTTTAACGAGGCCTTGACTATTCACATGGATGTCTCGATACATTGCACCTACGGGTAGGTGTATGGCTTCTTGGATACGTTTCGTACATTATTTGTTTTTTGGACTACGATCATTAGTCTAGCATCCGCAGTTACGCACTGCACATACTAGACTGGGGGGACATGATGACGTATAGTCTGGTGTCGGGCCATGAACCCGACCACAGCCCAATACTTACAAGTCTAGCATGACTTGGGCCAATATCAATAAAGGCTTGGGCTCACGAAAGCTCAAATCTATTTACGGAATAGATATCCGATATCTTCTAAAATAAGAAGATAATCATTCCCAACCGACTTAGGCGGGATACGCCGAAAGTTGGGGAACACGGAACCAACAAGGATTCCGTGCGTATATAAAGGGGATCATACCCCTCGTTTAAGGTACGATCTCAGAACCCTAAAACTCCTTAAACCCTAAACCGATTACTTACTCTCACGCCGGAGGATAATCGTGGGAGACAATCCCACGGTAAGCCTAACGGTGTTTCTTGTCTCTTAGTGCGCAGGTTTCAAGCAGCAATTCTCAATTGGTACGAGAACCGGAGCTCCAATACAGGAACGTCCAACTTTTGTATCAACATATATAGTTGTAGAGGAATTAGCTATAAACAATGCAATTGTTAATCTGTTGAAATTACGCGTTTTCTTTGATATTAATAATAGTGGTTTAAAGACATGAACGATCGATAAAAAGAGAGAAGTCGATAGAAATGACTCACTTGAAACGATTAGTAATATAGCAGAAATAGGAGGCTTGGATGTAATAACTTTTTCATGTGTTAGTTCACTAAACACAACCCTTTACACTTATGAATATCTAACACAACATTCTGCTTATATATATTTTTTTTGAACTTACCGCTTATATATTCATAACATGATATTTTATATATACTTTAGTAGTACATTCTAAATTTCTAATAATAATATATGAATCTTATTTCATAAATTTAGTAATACATATGAATCTTGTTTTTTAAGATTCTGAAAATATATACTTTATTATATAAATATAAATCTGATAGTAATTAGCGTAGTGATATTTATAATAATACATATAACTTACTTTAGTCAAAGAAACTACACAGTCATATTCTGATAATATATATGAATCTTGATTTATCAGAGTAATCATATTATGCTTATATATAGAGTTAATTATTTAAATGTTCTTTGTGGTTTTTCGATATAACGGATTTAGTTTATAAACTTTTATGGTTTTGACCCGTAACACTGGTTCGTTAATTTGACCGTTAAATGCATGGTTGAAGACAAAAATGGCAAAAATCCCCTCATCTTTCATCATTTCTTCTTGACTAAAATACACGGTTGGTCCCTAAACTTGTCAATCCGCTTCGCGTTGGGACAAACCTAGGCTTTTTCATCGCCAGAGGTCTTTTTTTCACTATTTATAGTCTAAAATGGTCCCTTTTGGCCTCTTGACCCGTTTTCCATTAGTCAACCCTGTTATTTGCTTTGCTTTTTTGTTTTTAGCTAAGGGCATTAAGGACATTACATATATTTGGATTATTAAATCTTCTTCTTCTACTTTTCTTCCTTTCTTCCTTTCTTCTCCTTCTTTTAGTAGTGGAGGTTCACGCAATAGAAAATTGTTGGTAATTAAAATTGGATTCATGCAATAGAAAACTTGTGAATGCAATAACCAGTGAGAGTGGATTCACGCAATACAAAATCCGTTCTCAGTGTCTATATTCACGCAATTAAAATTGGAGCTCATCATTAAACTATTATTTTCCTTTTTTCATATATCTCATGAATAAATACTAGTTTTTGCAACCGAAATAGTCATTTTCTATATATGTAGTTGGAAGGAGATGATGATTTAACATAAACTTGATCCACGGACCACGAATTTCTTGTTAGCATGGCTTTCATGTCATGACAACCACTAGAACACAGTTAAGCCATGTTTTAAGAAGATTACATTTAACAATCCCCTTTATGAAACCATCATTCAGTAAAAGGTCGGGATATACAAGTGGCTGGTATTTCTATATGCTAGTCTAGAGAGGTTATGTGTTTGGTTTCACAGTTGGGTTAACTGGCCATGGTACCAATGTCGTGTGAATTAAGTTCATTACTGCTCGGGTGACAGAATGCGCAAACCAAGATTTTAAGTATAATGACCATAGCATAAAAGGAACATATTACGGACTAAGCACAGAGAGAGAAGTAAACGATTACGAACATACATAAGGAGCTTCGTGGTCATAAACATTTGAGATTGCATTTTACAGTGTGGCTGCAATTGGATAATAAGATATAGCGGGTTCCAAGATGTACTTATAAATATGCCAAAACCTCAACCATAACATGATTCAAGTGTTAATCATTAAGTCAACAGCTGAGAACTCACAAACATGAGCATTATAACGATTCAAGTGCATTCACTTATACCTCACCAGCTTAAAACTGTACCGCAGACCATGAGAGTTAACGATAATCTAAAGAACTTACCAAGTGATCATGGCAAGTCACAAGGGCTGCACGATTTCATCCATTGGATTGGTGTATTGAATTCCATACGGTGCTTTGAGGATCTGAGATACCTGGAAATGGGTGCCATGGATGTGGGGATCAACTGATTGCTGGTCAACCTGCCAGTACTCTGGTGAAAGCAGTGGCAAACCGTGTGGAGCAGAATGCATCCCTTGTTGAGCAATGTTGGGACCATTTGTATGCATGGGATGGTCAAGGCCACCGAAATCTGACTCGCTTGAACCCCATGAATTGTTTGACAGAAGAGAGAGAGCACGGCGAAGTTCAAGATTGGAACCTGCAACAAAAGAAACTACAATTAATGAATCTATCCCCATATAACCTGCTGAACGGGTCATTTCAGATTATAATTTATCTCTAACAGGTCAAACAAGTTAAACTTTTTGACAAAGTAGTTAAAAGGAAACGGGTCAAATGGGTTGAAGTAATTTGAGGTTTATTAAAAATGCATAAATTTTCCTGAATCATTTGATTTTGAAAAGATTACCTTAATATTTATAATCACATTTGTCGCAAGTTTCTATATAAAAAAGTTGGACAAAAACGTTAGAGATCAGCCCGACCCAACCGGCAACCCACACAACTGTTTCCTGTCTTAACCCGTTACTCAACCCGCTGGTTTTCATACTTCCACTAAATATTGAACAAGGACCAATCGATGCAAGTATCATACACTTAAAAGAGTTGATTTTAACATTTTGTACTGTCCATTATAGTTTCAACCTTGTGACCTTATAGTTTCAACTTTGTGACGAAACAATTCAATTACCAAGTTTTACAAACACAAGTTATACTGTGGTTACAAACAAATAAGTTCAATTTTCAGCATATATACATCACATTAGTATCCTGCAATTACATACTTTTACCAAACTGCTATCTATAGAGCGAGCAGGAAAACAAACCTTGATAAAAAAAAAACGCCGGCTGTAGTGCCCTTGGATGATATATTACTATTGAAAGAAAGAGTAGGTGTCATGCTAACAGGATTTGGAAATTGGACACCTTGAGAATGAGTTAGCACATCATGGCCTCCATATTTTTCAGCTTTCACAGTTGCTACAGAGTGTTTGGAGTTGCACGTGTTTTCCCACATTGAACGCACAGCAGGTTTAGTTTGAACCACAGGACCATTGTTAAATGCAAAACTCAATTGCCGAGGTCATCTGTATATGAAAAAGCATACGTAAGCATAACAATTTTTTTTTTTAAAAAGTCATTCAGGGGGTGTTTGGATGTGTGCTAAACACCAACACAATTGATTATCTGATTATTATAACGTCAAACAGCAAAAGCACATACAATCCCCTCTATTGCGTGAATCCAATTTTCTGCCGGTGGAACCTCCACTACATGCTCTTGCATGCTCTTGCACTCCACTGTCACTGGTTAATTGCATTCACAAGTTTTCTATTGCATGAATCCAATTTTAATTACCAACAATTTTCTATTGCGTGAACCTCCACTACTGAAAGAAGGAGGTCTAAATAAATAAACAATAACAGTGCTACAGTGTGTTTATGTGGAGGTAACTAGAGGAGACGAAGAAAAGTAGAAGAAGAAGATTTAATAATCCAAATATATGAAATGTCCTTTATGCCCTTAGCTAGAAACAAAAAAGCAAAGCAAATAATAGGGTTGACTAACGGAAAACGGGTCAAGAGGCCAAAAGGGACCATTTTAGACTATAAATAGTGAAAAAAGGACCTCTGGCGATGAAAAAACTCAGGTTTGTCCCAAAGCGAAGCATCTTGACAAGTTTAGGGACCAACCGTGTATTTTAGTCTTTCTTCTTTGTTCATATACACCATTGCCACCCTCAAACTGCTAGTAACCACCGGCACCATTTTTTCTGGCCACCTCAAAAGAAATTTTCAACATTATCAAAACCATAATAAAAATCTTTACATTTCATAAACCCAAATCAAACTTTAAAAAATAAAATAACCATCAATAAACAAAAAGCACCAACCATCTAAATCACACATACAAACACATACAGAGATTTAAACATATAAAATAGTTCATCAATTTAACAAAATTTCACCTAAAATTTCAAACTCTAACCCTATAAAGTCAAAATCACTAAGTAACCAACCAACTTGCAACCATGATCAAATTAAATTGAGATGTCAATCCTTCAACACCCAATTAACAAAAGCCCTAACTAAATCATGAACAGCCGCCACGAACCCATCAACATCTCCGGGTATATCACACCATGATCAAATTAAATTGAGATGTCAATCCTTCTCTCTATACTTTCTCTCACTAAGATGAAGATGATAATCTTTCATCTTCCATGTTAGGAATTAGAAATTCCCGGTATTAAAGAGTCGGTCACCTCAAGTATATGTAATCGTTAGAAAGCTCGTGGTCGTAGTTCATTTAAGTTTAGTAGTATTTAGTTAAGTAACACCGTGGAGGACGGACGGGTCTTTACCCACTGTATGCCTGATCCACAGCCCGATGTGTGGCGTTTTATGTAAGACTATAAATACTCTCTACCTCCCAAGGTAGAGAGTTGGAGCTCATAATAATATCTTTCACTTTCTCTCACTAAGTTCCCTAAACCTCTAACTTTCTCTCTCTAGAATTTCATCTTATACGCCACCTTGTGTTATGGTTTGATGTGTATGTGAAAAGTTATATCTTACATTCCAAAACCTCCCAAATCACCAAATCATCCATAAATAAGATCCTAACATTGGTATCAAGAGCCCGGTCGGTTTTAGTTATGGTTGATTTTGTGATATTTTCTTATCAAAAATCTTGTTTTAAAAAAAAAGGTTTGTTTTAATCTTAACTTTTCACATATTTTGTTGGTTAACATATTTTTTTAACAAGTTTTATTGTATCAGTTTTATTTTTGGTCTAAAAGTCTTAACTTTTCAAAGTTATGTATTTTTTATGACTCTAAACATGCTCGTAAATATGTGGTCATATGGGCAACTGGTCAGGTTCTTGGTCAAACTGGTTAAAAAGATGCTATTCTGCAGTCAGTTATCTGGGTTATATCATGAATGAACAGATTTTTGGTCGGAATACATCGCCAGAAAAAAGTCAACACGGGTCAAAACCCTAGTTCTACGCCTAAGAATCTTCAGATTGTTTACGAGTAGCTTGGAAAGCTACTCGTTAGGTATTACGCGTAAGGTCTTACGGCTAAGACATTTATGCATAACTTTTCTTAGTTGACGCCTATGAATCCTACGTGTAAGGTCTTACGCCTAAACCTTCATGTTTACGCATAACGTTAAAGTCTTACGCGTAAGATTTCTTACGCATAAGGTTTTTTTTTTTCTACGCGTATGAACATAAATGGAGATGAAGCAGAAATAAGTTTGATCTTGACCTAAACTCATACCAAATACCAAACAACTCTCACGACCTCAGATATATACCATCCTCATCAGTCCATAATACTAAATGAAATCAAAGCGAATATAAACTGTAACTATTACGACTCACATCCAACAAACAACCTATGATCTCAGCTTGGTTTTTTCTTTTACTCATTCAATCAACCTTTATCAATTACCAAATGAGTTTAAACCATTTACTTCACAGATCAAAAACATCTAGACTCAACCCATAACCCTCACATCACTCCATCATCTCTCAATCAATCTAAAGACCAAATAAAACACAATAACTATTAAATCTCAGTTTTTTATCTTCTCTTGGTACTCAAAGTTTCATCCAAAGACAAAAACCAAAAGAGATAAATTCATCATCGATCGTTATCATGACTGATCTTCTTTGTTTTTTAAATATTCGAACAACAAAAAGGGTCAAACAAAGACTAAACAGTCTTCATTTGCCCTTCATTCGAGAAACTTTAAGGAGTTACGTTGTTGTGCTCAAGTGTCACACTAAGGTGTGGATAATTTGAGAAACTTTAAGTTTAACTTTTCGATGGTTCTAAGAAAAAGGGTTCTTCGTCTGACAATAGTGCAAGTTTAAGTCACAAGTTCGGGTTATTTTACTTCAGTCTCAAGTTCGTCATATTGGGTTTTCTCCATCAGTAGTCACTACAAAAAGCCGTGAGAATGATAATGGGGTCGGTAAAGAGTTAGCTGAGAAGAGTATACTCGAGTAGAGAAGTCTTATCAGCAATTGATTCTCACAAGATATTTATGGTACTTCACAATTGTTCGATTACTTGGACATACATGGTTTCGCTGTCTCCAATTCATCATCAACATACGTGGTGTATGATTCTGATTCATTGAAAGCATCGGGGGGAAGAGAGTATAGGTGGTGTTTGCTTCCTTTGATGTTTTTGGATTTTTTTCGAAATCCCGTTTCCCTTCATGAATTTCTTCAATTAGGGGGAAGAAATGAGACGATCTGTGGTTCAAATTTCTTACTTTGGTGATATCGTCTCACTTTCACAGAGTTATCGTGTGTGAAGTTACCTAAATAGGATGTTATGATGCCTCACACACGGTCATTTTATCGAGTAACTGCATATTCACAAGTGATAATTATTCCGATAAACCGCAACATTCAGGGGGAAGTCGTTTCATTTCGTCTTTTGTGGTTTGTTTGGTGTGAAGCATCTACATTTGTGAGAAGATCTTGTTGATTTCTTGCATGTTACCCCCGAACGGATTTTCCACAATAAGGCAGATTTACCTTGTGTGGTTTACTGCTCATCTACAAATTCCGCTGCGTGCTGAAAATTTCAAAAGTTAGAAGAAATGTTCACTACATCAAAGTTTCGAATCTGCTGAAGACGGTTGTTAGTTTGGGGGGAAGCTGATTCAGAAACTTCGCCAAAAAGGAGTATACGGAGAAGCTGCTAAAGACATGCAGCATGAATTGGGGGGAAGTTAATCTAATTCTTGCATATTACATCATTTGCCTACAAGTGAAGAAAACGGTTCTCAAGTCAAGGTACAAGAAGAAGACAAAGAGCGTAAACTTTCATCATCCTCAGCACTTGAAGAGCTTATGAAGACCTTTCTTTATTTTTTTTCTATATTTGTAGTAAATGTTGTAAGTAATCCCTTATGTCGTCCCATTGGGGGAAGATTATTGGAATCGCTCCTAACTCGTAAATGGAACGACATTGACGGGATTACATTTTCTATCTTTGTTACCTTAAACATAAGGGCTTGTTATGTCATTTAGTCATAGTTGTATGTGTTTAGGTATAAATACCCTCCTAGACTTTCCTAGGAGTGTGAGATTCTTAGTGTAAGCTTCACCTTTCATAATAATAAAACACATAGTTCTCTCCCTTCTCTCTATACTTTCTCTCACTAACATGAAGATGATAATCTTTCATCTTCCAAGACCTCCCGAATCACCAAATCATCCATAAATACGATCCTAACAGGTTAAGCATTTGATAATTAAAAAATCAATAATTAATGAACACAAAACATACCATGTTTAACATCATATTCCATGTTTAAAACAAATAAATGTGTATAATTATGGAATACATTAGTTCATTTAATACTAATTTGTTAATTATGGAATGCTTAACCACAATAGGTTGTTGTTAGCAAAACTCAATAAAATAAAATAAAAATGGTGATTCAAAGGTCAGCCACCATCTCCGGCAATCAACCACTGTTATAATTTTGTATTTCTGATGTTACAATTCGGAACGTTGAATTCGTATATTAATAAAAACAGTTGAGATTTATATTGCATAAAAAATACACTAGCAATATAATTCTAGTCACACCCAAACTTATAATAACGTACCACCAGAACAATGCATAACTTGGTAGTTTAGTACCACTGAAACAATTAAGACCACTATTCTCAAGTCAAACAATCCCATCTTAACCAAACTGTCCAGACTTCACAATGCTTAGCCATAATTATGCAAGTTCCAACCATTTACATACAGTCATAAACACATATAAGCAACCAAATTTAAGGTCCTATTGACCATTTAAGCAACTTTTCAGCTTTAGCGAATAAAATTGTCCCAAATGCGCGAATTTATACATGTAGTACAACTTGCATGTCATCATGAAATGAATAGTTAGAAGCAACTTTTAGCATATGAGGTCTAAATTGGTGTGTGGCTGATTATGCATTAGGGCTAATAGGTCAAAACGTTTTTGTTGGCTTGGTCAAAGGTGCTAAGATGCAGGGTTTTTTTCCTATGGTTTTGGTACTAATTGACTTGGCCTCATTGTCGAAATCAATTCAAAAGAGCACTTAATTATTAATGATGTTAAACCAGGAAAACAAGATGAGAGTGAATTTAGACATGGTGATATCCCAATTTTTTTAATTACTCGAAGCATGTTTTGTACTAGATGAAGATCACGAGCTCTTAGCCAAAATGAAATATTTTGACCTTTCTCACTTGTCGTTATGGGAATCAGACAAGCTAAAAGCACAAACGAGTCTAATATACAGATCGATATTGGGTTGACTACCACTATGTTTGAAAATAAGGTTTAATGTTATCTCAATTGGTTAATTTTTTTGAGGCTATACCTATGCTCTTGTGTAACTTAGTATGGTTCTTTAAGTTTCTTGTAATCTTGATTGGTTGATTTTTTTTCTTGTTAGACCTGTTTTAGCTCATTTCACTACATTTTGTCTTATGATGTTTTTCTGGTTGATTTCCGAGACTACTGATGGTCCCAATTGGTAATTTTGGGGATTGAAACACTGTTGTTCCTAATTGGTATTTAACACTCCTATAAAATGGAGATGAAAAAGGTAGATAAATTGGATTATAGCAGTGCTGTAAAGTAAGGTTAAAGGTTACTCTGTAATAAACATATTTATATATTGAGAAACAAAATAGTTTACTCGCATTAGGTATAACAAACAAAGTAACAAGCTAAAATGGATCAAAATTAACATTGACCAACTCTAATATGGAGGTGCGGGTTAAAAAAGTTTATGAGTTGTCATACATCACAACAAAGTAACAAGCTAAAAAGGATCAAATAAAATTAAAGTATCAACAGATTGCAGATTTGACTCCTTTGATCAGCAAACATTGCCATTAGTTTTACATAAAAAAACATCATTATAACTATGATCAAATTAAATAACCACATGGCATAAATATCAGAACCAATGTGTAAAACAAAAATTTGTTAAATATCTGAGTTACATTTGCTTCTCTTTGTTGGCAAGGCTGGCTTGGATTTCAACTTCATATATCAAGTGAGGATGACTTGCAATATCAAATTTAAAAATTGCCAAAGGTACACCAACAAACAAATTGTAGCATGAATTCTGGAAACCACAACAACCAAATTATGAATTAGTATCTTTAAAATAGAGAAATGTTATCAACACTCATCAAGGAAAGCAAAGTGTGCAAGCATCACTCAACAGATATGTTGTCCAAGTGTGACAATATAAATATACATGCCCACAAGCACATATATGCAGAGAATCATACCATACAACCAATTCAGTAACCAACAAACAAAATGGAAAAAATGTCACTGCTCCTACTTTCCTTTACACTTTACTTTCTTTCGGTCACTAGCCAAAACAGCCAAATCACCAACCTTAAAAACATTATGGATTCGAGGAGATCATTTATCCACGAAACTTATAAACATGGTCACAACATCTCTCAAACTTGTCTCCGGTTCATGTCGTACAACAAAAAGGCTCTAGCAAAGCAGATAAGATCAAAAAGCTTCCAAGACAACCGTAAGTTGAGAACTAAGAGGCCGGAAGAGCATTGTTCTATTACTTGGCTGAATCACCTCAAAACTCTTCAACCAAACCACTCATCTTGTGGCTGAATGGAGCTAATAAATGATCAACACATCTAGCTAGCTATAATTGCGATAAACATAAATACACATGATTTTAGATAGCTAACCATATTTTTATGTAAACAATAATGCAAGTCCAGGATGCTCTTCATTCGGATTTGGAGCCATGGTAGAAATTGGACCCTTTCAGGTGAACAGTGATAGAAAAACACTCTATTGAAATCCCTATGCTTGGAATAATGGTAATAACTGATTGAGATGACACATATTACTTGTTTTGATTATAAAAAGCTATGGAAAAAGGCTCATTAAATTTTTATATTTTGAAAGGGGCAAATGTAATATTTCTGGAGTCAACTGTTGTAGTAGGATTTTTATACTCAAACACATCATCTAATCACATCAAATCAGGAGATAAGCAAACGGCTAAAGACTCATACACTTTCATAATCAACTGGCTTGAAAGATACCCTCAATACAAAAGCTGAGACTTTTTCATCATCAACGAAAGCTATGCTTGTCACTATGTGCCTCAACTTGCTTCCCTCATTCTCTCTCAAGACAAAAAGTCAAACCAAACACTCATCAATCTCAAAGGAATTGCAGTAAGTACATTTACTATTTTTTTTTTGTATTTACTCTTGATAATATTTTCATAATTACTAAATATGCGTTTATGCAGATTGGGAATGCTTTGATTGATGAAACCACATGGTTAAAATGGTTTTTTCAATTCTACGGAACACGTGCGCTAATCTCAAATGAGAGGCATATAGGGATCAAAAAATATTGTGACTTTGAGGCTCCGAATTACTCGAGCCAAAAAATGCAATGAATATCTAGGAAGAACAGGCTATGAACTAGGTGATGGTCTCGATTTATAAAACATATACAGTCTACTGTGTCATCCTTAAGATATTCAAAAACCTATTGAATCATTGGGATCTCTAAGTCTCTCTCATACCAAAAAATCATTCTAGCTACCTAAGTTATAATCCTTAACATATGAATTGTTGGAATGGTAGGTCAAGTTCAGCATGCACTCCATGCCCGGAAGACATCATTGAAACCTTGCGGGTATTTACCTAGCTACTGACACTTTAAACATTAGACTTACAAATATTTTTTAAGATGATGACTATTTCTTATGTTATGCACAGTGGTCCTAGAAGATGGACAAATAGCCCGACAACAGTTATGCCTATCGTAAAGGAGCTAAGTTAAGCTAGAATTAGAGTGTGGGTGTACAGGTGATCATATGTCTATATATTTTATCCATATACTCATATTTTTCTTTTATCTTAAAGAAGAATCATTTTTTTAATATCTTCATGCAATGGTGATGTTGACGGAGTTGTCCCAGTAACATCCACGACATACTTAGTAAATAAAATGAATCTTCCACTAAAGAGTTCTTAGAAACCATGGTACTGCAGTAAAGAGGTATAACTACTAAACATATGAGTAGCAACCAAGTTTTATATAATTACTAACTCAATGAGATGTACTGATTTTGAATCTAATTAGGTTGGAGGATACGTGGTGGTATACAAAAGGGTGGTGATGGTTACTGTTAGCCTCGCTCTTTTATAAAGATAACGTCACATACGTGAATTGGACTAGATTCGTAGTAAGTTGCACCCGTAGGGAATACTTATGTAAACAAGGCAAAGTAATAGTATGTTGAGCCTATAAATACCCGTCATGAATCTCCATGAGGGGTGTGGTTAAGCATTAAGTTATTGTATTGTTTCACTTATAAAAAAAGTCATCTTTTTCTTGTCCATCCTCTCTCTACTTTCTCTCACTAGAAAGATGTATTCTTTCATCTTCTTTGATCAACCTCGACCTCCCGAACCACATAAATATCAATTCTTTCAGTCCTGCAATTGGCATAAGAGCCTCGTTGTGTTACTTTGTTGATTTGGGTGGTTTCATATGATTTGTTTAAGCTGTTTTTTATACCATTTTTCTTAGTCAGAAATTTTTTTCCTACTTGTGTGTTAACAGTTTATACAATGTTTTTCTATCTTCTTTTGGTAAAAAATAGTCACAGTCCATTCATCAGGTTTTATAAAGCTGTCTTTCTCGAGTCTTTTGTTAGTCCAAGATAAAGCTTTTATGTAAACTCATCTTTGAGTGATTATTTTGTACTATACTTGTGAAGTATTAGTGGTCATCTGGTCAAGTATTTGTGGTCAAACGGGCAAAAAGTAAATCTTTCTATTCAGTTTTTCTGGGTTTACAAGCTGAACGGAAAAGTTGGTAGGAAAAAGTCGTCGGAAAAAGGGTCAAAACCCTCTTCTTACGAATAAGGGTCTTTCTTCTGAATTTCCTGGAAAGAAATTCGTAAAACCCTTATTTTACGAATAAGAAACAATCTTTAATACTAAGTTTTTACAAGTAAGAAATTACGACTAAGATCTTACGAGTAAGACCCTATGTTTACGACTAAGGAGGCTTACGAATTAGCATGTTAACGAACAAGACTGTGGTTTACGAACAAGAAAGTTTTACGAGCAAGGTTTACAAATAAGAAATTTTTATTCGTAAACTTTCAAAGAAGTTTGACCAAGAAACAAACTTTTATACCAACTCATGTTGACTTAAGTGTTAAGCATCATCAGTCCATACTCATAATACACAACGAAAAGATTAAAGACTAAACATGAAGACTACCCAAAACCTAAGATCATAAACCAAAATTACCACATACTCTTTGAACCTCAGTTTGATACCATCATCAGTCCAAGAATAATTACAAAATGAAAAAGAATGAACAGAATAAGAACAACATCAAGACTTCAGATCCATAACCATCATTAGTCCATATGCATTAAACCAAAAAGAAAGGAAAGAAGAAGCAACAACAGCCGAACCTTCACCAAAACAAATCCTACATCTAGACTCAACCCATGGACCCTCATAATCACTCCTCAACACTCATCAAACTATCAAGACTCGAACAACATAAGATCTCATATTGTTTAAATTGGTTTATAATATTTTAAAGATTTTTTTGTTTGAACATGCAACCACCACAAATCTTTGTGAAGATAGACTCCTTGATTAATATTCGAATTTATTATAGAAAATATCATAACAAAACTGTTACAATCCATCTTTTCATTCGGTTGAAAGACAAAACAAAAATGATAACAAGTAAAAGATACACCTACCGGAGACCTTGGTTAATCAAGATCTTGAAGCCATTATCAAAAAGCTTAGTCAAACCACCTACGTTAAAAACAATCTTTGTTACTGCTTGCGGCATCGGCTATTAGCAGACAAAACCATAGGGGAGACTTGCTTGTGGTTAAATTGTGATAAGAAAGATGGATGATGGAGTTGAGATGATAGCATATGTGCTTTGGAGATGATGAGCAGATTTTGATATGGATTTGATGTGGTGGAGGAGAGAAATGAAGAAGAGGGAGGCGTATTATGTGTGTATAGGGTTTATGTTAACCTATGAGTGTACTTAGGGTTAAATGTTTATAACCGGTTACTAATTGTGTGGATATGGATTGGATGTTATCTTTTATTTGGGCTCAAATATTGGATCGTGTATCTCATTTGTAGACTAAAACTTTTGGACAGTTTGATGGGTCGAATAATGTAAAAAAAAAAGAATTGTTATCCGAGTATTTTTATATATATAAAAAATATTGGATACAAATTATTGATTGTATTTGGTTAAGAGTGGTATTTTGGATTTATAATTTTCACGGGGGATACTATTTCATGGCTAGAATTCTCACTTGATAAAAAAAATGATGACTACGGTGTTTTTGTACGGTATTGCTTATTCGGAATTGAAGTAACGTTTCACGGGTGTACTTATTTATATTTGAGACGTTGGTTGGTTGGTTGCATGTCTCAAGATAACTTGTATGGGCATTTTTTATAAGGGATTATGAATTGAAAATCTAGTTATAACTGATGTAAGGAGTTACGTAAGTGCTCACAGTGTATAACTATCGCTTTAAGGAAGTTGTAGTACTTAGTGTCACAAGGAGTTGTGGATTGTTCAAGAAGATAGTACAAGCATTAAGTCACAAAGTTGGGATTTTTACTTCCTTTCCAAGTTGGTCGTATCGGGTTGTCTCCATAAGTGGTCATTACTATTAGCCGGTGAATTCAAAGGAGGTTCGATTACAGTTTGGTTTAAGAGACGTATTGAGAGTATATTTTTGCCAAATATTCTTACGAAATTATGTGTAAACAAACAATGGCTTTAATATTGCATCAAGAAAAAGTTAATTATATGGCATGTACGCAACATTATGATGATTCTGATAGCTCGCAACCATCAGGAGGGAGAAATTAGTGTTTCATCTTCCGTGATTGGATTGAATGAGGGAATTGTGCTTAATACCAAAGAAGGAGAAGTAGTGTGTGTACATTGGGGATTTTTACCAACTTGGATGCAATACTAAGTGAGTTATGTTGTTATGATGTTCCCCGAACGACAACCATTGTGCTACAATCAAGAGTCTACCTTCTCTGTTGGGTGTTTGAAGACTAAAGAGTTTTTATGAAAGAGAGTTGTCAATTTAGGAAGGAGCAGATAAAAGAAAAAAAGTCTCACTAGTTAGTAGGGAGTAATAACCTAACTAGATCATTACAATTGAAGTTCAGAGCTACAAGGATCAGTGCCGTCAGAGCCAAAGATCAAATGTCGAGATCGTCAGAAGAGAGAACTTCAAGTCTACCTCAGTATCTAGACTATAGAGACTCTGCGCTTCAACAACGTCAACATAGTTTATTATTATTGTAATTTACTTTGTTTATGTATTTATAGGTCTCATTGTAACCATTCACGTGTGACGATATTTTGGAGGGAGATTGTTAGCCTCACTTTTTTATAAAGATAACGTCACATACGTGAATTGGACTAAATTCGTAGTAAGTTGCACCCGTAGGGACTACTTATGTAAACGGGGCAAAGTAATAGTGTGTTGAGCCTATAAATACCCCTCATGATTCTCCATGAGGGGTATGGTTAAGCATTAGGTTATTGTATTGTTTCACTTATCAAAAAAGTAATCCTTTTCTTGTCCACACTCTCTCTACTTTCTCTCACTAGAAAGATGTATTATTTCATTTTTTTTATCAACCTCGACCTCCCGAACCACATATATATCAATTTTTTCGGTCCTACAGTTACAGATAGAGGAGCAAGACACGAAGTCCCAAGTAACCAGTCCGAAAGAGCCATGGTGATGATTACTGCATTCCTTTAGGGGAGAGTTCCAGCTTGATTAGTTATGTGAGTGTGTCTCATGTTCCAGTTATGTAAGAGAAGTAGTGTAAGTTGTGTAAGGTTATTATAAAGTGGAAAATATGTTGGACAGTCAAATTGTTCTAGCACATGTCATGTTGACATTTGATTTGTTGAAATCAATAGTATATTTTTTTTCCAAAGGAATACAAGGGAAATATGTATTCCTGGATCGTTTCCCAACAAAGGTTGAATGTAATTCGTGATTCGAGTCGCGGTTTTGTGAACTTGAATAGTGAAAATAAGAGATTTTTGGATTTTTACACTAAAATCGATGAACATAAACTAAAAACAACTTAATAATCAACTAAAACAATAATATGAATCAATTATTAGCTAAAACACAAAGAAAAACCTAAAACGAGCAAATCCCGGGCTAATCCCGAGCTTAAAAAGTGAAATTAAGAAATATAAACCCTACAAATGCAAAACTATTTTTCCTACGTCCTAAATGACAAAAGAATATTTTAGAAAAAAAGCCGGGAATTTTTTCGACTTTTCTTTTAATTATTATGAATTAAAAACTAAAATAATGAAAACTAATTATTAAAAATACTAAAATTTTATGAAAACTTACAAAAAATTTATGAAAAGTACATTTTTCTATGCTGAATATGAGAAAAATAAGAATGAGTTTCCAGCTTATCCTAATAAGCTAGGATAAGCAATTTAAAAGATGTAGGTTAAAAAGAGAAAACACCCTTATATAATAAATGTTGCACCTAGGAACATGTAAGTCCCTAGGGCGCAGAGGTAAGGTGTGTTGTGTTGTGTGTGCTTACAAAAGGGAGGTCCATGGTTCGAGGTTTGCCTCACCCTGGAACACCCTTTTATTTTTTATTTTTTTTTTCAACTTTTCTTTTTGGGACTTATTAATAAGAAAAAGATAAGCAAGTTTTGTGAAAACATTTTAGGATTTGGAAAATCCATATTAAATAGTCAGTCACTCCAAGTTTAGTCTAGCATGTGTTAGCTCGTAGACTTAGCTTTATTTATTAGTTATTAGTTAGTTTAAGTAACACCGTGGAGGACGGACGGGTCTTTACCCACTGTGTACCTGATCCACAGCCCATAAGGGGCGTTTAGTAAGTTGTATAAATACCCTTTCCCACTAAGGGAGAGGGTTGGTAGTTTCATAATAATACACACACATATAGTATTTTTCTCTCACTAAAAACTTCCCCTCTCTACTCTTTCTCTCTCTAAAATGGCTAGCTTGTTCTTCCATAATCCCCGACCTCTCGAATCACATAATCAACATAAAATATACGATCCTACAATTGGTATCAGAGCTTACCAATTGTTATCTTGGCATCAGAGCTTGGTTATGTTATTATGTTGACTTTTGTGGTTCATATAGTGTTTTTTTGAAGCTGTTCTTTTCCATTATTTTTCATCCGGATATTTTGTGTTCCTACTTTTGTGGTTAACAAATTCTGGAACTGGTTTAAGTATCTTTGTGGTCAAAAAGTTTGAAGTTTTTATAACAGTTTATGTATAACGTTTTTGTGGTCAAATCGTTTTGTGGTCAAATCATTTTCTGTAAAAAGTTTGAAGTTTTTGTGGTCAAAAAGTTTGAAGTTTTTATAACAGTTTCTCTAAAACGTTTTGTGGTTCAAATATCTTTGTGGTCAAAAAGTTCAAATATCTTTGTGGTCAAATCGTTTTTGTGGTTAACACTTTATATATAAAGTCTTATCAGTATTATCTAGGTTTGAATATATATGTTCTTCATTGCGTTTTGAATGTATTCTTCTTTCCATATATCCATTTTTTTAAGTTTATGAAAGTGACAGAATACTGCGATTTGGCTACTGCGGTTTGAAGATTTTGACTGGTCAAGTTGCGTTTTGTCTTATCAACCAACTGCGTTTTTCTATTGAGCTTTGATCTTGCGTTTTGCCTAATGTTGAGTTTTGAAGAAATTGCGTTTTGATAAAACACTGCGTTTTGTATCAAAAGTCAGGTGCGATTTAACTCAAGGTTGCTGCGTTTTGACACTCAGGTTCTAAGTTGCTTTTTGAAGACACTCAGATTCTATGTTGCGGTTTGACTATACTTTACTACTTGATTGCGTTTTGACAGAAAGGTAGAAGGAGATGCTGCGTTTTGACCATAAACCACGGATACCTAAGACTCAAATGACCTCAGTCTAATACATCATTGGTCCAAAAATAATTGAATGAATGGTATGATAAAAGACATAACAGAAAACTTTAACAGTGAGCCAAATAAAATCCTAACCACAATCAAACTCAACCCTTCTAATCACTTATCCATCAATGAAGTACTACATTAATCCCATCCACATCACTCTATCCCATCCTTCTCATGTTACACTACCATCTCCAACAAAACTCGATAATGGAAAAAAAAACAGAAGGTCTCAGATTCATTCACGGTTTTCAATGTAATATTAAACAATTCAATAGTTCATATGAATGAAATTATCTCATCACAGATCCAAGACAAAACCAAAACATAGATTATATGAATCTCAGATCTATTTCTTTCATGATTTAAATGTATATCAAAACTCAAGGGTCAAGCATATGAAAGAAATAAGTTCATCATCGATCTAAATCAAAACGAAACATGCAAAATGGTCTCATATCTGGTTCAATTTTAATCTTTCAAAGATTTTTAATTGAACAACAATCATCATCAATCATGACTCAAAACTTAAACACGAATATATTGAACGAGTCTCAGATTTTTTTGTGTCTACTTACAAGATAAATTGTTGATCTCAGTTTATCATTCTTTCGAAGTATTCAAAGAAACATCTAGACCAGAGGTCATTCAAACAAAAGAAATGGAATATCATCATCGATCTATGTTATTGAAGCATAACTTCATTTATTTCTGAAACTTTACTAAAAGTTTTCTAACAAGTTTGTTATGAACTTTCATGTTTCGTTAAGACCAAAACCACAATGAAAATAACATAAATCAAACCTACCCGAGACCCTTCTAGGATCTTGAAGCCCTTGTGACATGTTCTTGATCTGGATTCAACATCGAATGAAGGAATAGGTAACGGAATGGTTATGTTTGTATTTGTGGTGTTCGGTTATGATAGATGAAACGGTTTTAATGGGGATGAGATTTAGATCGGTTTATGATGAAGGACATTTGAGATTAGATCGATTGAAGATTTGCATTTGGTGGGAAAACTGATAAGAGTGGTAGGCGTGCTTAATCACAGAGTATTTTTAGGGTTAGGATTCAGTGAGGTTTAGGTTAAGAATGTTTACATTTGCCTTTTAACTGGTTATAGATGTGTTCTAATTGGACTGGTCCGAGTATCTCACTTTAATTGGATCAGGTTTATGAATAGGTGATTTAGGTTGCACGAGTGGAGTTGGACTGAAATGTACATCGGGCTGCAAGTGAAAAGTGACTGACTTGTTAATCAACTTTGATATAATCACATTTTTGATCACATTCACGAATGTTAAATGGGTTCAATGATAATTTTCACAAGTGAAAGAAACATGAATGTTAAATCCATTTACTGAAGATGCAAAGTGACTGAAATGTAAAGTTGATTCAAATTTTGGTCTATTTGTTTCACGATCTCATCGGATTATATTTGTCTTGGGGAGAGAAATTAGTGATTGTTTGTGTCACGGATTGGATTTGGATCGGATTCATGATTTTTTTTGTGTAATTATTGGTGGGCTATTTCTTTTCACCCTTTCATTTTTCATTTCTTTTTCATTCTTAAATCCCTTCAGTGCTTACCGAGACTTAATTACTAGAACCTTGCTGGGTTTGTTCGATTCATAGCTCTATCTCAGTCGGCACTCTTCCCTTTTTATCACTTTTCTCCTTTTTTCATCATACCTAAGGACTTCTACACTATCTAGTGGATTTTCCTTGGGGTCGTGGGAAATAATACCTAACCTTATCATCCTTATAACTCCAATATATTAAATGCAAGGTCGGTCTTTGATATACTTCCAGGATTGCCATGAGTAACCATTCGCTCCCCCTCAATATGTGCATCGATATATGACAGAGTTTAGCACATATTAGAGAGAGCCTACACTTTGAGTCAAAACGATAACATTTTATCAGATCTCATATTTAAATCACATTCTCTCCCCCGATCAAAAATTTCAAACCTTTTGAGATTTTGGATCTCAATTGATTTAAATACTTTAGAAAATTTTGGGGAAAGATGTGGTCTGGTTTTATATTTACTGATAAAGAACATAACAACACTCCCCCTCAATTTATGAGGGAGTTTGTTAGTGTCAGGTATGATAATTTTGAAAGATCTTTAAGTAACAGAAAATTTTCATTTTGAAAGTTTATTGAATTTTAGAAAGATCATACCATGACACTTATATCAAAGAATTTATTCACCACTTATTTTGTACAAGTGGACTGGTTTGATGATATATCAAAATATTTAATTTGAAATCACTCTCCCCCTCAATCGATGACCGTAGTCATTGATTGAGTGAAATATTTTTTGACAAAATGGAGTCCGGTTAATTTTCAAAAGTTTGAGTCCGACTTATTTTCAAACAATATTTTTCCACCATGTAATATCCAAATATTTTTCTGCACAAAGAAACGTTAGGTGGCGGAAATGCAGAAGCTGTTTTGGTTGTTTCTGTAAGAATGGAAGAAACATCTGCTGATGCTGTGAGACCTCTGTAGTTGTATATATCATTCAAAATATCCACAAAGTTCTGAAATATTAGGTTCCTTTTCTTCTTTTGTCGATCCATGAGATAGTTACCCTTTCCTATCGGCACCCAATCATAAACTGGCAAAATCTGATCATCTAATATTGTGGGAGCAGGAGCGAGAACATTCTCATAAACCATGTTATCTTCATACATTAGTCAGCACATATAGACATACATACATATATATGGTGGTCGACAACACCCAAACAACAATCGACTAATAAAAGTCAATCCAACATCGAAAATCATTTAATCAGATCATACAAAGGCATGGGATTATATGTGATCATCAAACTTGAATCATCTAATTCTAACAATCATATCCTAGCCATTCAAAGTTGGCGAAAACCTTTTTTAGTTAAGTATATGATGATTAAATAAGCCCGTTAGATGATATAAATTTGAAAACACTCTCCCCCTCAATCAATGACCCGTTTTATGAAAAGTTTAAAAGAGCTTAAGTCATTGATTGAGTGTCAAATTTTATGAAAACTCCAAGTCTGATTGATTTTCAAACAACTCATTTTCCACCATTTTGAAAATCAAATATTTTTCTGAAGAATCTTAGAAAGAAAAATATTTGTGTAGGAACAACCGTCTTTTTGGCGACGTGCTTTCCTCATTTAGTATTAGGATAAGTGCTTGATATTTATTAAAATCAATTTCGCGTAGCACTTTCCCTTTTTGAAAAACGGGTTACAGTCTGAAATAATTGCAATCCATAAGTTTGAGACATGTTTGGAAAATATTTACACGTTCTGCTCGAACTTCATCTAAAGTCCTGTGCCATGACATTTCTAAGACCGTAGATGTTATCGATACCGGAAGACATGCCTTGAGAAAACAATATTTTTGGTATTTTCAAATTTTCTGATTTTTATGGATTTTTGTTGGTTTTATATTTTTATATTTTATTTTTGCTAGTTTTAAAATTTTCTATTTACAAATTGGCTTAAGATATGTACAAAGTAGATAATTTAATTTAATAATATGTTGATATGAGTACCGAGATAAGGATATCGTTCAACACGTTGTAGAAGACAGAAATCAACATCTCTTAAACTTTCACCACGAAAGCATTCGAGGCTCCTGAATCATCATTAGAACTTGAGCCTTCTCAATGTGAGGCTTTGGTAGCTTCCCCCCAAACCGAAAATATTCTTGTTGAGCAGTTTCAAAGCTCTCTTTCAAGCTTGCCTTAGCTAGGTGCACAACGAAGCACACCACGTCATAAATCTTGTTGCTTCTTTTAAGAATGATCATCGTGATTATCCATTTGGGGTTTCAACACATAGAACATCAAAGTATCATCTCACGCTTGAATAATTCTTCTCATATTTCTTTCCACTCAAGTATGAAGTGATGCATACCAAAAGTGTCAAGAGGCCACTTCCCCCAAGTAGTTGAAGTGATGCAATCTGCAACACCTCTAAAATGGCTCAGTGGAAGCACACAACCCTTGTGGTGCTACTGCATTGATTTCTATCACAACATAAGTATAGAAAAACTGATTTTCATTAAGAAATTTCATTCATTTAAGTAAAACAAGTTTACAAGATTTGTTTAGTAAGGAAATACAGGCCCATAATAAAGTAGTCCCCATTTATGTTTATCAGAGAATCTATGACCATGCCATGACTTTGCCTTGCGCCTCCAAAGATAAGCTATCACCTCAAAACCTGAAAATTTATTTAAATAATATTTTAGTTTAGCATTTAACATTTAGATTTGATGATCATTACGCCTTGCATAATGTCATGAAAGTTTGTGTTTACCTTAGATAAAAATTTTATTAGTGGACCGTAGGTAGGGTATATGTACATTACAACGAATATAATGTCATATATTATATCTATTACACTAGCACTAAGTTCGTGTAACCGAAGCTACGACAGTTTCTGTATGCAAAATGTAGTCATACTAATAAGGGCCCAAAGCGAGTTTTTATCCCAATACACTCGATTCCGACATGCTATACGTTTCGCCTTGACCCATGTGGGGCCAACCGAATGGGGGAGTCACCCCCAATAGATCTATTTATAACATTCGCGCTTCCCAGCATGAATTGACGGTTCATGAAAAGGGCATTTTGGGATCTAAGGACTTAGGCTAAGCTGCGTAATATTCTAAGTAAAACATTTTAGTATGGTCCATAAAACATCTTTGTATGATGTAACTTTAAACAGTTAAATTTGCAAGAAAACATTCAATGGTATAGTAGGTAAACCTATCATATCAATAATAAAGCATAGTTTGCAGGGAAATGCCCAATTTCAGTAAAGCAATTTATTTAAGTAAAACAAGCATGTAATTCATTTAAGTAAAACGAGCATGTATCTTCCCCCAAAACAAGTATAAAACAGCTTAAAAGTTGGGGCTATGAAACTCACCTCATCAACCAGTAGTCCAAAGTGAACAGTTCAAATTGTGATAGTGCACGGCTCCGACACGCAACCTAATTTAGTACGGTAAGTTTTAGTCTTTATGTTTAAGACTTAATAGAATTTATCCAAACTTTATAAGTTTTACTGTGTTTGTTGTTGTTACTTGTGTGGCATCATTTAGGTTTGATAATAGACTTTTCAAATGCATGCGCCTAGCTTGGCTTAAGAAAAATATGACTTGGGATAATAATATCGAAAATAACTGCGATTCGGTTTAAATATAGGCTAAAAGATACTATATGGAAAAATAGGACGTATGACGAAACGTTATCGACGAAAAGGATATATATACTTATTAGGCGTATGTTCATATATATATTTTCTAGTATAAAGGTGTGTAAAAGAATTTAAGTCATAACTTATATTATATGTTTCTTTGGTAAATAAAATATGATGTGGTTTTGAAAGATAACCAATTAACAATACATTTTAAAAAATTATGTACACACACACACACACACACACACACACACACACATATATATATATATATATATATATATATATATATATATATATATATATATATATATATATATATATATATAACAGGAGGCATTTGGCATTAATGCCACCTCAATGCCAAATAATCATTTTTCATGCCACATAAACATTTGGTGTCCAACTAAGCAATTTTTTTATCCACCTAAGCATTAATTGTTAAATTTCGGATTTTTATTAATTTTTTTGGTAATTTTCGGATTTTTATTAAATATTTTTGAAAATTATTTATAAAAAAAGTGCCTTGCAAGGATTGAACCTTGGTTGTTTTGATAAATAACTTGTGTGTTTACCACTAAGGCAACAAGTTATTTTGATAATTATGTTGCATATTATAATCTATAAGTGCCTATAATTATATTGGAATCCTATACTAAATACAATTTATCTACAAAAATTATATTAAGTGATTATCTTTTTTTAAACTTATTATACATATCTTTTCCTTAAATATATATTTTTTCTTAATTTATTCATTATATATTTTTTTACAAAACCCTAATATCCTTTTTCCTCACAAATCCGGCTCACCAGAAAATCCTGATATCATTCTTTGCAAATCATGCACCATTAATATCCTTCTAAATTCCTAAAACACTACTACGTTGTATATGATAAAGTATAATGCATGCATGGTGTTTTTACTTAGTTTTTCTAACAGATGTTGTTAGTTTTTTGTTTATTTGTTTTGTATGTTTATAGGTTTTATGATTGGGCTACATATACGATCCGAAACATAGGGTTTTGATTGTAAGGTATGTTTGATCTTTAATTCGTGTGTAAATCATGTTTGGACTGAAATTATACAGAATGTTAACTTTGGATATTTTTGTAAGGTTAAGGAAGATTATTTTATACAACCGCATGTCATTGAAGTTTTTTACTAAAATATTATCTAACCAGACAATTAAAGTCACACTGTTGTAAAAGCTTTCGTCATGTTTTGAAATGAAATCGATGTTAGAGATACTCAAGAACCCTATCATCTTTGCCAGATAAGTTTTGACTTTTTGGTACTCATTTGATGCCTGCAGATTAGTTGCCTGCAAGAAGGATTATTCACTTCTCAACAAAGGGTTAAAAAATTATGCATGTGGCAGTATATTGTGAGAAATATAGTGATTGAGTTTTACCTTAGAGCATAAGTATGAGGCATTGTTATGCATTTTTATTAGATCATTTAAGTAGCTCTCCTTTATCTTCCGAATATGAAATTGAATAATTTCAAATCAACATAAGATGTATGTAAAATGGATAAAAATTACTATTAATAGTTTAATACCTTTCTGAAAGCATATTCTCGCCATGCATCAGAAGAAGGAAATTGTGCAGGATTTGCAAAGCCGACCGAAGCTTCAAGTTAAGTGCATCAAAAGATTAGTCATTATCCTCACCTTCCTGGAGTTTGAAGTCTCTGCATTACACATGTTTCTTTCCTTCAATGATTTGTGATTGGTTTATTTAAGTTTTTAGTCTTTCATTATCACCATTTGTTGTTGCTACAGGTGATTTCTCTTAACATAATCATACAAAAGAAAATGTATTGCCACAAGTGCTCATTCAGTATCAAAGAATTTGATTTTGAAACGCATCAGAGAAAACTTATACGAGAAAAGGTATATTTTAAGAAACCCTTAATTTTAATATTATGGTTTCTGCATTTGAACATCATGACTTATGTCCATCAGTCCATGTAAGGTAACTTTGGATTACTTGACCAACTGTTTAGGGAGTCAATTAGAGAGGTTATTCGTGACAATCATTTTCACCCGTCATAATCGTGTTAGATATTGCATCTTTATCTATATGCCAAAAGAAAATTAGTCGGTCTTTTACTAATCACCTACATATCCAGGAATGCTAATGTCGAAGCTGAAAATAGTGCCGAGGGACCAAAGAACGACAAGTTTTCCCTCAATGCATCTACAAGTCCGAATAATGATGTGCAGATGCTGTTGTCACAGATGCATGACTTGTCTTTTATGCTCAAGAGCGAGCTTTCAATCCCTTCGAAGCCAGATGATAGCGGTTCTTCTCACAGCTAAGGATCAAGGTGATATGCTTATGTACATTTGAAATTCGGCATTACAACGAAATCAATCGTGGTCAGAAAATTGAAGGTATAGAGATTTTCCTGGAAGCCGGTTATGTATATGGTTTTATGTATCTGTTTGAGCAATTTTGTGTTTCGAGTAACTTGGTGACAAATGAAGCAGGTTATGATGGTGTGGGATACAGCACTACTACATAAACTATTTTTTGGTACGCTTTTTAGATACGGTTTATGGAAAACCGTACCTAAATCGAAGAAATACATTATTTGATACGGTTTTGAGAAAAACCGTACCAATAAATCATTAATTGCTACGGTTGTTGTATGAGTTTGATTTTTTGGTACGGTTATTTACGAAACCGTACCAAAACACTTTTATTTGGTACGGTTATTTACAAAACCGTACCAAAACACTTTTATTTGGTACGCTTTATTTAAAAACCGTACTAAATAACTCTATATTAAATAACTTTTTATTTGTGGTTTGTTTAGCAAACGTACTAAAGAACATTTTCAAATTAAAACGTTATAAGAAAATCTCAATTTTTCGGCATAAAAAGGTTCGTCAGAAATTTCAAAAGACACGTCAATTCGTTTACTATCCTTATTTTGAAAAAGTTTCAATTCATATACTATCTATATACTCAAAAATAGTTTGCTAACACTAGTGTATGTAGGGGTGTTATTCGGGTTGACCAGGTTGGGTTCGGGTCAATCGGGTTAGGTCAATTTGGCTTGGGTCAATTAGGGTCAAGACTCAAAAAAACAAATACTTGAACCCGACCTTATTTAGAACTCGGATCGGGTCAATTCGGGTTCGGGACAACTCGGGTTCGGGTCTAGGCCGTTTAAAAATGATACAATTTAGGTGTTCAAACTTGAAATACATAAAAATTAGAAAAGAAAAAAAAAACTCAAGTCATTCAGGTTGACACCTGAACCCGAGTAAGATACATATTTTAAACCCGAACCCGACCTTGTTTAAAACGGGGGTAATTCGGGTTGACCCGAATATAAATTTGAACCCAATTGATCCGACCCGAGGAAATGTTTAGAGAAGTCATCGAAATAATGAGGAGATGTTTAGAGAATCGGTTTGATGAGCTACCTGAAATGAATCAATGAGGTGGGTATGTAGAAGCAAACCCTAAGAACGATCTAGGCATTGCCACATGTCTCAACCGGATTAGTTAGAGGGGACAATTCTCTTTAGCCGATATGAAGGCTTCGAGATCGAGCCCATGTGCGGTTGTTTGCACGAGTGAGAATTATGGACAACCATTACTTGTGTAGGGTCCACAAAATATTATGTTTGTCTTGTAGTTACGGAGCCTTGATATCCTCAAAGACTAAAGCTCTTCGGAGTCTCAGACTTCTAGGGATGAACTCTGGAGAAAGATACGCCGTATCTGCCTAAACAGATTCGCCGTATCTAATGACTTAGACGACAGTGAAGACCATTTCCTGACTTTGAAGAATACGCCCGTGTGGGATTCTCCCATACGCCGTATATGAAACTTTGGTCAACACGACCTTCCATACTTATCCAGTCCAATACGCCGCATGAAGAATATGACGCGCCATATCTCTGACGATTTCTCCAAGTAATTCCCAGAATAACAAGAGTACATGCTGTTGGAATCACTCCTAAACTAGAATTTAAGTGTTGGTAATTAATATGTAATAGTTAGCTTAATTAGGCCTTTATGTTTGTTATTAAGCTTAGGCTTATGTAGAAGGCCCATAAGCCTTGGCCCAAGCCTAATAAGGAAAGGATGAGAACTTGGAGTGTTGCCCTAGTTCCCTCCTATAAATACTCTTGTATAACCCTCACTTGAGGGTTGGTTGTTCAATTCATTCACTCACTCCTACGCATAACCTTTCTCTATTTCATACGTGTGTGTGTTTGGCTTTGTTCATCCGATCTCTCTTCTCTATTTCTTCTATTGATGCTTGTGTTACTAATATGGGAACCTAACACATGCGCCGTATCTGATGAAGATTTGTCGTAGCTCAAGATGGAAAACATATTATTCCTGGATATTATATTCTTGGACCCCACGCGAAGACACTAGATACGACGTATCGAGCAAAGCGATACGCCGTATCGCCTCTGTTTCCAGACTCTATAAATAGAGGCCTCCTCATTCATTCACAATATACCATTCAATACCCTAAATTCTAAAGTCGAAAAGACAGAAGAGGAGACGAATTTCGAGCACACCAAGCACCACAAGACACATCCAATAAGGATCCAAGGAGCATAAGAAGATAGGAAGAGTTGTTTAGTTGTTTTAGTAGCTTCAATCGTATTTGTTGGCTTGGGTTGTCATGAACTTTTGGCTCCCATTAATTGGCTAACTGCATTAATAGTTTATATAAAGTTTAATTGATTTAGTTTTGTGTGTATGTGTTGATACCTCTACTTATCGCGGCCCGTGAGTAACCATAACCCACGCACTCACTTTATTATCATTGTGTTAGTGCAAGTTAACACAGTCTTCCTATTCATTAGGCGATTCCTATCTTTGCTCCATTGATCCTATCTAAGATATAATAAAAACATATACTATATCACTTACGAGTTCGAAAAACTCGACAATAACTCGAATTAAACCTATGTAAGGTCGAGCTCAGCTATCTAAGCATTTCGAGTTCATTTGATGGGCTCGAGCTTGTGCTCAAAGATCGATAAAAACCGGTTCGAACACACTCGAGTAACTCGACAAAAATCCAAATTATTTAAGCCGTTATTCTTAACTAGGGGTGAGCAGAAACCGCATCGCAAACCGTAAACCCGCATAAAACCGCAAAACCCACACCGCAAAAACCGAAACCGCAATAAAACCGCGGTGCGGATCCTGAAAATAAAAAAACTGCATTTTGCGGTGCGGTTTCGGTTTCCACCAAAAAACCGCACCGCAATAACCGCACCGAACCGCAAAGTCATATTCAAATATATTTTTATTTTTATTTTTAAATAAACCAACTAGACTTCATAATTTTTGTATGATTAAATACTTTTGTTTACCTTTTTATAATTAGTTATTTCAAACGTATTTTATTGTAATTATGATATACTTTCTATCAATTTATCATCGAAATTTTAAAAAATTCTCCTCTCATTTGACTTTTATTATTGTAGAGATTTAAAATTTCATATTAATACCCAACATTTTGTATATATATGTTTCTACTCATTATGTAACCTTATGATATATTTATTCTATAATAAATATATACCAAAAATAGAATCTAAAAAAAAAAACTTTAAAAACCGCAAAACCAAACTGCGAACCCGCAAACCCGCAAAACCGCACGGTTGTGGATTCTCATTTTTTAAAAAACGCAATTGCAGATGTGGTGCAGTTTTTACCAAAACCCGCACCAACCCGCACCATGCTCACCCCTATTTTAAATAAAAACCAATCTTTTTCCTCAAAATTTCAATCTCCCGCTCAATATCCCGCCCCTTTTTTCCCCAAAATCTAAACCCTAACACTTTACATCCATTCACTCCCGCCTCCCTTTCTCTTATTTCCTTGCAGCAGATCCTTTCTTATTTCCTTTTTCTAAAGTTTCTTCAGGATCCAACAGTGATAAGGTGAGTGAAATTTGGGTTTAAGCACTAATCCATCATCAAAACTTTTATATTTGTGTGATTATTATGTTATTACAACATAACTTAGATCCATTAATGGTTCCTTTATTCATCAGTGTTATTTGTAAATACTCTTCCATCGACTATCATTTCCATTGGTTCGTACGAGGAAGGGTAAGATTGGCTTCTAACCTTGGATTTGACGAGAATAAACTATATCAGTTATGCCTATTGAATAATTATTATTGTTTTTTCATATTTAGATCTTACAGGTATATGACGCCCACCAAGTGCTCGACGGAATGCTTGAATAAAATGGGTCTTTTGTGTAAGTTTTGGGTTGAATTTTGAGCAAACAAAGGTATATCTCTAATTATTTTTTGTTTGATTTCTAGTGTAATCTTTATAGATTCTATGTCTAAATCTGAGAATCCAAACCAAATGATGGAGATCTATGTTGATACCATAATATATGTATATTTTAGATTAATGCCCCATGTAATTGTAGTCTTGAATATTCATATACATGTAATTGGTCTCAAATATGTTAAAAGTGTTTGATATATGCTGGCCTCTACTGTTATACTAGGAAAATCTTTCTAGTTTTACTACTATTTCTAAGTGTCTAGCTTGACTTGTGTTATCAGTTGCCATCGAAAAATTTAAATGATTGTTGATAGGCTTTAATTTATTGATTTCAAGTTGTTAAGTTTTGGCATACTGGACCAATTGAATTTAAAACCAATTATCATTTATAACACCTCTATGTAATCTTATTGTATCTAGTTTCTTGCTAGAAGCCTTAGTAGAATTTCGTCATCCAAAGAAAAAATAATATGAGATTCAAGTTTGAACCTTTTCCAGAATGTTTTACAGCTATGATTTGGTTTCACTTTTTGAACCTTTGGCATCTTAATTTCATGACATGTAAACGATGGTAAAGTAAACATTTCTAAAAGTACATAATTATTACCCAAAGCCTCATTTTCTTACCTCGATCAATTTCATTAACTGGTTTAATTAACTACTTTCCATAACAGATCATTCATTCTCTTAATTTCTAACGACTTTCTGTGGCCGTTTGTGCAGAACAATAGCAAGCGAAGATGGATTTTCAAGAAAGCACCTCTTCACGAAACAACCATTATTCTACTTCATCATGAATTCAACAATCTATCAACCTCAGTGACAATTAAAGAACCCGTGTCACAGGCCGTGTGTTATGACCAAAAACATGCAAGAGTCACCACTTCAGCACTACCTGAGGCGCCAATGCAAGTGGAACTCATTCCGCCCACAAAACTTCCATTTACCTATGAAAAACACACGAGTGCTGCTCTAGTTATTCAGACCTCCTTCAGAGGATACCTGGTAATTAATCAATATTAACATATGATACAAGTGTCTTGATAAGTTATACTGTTCATTAGCTAAATTATTCTTGAAATGATCAACTGCCAACATATCAATGATTTAACGTTATTCATGTTTGCTCGTTGTGTATATTTACTTATTTTATGGCCGAATGGTGTATGACAACCTATTTGCAAAAGATATGTTGACAAACAAAGGTTAGGATTGCTTGTTATCTGCTGATGTTTGCTACTGAATTTAGTATCATAGGATTGTTTTTTGCTTAACTCTTGAATTGATATCTTGCTATGGTATGCCGTTTACTGTTGTTGTGCTCCTCATGTTGGTTTTAGCTACTCAAGTTCATTAAGGACTCGACTTATATGATTCTCAGGTATGTCACTTGCAAGTAATATTGGAGCATCAATACGAGCTGGAATCTCTGGAAGATAATCTAAGGAAATAGCTAGAGGAGAGAAGTAAACTTGTGTAGCAGCCCTAAAGACCAAATCAGATAGCACTGAAGCATGGCGGAAGCTGTTAAAGTCAGAGATTCACAAAGTTTTCACGCTGAACATAAATGACAGGATATTGACATCACCAACTTTTAATTTATGTTGCTTGATCTCAGATTATCTTTTTAGAAAATCTGATATTTTATTTACATTTACTGATATTGTTCGTGTATAACATTTTAAGCAACTTTAATGTATAACACTTTTGTCTAATTCAGATTGTTAAGTTTGTTTTGTTGAATATTGTTTGTGCTCTCTCCAAACGATATTGTTTTGGTCCGTTGCGAATGATATTGCTTTGGTGGTGTTTTGTTGCAGGTATCGGAAAAGCAAAACAAATGCAATTTTTATTCAACATAATTTGGTGCGGTTCATTAAGAAACCGTACCTAAAAAGAAAAATTAAATGTTTTATAATATTTGTCATTTGATACGGTTACAAAAAAAACCGTACCAAATAATCATTTTTGGTACGGTTTTAAAACCGCACCAAAAAATATTTCATTTTTTGGTACGCTCTTATCTGGTACGGTTTTGAAACCGTACCAAAAGGCCTTTAAAACCGCACCTAAAGAGAATTTTTTGTAGTAGTGCAGAGGTCGTTTCTAGCTCTGGAAACCATCACTGCACATGATAAAGGAAAGGGAGTGGCGGGTGATATTCATACATTTGATCATAATCTAACTGAAGGTACGTTTTTTTTATGTATTACAATGCTATTTTTCCTTATTTGCCAACACGACCTCTGTAACTTTACAGCAAGCTGAGCCGGTGGATTTAGTTGTTCAAGCAAATGACGGGCTTCCAGTTGCTCAAGCAAATTCTCAAAATGAAGGTCTTGATAACAACAAAAAAATGAATGTTGATTCAGATCCCAAACACGATCAACTTCATATTTGCGTCCCGTGCTAGCATAAAGAGTTAGTAGCGTCTCATAAGCAGGTTTCCTTTGACTAGGCCTTATCAGGTATTCTGACTTTTTTAAACAAGCCAACGCCTTTTCTCTATCACCAGATCTCAAGTAACCGTTTGCAACTGTAGTGTATGCATGTCATTCCATTTGCACCTCGGGATCATCTTCCATCTTATAGAAAAGCTTCTCCATTTTCTGTATTTCTGCAGTTTTTGCATATGCATTCAGTCTAATACAATAAGTGAACTTATCAATATGAATCCCCTTCTGCTCCATCCCGTCCATGAAAAGGTCAAGTTTCTCATATCAGAATACAAACCCATCATAACATTGTATGTCAACGAGCTTAAATAACCCAATTCCCGCATCTTCTGCATTGTGGCTTCTGCTTTCTTCAATTGTTTCGCTTCAGCATAGCAATTCAAAAGGGCACCATAAACCTCACAATTAAGGATCAAGGTGATATGCTTATGTACATTTGAAATTCAGCATTATGACGAAATCAATCGTGGTCAGAAAATTGAAGGTATAAAGATTTTCCTGGAAGCCGGTTATGTATATGGTTTTATGTATCTGTTTGAGCAATTTTGTGTTTCGAGTAACTTGGTGACAAATGAAGCAGGATATGATAGTGTGGGATACAGAGGTCGTTTCTAGCTCTGGAAACCATCACTGCACATGATAAAGGAAAGGGAGTGGCGGGTGATATTCATACATTTGATCATAATCTAACTGAAGGTACGTTTGTTTTTATGTATTACAATGCTATTTTTCCTTATTTGCCAACACGACCTCTGTAACTTTACAGCAAGCTGAGCCGGTGGATTCAGTTGTTCAAGCAAATGACGGGCTTCCAGTTGCTCAAGCAAATTCTCAAAATGAAGGTCTTGATAACAAAAAAAATAATGAATGTTATCAACTTCATATTTGCGTCCCGTGCTAGGATAAAGAGTGAGTAGCGTCTCATAAGCAGGTTTCCTTTGACTAGGCCTTATCAGGTATTCAGACTTTTTTAAACAAGTCAACGCCTTTTCTCTATCACCAGATCTCAAGTAACCGTTTGCAACTGTAGTGTATGCATGTCATTCCATTTGCACCTCGGGATCATCTTCCATCTTATACAAAAGCTTTTCCATTTTCTGTATTTCTGAAGTTTTTGCATATGCATTCAGTCTGATACAATAAGTGAACTTATCAATATGAATCCCCTTATGCTCCATCCCGTCCATCAGAAGGTCAAGTTTCTCATATTTTCTCATATCAGAATACAAACCCATCATAACATTGCATGTGCTCAGATCCCTCGCATTCTCTGAATAGTTACTTCGCTTGATAATTACTGTACATTCACTTTGAATCAGGTAGCCATAGATAAAGCAGAGGCATAAAATTTGTATTTAGGACGTGTAAATGACCTGTGTCAACAAGGAAGATCGCATGTTTAAAAATCTGGACCTCAGTTCTTACTGGTATGGTTTACAGAAACGGTATTTGCCACCTCTACTTTGACCTCTTCCCCTATTTGTTAGAATATATAATAGTTGATACGTTACTTTAGCTTGTATTCTTATGTAGTTTAAAGGTTATGCAGATGGTTGCTAATTTGGAAAGGATTAGGACGATGCTGGAAGAAGAAACGAGGCCCATGGTTATTTTTAGTAGTTGAGCGGCAGCTCCTGGAAGTGGCAGGAAAGAGTTGCTTGAAAACATGCATTTTAAACATATAGACTTGGGTAAAATAAAATAGTTTGAACGAGCATTAAACAAAGTATTTTAGCAAAAAATTTTATGCGCAGTTCTGTAAAATATTACTATTTGGAGATTGCGTAATTATAACTTATGTATGGTAACAAGAAGTTGTGAGTGCAATTGTTTTCGAAAGGGATACGTTATTTTGCTAAGGTTGCATGTGGAATTAACTAAGAAAGTTATATGCAACTTACATTGTATGATCAAACCGTCAAAGTAACTTTATAGGTTATTGATGTATAATTTTCTGATAACTTTTGATAATGTAGTGTGTCTCTTTTCAGGTTACGATACCAGCTCCATTTTGGGTGACTTATCCGGAAATTCCAAGGTTCGTTGACACGACACCAGTTATAGACATCAGTATTCACATATGGGAATTTAATGCTATGAAGCTATAAAATATAGAATAGAAGTACTATTCCATTCTTTAAAGCCAGTGTTTTTAAAGGGTATCTATGATTCCAGTCTTTAAAGTCGCTGTTTTCAAAAGGGTACATATGATAGAGAATGTTTAACACAACTCACATTTATGAGGCTGTTGTGTTTGGTGCAGCGCGGAGAGGGTAAAATAAAGGTATAATTCATTTTCATTCTTATGATTTAATCTTTTAACCAAGCAACACTAATATAATAATTTACACGCGGATGTTTGCATAGTCGAGGGTGTACAAGGTGGCAAATGCAGGATCCAAGTTGCTTTTATTGGCATCTCTTCCTGATGTTCTCATCAACGATTGAAAAGCAGGTAACTTTATAACTTTAATTCTGGTATTAATGCATTACAAGGATCACGTGAATAGAATTATACTCAAAACTAAGGTATTCTATTAATGATGGAATTGACAGGTCTCTAAGTATACGGGTTAACAAGGCCGGCTGGTGGAATTGATAGGCTTTTTCTCTTCAGTTATCAGTTACCTTCTTGGACATGTTTCTAGATGATTTGATAATATGTAAATGTAGTTCACGCTACTTCCAAAAAAGGGGCTTCATCACGCTACTACCATCTTGGACATGTTTCTATATGAGTGATCATGGTGGCTTATAGTTCGACTTGGAGTTTGCTAGATGAAAGTCGAGTATGAGGTAGAATTTGCACGACATTAAGTATCCAAAAGAGGTCAGTGTAGAAGTTTCCCCTCACCATTAAATTAAAAAAACTACACACGTTGTTTTTATTCATAAGTTCTTGCTTAAACAAGAGGTTAAACTTGTTGCGTACATACAAGAAAATAGTTGGCACACCAATTTGTCTCAACATGTCAAGTGAGATATCTTTTCAACATTATGCTAAATATTGTTCGCAATTGTATGGGCAACCAAAATGACCACTTAGTATTGGTGGCACTTTAAGCACATTTTTAACATTTTTATTTATAGAGATTAAACATGTTACAATATCTTATAGAGTGTCATTTTTATTTGAAATATTTTTTTTGTATAATTCTGTGCAGCCTAACATTATTATAAGGACTAAAAAAAGTCAAATTTTAATAGTCAAATAATTATGTTTAACATTTTGCTGTAATTCATTATTTACTTACGTCGGGTTAGATTATGTCAAACAATATATATGTAAAGATTACACGCATACACAATATTTGATTAGAAAAATTAGATAAGACAAAAGAGTAAGTAATTAGAAAGTTGGACTTTTAGTCGTTGGTATTAGTAACATTAAATGTCCATGTGGCTTGATAAATGGACTTTGCTTTTGGCAAACTTTGCATTAGAGTACTCTCTCAATCTCAAAACTATTAATTTTCAACCACTCAAACTTTGCAGTATCGCATCAAATTTGTTAATTTTGGATATTGCAGTTAGAGGAATGCATTTTAGGTGACCTACTAAAGAAATTCTTAATTATACCGTACTGGTGCAAATTATTAGAAGAATAAAACAACATAAGGTCAGAGCTATTGTTCTACTCATTAATATTTTTTCCTTTAATTTTACTAAATCGGCTTGATTATTTATGCAGATTGCCACTTTCGGTTCCTAAAACTCAAGAATACAAGCTACTGTATACAGGCCTTTATCTTCTTATGGGGCGAGACTGTTAATTAGCGATTCATTTCATAATGTACTTTTTATATTTTTTACCATGTAAGTTGAACACTGATACTATTAATCCATAATTATGTATCATCATACTTAATTCCGTTATCGTTTTTGTAGAACACATATAACACATATAATTATGCATATCATCATATTTTAGTTCTAATTTGTTAGTTTGAGAAGGTTGGAGAGCTCAAAAAGATTCGACGGGAAAGATGCTTGCCTCTTATTGCTAGCCAGTTGTGCTTGAAGTGAATAATTTTTTTCTTGATTGTTCAAGTAGACATTTAATATTGTTGTCATTGTAGTGCAAAATCTTCTTTTTAGTTAAGCTAAGGAGTAGTCACAGTGGATCATACTCAACAGGTTGTGCTTTTATTTTTATAACTTTGAGATTTATGAGATACTTGGATGTCGTTGAATGGATATTTAGCTCTTTATCACATCAAAGCTCCTTTATATTTACTCAAGTATTGAAACTTTATTTTCCTGGGTAATACTACACTTTTACTATGAACTTCGTTAGTACATGACTAGCAAAAATAGCCATTGTGTTAATTTGAAATGTTGCACTACCTTCTTGAACAGTGCTATGATGATAGATATATAGCAGGACACTATGGGTGAATAAGACATGCATGACTTAGATATGAGTACTCTAAAGTATGACACAAAAGAATTGAAACAAGACATATACAATTATTGTTTCTATAATGACAGCCTAAATGATAGATAAAATCGAGATGAATGCTTTAGGACTAAGACGCGACTGACACACTTCGTTATAATTGTTAAACCAATTATACCAACTTTAACCCTTATCATGTATTTAAATTAATAAAAAACAACAAACAAAAAATTATAAGTCATGGGCGCCCATTGGGCGGGCTTTGAAAACTAGTATATATATATATATATATATATATATATATATATATATATATATATATATATATATATATATATATATATATATATATATATATATATATAGATTGGATCATTTAAAAAGTTGATCTCAAGAGAAAAGTGAGAGAAGTGATCTCAACCGTTAGATCACCCTATCTTCCTCTCCTGTTTTCCACACTAAAATACAGGGACCTAACTGTAACTTCCTTCATTTTTAAGGGACGGTTTTGTAAATTTACCCCTTTAATATATAATGCCTAAATTATTTTCATTTTTTCTTTCTTCTTTCTATCATTCCAGGTTCGGTATTTTTTTCTCTCCCAATATAATAAACACGACATCAGATTAAATCATCTCATTCAACACTTGATCTTTCTATAATTTCAATTCACAATGAACAAATCAATGAAATAATCTCGTTAAATTTCTCAGATTCACGCTTATCAGTTTTCATAATTTCTCAAATCGATGAACAAAGTAAGTTTATTAACATATTTAAATTTTAATTTTGTTATATAAGATCAATTATAAAATTGATCTACGTGTTTGCTAGAGTTCATTTGTACTAATTGTTGTTTTTTATGAGTTAGGGTTTTGTTTTATGATTTTTTTATTAGGTATTCATCATGTTTGTTCATAGATGTATTGGTTTCTAAGAGTTTTATGATGTGATGCATTGTATAGTTTAGTTATTTGAATCAAATTTGAGAAAAAAAGAGATGTAAAACATGTTCACAAAAACTGCACACCAAGTGTTTGATTAAATGCCTGAACGTGAGTTTATAACTACAATGCATTAATTTTACACTGTGATGCCCTTGTTTTTGTGATTAGACTTTAGTTACATTGTGATGCCGTATTAATTTAGGTAGGAGGATTTTAGATTTGGATGAAAACACTCACTAAGACAATTGTATCAACTTTAGGTTTGTTACTACTATATGGATTTTAGTTATGTTATGTAGTTTTTAAGTTATTTGTGTTTACTCGCAACATAACTCGAGGACCAGCCTATCGAAAGACACTTAATAGCAAAAACAATCACCTTGTTAAGCACTGATGAACCTTTTGTTTTAACATTAGTTAACCTTTTGGTTAAATATATTAGTTATTGCGAGTAATGATGTGTATATTTCATTCCAACCATCTTTAAAGTGCAAAAGATTCATTTGTAAGATTTAGTTACCTTTCTATTTCATATTCCTCTCAAGTATGAACTCTAGCTGTCAATTTATTACAATTTAAATTGGATGCAAAGTAAAGGAATATGCATAGTTTGCTGATATGTATAATGTATGAAATTAGATTTAGTTTAGCACATTATTTTTCTCGTGATCTCATCATTTAAGCTCCCTCGTTAGGTTTTAAAGCTACTAAACCACTTTTGGAATAACTTGATTTGCATTTATTTACACTTGTTTATTTTAATTTTGAAAGGAAAAAGAGGGCACCAACTTCCAAATTTGGTAACATATTGTATGTATGGTAGAGCACAAACCTGACTCGTAAGTTTATGTGATGTACACCTAATCAGTTGAGAAGGAATACAGGGTTGCTATGGATTAAAGGCTGCCACGAATACTTGAATATTTTGAAAGGTCTATGATAAATTAGATGTTAACCAACTGATGCCCAAAATTAGTTAGTGTGATGCATTAATTTTATACATTGTGATGCAGTTATATTTACCCTTTTGTTGAATTATGCAGGTTTTGCTTTCTTTCTCTAGTGTGACTATCAAATAATCGTGAAAAAAGTTTCAGCTATCAACTGACGTGGATTCCTCATGCTGATGTAGGACAAAAACTATTTGAAAGAGCTATATTTTTGTTGTTGTTTCAAACATTACTGTTATTTTATATTTTTTCTACCCTTTTATATGTTCACTCACACGCTTTATGAAACTTCCTTTTCAGCGTTATATATTACGGTTTTTTGGCAGCTACAACAACCAACATCGTGTTGCAAAATATATATGAATTTGGAATGGTAACATGTATTTATTTTCATCTTTTTTTTGCTGCACTTTAGACTTTGGTTTTTCTACTATCTGATTTTTGTTCACTATGAGTTTTTATTTTCTGCACTTTTTATGTTTGATTTTATAGTTCGAATGCATTTTGAGCACTGTGTTTTCAACCAACAATCACGACATATTAAACACCTATAGCCAACATTTACTTGCCAACATTAAATTAAACATTACTTGAAGAAAACAAAATTTTTAAGCACCTATAGGCAACATTTACTTGCAAACATTAAATCTGCTACAAAATATTATTTGAAGATTTTTTTTAAGTAGAGTATAACTTTCATTCAGATTCAATGATACAACTAAACAATTGCCTCATACAAAAAAAAATTATTCTAATCGATTAAAAAAACTGCAGATAGAACAAAGAATAGATGACTACTAATCATATACAATCTCATTCTAAATATATGAATTTATAACAATAGTGACATACATAATAATAAGAGCAATAACATTACTAAATAACTGATGTAGTAAAGTACCTCAAACGGATGCCCTACTATGATACAAACCGATGCACTAAAGTACCTCAAATGGATGCACTTAAATACAAACAGATGCACTAGATTATAATTTATGATTCAAATGTGTGTCATACTGAATCTAAAATAAACGCATTAGGATTACAGACTATCGATCTTCCTATACCACCGTATATATAAATAAGTTTATTCTCAGTAAGCGTTGCAACTGGATGATGATTAAATAACTGGTTGAACCGCGTTCAGATCTCATCATTCAAACCCTGTAGAGCAGAAATTGCCAATAAGAAAATTAAACAATGGCCGGTAGAGGTTCAAAAAGTTAAAATGAGTCAATTTGGTATGCCTAGTACTAGATTAACTAAAAGCAGTTTAAAAATGGTTACAAGACTACTACATCTGCTAAACATACACAAAGAAAAAAATGATGTGTTGCTACATACCATTCTTTCAATGAATTCAAGATGAAAACTAAAGAATGCATTTATATCAGCAGCCTCATGATTCCCATGTATCAAGTAATGATTCTCAAGATACTGAATCTCATAAAAAAGAATTGGAAAGGAGTGAGGCTTCAATATGACACTAGATCAGCATGTCACAATTGAAATAAAACCTTACCTTTAGAGTAAGGAGCAAAGTGATCGTTTCTGTCAGGTCACTAGTTTTACAACACAAGCAACATAGAAAGAGATAGAGGCGGTTGAACAATAAACCAAACACACACACACGATACAAGTATACGGTTATGCGTAGAATATGTGTGAAAGAAATAAATTGAACAACCAACCCTCAAGTGAGGGTTATACAAGAGTATTTATAGGAGGGAAGCTAGGGCAACACTTCCTAGTCCCTTCCTTTCTCCTATGGGCTTGGGCCTAAGCTCATGGGCCTTCTACATAAGTTTAAGGCTAATAACAAACATAAAGGCCATAATTAAGCTAACTATTACATATGAGTCACTAACACTTGATTAATGTTTAGGAGTGATTCCAACAATCTCCCCCTAAGTGTTGGTGATGAATGAATATGAACGGTGAAGGCGTTGATTGTAATAGTAGCTTTGAAGTCTTCTGACATTCTTCTTTCTTGTGAGAAGAAATGCCTTGATTTGAACAATCTCCCCAGTGTAGAGAAATTGTTTTCTTTAAACAGTTTTGCTTTGACGTCATCTTTAACTTTGTTCTTTGATCATTGTTCTTTGTGATGGTAGTGATAGTATGTTGTTGTTATCTGCATCAAGTCTGCCTCAGGTCTGCTTCGCTGCTACAGTGTATCCACGTCATTCTTCAACATGCTCACACGCTCTTTGACGTTGGATTTCAGTACTGATGAAGTTCTTTAAGTCTTTAACTTTGTAGATTCTTTGATTTGGCGAAGAATCATTCTGACTTTTGTGTTGCTTTAAGATAGAACTTCCATTAGTGATGATGTTGGCGTGAGCATGAGAAGAACCTGCACGATCATTTCGCTCCAGAGCTTCCATAAGAAGAAAACATTCAAACGGTTAGTAATAAGCGGATTCCGGCACTTACAAGTTTGAACTTCGAGAGTGTTAACAGCATAGTGTGAAAACACAACTCTAATTCTTACAAAGGCCGTTCCTGAACTGGAGTCCCACAAGTGAGATAACACGATGTACCGAAGTACATCTACAGTTAAGATGAGTCGCTGAGGTACACCGAAGCATCACCTCATAACTGTAGACCGTTTGAGACACACTAAGCATAATCCACGGGGAGTTACCGAAGTGACATGCTGTCAGGGCTGTTTAATGTTGACCCTGGCAGGAGTTTCCATTTAATCACTGAGGATCACAGTTGTGAACCTCTCATAAATGTTCTCGACAGATTGCTAAGATCTGTGAAGGACTCGATAACGTACCACTGATGTTCTTATTGTTGAACATCAAGTGATGAAATGTCAAGTGTACCTAAGAGATCTTTTGATGAATCTCGTGGCTCTAGACTCAATGGTGTGTTTTGGTTTTCCTGAGCGGAGACTAGGGAGGGGGTCTCCTTTTTTTTTTTAATACCAGCGATCTCTAAGAGAAATCCAATAGTTTACGTAGGGTTCCCTGTGAGAATGAAACAAGCTTCTGTTGAGAGAAACTTGAGTGGCTAAGAAGGTTTAGTGCATGCGTCACTGGGTTCATGACGACTTTTAATCTTCAATACCGGCATCACTAAGTGACAACCAGTAGCATATGAATTGAACCCGGTGTCTGCCCTAAGTTGAATAATTTGGAGGGCTATTTCTTTTCACCCTTTTCTTTGCATTTCTTTTTAATTCTTTAACTCCTTCTTTCTCCGATTCTCATTTTCTCCTTTTTATAATCATACCTAAGGACTTCTAAGTACTAACTATTTGTGATGTCCTTGGGTAGATCCCTCCGGCTCTGGCGGATCATAGGACGGTTATTCCTAACCTTAATCTCCTTATAACTCCATTGCCATAAAACCATTTTTCATGAAAATCTCTTAAAGTGTTTGTGGATGAAAAACATGTTTGAACACTTCAAAAGTTTTAGATTTTCAGAAATACTCCCCCTCCACATGTGCTTAAGAGTTTTTACGGAAATCTGCATAGTGAGGAAAGAGCGCGCACTTTATGAATTGATCAACTCAAGATAGACAGTCCCCCGCGAGACACGGTTATGTTGCATAGTTAAAGAGTTACATTGTCAGCTTTTAGGTGACAACTAGCTCTAATAACTACCTTGAAGGTGTAGACAAACCTCGAAAGGTTGTCAAACCCGTCAGAGTTCATGTCTACCAAGAGTTTCTCGAATGGTACTTTCTACTCGGACAAGTCCTTTGCGAGACACGTTTACATCACTAGCGAACTAGCTTGAAATTATTACCCGTCCCGGACAAGTATTTTCGAGTTACTAACAGTTAAGTATCGTCAATTCGTTGGTTAAGTCTATAGCACAAAGATTCATTTGCATTTACACAACATATTTCTTATCACATAATTTTCTCCCCCTCAAAAATGGCATATAAAATGTTATTTTTGAAAAGTTGAGAATAAATATGACCATTTCGAGTGTTGCGGGAAGATGACCACTGTGAACAATTTGTGAACAAAGTTTTAATTCAAATACTCCCCCTCAACAAGTCATATAAATGGTTGAGGTTTTGAAAAAACATACGGGGAAGTACTTGTACATTTGAGCAAAACCTTGAAAAATGAAAGGTTTGATAGGTTTTACTCAAAAGTAAGAAGCTTTCGCTCCTTTTATAAGGATTGTGGCATTGAAGCGTATTGTACACTGATATGTGTGCACAAGCCATTGTGATAATATAATCACACATCCAAAGTAATATGAAATAGAAGCAGTTCAAGGGGTACCAGGAAGTCCAGTGATGTTGCCAGGAGTGCGAACAAGGCGTTGATAGCCGGTGATGTTAATCCTGGGTCGACCACCAACAAAGCTTTCTAATGTTCAGAACTGATCCCTTCGATACAACCTTTCATCAATCATTCTGATGATCCTCTGCACATCCCTTCTGTCCTGAGAGTTCCATCGCTTTTGAGACCCTATGCCTTCATATATCGCCTTCAACCGATAAGCCAATCCGTCCCTAACCTTCTTCAAAGTGTGATCACCAAACTTGTGAAGATCTCTACACGCCATCTAGCAATTTCGTTGAAGTTCACTGCGATAAACGACGCCGAATGGTTTGCTGACGAGTGTGTATTGTGGAAGCTGGTTGATGTCGGGAAGATCTAGCTGAGGTGGAGTGAAGTTGACACGGGTCTGATATGATTTAACTGCAAGCTGGAGATCTTCTACACGTTCTGTGATGACTATGCGTCTGATGAAGATAAGCAAGGACTTGATGAATTCACGTTGTACTTCAGTTGAAAATTGTCTCATGCGACCTTGTACTTTTGCAAGGTACATGTCTTCAATGTCGTTGATAGACAAATTCTCAAAGTCCGCTTCAGAGAACGCATAATCCCTTTCGTCTTGCCTTTTGCCCACAATATTCTTGAGGAAAGTGTAGTCCCATTTAGACGAAAGATCAACATGTTTGATGGCAACGATACTCTTAGTACTGAACACTTCATGTTGAGACTTCTGAACCTAGCAGCTTCTGTAGTAGATTCTTCGACGTTCTGGCCAATGGTGAATCCAATACAGTGCATCACGGTCATACTCTGCCACATTGTTGGAGAACATGTGGTTAGCTCTTTTCTCGATGGCTATGCAGTTAGAGTATATGGCTGCCGGGAATGGAAGTGTCAGAGATGTAGCGTATTTCCTTGAACCATCGCCACCGTGAAGAAGAAATTCCAAGTCTTTGTTTAAGAAATATCGGAATGGAATCCTAGGCTCATCTGGTTGGCCAATTGTTGGTAGAGGTTTCGACCAGTCGGTGTAATATGGAGGGTTGTCCCGTTTGGTGTAGTCGATGTTTGCTTCTGGGTTGAGCCAATCCATGTTGTTAGACATAGCTCGAGCAATGTTTTCAAGGTGATATTCGACCTCGATGGCACTTTCCGAGCTATCTTTTAACAGTTGAAAAGCTTCGTTCTTGATTCGCCTCAACTCAGATTTCGTCATCTTCTTTACTCGGAATTTTTCTTGCAGTATCTTAGCATGCTCCAATGTATTTCCGTCTACCAGATCTTGACCTTCACCTGGATAGGGGGTGGAGTTAACAAGTGTAGAAAACCATTCAAATTCTTTAGAGTTATCTTCATCTAGCCATGATACGACGTCAGCCTTGGGCGCCTTCTTTTTTTTTTCTTATGCCTATATGAGGATTCTGGTTTCTGTTTTCTGAGTCAGGGGTGGTAACTCAGAAGAATCCAGAGGTTTTTCAGTAGAAGAACGAGGAGGAGACCTTTGTTGTGCTGGAGTCCGTTTGGGTGGAGGTTGCATAGAAGATTGTTCACCAGACTTCTTCGAGCGTTTATGCTCGTCATTCTTATCCTGATCCTTATCTTCATCGTCGCGTGGACGTTTCGGCCTTTCAGCTTCTTCTCGGCATGCTGATTTGAGTTGATATTCCAGCAATGCTTCAAGCAATTTTCCTTCGTGAGAGGCAAGTGTTGCAGATCGTTTGGACATTTGAGCTACCAACCGGTCAACTAACTCAGCATCGGAGAAGATTATGGGATCAAATGGATTGATGCTCACGTGCATTGGTGTTGATTTCATAGTCTGCTTGGCCAGATGAAGTACATTCGGATGGAGTTGTTTGGTGAATAACTCCTTTGTAACTTTAGGAACAAAGTCAAGAAGGTAATTGTGAGTGTAACCTTTGATCATTTCGTCCATTTTCCCTTGAAGATTATCTTTCATGAGCTTCTGAACATACTCCCTTTCAACTTTCATCTCGTCATTCTCGTCATGAAGATACTGTATCTGATCAGCGTAGAAATTCATCTTCCTGTATAGCATGTCTTTCTTTCTGACTTGTTTGATAGCATTCACAATTCTTTTATGAGTATGAGAAATCCAAGATCGAGTTGGCTTCTCCACTGATTTGGATGTTGATTTGGTTGATCTTTTAGATGGTGGTGGTGAAGAATGAGATGACGAATCTGATGATGAGGAGACATGAGGAGGCTCAGGGTCCTTTGGAGGTGCAGAAGTATCCTCCTTGGAACGAATTGGACTGTTGAGAAGATAATCATCATAATTCCCTTCGTTATCTTGTCCAGATTTGGCTTTTACTTCCGTCTGAGCCTGGGATTCTTCATCAGTCTTTTCTTTCTCAGACTTATCCTTTTCTGGTTCCTCAATGTTATAATCAATAGAGTCTTCCACAAGCTTTTGCTGTTGCATAAGAGTGGTGGCACCAGTTCCCTTATCAGGTTGATTAACCGCATCAGGAATTAGTGAAGAGTGGACACCACCACTCGACCCTCCGGGGCCACGCATTTGATTTTGTTCAAATTCTTTAGCTTTTTGCAGGTTTCTAACGATTTTAAACTTCTTCCTGTACGATGTATCCAGTTGCTCTTCATCTGAGCTTGAGCTTTCATCATAAGGTACAAGTACTGGAGTCTTCCCTTTTCCTTGAATAGCTGGAGGACTGGGAGGTTTGACTACTGAAGGAGGTGCGTCGGTTGCAGATTCAGAGTAGAAGACCTCTTCATCTGATTGTGGTTCAAGCTTTGGAATGGGAATAGGACCAGCTTCCTTAGAAGGAACAGTCTTTTTATGAGGAGGATTCCTCTTGGGAAACTTCCTCTGACTCTCAGTGCTTATAGCACTTCCTACACTGCCTTTTCTGGTTCTCATTGTAGGTGTTCCAGAAGACTTCTCATCGAGATGACCAACTTTTCCTTCTTTTACTGCTACCAGATACCTTTTGTATGTGTAGAGCTTTTTGATTTCGTCAAACAGAAGGTGATCAGGTAACACAACACCCTGTTTCTTTATTGATGATTCATTGATTCTGACAGTGAAAATAGGCTCATTCAACATGTCGTGATTGTCAGGGTCATTTAGCCTTTTGGGAATATCAGGATGAAGTCCAAGTGCTCTCTGGATCAACAATTTAGTGTATCTGACATAGGGAATCTTTGAGCCAAGCTTTTTGAGAAATGACATCATGTCATCCCATATCAGAGCTTCAAGCTCAATGTGCTTCATGTTGATTAATGACCAAAAAATTTGCAGTTCTATGAGCTTGGGATGCTCATAGCCGCTATCACGACCAGAGACAGATTTGGTAATGATGATGTAGAGAGTTCTCCACGGTTGAGGAATGTTCTTAAGCTCCACATGAGAGTGCTTAGTGATAATTCCTGAAGCTTCATCATAGCCAATATCAATCAAGAATTGCAAAACTGTCTCTTCAGCAGGTGTGGCATAGAAATCGGTTGGCTCGATGTCAGGGATGAGAAGAACAGCCCGTAAGTCTGCATGTGTGATGGTGACTTGTTTGTGATTGAGCGTCACAGTCACTGCACTTTGACCTTTGATCCTCTGCATTGAATTCCAGAAATGTTGCATGTAGATCTCCGGTACTGTAGCAGAATGTGAGAGCATGTTCTGGTAGGGATGATTCTTGAGAATATCCATAGCAATCAAACAGGAAGATTCTGAGCAGGTGAAGGTTTCAAAGTCAACCCTGAGGTTGTTCTTTCCAATCTTCCTTGGATAGCCATTAGGGAAGATATCAGCAATTGTGAGAACATCTGGTGCATCCACATTCATTTGGGCTGCCATATCTTGATCTGAAATAACATTAGCCAAAAGAACCAACATATCGAAAGACATTATGTTAGTCACCAGAAGGTTTTATTGTCTAATTATTGAATGTACAATGTTAATGATTGTTACGAGTCCATAGTCACTTGTTTGTTCAATAGTCCAATGACGTCGTGATAAGTTTCGTGAGTTAGTTAACTTTAAGTTTTAAAGTTTATGTTATCACTTATTTAACACAACATATTAAACGTTTAAGTTTATTAGTGAGATTATTGGTTTCGTGATGTTATGATTTGTTTATTTACAAGTTTGCACGCGTAACAATTCATAATTAAGGTCAATCAAGGCTTAGGAGTAAAAGTGGAAAAGTTATGCATAAACAGGAGTGTTATACGCGTAGACGAAAGCTTATACGTAGGATCCTGACTTACGCGTAAGAAATATTACGCGTAGGAACAGGGGACCTAATGCGTAGAGCTTACGCGTAGGCGTATAAAAACCTTATGCGTAAGGCTTACTCGTAAGAGTAGGCCTTATGCGTAGAGGTCACTGTTTACGCATATCCTTCACAGGATACGCGTAGTCCCATTGTAGAACCTTATGCGTAGACGCTACGCATAAGATTACTCTTACGCATAACATGCTACGCGTAAGGTGATCCTTATGTGTAGTTTGCTTAGAACCTTGATTCTGAATTCTCACTTGTAACAGACCTGAAATAAATTCATCATATCATCAATATTAACCCATACATTCATCTTATAACAGATCATGGCATGAAAACTTGTTAAACAGTTTAAGCGTAGAAAATCTTACGCGTAGAACTTAAACCCTAATTTCAAGAATTACGCTTAAGAAATCTAGCCATGGAAATTTCACCAAATCATTTCTGGGAAGTCTTAGAAGCCTATTGAGTTGTTTTGTTCAAGTTTTAACATCAAACACCATGTGAATCAAAAATACCCAATTCGTATGAACTAGAACCCTAAATTACAATTCTTTCACTTTTGTTGTTTCTGGGCAAGTTCTAAGCATGGATATAGTTAATTTATCACTTAAACAACACATTATAAGCAACCAATTAGCCAGAGTCGTTCACACATGAAAACACCCAATTTTACGCATAAACCCTAGTTTTTCAAAATCAATCAATTCGTGTTTCTGGGTAATTTTTGAGGATAAACATAGTATCATTGATGTTATTGAAACGTTTTGACACAATTGTTTTAACCACAAACACACACCAATGATTGTGTGTTCATACGCTTATGCGTAGAACACATAATCACACATATCTCACGTTTTAGCCGTTGGATTTGCATAAAAATCAAAACCCTTGCTTGTAATTACGTTTAGATTATGAAAACACTTACAATATGATGATCAAAAGCACGGATTTCTTGAACAATTTTAAAGCGTAGGATTTGTTAGGTTATGAGTAATAAATGTGAAGTGAAAGGTTAGGTGGAGGAGTTTTATTAAAATTAACTTTAAGCTTATGACAACAATAGTCCCTCCACCTTTTCCATTTTCATCCAAAGCCATTTAACTTCCATTTTTGGTTACCAAACGAAGAATATTTGGAAATAACTTTGACGACACTCCCCCTCGACTTAAGAAATAATGAAAGGTTATAAATTTTAGTCTGAGGAGTGTCAGAAACCAGAAATGTGACCACCATTTTAAAGAAACAACCAGGATAGGATAACATGCAAGTACACGGATGTTTTGAAACAGTTAAGTAGTTATTTTCTCCCCCTCAACACTTGATCGAAAAAATACTGAATTTTGAAAGATTTGAGTGTTGACGGAAGAAATGTACTTGCCATGTTTGAAGAAATATGGATAGAAGAATATTTTTGTTGTTTTATCTGATTTTATATTTTTGTATTTTGTTTTTGAAAAATTATTTACAAGAGAGATTTTGGTGTTTGACAGGTTTTTAAGACTATTTTAGGAGGTCATCCAATTCCTCTTGAGTCAAACACCTCATACCAATCCGGTGGACCAACTCATTAAACCTAGCGGGAGGCAAGGCTTTGGTGAGTAGATCTGCCAATTGGTATTCTGTACCCACGAAGTATAATTCAACTGTACCTTGTTCTACATGATCCTTGATGAAATGATAGCAAAGATCGATGTGCTTTGATTTCGAGTGCTGAACTGAATTGCACGAGATCGCAATGGCACTCCGATTGTCGTAGTACATCGGGATTATGTCAAATACGTAACCATAGTCTTTGAGGTGTGTTCTCATCCAAATGACTTGAGCACAACATGCCGACATGGCTACATATTCTGCTTCGGTTGATGACAGCGATGTACAATCCTGCTTCTTCGATTGCCAGGACACCAGTTTATCACCAAGAAATTGTAGTGCTCCTGAAGTACTTTTTCGTGAATCTAAACATCCTGCGTGATCAGCATCTGAAAAAGCGATTAGTTCAAAACCAGAATCCTTCGGATACCAGATCCCCAAATTAATGGTTCCCTTGATGTATCGGAGGATTCTTTTAGCCTCAGAGAGGTGGGTTTCAGTTGGTCGTGACTGATAACCGGAGCATAGATAAACGGCAAAGACAATATCAGGTCTGCTAGCTGTTAGATACATGAGAGACCCAATAATACTTCGGTATTTGGTAGGGTCCACTAATTTCCCATGTAAATCAGCGTCTAGCTTCTTGGTATGAGTCATTGGTGTGGCATAAGTGTCACAGGTTTTCATTCCAAATTTGTTTAACAATTCAAGGGCATATTTGGACTGACTCAAGAAAATACCACGAGGTGATTGATGAACTTGAAGTCCTAGAAAGAACGTAAGTTCACCCATCATGGACATTTCAAAATTTTTCTTCATTAGTTTTGCAAAAGCGATTGAATACTTTTTATGTGTAGACCCAAAAATGATGTCATCCACGTAAATTTGAACAATTAAGATATGTGACCCGTGATATTGTATAAAAAGAGTAGGGTCGACCGAACCTTTGGTGAAATTGTTAGCAATGAGGAAAGATGATAGCTTATCGTACCATGCCCGAGGAGCTTGTTTGAGACCATAAAGAGCTTTGTTCAGTTTGTAGACATGGTTCGGGAACTCGGGATCAAAGAATCCTTTTGGTTGGCTGACATAAACCGTTTCTTTCAGTTGTCCGTTGAGAAACGCAGTTTTGACATCCATCTGAAAGACCATCATATTCATATGAGCCGCGAACGTGAGAAATATCCGAACAGCCTCAAGACGAGCAACCGGAGCAAAAGATTCTTCAAAGTCTATTACCTCTTCCTGACGATAACCCTTAGCAACTAGACGTGACTTGTTTCGGATTACGTTCCCTTCAGCATCCAATTTGTTTTTCCAAATCCATTTGAGACCAATGACGTAGACCATTGTTGGTCGTTCAACCAGTTCCCATACTTCAAGATGTTTGAATTGGTTGAGTTCTTCTTGCATGGATTCAATCCAGTTGTCTTTTGTCATTGCGTCTTTAATGTTTTTAGGCTCAGATTGGCAGACAGTGAGTGCATAAATGCAATGTTCACCATCTGTGTGAAGACGTTGTCTCGTAACGACTGGTTGATTCGGGTTGCCAATAATATTTGCCAGAGGATGGTCTTTTGTCCATCGATGTGTAGAGGGTTGATGTTGGTATACATTGTGCAGATTCTGAGGATTTAAATGGTTTGTTGATGATTGCGCGACATCAGGTGCAGCAGTCTCATTAGCAAACTGGTTAAAGAACGCATTTGGATCAAAATCTGCAGGTGGGGGTACTTCATTAAGAACATCATCAGCCGGTTCATCATTGTTGGAAGCGGTTTGTTCAACTGTTGTGGTGGAGTCAACTGGTGGTGCTTCTTCAACAGTAGTTGTTGTAGCAGGTGTATCAGGTATAAGAGTAGTATCAGGTTGAGCAGCGGAAACAGCGGATACACCTGGAGCACGTTCATCAATATCGTCACTGAACAGTGGAGCAAATAACCTTTCCATTTGTTGACGAGTGAGCTGGGGGCTTTGTTCAGCTGATGATGGGGTTTGAGGGAAGTTTAAGCGGTTGTGACCGGGTTCCAAGCTGTTATACTCAGAAGCCATTTCCTTAGGTTCATCAAAATGAGCATGAATCATTTCCATAACCTGTTTTGTACGACGATTCCAGATCCGGTAACCTTTAGAATTATCACAATATCTAGTAAAGACTCCAATGTCAGCTTTGGCTTTGAGCTTTCCAAAATCATCACGATCATTATTCGGATAACAAAGGGATCCAAATACATGAAAGTGTTTGAGATTCGGTTTATGGTTATGGAGAAGCTCAAAAGGTGTTTTGTTGTGGCGTTTAGTAATCATCGAACGGTTTTGAGTATAGCATGCAGTATATACAGCTTCTGCCCATAAGTAATCTGGAAGTTTAGCATTGATTAACATTGTTCTTGTAGCTTCCACTAACGTTCAGTTTCGTCTTTCAACAACTCCGTTTTGTTCTGGTGTACGTGCAATAGATGTCTGATGCTCAATTCCCACTTTCTCATAAAATTTACGAAGAGTTTGGTTAACAAATTCAGTTCCTTTGTCTGTTCTTATTTGGCGGACGGTGTTCCGGAGCTGAACTTGAATTTTTGTGAGAAAGGTGATGATCATTTGTGGAGCTTGGTCTTTGCTTCGAAGAAAGTAGACCCAAGTCCATCGTGAATAGTCATCAACAATTACTAAGATGTAGCGTTTGCCATTGATCGTTTACATGCGCATCGGGCCACACAAATCCATGTGAAGAAGATGAAGCACATGCTGAGAGCTGTGTTCCACCTTTGAAGGAAAATGAGCACGAGTGCTTTTCCCTTGTTCACAAGCTGAGCAAAGGTGATCTTTAGAATACCGGAATCGTGGGAGACCTTCAACTAGTTTGTGTCGAGCAAGATTGGTTGTAGTTTGAAAGTTTAAATGTGAGAGACGACGGTGCCATAGCCAGGATTTTGTTGATGTTGCCTTTGAAAGTAAGCAGATGGGGGATGAAGCAACCATGTCTTGCATAGAGATAGTATAAAGACTTGATTTACGCGAGCCAGACATAAGGTCGTTTCCTTGTAGATCACGAATGAAACATGATTTCTCCCTGAAAGCAACCTCCAAATCTCCATCACAGAATTGACCTACTAAAAATAGATTGTGACCGAGGCCTTCCACATAATAAACCCTGCTAATTTCGATGTTCCCATTGATATAGTCTCCGTAGCCCATGATAGCTGCGAAGTGATCATTCCCAAATCTGACAGTGCCAATGAACTTTGCAATAAAGTTTGGTAACAGTTTAAGGTTGCTTGTCATGTGTCGGGAACATCCGCTATCAACAATCCAGAGAATGATCTGTATCACCTGCATTATACACAGACGACACAGATGGAATAGAAGTAGATGTGAAACCTGAAATGTTAGAGGGTTCCGGAGCAGTTATAGTAGACATACACACATCAATAACTTTAGGCATCTATTTAAATCCTAGTGTGTTATATATCCATTTCTGCCATCTCCAACTAGTATTTGCTTTAGTCTTAGTGAATGCACTAGGTGGTACTACATTCTTAGGAGGTGAAACTAGAGCTACAGGGACAGCAATGGTTGCCTTAGAATCTAAAGAAGGTGGTCTACCAAGCACAGACTTAGAATGATTAGTGGACCTAGAGGTATTCCGATTCTTAGGATTTCGTAAACGAGAGATTATAGCTTTAGCAACACATTTGTCATGACAATCAGAATTCATACTTTTACGACAAATAACACAAGGTGCATCAGACTGAATATCAAAAGTACTTAAAGGTTTAGCATTCGTTACATCACTATTTCTATTACATTTGCCAGACGCAATATCTATAGTGGAAGAAACGTGAGTCTTATTCATAGTCCTAGGGTGTTCTTCTACTTTAGCATTCCTTATTGATCTTTTCTTAGGTCGCAACTTCCTATTCTTCGATGTAGTGCTCCTAGGCTGTGAAGTGCGGACGTTTGGAAAAGATGCAACTATTCTTGTTTCAGTAGAAGGAAGCCCGTTAGCAACTTGTGATTTGGCAGTAGGGATTCTAGGTTCACGATTACTAAGTGTTACTGGTGCTATTCTCTTAATCACGGTAGGCGGAAGTAGTTCATACTTTCTTAACATTTCTCTTAACTTAAAGATAGTGTGAATCAAGTCTTGATTTTCAGAACGAATATTACCAGCAAAATTCATTACTTCTCTAGTGTGTGCAAGATAATGATCAAGTTCGTTTGATGCTTCATGATGAGTCTTATTGAGTAAATCAAATATGACACCATATTCCTGTTTAACCTTTACAAGTTCTTGTTCATATTTTGAGATTTGACTTTTTAAAAACACGTTTTGATCATCCAGTTGCTCAATTTTAGGATCAGAAGATTTTGCACGCAACTGAGCGATTTTGTTTTGAAAAACAAGTTGTTGATTGTGAATATGTTTTTGACACCAATTAAGACGACGTTTTGCATTGGAAAGTTCGTTAAGCAATCGTTCATTTTCAGCTTTTAAAGACTCGATCTGAAGCACATTATCAGTATTCTCAACAGTTACCACAGAGTCAACAGTATCAGCAAAGATATAATCAGATGCATATGACACATAATTCAATAACACAGGATATCAGCACAAATAACATCATTCAAGAGTCGATCAACATCTTTTCTCAACATTTTCTTTTTATGTTTAGTATTAGAAATAGATGTTTCTGTTTTCTTAAAAACGACCTTCATCACTCCAAGTTCCTTATGAAAGTCCCGTTCCCAAGACAATGCACAATTTTTCAAATTTTTTAACATGTCTCTTTGTTCTCGTGCCAGAGACGATTGAAAATGTTGAACTTTGATTTCAGAATGATATTCTATCTCACGTTGTAAAGTTTTGAGGTCAGCCATGAAAATGTCAAAATATCTAAGAATTTTGCGATTTTCAGGTTTTGAGTTTACTTCACTGATGGAAGGTAAAGGACCATAAATTTGTGCATAATCTAGTTGGGGATTAACATTAGAAGACTCAGACGTTTTAATGATAACCCTTGGTGTGTTAGAAGAATCCGTTGGTGTGACGAAAGTGACCGGTTTTGAGTAATTAAAAGGTTTGTTGTAAACAACAGTTTCTAATTTTGATCGACTCTCGTCTTCTGCATCTAATTCCTCTTGATGATGATATTCAACAACACTCATAACAGAATTATCAATTTTATATTCTGCACTGGAAACTTCAGGATTTGGTTTGAATGCTTTGGTTGAAAGCTTAGGTTTGTAATCAGCAAGATTCGGTCCATATCCATTTGGATTGGGTTTTAAAGTAAACTTTTCAATAGCAGTTACTGACTCACCATGTTTGTAAACAACAGTTTTAAACTCTTTAAGTTTGCGTTGCAAGCCGATAATTTCTTCAAGATGATCATCTATTCGTTTTGTTGAATGCTTTTTGTATGCAGAGAACTGTTTTTGACAAGTTAACAACTCAGCCTTAGCTTTTTGATTTTCCAAGGTGAGAGCGTTAATTTGCTTTTTAAGTTCATGTTTCACTTGTTCTATTTCAGACAACAAAGCATTCTTTGAAGCGGCTAGATCACGCATCTGTCTCTCTAAATATTTTTCGTTTTGATGAGATTTAGCAAAAGCAGCTTCAAAACCTTTTTCACGGGTTTCTTGAGTTTTGAAAAAGTTGAGTTGCATTTTTAAACATTCAAAATCCTTGGTTAACAGTGTATTTTTACTTTTTAAGTCCTGATTTAATGCACAACATTCTTCAATTTGGGATTGCTGGTCTTTAAGTAAAAGAGCAAGATTTGGATGAGGCAAAAGTTCGGCTTGTTCAACGGGAGTCACAACATGATCATTATTTAGATCCTCAAGTATAACCACGGAGTCAATTTGATTATCAAAGGAAACCATAAGGTCATCTTGATGGTCAAATGTAACTACGGGGTCTAATTGAAAATTGTCGGAATGAGATGTAGATGACTCATTTTGAACATTCTGAGCCTTGCCGGATTCAGATGTTGGCGGAGATATTAGATCAGAGATAAATATGGTTTTTCTGGTACCTGAGACAAGCCATCAGTGTCATACACTGGGCCTGTGTCACTCATGTGTAACTCATGCATATTAGCCATCAACATAACCGCTGCATTGGCCTGCAAGTCCTCCATATCATCATCTGAGTCTGCATCTGCCATAAAACTCTGTTATTTGTCTGTGAGAGTTCCACTAGCTTCATCCTTAAGAGCCAAAAGAAGAGCCTCTTTGTGATAAGCACTGCCCCTAGTCCTCGGCTTTAGGCATGCATTAGCCAGGTGTCCCTTCTCATTGCAGTTGTAGCATCGAAGACCATTCAACCCATTCTGAGCATTTCACTGTTCCACCACTTGAGCTCTGTTGTTATTCCTACCCACATCATTAAACCCTTGACCACCGCCCATCTGACGACCATAACCACGATTCTGAACTTCAACTCGTCCATTGTTCACAACAGCTTGATTCCGTGTGTTAGATGAGGAACGAATACGATTGTTGGATTTATTGGTATAACGGCTAAAAGCATTAGCAATCATAACAAATCCTTGTTGCAATGCTTTGAACGGATCAGATTCCTCATTAGCTTCACTGACAAGTGCTTGAGCATTGTTTTTGCTGTATGGAACCAATTGATTTTGTTGAGATTGTTGCTGTGAAGGATCATATGGTGTGATTGTAGCAGTTGGTTGAGTTGCTGGTTGAGGAGAATAACTGTTTTGAGCATACAAGGCAAGTTGTTGATTTTCCGGAGTTGTTGTTGAAGCAATTTGAGCACGGAGAATACTTTCCCTATCAACTTCCTTTTCATGAGGCTTCAAATAATCGTACAACAATCTGTATGTAGAATGATGCATGTTCTTCGCTTGACGGAGAAAAATGACATACTTCTCCCATTCAGGACCAAGACTACTCAGGAACTTAGTATTAACTGCAATTCTAAGCATGATGATTTTGTGTTTATCCAAATCATTTATGATGTCTGAAAATAGATGATGATAAGACTCTAGTGTCTCTCCAGGTTCAATCATGAAGTGTTCATAAGCCAAGTAAATTTTGGATTCCATATCCTCCTGATTGAGTGCAGATCCTTCCATAAGTAGATGAATGTGTTCCCACATTTTCTTTGCAGTCTTTTGAGCATCAACACTTCGAAGAATTGGGTTTGCCAATCCTAAAAGGATATATTGCATTGCAAGCTCATCAGCTTCATAGTGTAGAAGTTCTTCTGAATTCAAGTCTGCAACAGTAGCAATGTTCGTTTGTTCATCTCTTGGTGGATTAGCATTTGGATCTCCGGGTACAATGACAGTAGGCATCTGAAATGGACCTTCCAAGATAACCTTCTTTAAGAACTTTCCATGTGGCTTCTTTAGATCACAAAACCTAAAGAACCAAATTACCCATTGATCGTAGTTTCCTGGAGTGAGCATTGGAGGTCTATCAAGTGATCCAGCCTCATGAATTGATTGTTGGCTGCTTAAAGCTTCACACATCTTTGAAAACCAAGTGGGTTCCTTCATAGTGTTCCGTGATGGATGTTGATTGAATTCATTTGTGTAGGGTTGAACTTGAAGACTTGGTGGTGTTTGAACCATTTGTGGTGGAGGAATTGCTCCAAGTTGTGGAGTATGTTGTTGATTAAATTGTTGTTGATAAATTGCTTGTTGTTGATTCCATTGTTGATGTTGTGGACTTAGTTGTTGTTGTCGTTGAGAATAAGTGTAAGGGAAATAGTTTGAGTATGGTGGTTGTGACATGTTGAAAAACTTGTGTTGGTAAAAATGGATCTTTGTAGTCGAATGAACATTTGTTGATGAAGTATCCTTAGGCGTAGAAATCACAATAGCCAAGTAGCACTTATGCGTAAAAACACCAAAGGTACGCGTAACAATCAAGAGTTACGCATAGGTTTAGCTTACGTGTAAGTAGGGAAAAGACACTAAAGTTATGCGTAGATACAAAGTTAGGCGTAGAAACTTAGGCGTAGGATTACCTTATGCGTAAGACTAGGCTTAGGCGTAAGATGAATCTTATGCGTAGGATTTTCTACGCGTAAGCTTTATGCTTATGCGTAAGTTTAGGGTTTTATCCCAAGTGATCTTTTACACTATCATAGTGCAAAAGATATCAAAAGTCGACGTATTTTCAAGCTTATCCAAGCAAGAAAACACGGAGTAAACCACGAAACTGAAGATCAAACCAAGGATAAAGTTATGCGTAAAACTAGGGTTTTGATACGCGTAGCTTTACTCGTAAAAATGATTTTGCCCAAAGATGTTTCTAAACTAGATTTTTGTGATGAGATAGCTTCAATATCACCAAAATAACACAAAAGTGTGAAACTTGATGACCCAAAACTTCTAAAACCGTTACGCGTAGGATGAAACCCTCGTACAAGAATTAGCTTAAAAACGTAGATCCACGTGTAAAGTTTGAAACTTTTTGCCAAAAACAAGTATTTTAACACCTTAAAACATTGAAAGTACAAGAATCTTGGATTAAAAAGTGTAAAAAACGTGTTTTTAAGCGAACCAAAGTATCAAGGCCGAAGCGTATGTTCTATGCGTAGACCAAACAAACGTTCACCCAACTATTAGGCGATTGATACCACTGTTAGGTCACTAGTTTTACAACACAAGCAACATAGAAAGAGATAGAGGCGGTTGAACAATAAACCAAACACACACACACACGATACAAGTATACGGTTATGCGTAGAATATGTGTGAAAGAAATAAATTAAACAACCAACCCTCAAGTGAGGGTTATACAAGAGTATTTATAGGAGGGAAGCTAGGGCAACACTTCCTAGTCCCTTCCTTTCTCCTATGGGCTTGGGCCTAAGCTCATGGGCCTTCTACATAAGCTTAAGGCTAATAACAAACATAAAGGCCATAATTAAGCTAACTATTACATATGAGTCACTAACACTTGATTAATGTTTAGGAGTGATTACAACAGTTTCCAAACAATGTTGTCCTCTATCAACATAATCTCAAACTGATGCACAAAAGTACCACAAACGGATGTCCAACTATGAAACAAACTCATGCACTAAAGTACCTTAAACAGATGCACTAAAATACAACTTTGAGGGACAACTTTCACAAAAACTGCTTATCTTCAATAATTGCATCTTTTCACTTCTTGATGATACAAACACTGCGTTTGACCATGTGAAAAAAAGGATGAAATCTAGCTGGGAATACCTAAGTGTTGAACTTATTTTGATTTTATAATACAAACGAATGCATTAAGTGCCTAAAATGGACGCAATAAAGTTCCTCAAACAGATGCACTAAAGTTCCTACCAATAAACCATTCTTTATAAAATGAACAAGACTTATGTGAGCGACCATAAATGGATGCACTAAAGTACCTTAATGGATGCACTAAAGTACCACAAACGAAGGCACTAAAGTATTGACCCGTATTGGTACACTATATAGCCCGCCCATTTTCCATTTCTAGCTATAATGTGTATCTAAATCAAAACTTACGTAGCTCATTAGTGGAATAGAAATTATGGCCACAATACCACCTGCCGGTATCTGCCGCATCTAGATAATCACTTTACAATGTAGCTAATAAGGATGCATTCACAACATAGTGAAGTGGATGAGGTTTTCCATGTTTTAATTTTGAATCAATCCACCTGTAAAAGATGACAATAATCATTCATCTATGATAGTTAAAAAAGGGTAAGGTACTTAGCTACAAGGATTTATAATCACTAACTTACCTTTTGTTCTGTTAAACTTTGAAAAGTATGGCAGGTATGAGCACATGACTATGCTCTTTTGGTTGTGAAACGTTTGCAATGACATACATTAAGGTTTTAAAATATTCTACAGAAAGTAAATGACCATACCCGCAGAACAATAAGGTAACAAACTTCAAGGGCAGAAATAGTGTAAAGGGTGATGCCACCACCATCAATTGGATTTTGGTGTTCCACATAAGCACCATTTTAAAAGTTGCTTGAAGTGCACTGTAGACCTTCAAAAATTTCAAAGTGGTTATCTTAAAAGAATAGAAAACGAGATTTTCGTGTATTTTAAAGTAAAGATGTAATTAGAAACAAAAAATGAGGGGGTTCAACCTTTATGATACAACATCTTAACCTCAATCAATCATTCAGAATCACTAAATAAACACAAACTAAGCTTAAAACAAATAGTCACATAAAGCGATGTAATTATACCATGCGAATGAAGCAAATACTAATTTCGATATGCGTAAATTGAACAAATATCAATATCGCTAAATTAACGCTAAGCTTAAACCTATACGTAAGTTTAAACACACTCGCTTAATCAGCTACTGATACAACAACTTAACTTAATCAGTCATGCACAATCACTAAATAAGCACTAATCATACTCATTGATGCCCTAGTATGTTCATCGATGCACTAAACATACACAGTGATGCCCTAATGTGTTCATCATTGCGATAAACATACAAAAATATGCCCAAGTATCTCCAATGATGCACTAAACATCTAAATGATACACTAAACGTATACACGAACGCCTTAATGTGTCTGATGACGCACTAATCAAACTCGCGGATGTCCTAATCACACTCAGTGATGCTGCAATATGTTTAACAATGAAATAAGAAGTCATATCATTACACAATAATATACAATAATATGCTCTAGCGTGTATACTGATGCTCCAAATACACACGTAGATGCACTAAGATGTCATATAAGAACCAATCATCTTATGAACAATGATATCACACATACACACTTTTTCTACTGATAAAATAACCAAAACAAGTAAAAAATTAACATTTGACATATCCGAGTATAAATATAGTGCATCATACTTATAAAATCTCATTCAGACATTCAATCAAACACCTGGTGTGCGGCTTTACCGAACATGTTTTTCATGCAGTTTTTGTCATATAATTCATTATAATCTAATCATCTACACTTGTTTACATAACGTTTATACAAATGCATTTATTCACACAAATAAATTCTATTACATATTATTTACTCAGATGCAGTAAAATGTAATTTTATGCATACAGATTTCATTAAATATCATTTCATTTCACAATAACACTAATTATTTAATAATTTTCATAATGATGCACTAGAATAACATAAAAATTGAAAAAATATGTAATTGAAACTTACAGTTAACAGATATATGTGGTTCGATTTCAATTTACTTCTGCTGTAACACGGATGTACGACTGATGGTCTGGTGTGTGGTGTAGGTGGAGATGATGATTGTTGATGTTGTTGTGGTGCGGTGGTGATTGGCGGCGGTGTGGTGGCGATGTAGATGGTGAGCGGGAGGAAACTGGTGAATGATGATGTAGATGGTGAGTGCGGTTGTTGTGTGTGTTTGTGTTGTATCTGTAAATTTTGTTCCTTTTTTTTCAGTTGTGTTCGCAATCTACCCTGAAGTTTGAGATGTTTGCAAAATCTACCATGTAAATTTGTTTCTCACTTTTATCTCTAATTACACTTTTCTCTAGAACCGAACTCTATATATATATATAGAGAGATTGGATCATTTAAAAAGTTGATCTCAAGAGAAAAGTGAGAGAAGTGATCTCAACCGTTAGATCACCCCCTCTTCCCCTCCCTTTTTTCACACCAAACTACAGGGACCTAATTGTATTTTCTTTCATTCTTAAAGGGAAGCTTTGGTAAATTTGAACATATCATATATAATTCACATTTTTTTTTCATTTTTTCTTTTTCTTCTTTCTCTAGATCTAGAACCTGGACACTTTTCTCTTAGTTCCAGATTCACGAAGTTCATGAAATCACGATCATGAAGATTCATGAAATCATCTCATCACAAAGTCATATCGTGTTATCAGATTCAATAAGGTATGTAACAGATTTCGTGTTATCAGATTCAATCGTGTTATCATATTCAATATCATTTCGTCATAATTTATCAAATCAAAGATCAAATTAAGGTATGTAACTGAATTTGATTTTAGATTTGTTATTTTTGCTACTTAAAATCAATTATAAATCTTATATATTGATTGTTGTTGTTTAATCAGAATGATGTGTTGTTCATATTGAGTTAGTTTTTCGTTTTTATGTAATTTGATTCGTTAAACACTATCTTCGTTTATAGATGTAACGATTTTCAGAGTTTATTGACATCATTCATTGTATATAATAGTTATTTTGAAACGAAATTGAGAAATAAATACATGGAAAAGATGTTTACAAAAGAATGCACACCAAGTGTTTCATAAAATGTATGAATGGGATTTTATAACTGCGATGCACTAATTTTACACTCTGATGCCCTAATTCTTGTGAATATATTCTAGTTACACTATGATGCCTTATATAATTTAGGCAAGAGGATTTTAGATTTGGATGAAACACTCGCTAAGACAATTGTATGAACATCAGGTTTGCTGCTACTGTATGTATCAGCACGTCAACATACCATGTGGTACGACGTTAGGTTACAGGTTTCAAGTGAAAAGTTGAAAGTTGTTTGTCTGAGTAACATAAGTCCAATAAGGACGCATGATATGGAATATCGTTCTTTGCCAAATTTGACTTTTTTTTAGCAACTTATTTAAATCAAATCTTGACTTAGTTGAAATAGGTTTTCTATTCACACTTTTTCTTGTGCATGTGCTTATTAATTAACTGAAAGGTGTTGCCCCAACTATACGTAATTCAATATCATATTTGAGTGAGAAAGTGAATAGTATCTTCACTAATCTTCCTCAAGTGACAAATTACCATGGAGGATCTACCTCACTTGTATGACAAAGCACTAGAAGGACTATGGTAGTTATGTTGTACCTTATTTGCTTTTTTATGATGATTAGCAAATATTTTAAATGCCCATTCGAGTACTAAACTGCACATTTGATGTTGAGTATCAGAAGTCAAATCAAGACACATCAGGTAGAGCTTCGTTTGATTTATGTCTGAAAATCATTCATTTGACCAAACAGGTGCACTAAAGTGACTCAAATAGATGCACTTAAGTTCATCAAACATGTGCATTAAGTTGCGTCATATATTATCATGTTTCCCTTTCGTGTGTAATGTTCGTATTTTATGGATGTTTATTACAAATTGCATATAGTTTACTGATCTTCTACTTGTATGTTTAACAGTGTCTGGAGTGGATACTAAAGTGCATAATCAAATACCAAACGACATGGAACGTTAACACATAAACGTTATCCCAATTTTGAAACTAGCGCAAAGGCATTGGTTTTGAATATGTGTAACATGATAAGTAGATGCTATCATTTACATCTTGTGTTGTAAACTCTCTATAGTAAAGAAGATACAAAGTCTGTATATTGTATATATTAGTATAGTGTTCAGAAACATGAATTGACTTTAGATTCAAGATTTCATTATAATAAAGCCCATATTCTATATTTGTGGTTTTAATATGAATATGTTTCTTTATCATATTCATTGCTTTGGAATGTTGTTATCAGTTGATGATGTAACAGGTGGTATCTCTGTAGAGTCTTTCTTTGAAGGCTCATCAACTTAAATCTTTGCTTGGTCATTAATCGTGTTTGTCTTATCATTGTTTGGAGCCGCCTCTTCATCAATTTCATGAACCTAAAAGTATTGCATTTGTTTTGCTTTTATGATACAAACGGATGCATTAATTACATCAAACGAATGGACTAAAGTTCCTCAAATAGATGCACTAAAGTGCCTCAAACAGATGCACTAAATTAATATATGACAATGAACACATCCATTAATGTAAATAGTAAAAACAAATGCACTGAATGTAATGGAGATGAATGGATAAAGATATATATTAAAAAGAATATATTTATTGTGCGATTGGGAGTAAAAAATATCAAACAACAAACATAGTTGAACAAAAAATATCAATAAACATACAAATAAGTAGTCATGTTATGAACGAATAAATCTTATTATAAACTTAACTTGCCAATCAGAATACAAGAGATGCATTTTGTATTGATGAGTGATGCTACAATAAGAATACAACGTCTCCTAAGATATAATAAGCTAAACAAAAACTGAAAAATAATATTTTTACAAGCTAAGGAATGACTATCTTCAAATTCTTGCAAATTCTGAAACATCCAGAGAAGCCTCTCCAATCATTTACCTTTCGATGCCTATAAAGTTATCACCTTGTAACAAACCATCAACGTTCAACCAAGAACAAATGTCATATTCTTGACTGACAAAATCATCTTCGTCATTAAATTCATCCATTCCTTGAAGTTGCAGATGGGGAAAGGTCTAATGTTTATTTCTAAATAGAACCTGAATTAGTTGAACAATCATTATGTAATATTCCATACAAATGCCTTATTTTTTAATACATATGCCCTAAAATGTACACAAATTAGTATATTGCCAAACACCGCTTAATAATCATCATGAAATATTTCATACAGTTGCCTTATTTTTCTAATACAAATGCACTAAAAGTTGTATATAAATTAATATATTGCCAAGCACCCCAATGTTTACTACATCGCTGGATAATCTTTATGCAATATTAAAAAATTGTAACGTATAATGTTGATGCACTAATGTATAACACATATGTAATAAGATGTTACCATTTGGCAGTCTTGACGTGAGTCCACCAATGCCCATTGTTAAAGACTATAACGTGAGCATTATAGTCTTAGTATTCAACTCCCTTCTAATAATGTAATTAAAAAGAAAATAACATGTCAAGATACCTCACGAACAGTTGTAACTTGAAGTTGAGCATAAGGCAAGTTGATTGAAATCCCTTGAAATTTAAATCTCATCAATGGAATCTTTGTGTCCTTAACAGAGTGTATACCCGATACCTCTACACTATTTTCAATCATGCTGTGTAGACCTATGAAAAAATCCTCCTGCATAACGTAAAATAATAATTGTTATCAGAATGTTGCATTTCCATGTTTTCTTTCCTAAGTGTATGCCAATAAATGAATTAAACAGATGAGATGACGAGGCACTGTCAAAATGGCAAACCACGGGCCAACACAAAGAGCATCAATGTCGCATTCTGCATTATATACCTACACAAGTTTTGAAGAAAATTTAGAGCCAAATAAAATCTTGCTGCAACCAAAAATGAAAAAATGAGTAACATAAAGAGAAAATCATGCCAAGACCATAAGATCCAATAGTTTCACAAAACTCTTTCATAACATATTGAGACGCATCAAGAGAAATTACACCAAGCATACAAATAGAAGCCCAAGTATTTCCAATGACACACTAAACCTACAAATGGATGCCCTACTATAACAACCAATCCACTAAACATACAAACGGATACACTATAAAAATATACGGATTCCCTAATATCTTTGATGATGCACTAATCATACTCACTGATGCCCTAATATGTTCATCGATGCACTAAACATACAAGTATATGTTGAAGTATTTCTAGCGATGCACTAAACATACAAATGGATGCCCTACTATGACTAACGATGCACTAAACATACACACTAATACCTTACTATGCCTGATGATACACTAATCTTACTCACTAATGCAATCATATTTACTGATGCTCTAAGATGTTCAATGATGCAGTAATCATACTTTTTGATACCCTAATATATCCATCGATGCACTAAATATACAAATAGATGTCCAAGTATTTCCAAGAATGCACTAAACATACAAATATATGCTGAAGTATTTCTAGCAACCACAAACACAGATGCACTAATATAATCTGATGCCCTAACTTGTAATTCTTATGCTGCAAATATACACACAGATGCCCTCAGATGTCATATATTTCAATATTAAGCTCGTATACTGAAAATTAGTGCATCACAGCTTTAAAATCTTATTCATACATTTTATCAAACACCTGGTGTGCAACTTTAATAAACACATTTTATATGCATTTTTCATCAAATTTGTTCCAAATCTTGTAGAAAACATGATGATACGATTATAAACTTTCAACAAAACTTAAAAAATCATTACATCATAGTTAAAAACTTACAGATTATATACAATTTAAAGTTACATAACAAAGATTAAAAAAATCTATAATTCAAAACTTACAGTTGTCTAAATCTCTGGTTCAATTTTAATGTTTTTATGATGTACGAAGGATGTATGACGGATGGTATGGTGTGTGGATCATGTGGCGATGGAGCTGATGGTGGCGATATGGAGTGGTGGCGATGGAGATGATGGTGGCGATGGAGATGGTTGCGATGGAGATGGTGGCGATGGAGATGATGGTGGCGAAGGAGATGGTGGCGACGGAAGACGGTGGTGGTGGTGATGGTGAGTCTGTGTGTTTACACCGTGATGTCTGCTTGAATTGTGAGAAAGAAAGCAGCTTCTTTTATTTTAGTTTGTTTTTTTCATTTGTTTACCCTAAACTTTCTATTGTTTACATAATCTACCCTGTAACTTTTTTTCTCACTTTTCTCTCTAATTACATTTTTCTCTAGAACCGAACTCTATATATATATATATAATATATATAAATATATATATATATATATATATATATATATATATATATATATATATATATTTTGTATAAAATGTTTTATTGTTAAGAGAGAAATTAGTTTATATAAATATATTTAGTCGTAGAAGACATAGCGACTTTGTGGAAAACTAGAAGGGGGGGGGGGTTGAATAGTTTTACCAATTAAAACTTCCTTTTAACCATTTTGGATCGACTTATGTCAATCTATTTGGTTGTGTGTGTTGGATGTTGATAAACAAGCATATAAAGATATGTAACGAAAAGATAAGAGAAAGAAGCACAAAACCACAACGCGATTATTTATAGTGGTTCGGCTACAAGGACACCTTCCTTGCCCTACTCCACTCTCCGAGTCACCTACTCGAGAGTTTGTAAACACTACACCAATCTCCTTATGGCGGAGAAGCATTCACAACGTCCCCTACCATTTTTTCGGTGCTAGGCTAACCACCGGGTTCTTTCACTCCAAGGTGAACCACACCTACACAATGTTGCCTACCCTTTATAAGGTACTAGGATAAGTACCTAGTTCTTTCACTCCAAGGTGAACTACACCTTCACAATGTCGCCTACCCTTTATTAGGTACTAGGCTAAGCACCTAGTTCCATTTCAATGGAGGAACTACTACCACACTACACCAACGACTAATCCCAAAGGAGATCTACTCCTTTACAACATCATCAAGGATATCAATATCCTTGGATCTAATGCTAGTCTATCTAGTACATCGAAACACACCATATCGAATGTACATCTAAGGCACCTTTCACTAATGCCTTTGACTAGATCTACAAGACACCTTTCACTAATGTCTTGTGTCTTCACTTCTAAGCACCTTTCACTAATGCTTCTAGTCTTGACTTCTAAGCACCTTTCACTAATGCTTCTTGTCTTGACTTCTAAGCACTTATCACAAGTGCTTATGCTATAGACGATGGATACCCTTCACTAATATCTTCGTTTTGACACTTGAGACATTTTCTCTAATGTCTTCAGTACTACACTTCTTTGAATAAAGAAAGGAATCATCAACAAGAAGACTTTAGTAGCCATGATGATGAGGAAGCATGGCAACTCATGGACTTGAGCTTGCTCGACTTCAAAGGGGGTGATCTTGCCTTTAACAGGAACCTAGAAGATCACATAAAAGCAAAACTACAAACATAGATCTCTTGGATTTGAGGTTAGTGAGTTTTTAACTCAGGGAGAAAGTGTGTTAGAAAGGGGTGAGAAACAATGAAGAAATTGCTCACTATTTATAGAAGAAAAACTCTACTGTTCCCCGGATCCCACGGATCCCTTCCACAAGGGATCCGTCTAGCGTTAAGCTAGGGATCCGTGGGACGCTCCCTTTTACCCATGGGTATTTTGGTTATGGGTCATGGGTCATGGGTTGAACCATGGATCTTTAGCTAGATACAATGTATCTTTGAGTGCAATGCACTTGGTCACTTGGGTATGGGTTGATCCATGGGTTATGGATATTATCCATGTATGATATAAGCATGATGTCATGCAATGGGTTATGGGTCAAGCTCCATGGGTTATGGGCTTTGGGTTGTACCTAACTACATTCAATGTATTTGCCCAATGGGTTGTGATACTTAAGTTTCTACCCATTAATATTACCCAATATACTACATACTAGTTATGTGTATATTATACCCAAATATGTAAACACTAGTTGTTGTACATATGTATTACTAAGTCATAAAATCACTTATACTTGTTTTAGTGTTTTATGTGAAAATGTGAATATGCTAGAAACTATTAGTTCAAACCATTTACGTATTTTATTTGTTTCGTTAACATGATTTTACGTTTGTTATCGACAAAACATTAGAAGATCGTAAAATATAAATAAACGTTTTTACGGCTTATTTGTATTAACAATCTCCCCCTTTTTGTTGATGACAAAACATAAAATTATTTTAAGGAAAAGCTAAAATTCGTAAAAGTTTGAATTTGTAGTTTTTACTTTCTTCTCCCCCTTTTTGTCGAAACAAAAAGTGTTTGAAGGAAAGCAACACATCGTTTTTAAGAAAAACATGTGAAAGAAGTAAAAATAAAAAGAAATAGAGAGCAAGTAACGGGAGAGGATCTCGTCTTTACTCCTCCTCGACGAGTCCATCCCTATGTAAGGTCGTCAAGAAAGTGATGCTAATCTAGTTTGTTTGCAAGTAATTTTGCAAAAGATTTCGTCTAAGTGACGAATGTGCTCCCCCTTGATGATTGCAATTTTGCAAGGGGATGTCACGAAATGTAAACCTAGTATTGCAAGTAATTTGCAATGTATTGCTTTGACATAAAACTCCCCCTAGCTTTAAGATGTCAAAGTCTTCATGTGTAAATTGAATAACTACAAAACAAAGGTTAGAAAGCAAGTAAAATTCATAATTTCCTGCAAATGTGTTCCAAGTTAGTAGAAAATAACTTTCTGTCTCTCGGATCCCACGGTTCCCTCCTAGTAGGGATCCGTCTAGGCAATTCTGAGGGATCCGTATTAGCTGATTAATTTCAGCAAAGGTGATATAACAAGTAATGTTATCACAAAAGTGAGATATGAATACAACGTAATCATATGCTCAGAAATATAACAAGTAGCTTGTAATTTCATTTAATAAAACTAGAGTTATGATATACATGACTCTAAAAACTAAGAAAATAAGAAAATACATGACTAGAAATTTCTAAGTCAACTATCGCTTGATGCTAGGACACCACTAAAATCTTCTAGCTCATGTTTTAGGTTTAATCTCGTCGAAACATTCGAGGAGATGATAGAACATGAAACGTTGGTCTTCTCGTACTTCATGTATCAAACTTTCAACATGTTGACAATGATAGCAATCTTTGTCATGGCTAGGTAGTGGTGGTGAAAGAAATGAAATGGCTTGATGCGAAGGATCAAGTGAAGCAGCTTGTGGAGCTTCAAACGATGGAGGGATTGGTGGAGGCGCATTTGAGAATGGCTCGACCAAGAATGATGGTGGTGGTAGAGAAGTGTCAACTTCCATATGGTCGGGTGGTTGACTTTGATGATTTCTCATAATCCAAATGGGATTATATGATGGAAACGGCGAAAAGGAAACCGGAGCAAGTGTTGACTCAACACCTTAATTTTGTACCATTATTCCTCCTAATGAGGAAAATGTTGTCGGCGGAAGCGGATGAGATGGCCTAGGAGGCAAGTCCTCTAAATTATAGAGGTGTGGTGATGATAGTGGGGATGTAAATGAAATAGCTCTAGGAACCAATGGTGATGGTTTAGTGGAGATGATATTGTTTGTCCTAGGAGGTATGGTGGTGTTTGGCATTGGTAGTTTTGTGGGGACTATCCTTTTAGGAATTGGTTTTATTAGAAGGATCCTATCATTTGTTGGCTTGACCGGAGATGATTCGGTTGAAGAGATTTCGTATATAACACGTGCCTTTTTCATGGGTGGTTCTTTGGTGGATAAGTTACTACTTGGGGTTTTCCTCATGATGTGATAATTTCAAGAGGTTTGCAAGGGTTTCTAAAGTGCTGAAAGTTAGGAAGAAGGTGATGACTATGGAGGTCCTAACAAAGTGGTTTATAAACCAAGAGATTTGGCAAGTGCATTTAAGCCTTAAGCCATTAGAATTCATTTGAATGTGATGATTAACATACACAAGAGTCAACTGCAGAGTTTGCACTGATCTAGGAACTCATTTAAGATGAGATGGAGTGTTTGAGTTATGAAGATGAGTTGAAATGATTGTTTTATCAAGATTTGACATAAACTGTCATCCGAATCCCACGGTTCCCTTCTCAGAGGGATCCGTCTAGGCTAATCCTAGGGATCCGGCTATCAACAGCTATGAAAGAGTGGAAATGATGTTTCTAAGATCTAAGATCTATATCATCTTGACTGTTTCAGTTCTCCTAAGTGTTTTAAATGAAGGAGTGCTTAAGTACTTGAAGGTAATGAGTGATGTAGCTAATGATTGTCTTTTATGGAAGGATTTTGAACTTTAATGAGTACTAATGGATGAGCAAGGACGACACTAAAGATTAAAATTTCAAATGAAGCTAAATGATCCTAGAGATCAGTTTGTGACTTAGGATAGTGTTTTGGAAAATATCCTAGAAGCTTTGAGATGGGAAAACTAGAATTTGATCAATTTTGATCAATTTTGAGGTAAGAATGAATTATGATTAATTTTGCCATAATCGGAGGATTTCTAAGACTAGATGTGAGGGATCATGTGAAAAATGAAGTGTGAGTTTAAGAGCGGAAGAGTAATGGATTAAAAATGAAACAATAGATCTACAAGCGTCTTAGAGTGTGATCTAGGTGAGTTATGTGTGAGTAGGAAGGATCTACTTATCTTGATAAGGACTTAATTTTTCCTTAAGACAATATGTTTAGCTTAGTGTGAGGTGTTCTAAGGATATGATTGAAATACAAAGTTTGCAATTGCATTTTCTGTTTGCCGGATCCCACGGTTCCCTAAGTGAAGGGATCCTTCTAGCACAAACTTTGGGATCCGTCCATCTGCTCAGCAGAACCTTTACTAAAGGTATGCAATGATCTTGACAATGCATTATATTCTAAGGTTGGTTTAGAGGGGTTCTAACACTAAGATATCAAATGTAAGATGTTTTTATTTCATGAAGGAAATATGATTACATTGATAAAGCACGAGTACAAGAGAATTGATCCTATTTTGAAATACTACTAGGTTTCTTGAGTGTTTTCGCTAGGAGGATCATTACGTGATTGATGAGTGTTGGTGGAATCAAGAATGAAGAAAGTATTCATGAGAGATATGTTTAGCGGTTTCATCATCTTGTTCACAAGTACGTACAACGGACTTTGAAATTTAGGATGGAAGTGCATAACGTTATGATAGAGGCGTGTCAAGAACATTCCATAAGGGATGAGTTTATTCTTGGAGCCTTGAAGATTTGCAATTCGCCTTGCGAAGAAGTAGGCGAGATTGTATGGTTGTTGTGTTAGCAAACAGTACAACATGTGAGCACAACAAGCGGGAAGAATTTCTCGATTTCCCCTAAGACTCCAAAAATTTTCACGTAGGATGAGTGCAAGAGGCTTGTACTCTTCTCGGATGTCCCGTGTGAAGATAATGTTTGGATTGGAGTAATATGGTCGAGGTTTGCATATTATGCGATTTAAATCTTTCGGGGAGGGTATGTGTGAACAATATAGACTATTTTATTCACGAAAGTTGAAGAGAGAATCAAGAGACCAATCTTCGGTGAAGGCACATTGTCCATGATTTGGAATTCGGAGGATGTGAGCAAAATGCCCAAGGGTTAAAGTAAACTTTTGGTTTTTGATATAAAACCAAAGAGATAGAGAGCGATCCTTGTTACGAACGAGTTCGACTTGACGGAAGAATTCCATTATGAACCTTGGACACATCTTCTCATTGATTTTAAGAAGACATTCTAGTCCTATGGCTCGGAAGGAGGTATTGATACCTTCTTCGAATTGTAGAGAGGTTTCTACAATACGTCCTTCGTGGAAGTGACGGTTTTCAAGATTATTGAACCCACGGACATGATTGCCAGGTGTGTTGGGTTCAAGAGAGATGTTCAGAGTGTAGACGCTAGTGAGTGAAAAATCAAACTCAAATTCATGCGTCATAGTTGAACCTATAGAAATGATGAGTTAATAAAAAGTGATGTTTGTGATCAACCTATGATTATCTAATGTTTTTATTTAGGTTTTATTAACAATGGTTTTTAACAAGAAAGATACTTAACTCACTTATGGTTTTGACATTCAAGTGGAGAATTACTTTTAGAAGAAAAGTGGTTTTTAATTTGCATGAAAAACTGTTCTCCAGTAGGACGGATCCCACGGTTCCTTTTCAAAAGGGATCCGGCTAGTATAACTTCCGGGATCCGTGGATCTGTAGTAACAGAAACAGATTTGATAAAAACATAGGTTTTACATTTTTATACCAAGAAATTTGTTTTATCCTACATTTTCTTTTAGCATGCATACATGACTTCTAATGCATCACGAAAGAATATGAAACAAAGAAAACAAAAGAAATGACAAACATATTATGATAATAATAACCTAGATAACTAGATTATTAGTAATATTGCATTTCAATACTAAGGATGATATAAAGGATTGGGTATATGATCCCAATGTAGATTAACAACACAAAGTAAATGTCTCCATATGTGAACTTCATCATAAGGAACACAAGTGCGATGAGTGTTAAGGCGATGAGCACGAGTGCGATGTAAACCATGTTGATGATGGATCTTCTTGGTTTCGGTTGCGATGGAATGAGGAGGAAGATGAAGTTTTTGAATGAGAGGAAATTTTTGAAATTGGAAGATTTGAAAAAGTGAGAGTGGTCGACGGTGGGAGTATTTATGAGGAAGGAGGAATTTTTGAAATTCGTGTTTTGTTTTATTATTTGATTAAAAGAAACAAAATATAAGTTTTATATACCATGAATTTAGATGAGAAATAACACATGTATGTGAGAAAAAGGCTTCCTAATGAAGCTTCATGTAAAACATGTATAAGCACAAAAAAACATATAAATACCAAAACATGCATACTTAATTGTCAAGCAAAATAAAAAGAAAATCATACCTCTAGCGCACATAGGAATGTCTTTACAAATGACACAACAAATGTCACTTAGACGATTCCCGCTCCTTTGCGATTAAGATACCTTCTTAAGGAAGGTATTCTTTTTACCAAGCGATTCCTATAGCTTGGTGGGTATGACCTTTGACTAATCAACATGACAAAGAAGATTAGTGCAATTAAATGAAGCAAGTAAATAAAAAAAATGTTGTTATCAAATCAACATCCAAACATATAATTTTAAAAGACATGGTGTTTGTTTTTATGAAAAAAAAGCTTCTTTGTAGTTTTCAATTAACCATGGATCGTATCAAGTTTTTAAAGTACAATATACTTCAAGAAACTTGGTAACGAAGCTCTGATACCAATTGTGGAAAACTAGAAGGGGGGTTGAATAGTTTTACCAATTAAAACTTCCTTTTGACCATTTTGGATCGACTTACATCAATCTATTTGGTTGTGTGTGTTGGATGTTGATAAACAAGCATATAAAGATATGTAATGAAAAGATAAGAGTAAGAAGCACAAAACCACAACGCGAGTATTTATAGTGGTTCGGCTACAAGGACACCTTCCTTGCCCTACTCCACTCCCTGAGTCACCTACTCGAGATTTCATAAACACTACACCAATCTCCTTATGGCAGAGAAGCCTTCAGAACGTCGCCTACCCTTTTTCCGGTGCTAGGCTAACCACCGGGTTCTTTCACTCCAAGGTGAACCACACCTACACAATGTCGCCTACCCTTTATAAGGTACTAGGCTAAGTACCTAGTTCTTTCACTCCAAGGTGAACTACACCTTCACAACGTCGCCTACCCTTTATTAGGTACTAGGCTAAGCACCTAGTTCCATTGCAATGGAGGAACTACTACCACACTACACCAACAACTAATCCCAAAGGAGATCTACTCCTTTACAACATCATCAAGGATATCAATATCCTTGGATCTAATGCTAGTCTATCTAGTACATCGAAACACACCATATCGAATGTACATCTAAGGCACCTTTCACTAATGCCTTTGACTAGATCTACAAGACACCTTTCACTAATGTCTTGTGTCTTCACTTCTAAGCACATTTCACTAATGCTTCTAGTCTTGACTTCTAAGCACCTTTCACTAATGATTCTTGTCTTGACTTCTAAGCACTTACCACAAGTTCTTATGCTATAGACGATGGATACCCTTCACTAATATCTTCGTCTTGACACTTGAGACATCTTTCACTAATGTCTTCAACACTACACTTCTTTGAATAAAGAAAGGAATCATCAACAAGAAGACTTTAGTAGCCATGATGATGAGGAAGCATGGCAACTCATGGACTTGAGCTTGCTCGACTTCAAAGGTGGTGATCTTGCCTTTAAGAGGAACCTAGAAGATCACACAAAAACAAAACTACAATATAGATCTCTTGGATCTGAGGTTAGTGAGTTTTTAACTCAGGGAGAAAGTGTGTTAGAAAAGGGTAAGAAACAATGAAGAAATGGCTCACTATTTATAGAAGAAAAACTCTACTGTTCCCCGGATCCCACGGATCCCTTCCACAAGGGATCCGTCTAGCGTTAAGCTAAGGATCCGTGGGACGCTCCCTTTTACCCATGGGTATTTTGGTTATGGGTCATGGGTCATGGGTTGAACCATGGATCTTTAGCTAGATACAATGTATCTTTGAGTGCAACGCACTTGGTCACTTGGGTATGGGTTGATCCATGGGTTATGGATATTATCCATGTATGATATAAGCATGATGTCATGCAATGGGTTATGGGTCAAGCTCAGTGGGTTATGTGCTTTAGGTTGTACCCAACTACATTCAATGTATTTGCCCAATGGGTTGTGATACTTAAGTTTCTACCCATTAATATTACCTAATATACTACATACTAGTTATGTGTATATTATACCCAAATATGTAAACACTAGTTGTTGTACATATGTATTACTAAGTCATAAAATCACTTATACTTGTTTTAGTGTTTTCACTTATACTTGTTTTAGTGTTTTATGTGAAAATGTGAATATGTTAGAAACTATTAGTTCAAACCATTTACTTATTTTATTTGTTTCGTTAACATGATTTTACGTTAGTTAACGACAAAACATTAGAAGATCGTAAAATATAAATAAACGTTTTTACGGCTTATTTGTATTAACAGACTTGTTTGTTAAAATTTTGGAATTGGTTTGACTAGTTATCGAGAGTCGTGTTTCAAAGAAATGAAAATCCGGTTTACGTGTTGGAATCACTCCTAAACCTAAATCAAGTGTTAGTGATTCATATGTAATAGTTAGCTTAATTATGGCCTTTATGTTTGTTATTAGCTTAAGCTTATGTAGAAGGCCCATGAGCTTAGGCCTATGTCCACTAAGGAAAGGAATGGAGTAGGAGTGTTGCCCTAGCTCCCCTTCCTATAAATACTCTTGTATAACCCTCACTTGAGGGTTGGTTGTTCAATTTATCTCTTTCACTCACTCTACGCATAACCGTATCAGTATTTCATGTGTGTGTGTTTAGTTTATTGTTCATCCGCCTTTCTATCTCTTCTCTTGATGCTTGTGTTGTAAAACTAGTGACCTAACAGTGGTATCAATCGCCAAATAGTTGGGTGAACGTATTGTTCTTGAAGTGGGTTTTGGTCCTACGCATAGAACATACGGTTCGTGGTTAATACTTTGGTTTGCTTAAAAACGCTTTTTTTTTCACTTTTTAATCCAAGATTCTTGTACTTTCAATGTTTTAAGGTGTTAAAATAACTATTTTTGGCAAAAAGTTTCAACCTTTACGCGTGGATCATAGTTTTTTAAGCTTGTTTTGAACGAGGGTTTTGTTCTACGCATAACTGTTTTGGACGCTTTGGATCATCAAGTTTCATACTTTTGTGTTATTTTGGTGATATTGAAGCTATTTCATCACAAAAATCTGGTTTAGAAACATCTTTGGGCAACAATCATTTTTACGAGTAGTTCTACGCGTAGTAAAACCCTAAAACTACTCGTAACTCACTCCTTGGTTTGATCTTCAGTTTCGTGGTTTACTCCGTGTTTTCTTGCTTGGATAAGCCTGAAAATACGTCGACTTGGGACATCTTTTGCACTGTGATAGTGTAAAAGATCACTTGGGAAAAAACCCTAAAATTACGCATAAGCATAAAGCTTACGCGTAGAAAATCCTACGCATAAGATTTATCTTACGCCTAAGCTTAGTCTTACGCATAAGGTAATCCCACGCCTAAGTTTTCTACGCCTAACTTCTTGTTTTACGCATAACTTTAGTGTTTTCACCTTCCTTACGCGTAAGCTAAAACTACGCGTAACTCTTGCTGTTACGCGTAACTTTGGTGTTTTTACACATAAGTGCTACTTGGTTTATTGTGATTTCTACACCTAAGGATACTTCATCAACAAAGGTTCATTCGACTACAAAGATCCATTTAGCAACACAAGTTTTCAACATGTCACAACCACCATACTCTAACTATTTCCCTTACACTTATACTCAACGACAACAACAACTAAGTCCACAACATCAACAATGGAATCAACAACAAGCAATTTATCAACAACAATTTAATCAACAACATACTCCACAACTTGCAGCAAATCCACAACCTCAAATGGTTCAACCACCCCCAAGTCTTCAAGTTCAACCCTACACAAATGATTTCAATCAACATCCATCAAGGAACACTATGGAGGAACCCACTTGGTTTGCAAAGATGTGTGAAGCTTTAAGCAGCCAACAATCAATTCATGAGGCTGGATCACTTGATAGACCTCCAATGCTCACTCCAGGAAACTACGATCAATGGGTAATTAGGTTCTTTAGGTTTTGTGATCTGAAGAAGCCACATGGAAAATTCTTAAAGAAGGTTATCTTGGAAGGTCCATTTCAGATGCCTACTGTCATTGTACCCGGAGATCCAAATGCTAATCCACCAAGAGATGAACAATCAAACATTGCTACTGTTGCAGACCTGAATCCAGAAGAACTTCTACACTATGAAGCTGATGAGCTTGCAATGCAATATATCCTCTTAGGATTACCAAACCTAATTCTTCTAAGTGTTGATGCTCAAAAGACTGCAAAGGCAATGTGGGAACATATTACTCTTCTTATGGAAGGATCTGCACTCAATCAGGAGGATATGGAATCCCAAATTTACTTGGCTTATGAACACTACATGATTGAACCTGGAGAGACACTAGAGTCTTATCATCATCGATTCTTAGACATCATAAATGATTTGGATAAACACAACATCATCATGCCAAGAATTGCAGTTAATACTAAGTTCCTGAGTAGTCTTGGTCCTGAATGGGAGAAGTATGTCATTTTTCTCCGTCAAGCGAAGAACATGCATCATTCTACATACGGATTGTTGTACGATTACTTGAAGCCTCATCAAAAGGAAGTTGATAAGGAAAGGATTCTTCGTGCTCAAATTGCTTCATCTTCACATCCGGAAAATCAACAACTTGCCTTGTATGCTCAAAATAGTTATCCTCCTCAACCTGCAACTCAACCAACTGCCACTATCACACCAAATGATCAATCACAGCAATCTCAACATAATCAATTGGTTCCTTACAGCAACAACAATGATTAGGCACTTTATAGTCAAACTAATGAGGAATCCGATCCGTTCGAAGCATTGCAACAAGGATTTTTTATGATTGCTAATGCTTTTGGCCGTTATACAAACAAATCCAACAATCGCATTCGTTCCTCATCAAACACAAGGAATCAGGCTATTGTGAACAATGGACGAGTTGAAGTTTAGAATCGTGGTTATGGTCATCAGATGGGCGGTGGTCAAGGGTTTAATGCTATAGGTAGGAATAACAACAGAGCTCAAGTGGTGGAACAAGGAAATGCTCAAAATGGGTTGGATGGTCTTCGATGCTACAACTGCAATGAGAAGGGACACCTGGCTAATGCATGCCCAAAGCCGAGGACTAGGGGCAGTGCTTATCACAAGGAGGCTTTACTTTTGGCTCTTAAGGATGAAGCTGGTGGAACTCTCACAGACAAAGAACAGTGTTTTATGGCAGATGCAGACTCAGATGATGATATGGAGGACTTACAGGCCAATGCAGCTGTTATGTTGATGGCTAATATGCATGACTTACACATGAGTGACACAGGCCCAGTGTATGACACTGATGGCTTGTCTCAGGTACCCGAACAAACCATATTTATCTCCGATCTAATATCTCCGCCAACATCTG
>BPTQ01000004.1:253450633-253700382 GCA_019973895.1 Chrysanthemum seticuspe
ATGTCAAGAACGATGGAGGAGGATGCGGTAAGGTGATGACGGTCAATAGGTATATCAGGCAAGAGAGGAGCAGACTGAAAAGGGTGCTTAGCTTTTAAGTCTTCAAGAGTAGAAGCATCATAAGGTGCAACCCCAGAAGTCGAAAGAACTCTGACCGCAGCAGTGTAATGACCATCACAAATCTTCCTCTTACATTGCTTGATGTTACGGTCACCCAAATCCAAACTATCATCATCAATATTAGACCATAAAGGAGAAGGTTCGGCTAAAACCTCACGCACAACCTGCAAACTGCCACCAGGAGAGCCCCAAGCATGAATAGCATTAACAATATACTCTTCCTGGCGTTGACGCTTAGTGACCGACCTACCCTCTTGACTACTCCTCGGGCAGAAGGTTTTAAGTAGACAAAGAGGCAGGACAAACAAACCAACCCAACAAGAAATGTCATCAGGTGTGCAGATCACCTTATCAAGAGCTCTTTTCAAAGTACGGGAGAACTCCAACCGACATTTAGGAGGGATGGATTTGACAGTCCGCAATCCCTTAGAGAATAAAGTATCAAGAAGAGGTAAATCAAAACCACCAAGCTCGTCCAAAACCGAATACTCAACAATGGCTACCTGGGAAGGAACCTTCGGTTTGGTGAGATCATATAACACAAACCGAACAACACCATCACCATAATCAGGAGGAGACACAAAATCAGACCCTGCACCATGACGACACTTAGTCCGGAAAGTATGCGTTTTGAAACAAACACCACATAACCAAAGTCCCATACGCTTAAGAGTAGCCTCAGCCCTTTCAAAAACAACCAAATCAGAAACGAGAGATTGCTTAGTGATAGCTTGTGCCTCACCATTGCAATGTCGGTCACGAAGATGTGTGATCAACGAAGTCTTGGTAAGCCCATTTCCACCACCATCACGACACCCACTAAGACCCGCAAAGGGACAATGGAATCTCACAATAGGCATAGGAACGATAACCAACACACAATCAAAAACCCTTTTTTCACGATAATAGCGCAATGTAGAAACAAAACCCTTTCAAAATGTAAGAGCAACAGAAGCACTAACAGAGCAACTGCTACTGGACCCACAACCTGCTACAGATGCTCTACAAACCAACCCTTATCACCTGATGGAACTGTTATCAAAACTCCAACAATAAACAAACATGCTCGAAACCGAAAGCGACCTGTTAAGTAGTCACGCCACTGCTCAATCGAGGCCGAAAACTGCTGGAAACGAACAGATCGAAAACAACAAACTATTTAGGAAGCGCAACAGTATTATTATTATTATTATTATTATTATTATTATTATTATTATTATTATTATTATTATTATTATTATTTTATTTTTTTTATAAATCACACTTTTTTATAAATCACACTATTATTATTATTATTATTATTATTATTATTATTATTATTATTATTATTATTATTATTATTATTATTATTATTACTGGTCTCAACTTCCCACCAAAAAAATTGCGTCAAGAATTCCCACCAAAAACATGGCGCCAAAACTTCCCACCAAAAGCTACCAGATCTGCTCTATATATCACATAAAGAAAACTTGAGATCTTATCCCACCAAAAGCTACTAAATCTTATCCTCAAAACTACTTAACCTCACAACCTCTTATCTTCACACAAATTTCAAAACCAGAGATGGAGCCATTTAATCCTTTTATGTGTTCTTGTGGAGCAGGAAATATAAATTAAGAACATCACATCGAGAACATTCATCTGGACGACAATATTATGCATGTCCTCTGTCAAAGGTGAACAATATGATAAGGTTTTAAAATGTACCTTTTTGAGGGGTCGTTTAAGCCCTTATTTGATCACTTTTGTATCCGTTATTACTTAATATCGTTCATTTTCACTTTTTAGGTATCTTGAAGGCAAAATGCTGGAATGACACTTATTCGGACGAAAAGGCGCGAATATACGAAGAAAATGGCCAAAGTCAAGAATCGAGACACTCAGGCTGCTGGAACTAAAGGGGACGGCGTCAAGAACTACAAGTGACGGCGTCAGGTTCTATTAGAGACGCCGTCGGACAAGTTTTGTGACGAATCAGTAGCCAAATTGCTCATTTACAAGTGACGGCTTCAGGTTTTAAAAGAGTAGGGCGTCGCAACTCAGACGGCCTAGATTTGATCCAGACGACGTCAGAGACTGAAGGGGACGACGTCACAAGCATAAGGTGACGTCGTCGCAAGACTAACGTGGCCAAGATGAAACCCTAATAACGGCGACCCGACTGCGTCACAAATTAAAGGGTGACGTCGTCGCATGTGTAATCTTATATATAGAATCCGAATTTTTTAGTTTTCAGAGTGTAGTCTTTTGGAGTTAAAACCTAAACCGAACCAAGGCTGTCTTGTACGGTATTTTAGGGTTCCATACCCTATCTTACATCAAGATAAGTGTTTTACTTCATTAATTTAATTATGTCTTCCTTGTGTATGCTTGCATGTTCCCCATGTCCGGCTAATTTACTTGTGTGTTTGCTTAGGTAATATGAAACTTAGTTATTGAATATTGATTGGTTGTCTCTTATCTTAATTTTGATTGACCTAGTATTGTGATAGGTCATTCGTTGTGTTTGTAATGCTTGATTAATCTTTGATTAACCTTAGTTTATAATCGCCTAGAGTAATTGTAGGCTAGTCATCCAAAGAATACCTTAGAGTCAAAGTTTATAAATCCTAGAGATTTTGTAGTCATTAACCTTTGGTAGCTTCAAAGAGTTAGGGATAACCGCATACCCTACGACCTTAGGGACACAACGCAATTCAGAATAAGGACATGACAATTCAACCACCAATAGTAGATAACTAGGGAGTAATAAAAGCCTAAGCAAATACATTTTTAACTATCATACGAGCACACAACAATAGACATAAACTACCCTCACCTTACTTTAGATAATTAGATAAGTAAAAGTAATCGGTAGAAATAACAACCCCCAAATCCAAACCCCGAGATTCGTACCTTTTCATTTCCTAAAAAACATAAAAAGATAAAAAATAATCTTCCTCAACCCAACCTTAGCGTAGTAACTTCTCACTAGCATTCCTACTCCCCTAGATAACGATATCAATTCTCGTGGCTTACCCTAATACTACACTACAACGATTAGGTTCACCGCCTAGGGTGTTGAAAAACTTGCTTGACGAAAAGGAAGTTCCTTTGACCTAGTACGACGCGTGTAGCGTTATCAAGTTTTTGGCGCCGCTGCCAGGGAATAAAATAGCTAGTTAGGAGTCCACCTCGTTTAGGTTTCTTTGTTTGATTCCTATCAAGTAAACTTTTTTCCCATTTTTTAGCTTCCTCGTAGTCCATCCCCCTTCTTCGTGACCTTTGTTCGTAACCCCATCACTTTTCATCATGGAAGGTGATGACCAACCACCACTCACCAACCCACTACCAAATGACCCACCAAAAGCGCGTACTCTTGGTGAATACTCGAGACCAAGCCACCTAGGCTATAGAAACACCATTGAGCTTCCCGACCAAGCCCAAACTACGGCCCTGCGATCTGACACCATCCGGTTCGTGCAAAACGGATGTGCATTCCATGGACTTCGTTCCGAAGATCCTAATCAGCATCTTAAGGATTTCCTTAAAATTGTCGATTCCATCGACCTCGATGCTACTACTTGGGAGACCACGCGTATGCGTCTCTTCCAATTCTCTCTACGGGACCAGGCTAGTAATTGGCTTGAGCGACTTCCCGATGATCTCACCTCTCGCTTCCTTGCTCAATTTTTCCCACCGGGGAGAATCACTAAGCTTAGGAATGATATCTTGATGTTCCAACAACGTCAAGGTGAATCTCTCTACGAAGCATGGACTCTATTCAAGGACTTACTCCATAGAGTCCCTCATCACGGCATTGATCTTTGGCTTGAAGTCCAACTCTTCTATGATCACGTCAGTCCCTCCCTCTGACGAACCATTGATTATGCCACCGGTGGAAGGCTAAGTAACCTCAATGCTGAAGCATGTTGGGAGGTCATCGAAGATCTAGCTCAATATGAAGAGGAAGGATGGGAAATTCTAGTAGTCCAGGAAAATGGCCTAACTTCTCAAGTACAAGCAATTATGAGTATGGAGGCGCAAGTGAATGCGTTAATGGAAGTAACTACCCATGCTGATAAGCACGTGAATGCAGTCAAGGAATTTTTGCTCCCAAGAAAATCCCTACAAGATGAGTTCGAGGACATAATGTTGACATTTGTCCACAAGCAAGAGAAGGAAATAAAACGCCTCGAAGCTCAAATGCGAAAAACTCATGATACTTTCTTGGGACTAGCCAACAACTTCATGCTGAAAATCCGTGAAGAAATCGCAAAGAAAAATATACCTAAAAAGATAGAAAAGGTATATGCGATACCGGAACACGTTGGGGTGACTCCCATACCCTCTCCAATTCCATTAAGCAGGAAAAAACCCCTCAAGGAATCACATGCTTGTTTAAATTCCTGTCTCAACACTCCCCACTTGTTTCCTAGGAACATATTTATTGGAATGGTGCACGTGTCACTTCCCGACTTTCCCAATGTTAGGAAAAGTTCTTTCGGTTTTAAACCAGGGTCAAAGAACCCTCACCCTCAATACTTCGGAATTTCTAGGATCACAATTGAAAGACAATTTGACATATGCATTACTTACCGTCGTGGAGATTATTGGTGGATTGACAAAATTGATCTTAAAATAAAAACCAAAATCTTTGTCAAAAATAGTAATCAGATTTTTGATCCGGGCGGATTAACAAAACCATTTTCTTTTCCAAAAAAATTGGGCGTGACACCGTCACACATAAAGAGTGACGCCGTCGCTAAGCCAGATCAGACGGATAAATACATCCCCATCCCTTTCATTCTTTACCCTACACATTTTATCCGCACCACACAACACCACCACGTTTTCTCCACATCAAATTCACTATTTTGCCACGTCAATCTCCACAAGGTAAGTAGTATACATTGATCTTTTTCTAGTCAATTGCTCGATTTCATGCTCAATTTTGATTTTCCCTTTTCAATCCGAAAACCCCCAATTGGTTTAATTTATGCTAAATGTCGCCCATGAATCTTGTTATTAGGCTTAAGATTAGGCGAATGGTAGTTTTATCATATGGGGTTAACTTTGCGAGAAGCCTTGACGGCTTAGGAACTAAAACCACCTAGCCAATATCCCATTGTTGCTGCAACAAGGGTGTTTGGGTCAAGGGTTATCGTTAAAAACCTGGATTTTTCCCTCGCAAATGTCGGATTCAAAATTTGGTCGGGGTGACGGCGTCAGGTTTATGTTGTAACACCGTCGGAACCTTCTGACGTCGTCCTTAGCATCACGAATGTTACTCATTTGTTCCCCATCTATTTGATTTTCTGTTTCAGATGAGCAGAAGAACGAAGAGAACTAGGGGACAGTCTTCTAGTGCCCAGGAAAACATAGCTGACACGATTGGTGAGTGGGGAGTATTTGTCGAGGAAGGATGCCAAACCCGTTACAATGATTTGCTTCATCAAACTATTGATTCAGGGGCTGTTGTGGACTGAGGGTTTCTTGAGGAGCATGATCTGGCTAGAGAGTTCTCAAACAATTTTAGGAGGGACAAGTTCACTGACCCCCAGTGGGAAAGGCTATTTAAGATGCATGAGCCCGTGTATGGTGAGTTGGTGCGTGAATTTCACGCATCTTATCTGATGGATATCAATTCATGTCGAGATAACATTGAGTTTCAGGGGGTCCGATTTAGGTTAGGTGGAGAATGGAGGGCTATGTAGATACTTGAGTTTGGATGGAGATTGGGATTGTATACTGCTGAGGATACTCAGAGCGATGTTTTTGGGGCTAGATTGGCAGCCGAGATTACCTATAGGGACGACATGTTGGGTATTCAGCTCTGGAACACAATAGCTAACGGGGAGTACATTACTGGGAGTACTCTCGCCTCTTAGATCCGGGATCCACGGATTAGGCTCGTGCACCGTTGCCTTACTTTCTCTATCACAGGGTGCCAGAGCACGAGTCATCGTGTCACTTTACCAGATCTATTATATCTCTACTGCATGTTGGCCGAAGGTGTGCACTGTAACATCCCATTCTGGTTGGCCGATTACTTGAGGACTGATAGTGGGATGAGGATTGAGGATAAGGTGTATGGAGGCATGTTTATCACCCGGTTAGCCCAGTCCTTTGGCATTTTAGCTGGGGAGGTACCCGCATACCTTAATGTGGTGGCAGCACCAAGGATCATCAAAGCTAAGTCCCTAAAAGCTATGGATGTCATCATGGATTATGGTAGGGGCTATGCATGGTTCCGTGCTCAACCCAATGCTCAGGTTGGTGATGATGATGATGACGAGCCGCAGATGCCAGCACACCAGCAGGGGGATGGAGCAGGAAGCTCCGCCGACGCCTACCGACACATGTCCAGTGGAGATTGGTAGGCCTACCAGGGAGCATGGATGGGCCGCATGGACACCTGGATGGCACAACAGGATCAGAGGGCTAGCTGGACCTACGATCATACCGTCAAACAGATGCAGCATCTGTCCATGCGTGATCATCTTGACCCACACCTGCAGATCGATCCATTCCCAGGGCGGGAGGAGGATTACCCACCTTATGGGTATTTGGGCCATCTCCCCCTGGTTATGACTACCGTTATGGACCTCCTCCCCAGTGACTCATGCATTTGTTTATGGATTTGTATGCTTGGTTGTTGAGACAATTTAATTCGGGCATGTAATAATTTAGGTTATCTTGACTATGTGGTGAAATTTAAACAATTTGTGGCGTATGTATATTCGCAGTTGGGTGGTTTATCTATAACCTGTGTGGTTGGATTATCTTGTTTTTGTGTCGTATATCTTTTATTGATCATTTATTCTCATGTTTAAATTTGTAAAGATGCTTTTTTTGTCTTTAACCTCGTCTTAATTACATATAAAGGTATTTTACATAAGGGATAAGTGTAGGGAGGATTACACACGTTTTCAAAAGAAACGTAAACATGAGAAATTCAATTAAATAAAAGATATACATGTGTATTTGTTCGAGTCAAATGCTTGTATCGAGTCATAATGGATGTTTTGCAGGAAATTTTTCCAGATTCTAAAGATAAAAAATTTCCAGAATTTTTTCTAGAAAATCGCAGACCAGTTTCTGTCAGGATAACCTGACGGTGTCAGGATCGCAACCTGACAACGTCAGGAAGGAGCAGAAACAACTGATTACTTTTTCTCGTTTTCTGATCTACTTATAAATTTTTGGAATTTTTCAGGTCTTAATTTTCCAGAAAATTTGTAAACATCCATTCCACAAGCATTATATCCTAGTTTAGTAGAGTCTTATATATATTATTACCGCCGATTTTACTCAAAGTTTTCGTTTGTTTTCTTCAAGTGTGCAGGTTTTATTTATCAAGAAGAAGATACATACGATGAGAAGGACCTTTTCACGCAAACATTCTTCTTGAAGAAAGATGTAACCACCACTTTACACGGATCCTACCGAGATAATCAGGGGAGTATTAGTTTCTTTCGTCTTTTATTACCTTTCGTTATCATAACTTTGATACTTTCGGGGAACATTGGGGACAATGTTCAGTTTAAGTGTAGGGAGGGAAAATAAAACGGGAACTTTGAAACTATGCTTATCCTTGATTATTTGCTTTGTCCAATTGCATTTGTGTAATAAACCATGAGAAATATCGGTTAGGGTAATTTTGGCACCAAAATTAAAAATTTTCATAACATATAGGAGTGGGCCATTAGTCTTAATAAAGCATCTCATGGATAGGAAGTTGTATGACTAGCACAAAAACCCTTTACCACTTAAATTCTACCCAAAATGTGAGGATCGCCCTTAGATTTGTAGGAATTAAAGCATTCAGCTTTAATGCTTAGAGTGTGAACCGGTAGTATAATAGATTCTAGAACTTGTTTTGTGATGCATCCCGAGATCGCTAGTAAGACTACACTTGTGTAGTTAGGAATAACTAAATGATAAGAGGCATTAGGATAACCCTTGTTTGATACCTGTAATATAATTACTTCTTCCACATCGGTTGAGTAATTCCCCCACACCCTTGCATTGTACTCATCTTTAGTACACGATACCCCTAGTTAACCCCTCAGAGCCTATCCTTTTCGTGGTTCTCGTGATGTTTCGGTTTTTCGGAATATCAATGAAGAGCATTGTTTATAATCCACCCCCAAATGTACACCCAAATCGCCTTAGCCTACCTTGTATGCACTCACTTTTAGGGCATTATTGTTATCACACTAAACCCTTAGTTCAAATATCTTGTTGCTTGCATAAGTTGCTAAGTCGAGTCATATCCTTTGTACACAGTTTTGGGACGATTGGGACTCATGGGAAAAGTTAAATTTTATGAAATGACGTGAAGGGAACGTTAAATTGAAATTCCCTTTATTTGCATAATTATGTACTCCGAGTGTTTTGATCTTTTCAATTCGGGTCAAATTAGTGTTAGAGTAATAAAAACTCAAGTGTAGGGATGTGCCTATAAATCCCTATCATTTTGATGTTATCGTAGGGGATGGTAGAGTAAAAGTGTATGAAAAAAAAAATCGAAAAAAAAATAGAAAAAAAAAAGAAAAAATATAGAGTGTTGAAAAAAAAAGAATAACATACGGGCTACCATCCTACATCTATCTTTTAATTTATGTTTGTTTGTTTTAGTTATCTAGAGTTTAGAGTGTCGAGTCTTGGCTTAGCAACGCCATTCTTCGCATGTTTGTAACATAAAGATTTTTGACTTGCCACCACTAAATAGCCTATCCCACCAAACCCTTTGTTTCCCTACCGTAAGCCTATCATTACAACCCTTTAAAAGACCGCTTGGATAGTCTTTCCTATGTGCTTACACAAAAGCAATGGAGGTTTGATCTAGTCTCAAGCCTATGGTAATCTATGTACTAGGACCGGTTAATGAGTGTTTATCTTCTATTTCCAACTTGTTATATTTCATATACACCCGAGAGATGTGAGTACCCAAACACCCCATGTCAGGTGCTAATATGTAATTTCCGTGCTTGTTATAACTTTTGCGGGGCTTATATGTGTTGTGAATCGTTCTAAACTAATGCTTCATGACCTCTAACTTATAAATTGATTGGCTAAAAGCACATTTGCTTGAGGACAAGCAAATACCAAGTGTAGGGATATTTGATAAGGTTTTAAAATGTACCTTTTTGAGGGGTCGTTTAAGCCCTTATTTGATCACTTTTGTATCCGTTATTACTTAATATCATTCCTTTTCACTTTTTAGGTATCTTGAAGGCAAAATGCTGGAATGAAACTTATTCGGACGAAAAAGCCGCGAATATACGAAGAAAATGGCCAAAGTCAAGAATCGAGACACTCAGGCTGCTGGAACTAAAGGGGACGGCGTCAAGAAATACAAGTGACGGCGTCAGGTTCTATTAGAGACGCCGTCGGACAAGTTTTGTGATGACTCAGTAGCCAAATTGCTCATTTACAAGTGACGGCTTCAGGTTTTAAAAGAGTAGGGCGCCGCAACTCAGATGGCCTAGATTTGATCCAGACGACGTCAGAGACTGAAGGGGACGGCGTCACAAGAAAAAGGTGACGCCGTCGCAAGACTAATGTGGCCAAGATGAAACCCTAATAACGGCGACCCGACGGCGTCACAAATTAAAGGGTGACGCCGTCGCATGTGTAATCTTATATATAGAATCCGAATTTTTTAGTTTTCAGAGTGCAGTCTTTTGGAGTAAAAACCTAAACCGAACCAAGGCTGTCTTGTACAGTATTTTAGGGTTTCATACCCTATCTTACATCAAGATAAGTGTTTTACTTCATTAATTTAATTATGTCTTCCTTTGATTGTGTGTATGCTTGCATGTTCCCCATGTCCGGCTAATTTACTTGTGTGTTTGCTTAGGTATTATGAAACTTAGTTATTGAATATTGATTGGTTGACTCTTATCTTAATTGTGATTGACCTAGTATTGCGATAGGTCATTCGTTGTGTTTGTAATGCTTGATTAATCTTTGATGAACCTTAGTTTATAATCGCCTAGAGTAATTGTAGGCTAGTCATCCAAAGAATACCTTAGAGTTAAAGTTTATAAATCTTAGAGATTTTGTAGTCATTAACCTTTGGTAGCTTCAAAGAGTTAGGGATAAACGCATACCTTACAACCTTAGAGACACAACGCAATTAAGAATAAGGACGTAACAATTCAACCACCAATAGGAGATAACTAGGGAGTAATAAAAGCCTAAGCAAATACATTTTTAACTATCATACGAGCACACAACAATAGACATAGACTACCCTCACCTTAGTTTAGATAAATAGATAAGTAAAAGTAATCGGTAGAAATACCAACCCCCAAATCCGAACCCCGAGATTCGTACCTTTCCATTTCCTAAAAAACATAAAAAGATAAAAAATAATCTTCCTCAACCCCAACCTTAGCGTAGTAACTTCTCACTAGCATTCCTATTCCCCTAGAGAACGATATCAATTCCCGTGGCTTACCCTAATACTACACTATAACGATTAGGTTCAATGCCTAGGGTGTTGAAAAACTTGCTCGACAAAAAGGAAGTTCCTTTGACCCCGAACGACGCGTGTAGCATTATCACAATCATATATTTCTTATTTATGTAGATATACAAATAATTGGGTTGTAATCTCTTATAATTTTCTTATTATGTTACAGCCCAGAAAAGATAATGAGTGCGGATATTTTATGTGGAAGGATGCATTTGACGAGTACTTAAGAACAATCTCTTCTCAAGGTTCTGGATCTGCACCAACAGAGTGCTCGAGCTGCCATGAAAAAGATCTTAGGATAAACTTGTTGGAATCACAAAAACTTGTGCTAGAGACAAGAGTAAGGTTACTGGAGGCAAGACTTGAAATGGCAAGGATTCCTGACGACCACTTTCTTATTACAACATGGTTACAGGATAGGAGCTATTGATATGACTTTGTTTATCAAGAGAGATAAGAAGGATATCATGCTGGTTCAAGTTTATGTCGATGATATCATCTTTGGAGCTACAAAACAGTCAATTGTGAAGGAATTTGAGTAGCTGATGCAACATGAATTTCAAATGAGTTCTATGGGTGAATTAACTTTCTTTTTAGGGCTTCAAGTTAAACAATCAAAGGAGGAAATTTTCATAAGTCAAGATAAGTATGTCTCTGACATTCTTAAAAAATTCAACTTTGATGCTATGAAGCCGGTCACAACACCTATCAAATCTATCAACTCATTGGGCAAGGGTGAAGATGGTCAACCTGTAGAAGTCAAGCTTTACAGATCTATGATTGGCTGTCTTATGTACTTAACTGCATCTAGACCTGATATCATGTTTGCGGTTTGTTTATGTGCAAGATATCAAGTCTCACCCAAGGTCTCTCATATGAATGCAGTCAAGAGAATTTTTAGTTATTTGAAACAACAACCTAAGTTAGGGTTGTGGTATCCAAAGGATTCACCTTTTCACTTGGAAGCTTTTTCAGATAGTGATTATGCAGGTGATAATTATGATAGAAGATCAACCAATGGAGGATGCCAGTATCTTGGAAGAAGATTAGTCTCATGGCAATGTAAGAAGCAAACTATTGCAGAAACATCATCCATTGAAGCAGAATATGTTGCTGCTGCAAACTGTTGTGGACAAGTGTTATGGATGCAGAATCAACTTTCGGATTATGGGTTCAACTTCAAGAATACTCCTATCAACATTGATAATGAGAGTACAATTTGCATTGTGAAGAATCCAGTTTATCACTCCAAAACCAAGCACATTCAGATTAGGCATCACTTTATCAGAGATTCTTATGAGCATAGGCTCATTAATGTTGTCAAGGTTCACACAGATGATAATGTAGCTGATCTACTCACAAAAGGATTTGATGTTTCAAGATTCAATCACTTGGTGGTGAGTATTGGTATGATTAATTACTAAGCTACATTTAAGGGGAGGACTGATTAGTTAGTTAGACAGTCCTATGCATTGCTTGAGGGGAGGCAATCCAATGCCTATTTGAAGTTTTTGCCATTATGAAGAAGAGAATGGAAAAGTATTGCTTTTTGGTTATATGAAAGTACTGCTCTGAAAGTTGCTTTGGAAAGTACTGCACACGTGGAAAGCACTATTTGTCTTATCAATGTACTGTTCCAACGGTCAAAAGATGGGTTAAAATTCAAATAACGGTAACTTTGTTATTATGGGCTGTGATTTTTCAAATCTTACCTATAAATGACTACCCTCCTATTTTTCCTCTCATCTTTATACTTATCAATCTTTTCCATATTTCTCTCTCTTTCACATTTACTATTCATCGAACCACTTTCTTTTGTAAACATTAATCAATGGCGAATCGAAACACAGTTACTAAATACAACATGGTGGCAAATTTAGATAAGACTGAAGCTAATGTCGCATTCCATGACATAATTGATTTCCTTGCTGGATCCATAATCAATTATGCACTTTTGGTAGAACCGGATGTTATTGAGCCATGGATTCAGCAGTTTTGGGCAACTGCTAGAACTCACTTGGAAGATGATGAGTCATATATACAGGCTACGGTTGCTAGAAAGATAGTGAAAGTTTGTGAAGCTTCAATTCGTGAAGATTTATTATTGGATGATGAAGAAGGAGCTATACGTTTTGACAAACAGCTTCTTTGGGATACTTTAAGAGATATTGGGTATGAAGGGTCCTTAACTGAAACAACATTAGTCCACATTGGAAGTACTTGGTACATGTATTACTTCATTGTATCAGTTCTAAGAGTACTTCATGGGAGCAATTTGGATCTAATATAGCATCTGCTTTGGTGGGATTGGCTACAAATCGTCTCTTCAAATTTTCAAGACTCATTCTAGATGGTATGCTATCTCACATTTCTAATGGATCACCCTGGTTAATGTATCCAAGATTTATTCAAGTTTTCTTGAATAAACAACTTCATGGTGTACCAAATCCTGAGAGCTTATTACCTGTTGTGGTACAACCTGCAAAGATATTCACCTTCATGGCTAGGAAGAGTGATAAGTTCTCTGGAAGGAACACTCCCTTAACTACCTCTATGATGGAGATTGCTCAAGCAGTTAGAGATGAGGCTGCTGCAAGTGAAGAAAGAAAAGGTACTGCATCACCCCAAGGTACTGCTTCTTCACGAAGTACTGATGCATAAGAAGGTATAGAAGCTTCACCTACACCATCTCAACAAGATACTGAATATGCTGAGTCAGAACCAGAAATCAACCCATCATCATCTGGAGGAGATGCAGGCGATATACCTCCTGAGGGATTGGTTCTGGATAATTATGTTTTGACAAGGGAATTAGTCAGATTCAAGAAAGCTACTGAAGCTCAAGCTGTACAACTAGCAAAGTTGAAGTCCAAGTTTAGAAGATTAAAGTCTTTTGTTTGGCCTTTAGTTCAACATCACGTGTTGTGGGTCAAGTCACAGCGGAGACATGGGAAGAAGTTTAAGAAGCCTTCAAAGGGCAAAAAGGTTCAACAACATTCTTCATTCCAATTGGGGAGGAATCTGGAGCAAGATAAATTGAAAGAAGATGCTGAGTTTCATGCAGATAAAGAAGATGAACCTCAAAGTGCTGAAGCACAAGTAAATATTGAAAGTACTGAGCCTGAAGGAACTGGAGTTCAAAGTACTGGTGTACAAAGTACTGATGATCAAGGTGCTGGTGATCAAGGTACTGTTGCTCTTCAAGGAACACATAGACAAGAGCTGATTACACCAAGGACTCTTATTTTGAAGAAGAAGTTGGTCCTTCAACAGTCCTACAAGAAGAGGAAGCTGATACACCCATGGTAGAGCATACTGCAAGTGATGATGAGACAGTTGCTCAAATTTTGAAAAATCTATCAAGACCAAGTGGGGTTACTATTCCAGGAGCTGTTGAAGAACATCCTCAAGCTGCTTCTCAACCAATTTTAGATCCAAAGGACAAAGGCAAAATCAAACTGGTGGAAACAAAGAAGAAGAAAAAGCTTACTTTGGCAGAAATAAGAGCAATTGAAGTAGCCAAGAATGAAGAGGCTGCTAAGAAGATTCAAGCAGAGTATGATGTTGAAGTTGCTGTACCAGTAAAGAAACCTGTTATACCACAAAGACGGCCTAGTAAAGCTAAGGAAAGAAATGCCATGATGGCTTATCTAAAAGGTCAAGGATATACTGGGTTACGGAAGCTGAATTATTTAGAGATGAAATATTTATATAATGTTGTTAGAGAAGCATATCAGAAGGAAGTTGCTGGTATTATTCCTTTTGATGATGAAAAGAGGAATGAGGATGCTAGAAAAAGAAGCTTAAAAAGAAAAAGAACAACTGAAGCTGAACAGTCATCAAAGAAGATTGAGTTAAGATCTGATACAGCTGATGAGCTGAGAAATTACATAAGAGTTGTCGACTTTGATCATCCTAAATCTAAAGATGCTGCAATAAAGATGTCTAAAATAACTACATTTGAAGTGGTAGAATCAAAGGATGGAGACTATCTGATGTTCCATAGAGAGGATGAAAGTTTTAGAGTGTTCAATTTGCTATGGGATATACTGCACATAATAGATGGAGCAGATCTGTTTCAACTATATAAATTAGTGCAAGAATACTTTGAACATATTCCATCAACTGGAGTTGGCTTAGTATTGCTAGGAGATCTGAAAACTATCTGGGAAACTGAGGAGACAAGCACTGAAGAAATCTGGTTAAATCAAGAAAATTAGAAGATTACAAGCTGGAGATTCTTTGAAGAATCAGGAGTGCATGCTTTGGAATTGGAAGATGGAACTATGATCCATATGTTAGCTGAAAGAAGATATCCTTTGACTAGTGATCTTATGAGAAGGATGTTGGATCATGGAATGGAAGTCGAAGAAGAGAATGAAACAGCCCTAATGGTTATTGAATTGTATATTAGATGGACAACGGCTGATGATGAAGCATAAGTACTGGTATGATGTTTAATTGTATAAATTTTTGAAAAATAAGTACTTTCTTCAAAGTACTGCTGTACAAACAGTACTTTAACCAAAGTACTGCTTGCAGCATAAAACCAGTAAATGATTTTAAAAGAAAACTTTTGTTAAGTGAAAAATATTTTGAAACAAAGGTTAAAAGCAACAAATGGTTTTTGAGATGGTTACAACAAAAGGTTATCAGTCCACCATGTTTAACATAAGGACTGGCTAATCCATGAGCAAACGGCTCTGGTAAAGATATCTCAAATCCGTTAATAGTTGACAACTTGCTAATAAGTTGTATGGTAATCAACTCACCATATCTATAATAGTGAAGAGTTGGCTAGCCCACAAGAAAAATGGCTTGTGGTAAAGGCTGTGGAAAAACCATTTATATGGGAATTAGTTCACCATGGTTGCAAGAACTAACTAGTCCAATAAGGGTATGGCTTTTGGTAAAGACAAAACAAATCCGTTGATAGCTGATGATTTGCTAAAAATCATATGGTTATCAATGTACCATGGTCTTACACACCTAAACATTGACTACTCCAGAGTTAATGGCTTTAGTAAAGAGACATCAAAATCCATTAAAATTTCAATGATTCACCTCTCACAGGAGTTTACACACCTGGAAGTGATGAGAATAGATTGAAACTTAATAAACTGATGTACAAATTGTCATATGTTGCTGAAAAGATGGAGATTGCTGATTGTTGCTGTAAAGGATTGCTGATAATAACTACTTTGATGATGATAATACAAGCACAGTGAGTACAAAGACAAAATTTGAAGATAAAGACACAATCTTTCCTTGAAGACAAAGATGTTAAAGATACAGATATAAAGGAACTTGAAATCAAGCAAGTAGAATTCAAGTTAGGGGAGGATTGTTGGCATATAAAGTACTGGAGAAATACAAAGTACTGAAGAAGTCAAAGTGCTGAAGAGTCAAAGTACTGCTAAAGAAGAAAGTCAAAGTACTGCTCAACATTAAAGTACTGCAAAGCTAAAAGAACTGTTACATCGTTTATGGAAAGCTTTGTTATTCTAGAATATTCTTAGTTTAGATTACTTTTCGTACAAGGATTAGAGTTGTAAACCGACTAGGGTTATCCTTATGCCTATAAAAGGATCCCTAGATTGGCATTAGAGATATATATGTTTTAGAGTTTAACAGTACGAATTCATACACAGTATTAGAGTTATTAGAGTTGTTAGAGAATCTGTATAACAAGCAAGTTTTAAGTATTAATAAAATCGTTGAAGTTAAAGTTAATTCTTCTTAGCTTTATTGAAGTAAATTCCGCATACTTAATAGAGTTAATTCAGTGTTTCATTGTTAGTAACTTAGGATTTATCCGAGGTTGCTAAGCCCTTACAAGCTACATAAGTTAGTTTGGTTAGAGTATATCGATCCAACAAATATACTTGTGTGTAAGGATGTAGGAAATCATACTAGTGTTCTTATATGTGATGCATGTATATGATCCTGTTTAAATGAGTTTGTTGGAAAACTACTAGTCTTGTTTGATTTGTCGGTAAAACATGTTTTAAGAAAAAGGACCAAAAGGATTTCTCTTGTGTTTTATTCCAAAAAGTTAAGTGACAAACTAGTATGGGGATATGGTGATTGACACCACCATGTTTACTTATTGAAACAAGACTAGAAACATTTTCATCACGAAAGGTCGAAATATTCGTAGGAACGAGTTTAATAAGAACATTTTACAAACAAATGGATTTTCTAAAGGATAATCATTAGGATAAGGACCGAAAGGATTACCTATATGTTATTGTTCTTAAAATGATTTTACAAAACATAAACCATGGGTTGGAAATCATTTTCTTATGATTTGTGCATCACATCAAGAGTTAACACCAAGCCTTCATGAACACTTTCTATGATTGCCTATAGACTACACACAAGTATATGTTTCTTAATATTGATTTTTACTAAAACCATAATCTTTTGAGAGAGCCTTGACAAAGCTTTCTTGTTACCAATCTTTTAAAACAAATTCAAAAGAAAATCCCTTGGGACGATCTCGACTTACCCACCTTTGCTATCGCGAACGAGTATACTTGCTCGTATGTGTTTATAGTAATTGCCGGATAATTTGTGTTTATAAATTTTTAAAACTTGCACACGGTGAGCACATCATTTATCAACTCATCAAAACTCACCATATTTCCACTTCAATACTCACACATTGTTTCTCACATCTTAAAACACTTAGGTGGATATCTTTATCAATTTTAGGAAATTATTTCTAGTCATCCTTATCTCAAAATAGGTAAAAAAAAAAAAAAAAAAAACTAGTTTTTTTTCAATTCTTTTATTTTTAAGGATTTTTCTAATTATATCTCAAGTTTACATCTGATCTCTAGGATCATTTATTATGACTTGACACCATCAAAATTCCTAGTGTCATCCTTGAACACCCATTGGTGATCATAAAGTCTCATTTTCCTTCCATAAAAGGCAATCATTAGCTACATCACTCATTGCCCTTGATCATTTAAGTACTCTTTCATTTAAGATACTTAGGAAGACTGAAACACTCAAGGAAGTATAGGTGTTAGACTTCACAAACATCATCTTTTCTTTTTCTTTACTGCTGATAACCGGATCCCTAGAATTAGCCTAGACGGATCCTTCAAAGGAGGGAACCGTGGGATCCGGGTGACAGATTCATGTCAAGTCTAGCTTAAACAATCATTTCAAGCTCATCTTGCTAACTTGAACACTCTAACTCATCTTAATTAAGTCCCTAGATCAGTACAACCCTGAAGTTGACTCTTGTGCATGCTAATCATCACATTCCAAAGGATCTTAGTGGCTTAAGTCTTGAATGCACTTGCCAAATCCTTCCCTTTATAAGTCATCTTGTTAGAATCCCTTAGTCATCAAACACAACATAAATCTCAGCATTTAGAAACATTTTCTTTAGTCATTTCATTATGAGGAAAGCTCCTAGTGCTAACTCATCCACCCAAGAAACTTGCTCGTGTTGTACACGAAATTTCCTCAACCGAATCATCTCCGGTTAAACCCACAAATGCTAGGATTTCCCCTCCACCAACTCAACCAATCAAACCAATCCCCAAGAGGATTGTTCCCACAAAAATATCATCACCAAACTCTACAAATCCTACTAAACCAAACACACCCTTTTCAACCCAACCAACATCATTGGTGCCTAGAGCCATATCATTTACCACCTCACAATCATCTCCACATTCCTATAACTTAGAGGACTTACCCCCTAGGCCATCTCATCCTCCACCATTACCGACACACTCTTCACTAGAGAAGATTGTACAACAAAACCAAGGTGTTGAATCAACACTTGCACCAATGTCCATTTCTCCATTTCTCTCTAATGGTCCATTTTGGATTATGCGGAGACATCAAAGTAAACCACCCGACCACATGGAAGTTGACACTTCCCTATCTCCACCATCAACCCTTGTTGAGCCACCAATTAATGTGCCTCCACCAATCCCTCCTTCATTTGAGGATCCCCAACCTTCTTCACTTGAACCTCCACATCAAGTCGCTCCATCTTTACCACCATCTTTTCAAAACCATGAAAAGGATTGCTATCATTGTCAACATGTTGAAGGGTTGATACATGAACTACGTGAGGAGAAACGTTTCATGTTTTATCACCTCCTCGAACGTTTCGATGAGGTCAACAAACCCAAACAACCATGCGCCTAAGGATTAAAATGGTGTCCTGATAACATCAAATAGTCCTGAATATTAAGTGTCAATTTCCCCCGATAATGCTCATTATTTATATTATTTATATGGATTTACGCTTGTTTTCCATTGTTTTCCACTTTCAGGTAAATTACGAGCATTGGAGCTAAAGAGACGCGTATATGGAAACATTACTAAAGATTTATCACAGTATGCCTATTTTGAAGAAGTTACGGCGTAACTCCTCTCCCACATTACGCCGTAACTATTGTGTGACCCAGAATACCAACTTATCAAGAGGTTACGGCGTAACTCTTCCCAAAGGTTACGACGTAACTCCATTAGGTCAAAAGAGGTTCCACGCCGCTGTTATTTACGCTGTAACTACTGCATCACTTACGACGTAACCGACTTTATTGAAGACTACGGCGTAACCACTTATAAGGTTACGCCGTAACTAGCAGATTAGTGCATTTACGAAGAAATAGAAGGTTACGGCGTAACTCCTCTATTGGTTACGCCGTAACCCATACCTGGCCTATAAATACCCCACGAATTCCAGCATTTCAAAGCATCCCATTGAACACACAACTCTCTGAGAACGTGGGAAAAATCTCAAGGCAGGTCTAGGGGAACATACGGAGCTGTTTCCAAGGGAGAAGTCACACCATTACGATAAGCTTTAGCGTTTTATATTTGGTTTACTTTCAATTCATGTATTTCGTACCTTTGGATATTGAATTGATTTGCATAATTAATATGAGCGGCTAAGCACCCTTTGGTGCTAGCCTAGTTATGATTCCTTAATTGTTTTGTTTGCATTTACCTTTACTTCCGTACAATTATTTCTAAGTGTATGCATGCATAGTTCTTTGCTAGTCACCATTTGTTCGGTAGTTTTGAATGGCGGTAGAGGCCAATTGCCTAGGAGATATGACCAACTGACCCTAGGTGAGCGGACTGAGACGGGAAGGGTAAGATATGACCAACTGACGACTCTTTCTACTTGTGCGATTTGACCAACTGATCACCTATCGTTTGGATGAACTTAAGAATTCGGGGGTGTAGTTTCGAAGTTCCTAAAGGGCCGGGCACTCACTATTTAGAATCTAGCATGTAGCGGTACTTAATGACTTGGCTTAGGGGACCAGGAATAACAGGAGTTATGACGGTGCGCCTGATTTCTCTTGTGGTGGCATCTTTGCTGATAGGTTAGGGCGAATTGACCAAATGTTGTCCTCTCGAGTTTGACCCCACCTGAAGTAATTGGAAGTAGGTAGACGCAGACATAACTAGCTAGGAGGATTGACTAGGTTAGCACCACTATTCCTCTATTGATTTCCCTTTACCATTTATCTGCTTTTATTTTATTTTGCATTAGTATTTTAATTAATTAAATCCCTATCGAAACCATTATTATTCTGTGACAATTAGACTTAGTAATAATCCAACACACATAGCTCTTGGGACGACCTCGGCTTTACCATTTACTACACTACACGCGACCGGGTACACTGCCCGTTAGTGCATTAGGGTAGACCATAGGTATAGCGAGACACTATAAATATTAAGACCTGGTCAGTAAAACCTGCATCAAGTTTTTGGCGCCGCTGCTGGGGAGTTATATTAGGATTGATATTAAGTCTTTCATTTCGTTTTTAAACTTTTCTCATGATCATATTTCTAGATTTCAGGTACCATGGAAGCTGTTAACATCGATAACCTCACTCTTGAGGAATATTTGGCATTGACAAGAGAAGAACAAGGGCCAGTGATTGTTAGGCCAGCCATTGCAGAAGATGCTCAATTCGAAATCAAACCTCAATTCATGAGGGAATTGCGTGCAAACCCCTTCTCTGGAAGCATCATCGATGATGCCCATGAACATGTAGACAATGTCGAATACATTGTCAGCCTATTCAAAATTCCCAGAGTCTCACACGATGCTATAATGCTACGAGTATTCCCTATTTCTCTTACGGGAGCTGCAAAAAGATGGGTCGATCGATTACCTGCAGGGACTGTCAACACTTGGCCTATCTTGAAAAAATATTTCATTCAGAGATATTGTCCTCCATCAAAGACGGCTAAGCAAATGGAAGAAATTCATAACTTCAAGCAAGAGGGTGATGAAACATTATACCAAGCTTGGAAAAGATACAATGAATTGTTATACAAGTGCCCTACTCATGATCTCAACAGCCAACAAAAAGTGAACGTCTTCTACAAGGGACTGAACATCTCTTCAAGACAAATGATTGATTCTCAAGGGCCGATTCCTAGTATGACACCCACCATGGCTTTGGAAACTATTCAAAAAATGGAAGACCACTCTCATAATGGCACAATGGAGGAAGCAACCGAAGTAAGAATAATGATATTGAGGGCCTTGCAGTGATAAACAACAAATTAGAAAGCCTTGGAAGAGAAATGAAGAAGCTCAAGGAAAATGTGCATTCCATTCAAGTGGAGCGAGATGAGGCTCGTCCTTCTAAAGAATGTTCCTCCAATGAAGAAGTTAAAAGGATCGGAGAAGTGAAATATGGGAAAGAATTCCCCTTCAACAGTTACAATAATTCCGGACCTAGGTATCGTGAAAAATCCCCTGGGTTCCACACTAGAATCAACAATAATCCTCCTAAACCTAGCCTTGAAGAAATAATGCATCGGCACATCGAAGAATCTGCAAAAAAGGAAGATAGACTCTAGGAATGGATAGTTAAAGTAAAGGAGGACACCAATATGAACCTATGTAACCAAGATGCTGCAATTAAGAACCTCAAAACACAAATTGGGCAATTGGCTAAGAACCTTGAAACAAGTAATGCTAAAGCCACTTCCTGCAGGGCCATATTTGCGCAAGATAAAGCAAAAAAAGAGCAATGCACATCCTCTATCACTAATGATCACTCCGGGATTAACTACCTAAAAGAGGATGATAAAGCGGAAGACGACGAGTTCCTGCCAAGCCAACTTCCTGAAAAGCTGCAATACCAGGAAACTTTTCTTCTCCCTTGCACTATTGGTAACATTAAGATTCCCGCATTAGCTGATTTAGGGGCCGGGGTTAACCTTATCTCTACCACTTTATTTGAAAAAATCAAACTTACCAATTTAAAAGAAACAACTATTATGATTGAAATGGCTGATTCCTCTAAGGCTGTACCAAGGGGAATTGTGAACAATGTGCTTTTAAAAATTGGAAAAATTTTCTTCCCCACCGATTTTGTAGTTATTGACATGGGAAAGCGGGAGGCTTACAACTTGATTGTTGGAAGACCTTTTCTGGCCACTTGTAGGGCTCAAATTATGGTTTTTGAAAAACAAATTTCCTTGGGGACTGAAAATGAACGAATAAATTTTAGTATGAATGAGCATTTAGAACCAAAAACTGAAATCTCTAATAATGTTGTTAATGTTCAATCGCTGAATCCCACTCTACACTCTAAACCTATTACTGGTAATCGTAAAGAAAGAATTGATCATTGTAAGCAGAAACATGATGAAATTGTCCAAAGCATTGAGGAAACTCTGAGTCCAAACAAACATTTTTGCAACTCGATGTCAACCAAAGAATGCGAATCAGTATGGCCACCGTTTACTCGTCCTAAAAAATGCGAAAGAAAAGCTAATGAATGGATTTACCCTCATAAGGGAGAGAAACATGATGTTGAATTAGCATTGGAAGATTGGTACAAATTAAAACTTGTAAGCTCGAAATTTATTAAGGAACTGGTCAAGCAGTATGGGTGCAATCATCTCACTGACACCATAAGTGGAACAAGATCCAGCATCAGCATTACTGATAGTATTATTACTAAAGATGATGACCAAGGAAAATCATGTGATAAATGGCTTTCACATAAGTTGGGAACAATTGGACTCAATAATTCTACAAGGAAAAAAGGGCTTGATAATTGGATGAATGAATACCAACGAATGATGGAAGTGGGCCAAGTTCAAAGGCCCCCATAGGAGCGCTGCGGCTCTGAGTCTAAATTAAAGACTCGTTAATAAAGAAAAGTGCTCTTTCGGGAGACAACCCGAATTATCCCTTTCTTTTGTTTTTATTTCCTTTCTGTTGGGTTTTGTGTTTTCTAACCATTTTTGCAAGAAACGAGGAACTAATTGCTGCTGCAGTAGCTGATCTAAATAGAGTTACGGCGTAACTCATCTTGATGATTACACCGTAACCAACATTTTAGCAGCAGAATTCTTGACGCATTACCAATTACGGCGTAATTCCATCTCAGTGGTTACGCCGTAACTACTCGCTTTACAGCTCATACCAGGTTTTGCCAGTTACGGCGTAACTCCCTTATAGGAGTTACGACGTAACTCTCCTCTGCTTTAATTCTTTCATTTTAAAACACAGTAACCTTGGATTAGTTTTTAAATGAACTTTGTGGGTGTGTTCCCTGTAAACCCTCATGAGACTTCACTCGTCCACTTGGGACACCAAGTGGTTTAAAAGGCTTGTTGCATTCGCTAAATGCAACCGTGATTCCTACGAAAGTGAGTTAGGTTTGTTTTTCATTTTATTTTTTTCTTTTTAGTATTATGCTTGTCGGTATTCTGATTTCAGGGATTGAAGTTTGTTCATGACGCTTAAACGAAGGCACGGTTTTTTCTCGTGGGCCTTCTTCTTTTTGGAGCAAATTTCAGGGAAGTTCTTGCTCTAATTCTACCTTTCTCGTCACCTTTATTTTAATGCCTAGTACAAAAGGGACTTTGTACAATTCAAGTGGGGGGACGGGAGTAGAATTATCTCTTGAACTTTATTTCACCCTCATTTTTCTAGTTTATTTTGAAAAATTATGCCATTTTTAAAATTTTGACATGTTTTTCCGAACCTAACTAGATTAGACCTTAGCCGAGAACATACAACCCTTAACATTACATGGTGAGATTAGCCTTATCCGTTTCCAATATTTTACCCCAAATCCACCAAATTATGAGTGTGTCGGTAGCTTGTAAACTTTAGAACTTGGCCTTTGCATCATTTCGAGACCATAGACGAGGTATGTTGAGTTAGCTCGATGTATTTGGACTTTTCAGTTTTAGAAGGCAATATTATAGGATTATCGCCTAAACAGCCTACCATTGTGAGTCTATCGATTAGTCACCTCGACTTTTCGACCCCCATGTGAAACCCTTTTGTTGCACTCCCCTTTAGTGCAAGATACCCCTAGATACACCCTTCTGAGCCATTCCTTTCATTTTGTCAACCCAATATATTGTTTCGTTACACCTATACACCTTAGCCTACCCTGTAGTCTTTATTTGTGATTGGGAAGTCATCATTTGCCTAAGTTCAAGGTTCGAGTGGAAAGGTTTGGAAATCACGCTTTCATTGACGACATTTATGAAGATCATTGAAGACCCCCCAAATTCCCATTGTTCATCTCAAGTGGGGGGATATTATGTTATTATGTTAGATTAAAAAAAAATGATGATTCAAAAAAAAATTGATTGAGTTATGATATTGTAAAGTGCGATGTTATAAGCACTGTAGTATGAAGCTTTATTGATTAGTATCGAGGAGGCCACCTCGGTCACATTTGAAGATTGGAGTTGGTAGTTTTGCCAACAGAAGAAGAAAAGGTAGTGTGCCCATCACGACGTCCTCTAATGACACATCTACCTTGCATTTCATGATCCGGTCTCTAGACTTCTAAACTTGAACTTTGGGCAGACGGTAAGTGGTGATGAATTGGTTATAGATTTAGACTACCTGCTTGTTTTTCATTTTACACCAATTATATATCCTATGTCTTACCCTACCCTTTTAGTGATGAAGGGTGTCTAGGTGATGCAGCGAGCAATCTTTGGTGTCTTGGCCATGGATTTGGTCATTTATCATTGATTTTGTCCACTTCGCCGTGAAATGTTAGTAATGACGAGTCACCCCTTAACCTTTGTCGTGTCTACCCATATTGCCTTCGAGAATTGTTTAGCCCTTAACTCTAGTGGTGAAGATTTGTGTAACCGCCAAGCTTATGATAGAATACATGCTATGACTGTGCGATTGAGTGATCACCCCGAAATTGACACTTAGAATAGTTGAGTGATTTGAGTGTTTGTTCCCCTTTCGTGAGGTGTTCGGCTTTGTTTTATTCTAGCATAAGGGATTTGTAAACTCATATTTTCCAAGTTTTGGGAGATATCTTTTTAGGAATCTTTCTAATAAGGTCTACTTGAGGGCAAGTAGAGTTCAGGTGGGGGGATATTTGATAACATCAAATAGTCCTGAATATTAAGTGTCAATTTCCCCCGATAATGCTCGTTATTTATATCATTTATATGGATTTACGCTTGTTTTCCATTGTTTTCCACTTTCAGGTAAATTACGAGCATTGGAGCAAAAGAGACGCGGAAATGGAAACATTACTAAAGATATATCACATTATGCCTATTTTGAAGAAGTTACGGCGTAACTCCTCTCTCACATTACGTCGTAACTATTGCGTGACCCAGAATACCAACTTATCAAGAGGTTACGGCTTAACTCTTCCCAAAGGTTACGACGTAACTCCATTAGGTCAAAAGAGGTTCCACGCCGCTGTTATTTACGCCGTAACTACTGCATCACTTACGACGTAACCGAGTTTATTGAAGACTACGGTGTAACCACTTATAAGGTTACGCCGTAACTAGCAGATCTAGTGCATTTACGAAGAAATAGAAGGTTACGGCGTAACTCCTCTATTGGTTACGCCGTAACCCAGAACTGGCCTATAAATACCCCACGAATTCCAGCATTTCAAAGCATCCCATTCCACACACAACTCTCTGAGAACGTGGGAAAAAGCTCAAGGCATGTCTAGGGGAGCATACAGAGCTATTTCCTAGGGAGAAGTCACACCATTACGATAAGCTTTAGCGTTTTATATTTCTTTTACTTTCAATTCATGTATTTCGTACCTTTGGATATTGAATTGATTTGCATAATTAATATGAGCGGCTAAGCACCCTTTGGTGCTAGCCGAGTTATGATTCCTTAATTGTTTTGTTTGCGTTTACCTTTACTTCCGTACAATTATTTCTAAGTGTATGCATGCATAGTTCTTTGGTAGTCACCCTTTGTTCGGTAGTTTTGAATGGCGGTAGAGGCCAATTGCCTAGGAGATATGACCAACTGACCCAAGGTGAGCGGACTGAGACGGGAAGGGTAAGATATGACCAACTGACGACTCTTTCTACTTGTGCGATTTGACCAACTAATCACCTATCGTTTGGATGAACTTAAGAATTCGGGGGTGTAGTGTCGAAGTTCCTAAAGGGCCGGGCACTCACTATTTAGAATCTAGCATGTAGCGGTACTTAATGACTTGGCTTAGTGGACCAAGAACAACAGGACTTATGACGGTGCGCCTGATTTCTCTTGTGGTGGCATCTTTGCTGATAGTTTAGGGCGAATTGACCAAATGCTGTCCTCTCAAATTTGACCCCACCTGAAGTAATTGGAAGTAGGTAGACGTAGACATAACTAGCTAGGAGGATTGACTATGTTAGCACCACTATTCCTCTATTGATTTCCCTTTACCATTTATATGCTTTTATTTTATTCTGCATTAGTATTTTAATTAATTAAATCCCTATCGAAACCATTATTATTCTGTGAAAATTAGACTTAGTAATAATCCAACACACATAGCTCTTGGGACGACCTCAGCTTTACCATTTACTACACTACACGCGACCGGGTACACTGCCCGTTAGTGCATTAGGGTAGACCATAGGTATAGCGAGACACTATAAATATTAAGACCTGGTCAGTAAAACCTGCATCATGTCCTAATCTCTAACTTAACTTAGATCGTTTATAAATCCCATCTCATGCTTAATCATCTTCTTGAAAGATTGGACCAAATCAACAAGTCTACTCATCCTTAGATTCAAGCACATTGTTGCTTCTTAAGTTTTGGTCACTTATTAGTATTAATAGAATATGTATTACATGGCTAAATCATTCTCTTAGGTTTTAGAGATTTGTTGATCATCTCTTATGTTTTATTGAATGATAGTTTATTTTCCATATTGCTTTGAGTATAGGTTTGTTGCTTGAATACATATCTCACTTTGATGTTAACATTATTTGTTACATCACCATTGCTGAATTATGTTATCAGATAGACGAATCCCTGAGATTTTCCTAGACGGATCCCTCCAAGGAGGGAACCGTAGGATCCGTGCAACAGAAGACCAATTTTCTACTAACTTGAGTCTTATTTGCAGGAAATTATGCACTATATACTTGTTTTCTAACCTTTGTTTTGTAGATTTTCAAAATACACATGAAGACTTTAACACCCTAAGCTAGGGGAGCTTTGTGTCAAAGAATACATTGCAAAACCATTTGCAATATAATCCTCATTTGGATTACATTTCATAACGTCCCTTTGCAAAGTTTCAATCATCAAGGGGGAGCATATTCGTCACTTAGACGAAATCTTTTGCAAACTTAGTTGCAAATGAACTAGCTTAGTATTTTTTCTTGACGCCCTCACAAAGGGATGGACTCGTCAAGAGGGAGTTAAGACGAGAACTCTTCCCGTCACTTGCTCTCTCTCTCTCTCTCTCTCTCTCTCTCTCTCTCTCTCTCTCTCTATATATATATATATATATATATATATATATATATATATATATATATATATATATATATATATATATTGTTTCTATTTTACATGTTTTTCTTAAAACATTGTGTTAGTTTCTTTTCGACGCTCTTTTTGTTTCGACAAAAAGGGGGGGAGAAGAGAGTAAAAACTCCAATTCAAACTTTTATGAATTTTAGGTTTTCCTTAAAATAATTGTATGTTTTGTCATCAACAAAAAAGGGGAGATTGTTAATACAAATAAGCCGTAAAAACTTTTATTTATATTTTACGATCTTCTAATGTTTTGTTGATAACAAACGTAAAATCATTTTTAAACGAAACAAATAAAATACGTAAATAGTTTGAGCCAATAGTTTTCTAACACATTTACGTTTTCACATAAAACACTAAAACAAGTATAAGTGATTTTATGATTTAGTAATACATATGTACAACAACTAGTGTTTACATATTGGGCAAATATATACATAACTAGTATGTATTATAATGGGTAATATAAATTGGTAGAAACTTAAGTATTTGACTCATTGACCAAATAGATTGAATATCCAAGACCCCTGGTTTTAATCCATGACCCATGGTTTTAATCCATGAACCATGGACTAGATGAATTGCATCTTGTAGATACATTATTTCTACTTGGATACCCATGATCCATAACCCATGACCCAAAACCCATGAGCAAAAGGGAGCATCCCACGGATCCCTAGTAATACACTGGACGGATTCCTCAAGTGAGGGATCCGTGGGATCCGTGGAATAGTAGATGTTTTTCTTCTATAAATAGTGAGTCATTTCTTCCTTTTGGGTTGCCACTCACACACATACTTTCCCCAAGTATTGTAACCTTCTAACCACAGATCCTAAAGGATCTTTCTATGTAGTTTGTCTTTTGTTTTTGTGTGATTCTCTAGGTTCCTCTTAAAGGTGAGATCACCACTTCTTGAAGTCGAGCAATCTCAAGTCCATGAGTTGCCATGCTTCGTCATCATCAAGACTACTGAGGTTCTCTTGTTGATACTTTTTTCTTCCTCCATAGAAGTGTTGTGTCCAAGGCATTAGTGAAGGATGCCGAAAGAGTCAAGATGAAAGCATTAGTGAAAGATGCTTAACGTCCATGTCAAAAGCATTAGTAAAGAACGCTAAAGGAGTCAAGACGAAGGCATTAGTGAAAGGTGCCAAGCGTTCGCGTCAAGGGAATTAGTGAAAGATGCCTAGAAGACAAATCAAGTGGCATTAGTGAAGGATGCCAAGGTCGTATAATCGATGAGGTGCATCGTTATACAAATAGTGATAGTTTGTTTCCAAGGATATTGATATCCTTGATGGTGTTGTAACAAGGAGTGGGTCTCCTTTGGGGTTAGGTGTCGTGTAGTGTTGGGTAGTAGTTCCTCCATCGTAATGGAACTCGGTACTTAGCCTAGTACCGGATAAAGGGTAGGCGACGTTGTGGTAGGTGTGGTTCTCCTTTGTGAAAGAACCCGGTGATTAGCCTAGCACCAGAAAAAGAATAGGCGACGTTGTGAAGGCTTCTCCGCCATAAGGAGTTAGTGTCGTGTAGTGATTAGGAACTCTCGAGTAGGTGACTCGGGGAGTGGAGTAGAGAAAGGAAGGTGTCCTTGTAGCCAAACCACTATAAATACTCATGTCGTGGTTATGTGCTTCTTACTCTTATTCTTTCATTACACATTTATTATATCTATCAATCAATGTCCAACATATACATCCAAATGGATTGACATAAGTCGATCTAAATATTTTAAAACGAAGTTTTAATTGGTAAAACTATCCAACCCCCCCTTCTAGTTTTCCACAGGCATGATAGACAACTGTGGGTGGTGTGATTTATGGACCGGAGATGAAAATGTATTTGGGTACCAGGCGTGGAAAATGTATTATATGACGGGCCCATGCCTTTGTTATTTCGTGGGTTGTTCCACAATAGTCAACAAACTATAATCGAATTAAATATGAGTAACTAGCCATCATAAAATCTTTCTTTTTGAACGAAGAGTAAACTGGAAAAAAATCTAACAATGACGAGAAAGGCGGAGCAAATTAAGTAGCTTACTGCAGTCACCATATAGAATTAAAATTTTAATAATGTCATTTCAAGTTAGAGATCTAACCTTCAAATACAGATGTGATAGATGCTCACGATCTCTTGAGCTCAAACCTTGGGATCCATCTGATTTACAAGTTATGGCAGTGGCAACAATGGAGTCCAGTACATCCAAATTTCTTGATCCTTTATGTATCATTGCAAAATTTATCAACAACTACAAAAAGCAGAGTAATTAGTTCTTGTATAAGACGAACGATACCTTCAAAAGTAATCTAGAATGAGGCACTTGCTGAATACCATATATTAGCAAGTCTATAGCAGCATCTGCACTTCCAGTGATCCACAAACAGGCAAGAGTACACAATTAGAAACCATATGAAAATCCGAAACCATACCGAAAAACTTATTTAACTTAGCAAATACTTCATTCCCCTATTTCTTTTCTTGTCATAGATAACGATTTAGGTCATACTGATCAAATGCCTCAATGATGTTGTTCGGACATAGTCTATACACACTCCGTGGGAACCAATACATTTGGCTGAGCTTAATAAATTAAGAATGGAGTAAAGAGATGCATAAAATAAGACATGAGCTTATCAAAATGACCAGAAAAGGAAAAAAGTGTTGGATGATTATACTTAATAGGTTCCACACACAGCCATTGTTATTTTAATTTAGATGTATATGCAAATTTCCAAGTTAATAACGGGCAGAATATTTCAGAATTCATTACCATGAATTTTAGACGGAAAAGTGAATATACATAATAGGGTTTAAGTGCATATTCTCCTTCTCCGCTGCTACTTTGAGTGCTTTTTCATAAATATTCAAAGGGAGTATATGAGAAATGCTAATATGTATGATTGTGAAAAATTTACTTTAAAAAAGTATAACTTTTAAATCACAATTAAGGCATGAGTCATTATAAGATTATAGAAAACTAAACAAAATAAGTTGGTATGTTGCACCCATAACGACCATATGAAAAGGATTTGATCAGTTTTAACTTGAGCCCGTTAAGACACATTACCCAACCCGGACAATGTGCCACCTCCAGACACTATATGACAGTAACTATAAACATACCCATAGATGCTTTGGCAGCTTCAATTACTTCCTTCGATTTATCTTCATCGCCAAGTATATCTATTAGCCTTTCTAATTTATCTTCGGACAACTCCGCTTTGTTCCCTATATATTGTGCAATTTTAGCATACAAATAGTTGTCATTGAGAATCTTTACCATCTCCAGAAAATGCCACGAGTACCATTCCCTGTACATAAAAGGAGATGATAGTTACAGTCAGGTTAAATCATAGATTCAAAGGATTAGATAATAGGGTGAGTTTGAAATTCCATATATAACAATTCAAGGGCCAAGCAAACCTGAATCTCATGGAAAAGGAATTGACTTCCTTTTCAAGAGTATCGAGAAGAAAATTTGCTTTAATAACCGTATTATCAACACGGTTGACATTAAATTTGACTTTTGCACGACTGTAACTGTGGCCAAGACCGAGTTGAGCTTTTTATAAGTCACCAGGCTATACGGAAAATAAAAGCTTTTTGGTTAATGGATTGCAAGAAGCATATACGACCAACTATGAGAAAAATATGCAATGTACTCCATCGGGACACCGTCGAGAGTCTTAGCATTTGTTTCCTGGCCCACACCTGTACCATTACAACTATCATCATACTTGTGCTCTTCAAATGATGATTCCCACGCATTGTCAGAACAATAACTGTCACCAAAATGATCATTAGCAAACTATGGATTCTCCGAGTTCAAAAGTAGTGAATATAATTGCAACTCGATCATTCTACATGAAGCATGAGTCCAAACTAATCGCTAACAACCAATAAAAACTCAAGAAGTACAAATTTTGATAATTGTATAAAAAATCAAATAACATATACAAAAGAATAAGTAACTAATGATGCTAAACCACAATGCTTATGGTGTTCCTCACCCTTCTTTATCTTTCGTTCCAACGTTTTCATTAAAGCCCCCTGCAACGGGTTGCTTCTTTGCCAAACATCTACTGGTGACAGTGAATTTTTGGTTTGTAACCCTGCAAATAAGCAGTACTTCTGGTTACCTCCATCTAGTTATTACCATGGACCAACGCCAAAAATTGTTCTTCCGTTTGAACCTTCTTCTCTGAACTTTGAACCGTCTTATCAAGTCATATGGCCATTTTCTCTTCCTGATCCTAGTCAAGGACCAATTGTGTTTATTCTATTTAGCGAAATTTCACTGATGTTTCGGATTCGTCACATTAGATAATATTAATATAGTGCAGAAAATAAATTCAAACAAACAGGATGGTGCAAAATTTATATGCTACATCATAAAATTGAACCAAAGTATCTATATAAAGGGATGTTTAGCATTGTGTTTTAAAAGTGTTCCTTTGATTATGACTACACCTATTGCTTGGCCTTTGCGATTAACCAACCAGTTTACGGTATCTTATTGGCGGGACATGTTTGGCCATTCTATTTGACCTTTGTGATTAGTTAATAAAGAAGGATAATAAAGTTTTATCTATATCATGTTAGATTGATAAGAAATTCAAAATGGTAATCAAAGCTGTTACTGAAGATAGTGGAACTCACAGGTAGTAGCATGAGAATACCAATGGGTTAAAGTTCTTCGAAGAGCTTGCTTTTCTTTATCAGCCAATTCATCACCTATCACGGCCCTTCTAAGCAGTATAGTAGTAGTTGCACCCACATCTATAGCTAGAAGTTTAGTACCCTGCAATACATCCCCGTTTACAAACCCTATAACATCATTCACCAGTTTGGAAGAAATAACATCCTTTGTGATCCCACATCTAAGATCCATGGCATTCATTCCAACTTCAACTGACTTTCAGCATTCAAAATAAATTGCACCCAGGTGGTACCTGAATAATCATGACAATAAAAGTATAGTAAATTCATGCATACAAAAACACAATCTGATTCAACTTAAAGACTATAAAAAAACAAATTACAATATAGCTGTAAAATTCTTGTCTCCAACGCTTATCTAACAACAAAACCTCATTAATACCCAAAAATCATGTTGGAAATAAAACAATGTAAGTAAAAGACATGCCTTGTTTCTTGTTGTGGCTGTTGGCTCGTGATTAGAGCAATTCTTTTGCAGCGCATCACCACAAAGACCTTCATTAGCATCATATATTGGTGGAGTGTAGGACTTGATCCTAAAACATTTTAACCAAAACAGTCACAAACATCCTTTACAATGTACCTGATCCTAAATTTAATCTTGAATTGACTAAAGAACTTAAAAAATGGTCATTGTAGCAAGACCAGAAACATAGAAAAACATGATGCTAAACATAATGCTATTAAATAACACAAAAATGCGATTACTACAATTTTATAAACTTTATCAGTAGTTATTCGTTTATCAGTAGTTACATTTACTGTAACACATATACGCCATCATATCCCATATAGTGCAAACATATAAAACATGATGCTAAACATAATGCTATTAAATAACACAAAAACGCGATTACTATAATTTCATAAACTTTATCAGTAGTTACATTTACTGTAACACAGATAAGCCATCATATCCCATACAATGCAAACATATAAAGTCGGATGGCTAAGTTTAATGCTACAGTTACATGGAAATATTATACCAACAAAGACTTCTGTCACTGGTAAAACCGGCAATCTCGTACCTTTATTCATCAGTAGTGATACGACTCCAATACTTAGATACTTTAAATAGAAAATCAAGTTACTTGCGTGTGTTATGCCTCGTTCAAATATGAGATGTGCCAAATTTAGCAAGACTTATATACACCATGATAAGCATCTGAATATACCTGAATGTTTTCGCCTCAAGGATGCTTCCTGGCTCCCTTTTCAAGCACATTCACAATCTGTGGGGGGGGGGGGGAATTAATACTATGTATAGTCAGAGCTAGATGGCATACTTGATGTCAACAACCAATAAATATATCCTTCGAATTTGGTAAGACTATCAAGACTAAATTAAAGTTAGCTGTCCTCTTATAGAAATATCAATGTCAAACCTAGTTTTTGATAAATTTTTCACAAGCATAATTGCTTACAGTTCCTTCTAGCATCTTAAGTAGGGCTTGTTGAACTCCCTTATCAGAGGTTGCTAATATTTAAGATCTCTGCCTATATATAAGATGAAAATTTGTGAGATTTCTAGGTATAACGAAAGCCCTACAGAAGAGGATCACTGAATTATATACACAAATGACATTTGCAAGATATAGCAACAAAGTATTTGAAACTGACCATGGTGTGGTTGACTGGTAGGGCCTTCTGGTACTCCATTCGCATCCACTGTATCTAAATAAAACAAATAGTTTCACCATATGACTACCAACATTAAAAGCATGTATTCCAGTTCGAAAAATTCTTTTCATATGGGCGATAAGAATCTCCTATTTAGTGTCACAACTACAATGAAATAATAATAAAAAAATCTAACTTATACAGCAACCACATCAAAAATTAATAAACAAACATGATTGAGGATTATAGATTCAATTTCTCATCAAAAACCTAATTTGAATCTCCATGTTGTTGGGGGTGATGTCTTCGGCATGAAAACAAGAACGAAAATCATTCATAAACCCTAACTTTATATGTGGCTGATTCATAAAATAATATTCACGAACACAATTGAAGAGTCCCTTCATCAGTTCCAAATTGTTTGAAAACTTTCTTGTATCCAGAATAAAAAATGAATCAATATGTGTCTAAACAAACAATAAAATTTACATGATTTAATATAAACAATATGAATTACATCATTCATATTAGGGTTTTGAAAGAAAGGTCTTATATTAATGTATTAGGGTTTTGCAGTGATATCACGTCTAACATTTAGCGGTATATTTTGTGTATTTAGCCGTATATATTAATAATATTGGATTTAGTTTGCTAAATATTTAGCCGTATATTTACTTTGTTTTCATTTCTTGATCACAATCAATGGCTTGGCTTCATTGGTTGGGACGTTTGCATTGTAACCTAAAGATACAGGTACGAATCTCACCGTGTTCATTTTTTAATCCGAATTTTCTGAATGGAAAAGGGTTGCTTACGTGGCATACATTGCTTAGGAGGAGATGAAGTGTCATTAATTGGAATGCCACCTATTTAATGACGTATATTTAAAATTAAAAAAAAAACTATAACATATCCGAATTTTATAAATTTAAAATTATAAAAACACAAAAATCGAATCAAATTAAAAAAAATGCCACATGTATTCAATGATGACATGGATTTATGATGTGGCATTATGGGATGCCACGTGGAATAATATGTGGCATACCTCCTCTTATATATATATACTAGCCTATAAACCCGTGATAAATCACGGGTGGCTTATAAATTTTTTGCAATTAACCGTTCAAACATATAAAATTTGGTGAAATCAAAATGTTGCAGTTATACTTGGACTGAGATCTGTGATACATTCAAGGCATGTTCACAAAACGCATCCAACGTTGAACAAAAGATCATTGTATTAATGTATTCCAAGTCAATTAAACGCTAGCTACATGTCAATGAGATTGACTCAAACATCATATTGGTATCAGTTAGCAGCCCTAATTAACGATAGAATCTATTCTTATGGAACAAAAGAACTTGCGCTAATTACTACTGTATCATATCAAAAGATCACTAAGTACTATACTTGCACCATGTTAGCAAAGTAAACAACTGTTTTTGTTAAATTACTTGGTCTGCATCACATGTCTCGTAACCTGATCCTGTACTTATACGGCTTTTCACTGCAAAACAAAAATCATAATCAGTCGAATACCTAGATAGTAATCAGTTGTGTGTATAAACCAAAGATAATCGCAGCATTCATGTCTTGCTCAGATCGAACGTTATGATTTGGCGTAGCACTCGTGCCTAAGAATTGCTACTTGAAAAGACGGTGTAAGTTGTTCCTTACTTCTGTTATGCCAACCTCACAGCTGCAATTAAACACCACTTGTCACTTGCACTTGTTAAGGTATAGCTGAAATTTAAAATAGACTGTAATTTACCTTGATGTTGTGGGGGCAAAACAGTTCCTGCAGCGAAAGTCTCAGAAGGAACCACCCACCATAGCTTGCATACTTTGGGACTTAGTTGAATTAACGTAAAATAGCTGCACCCAATAATATCCATGTTAAATGTATAATAACATAGAAAATGCACACGAGATGATAAACTTTCTGAAACGTCTTGCATACTTGCTTCCTTTGAGGGTACATATGTAAATGTGAATCTAGAAAAAGTAATCAGTTTGAAAAAAGCAATCCCAAACTGATTATTCTTGTTTACAAATCAAGAGCCAATCAATAAAATTGATAGTCAAATTACTAATAGTCAAATAAGTACTGATAGTAAAACCCGATAACCCGAATAATCTGACCCGACTCAACACGACCCGATAAACCCGGCAACCCAACCCGATAACACCCCTTGTACCTATCCATGTTAGTAACCTCACTTGTACAAAACTATACATTTTTTGAAATAGCAGAGAATAAACAACATAGATTTTTATGATTAATGCATAACATTGAAAAACCAATAATCAACACTCTGAATGCATAACATTGAAAATTACCTCATTTGCACAACAAACACTTGTTAGGCTCAAATGAGTGATGCAATTCATCATTACCCATACCTGAATACCTTGAACAAAAGGAGACGTGGCTCATAGTTACATGCTTCATTATCACATAAAGCAAACAATAAATACCTTCAGAGATCTCACTTACATATATCTCATAATAACAAAAAAGAGGAGAATGAATGGCAATCATTGAATGAAGAGGTTACCTTTGCGAAGTCAACTGCAGGGACCTTATGTCCACTGCTAAGTCACACGCCTTGCATCCTCTTGTATGCTTCATTAATTTTACCTTGCTTTTCACATAAGATGTGCCTTGCTGAAACCAAAACGAAATTATGCAATTAATAAGTTACATAAAATAGAGGACACATTATTTCTGCACAAAAAATGGGAAATTAAAGAAGAAATCTTTTGCCCTCAACGCTTCCTCTCTGTTTCACTCCATCACTGACCCTTGAATAAAGCTATGATAACCTTCACCTGATTGAAAATAAGATGACTTCATGCCGCCACTAAGAGTCATCTGGTAATTAAGCAAATGTGATTGTGTGTCACCTTCTTTTAATTAGTAGTACTAATTTAACTTTAAAAATGGGGATGAAGGAAACAACAAAGATCATCAAAGTCTTTGAATTTTTCACAAGGGTCGTCTTAAAAACTAAAAGTTCAAACACCGCACCTCTAAACATGTACAGATCATTGACTAATAATATCTAAGAACCAACTAAATGGAGACTTTTAGATTGAGTTGTAGAGTCATATTTTATATACAAGTACAAATATTTATATGTTTTCACATTGTGCATATAGAAGTAAATAATATGACAGGTTTCATCAAGATAATAAATTTAACCTTTTTATTAACATTTGAACTTTATCTTTGAGCTCTTTCGAGATCTTCCAAGATGGAGGAAAAGATCTCGAAAGTGGAGAAGCTAACCATGACATGAGATTTCATCACCTTTCTCTCCTATTATTTATACCCTTAATTGCATCTCCCTTCTTTCATTCAATTAAAGATCTCGAAAGTGGATAATCTAAACATGACATGAGATTTCATCATCTTTGTCTCCTATTATTTTACTCGCACATTTTTAATTAAAACCTTGCAGGCTAGTAGTTTTCATGTACAACGCTAAAACAAAACCTTAACGCTATTTGTTTCTAATATGCTGTAGTTTGACGTCAATATAGCTCTATAAAATAGAGATAAGTTCTTAACTTGAAGACTACTTATATGGTTCTCTTTTGAACCTGTATGTAGTTTGATACGATAGGATTTTGAGTAAAGAATTCACCTGTACATAATGGCGCCAACTTTTCTTTTCGTTAATGAATTTCATTGAGTCCGGCCAATGCAGCAACATCCTTGGTGTTCTGTCGAATCTGCATTAAAGTGTGACGATGTTAAACATAAGTTTTCACAAAAAACTACTTTAAAATTATAATAACTGAACTACTTTCTAAGTTATTGTCATGTAGCACAGACAACCTTGAATCGGTTAGAAACGACCACACAAAGCCCACCCCTGACATTAGGTTTTTTAAGTACGTTCAAACAATCTCTTAAAAAGATGAAAAGCTAATATTCACTTCTAATAAGCTTACCCAAACATCCCTTACTAACACTAAATATAGCCAAAAATGACTTTCAACGCTGTTAATAACCAAGCAGTTTTCAAACTATACCCATTGATGGATCAATACAATTAGGCATGTATTGATCCATCTTACCTGTATATTCACCAATTTTTACGCATAATATTAAAAGTGAAGTTATCGTGTACGCTTTTTATAAAGTGATTAAATTATACAAATAGTGTCTTCTGCCTCACATCATTTAATTATTCTAAGATTCAAATAGTTCATAAATAATACCAAAGTTTTATAAGAGGGTGTTTGGAATTGCATGTTAAAAGACTTGTACTTTTCCGAAATAACATATACACTACAACACGGGAAATTCGAATATACTAAAATCAAGCCGGAAATGATTATATTATTATCACATTATCCATAATCTTCCATCTAAACACTTAAAAAACCGATTGCATGTCATTTAAACGCAATATATGTTAGGTAACTCCAACTGGAAATGCAATATATGTTGGGTAATTCCAAGTAAATTTCTATCTAACCGGTCCATATCAGCTTCATTTGCCCTACGGGTACTGCTACAACAATATCAGGGACAAACTCAAATATTTGAATAAATGGACAATATAGCTGAGCTTGAGCACAAGACTTACTCACGCTAGCATGTGTTGTAGGATCAAGCCCACTCATCTTTGAATGCACCAAGTCCACTTCAAATACAGCCAAATCCCATGACCCCTCAATGATAAACTGAAATAAGTATATTAAAATTGCAAACAAAATCTGAAATCAAACAACTGTTCGTGTTTCTTTTTTCTTTTTTTTTCTTTGTTGCAAAACTAACAAACCTGATAAGCTTTAGTCCAACTGAACTTCCGAGTGATGAAACATAAAAGCCATCGTTTTCAAGTATCTGCCAAAAAAACATATCATGAACATGATAAGTTAACAATATTTTTTACTAATCAAACACCTATTACACAATAAGCAATTTCAAACACCATTTTCATGAACTTGTGTCAAGCAACTTATAAATACTTATTTCCGCACATATGCATAAGCAGGAAAAATTAGCAAGCTTAAACACTTCCTTATTGCTAACGAAAACGCAGAAGTTCGAGATTAATAACATTATTGTCTTAACATCCTACTAAATATATGACCATCCAAGAAATACCTTTCAAGAAACTTCCTAAAATCAAATTCGCAAATCTATCAAAATCCTGTTAAACAACACAACAATACTATCAAAATTTGTTTTAAAGGAATGCGAAGAATCAAAAACTTGTATCGCAAGATTTGATCATTGCCGGGAAATCACATATCCTTAACTTCACAGCTATTCTTTTGCGAATCAACAGATAGAAGTTCCTACTAAAAAACAATAATAACATGATATAAAAGTGACAAAGGATACGCTTTTTGTCCAGCACTTTGAACGGCTGGATCCAAATCTCTCATAGAAACAGATATGTTTTTATTAATCAAGTATATGACTTTTTAAAGCCACAATATGAATACTGCGACGAAGTCCAGAAATCCCCTTAAATATGCATTTAAAAGTCAACCTCGTTTAAGAGATCCAGATCAAAAATATCAGAAGTGACTTGAAAGAATGAGACTCATAGCAGTCAATTAGAAAGATCAATAAATAACAAAATTATATCAAAGCTCCATTTCTTTGATTACTAATCAATGAATACAATAGCAGTCAATTTTTTACCCAACAATTCATCAAGGTGATTTTCCCCCAATTTGTTTTAGGGTTCTCATTAAACACAAATAATTTGAAACCCGAAATATTAAATTTAAATAGGTATAATCTTTGAAAATAATAATAATAGAGAAAAACTGATAATCGAGCATACCTCAATCGTATAATCTTTCAACCAAATCATATAGCCTTTTTGTGTGTTTTTTGAATGAATTTATTAGATGAATTGATAATGGAGCGTGTATTTTTGGATGATTTTTTTAATAGTCGATGAATTGACAGCCAAAATCATGAATAATAAAACACAACCTACAAAAGAAACAAAAACAAAAAGCCATACTAAATCTTTTCATCATAAATATAAAAATAAATTAACATAATATACGAAAATCATTACCTGAAAGGCGACATTCCTGGGTTTACATCATAAACATAAAAAAATGAGCAATAATATAAACCAAATTGATTCAATACAATTAAAACTTACCGATATTATTGGGTGGATTTCAAGATCATCCATGGTGATTTTGAAACTGGTTGAATCAATTATGTGTTTTTTTTAATCGATGATTTAGAAACTGAATTCAAACTTGATTTATTTTGATTTTGAAATGCAAATGGGGATCGTATATGATTGATATATGTTTTGACTTTCTGATTAGGAAGTTGAATGTGTAAATGCTTTCAAAAATTGTGAGTGAATTCAGGAATGTTTTCTGATATTGTGTTTCGTGAGTTGCAAAGTAGTCAAATCATGGAGATTGTATATATGACGTGGCAATCATGACGTGGCTTTAAGTGCCAACTTGGCTTTAATGAGGTGGCATACATTTAAAAAAAAAGCTTCGTTTATTATATATATATATATATATATATATATATATATATATATATATATATATATATATATATATATATATATATATATATATATATATATATGATCTTTTATAAAATATTAATGTACAAGTATTTTTATGCACATGTACAAGTCATTAAAGCATAGAAACTTTAATGTTAATATAAATTATATTATAAACCTCAGTGTACCTACTTTCAAGCACACATTGCAAGATTTTAATGCACAAGCCCTAAATTTGATTTCCTTATAATACATAAGCCTAATGTATAGCTCCCTAAAGCTAGTGGTACAATTGTTTAATGCATAAAGATTAAAAATGTATTTCTTTTAATCTAAACCTAACTAAAAACTCTCAAACCAAACTAAAGAACTAAACTAAGTTAACTACACTCCTAAACCTTCAAGTATAATCTTATATAGCCCATGTACAAGTAGTTAAAGCCAAAATGCCACCCTTGTTTCCAATCTAGTTCGAAAGGAATCAAAACATAACCAAGACAAACCCTAATCTAGTTATAAACAAACTAAACACAGTCTAAGCATGTGTAAACACAATCTAAGCCTCATATTATCTTCTTACACCATGTCTCTTAGATTTTCAGCAAGTTGGTCAATTTTATCAAGCTATGCACATCGTTTTGTTGCTAAACCATTCGAATCACCAACATTTTCACATGAAAATCTTATATTCTCCAAGTGTTCATGTTATCATCTTCCATGTCCCTTATCATGTCTCCTATGTTTATAACATAAGTTTACAAGTGGCAACATTCATTGAATATAGATATTAAGCTTATGGCTATATATAGTCGATCAAACAAACACCCTTTTCATTCATCCCTTGCTTTCTAACACACAATACCCACACGCACTCTCACCTACTGAAATTCAAGTTCAAGAGAAGAAGAAGAATTCTAGAGTGAAGTTGTTCCTTGTTTGTCTTTGTTCTAGTTTCTTTCCAAACACCAACCATTGTAAGCCCTAGTTTTTGTTTCCTTAAACATCATCAATTACTTTTCTTCATGTTTATACTATATTATATATGCTCTTTATATATGAGCATGATGTACAAGTTGATAAAAACAAGTTCAAACTTATAAATCTTACATGTTAAATTTAAGTTAAAACTTGTTAGAAGCTTAGTTGTAGTAACTAGTTAAAATACTTATAGTATATTGAGTTTTAACATCAAACTATTGATTATAGACATATATAGACTTAATAATCAGTTAGAGGAAATAAAAATGAGAATCTAGGCTTTTGAATCACCCAAAACGGCCTTACGGTTTGAAAGATACGGCCAAGTAAAGTTACCAACCTTAAAATGAAAAACTGAACGAAATACTTTTTGTAACATAAACTAAAACACGATTTTCGAGGCATTTCTGGTCCGATTCGTCGAAAAGTGAAAGCACTAAAGTTGTCCGGAACGACTTTTTGTTCAAAAAATCAGGTGCACGAGTTCGGAAAACACAACACGGTGCCTATTTTCTGTCAATATTTTATCAGCTTTCATATAGTCGCACGGCTATATTCTTGGACATACGACTAGGTAAACCAAGCGGCCTAAAGTCCTTAAGCCGAGACCAAAGCCACGACAAAGCCACGGCTAAGGCCTCAAGGCTTCCTAAGCAGAGACCATTAAACCAAGGCCTTAGCCTTAGCAAACCAACACAAACACAAAACGTTTTTACAAAAGGACTTAATCCCGACTTCGATAACACATGAAACTTCACAAATATCATTACATACTTCCAAATATTGAATTCATCAAATAACGTCGTATACTCACACTATGGAATGACTATTTTTATAATTAACGAGAACATGTAAACAACCATTTTGATTCTTATCAAAACCTAACAAACTTACAACTTTCGTTAGACATTTAACTTAACCAAAACTCACTTGCGGATTATGACCAAACTCATTTTTAAGACCACGTAGCCACCTAAACTACTTGTCACATAATCAAACAAACATAACACATATTTTCCATATCGAGTACTACAAAACTAGGGAGCTTCATGTGAGGGGTTTCATTTGGATAAACGGATCGACGAGTTGCTGAATTTACGAATTAAAGTGTCTTAGCTCCTCGAATGTTTACTACATGACCTCTGAATTATGATGGCCCAAACGGTAGTATGAGACATTTATACTATAAGTGTTTTATAAACCATTTCTATAAAACAACATACACAATCACCATATGAAGCATCATGATCAATATTGATGTCATATATGGACTTGTTTATACTTTCGCATCATTATTCCATAAACTAAGACACGAAACCATATTATAGGTTGTTCGTAGAGACTTCACGACTCGACCACCATTTTCACTAAGCCTCAATAACTCAAGGTGAGTTTTATTGCCACACTTTTTCTCGTTTAATTACTTTATAAACTCTTTGGGGGATATACATGCTCAACTAATTGTTTTTACTTTTACAAGTACTCTAAAACTTTTACATATTAGTGTGAGTCATAGCCCCTCTTTTACTTATTTTGAACTCTTTGGGGGAGATACATGCTCGTTTTACTTACAAGTTTTACTCGTTTATCTTAAACATTTTATTCGATTGATGACAAACTCTATTTGTTTATTGTAACATATTACATGTTACAAACTTGAGCACAAGTACTTTCTGTATGCTATTCTGATTGTTATTGCCTAAGTACACGCTTTTGCCATTAAAAGAACCTCATATCATAAGTCGTTAATCATTTGCGAGTGAAAACGAATATTGTGAATAAATCTATTGGAGGTTGACAACCCATTTAATTTAGCCGGATAGATAGCCTTTGTGCTAGCCGGATTGATAGCCAAATACACATTATTTGAGAACTACTAGGAAGTTGGCAAGCTCCTACCCGAGGGCACTATTACTTATATCATTTTTACAATATCACACACGTTAACGCTTGAGCTTCATGAGACTTAGGGCAATAATACGGTACTGTAATGATATTGTACTGCAACTACTGGATTTATGGGTGCAACAACGTGTCCCAACCTTGACACTTGTGTTCAACTGATTATTATACAAACACTATGAATTCACTCAACTTTTGACCCGGTTAGGGTAAACAAACGAACTATGGTTGTATAACAATAACCCACTATACACTTTATCGATATTTGTATTTGTTGCAATCATCTCTCAAACATGAAATTATTAAACTCAATTGTTTTACTTATAAACTCTATGAACTCGCCAACCTTTGTATTGACACTTTTATCGTGTTTATCTCAGGTCCATAATATACGAGGATGACACGAATACTTCTAGAAGGCTAAAATCATGTTATCATTCGAAAACTTATTTAATAAACTGTGAAACTACTGGGACCTCATTTTGTAAACTATGATATTATAATTCGAATAATAAATCTTTTAAAACGATTTAATTAGAGTTCGTTTCTATTTTTATAACTGTTGTGCCATGAAATAACACTCAGTTTGAATTCCGTTACGTATCATGAAATTGAGGGTGTTACATACTATTCATTTCATGATCACGTACATGCAACTAGTACTACACTACTACATGTTTAAATTCGATCATTTGGAACACAACCATTTACCATGGTTAAAAGGGAGCTGATCTGCACACTCCATGAATTGATTGGAACACTCAAAAGTATTACATCTTGACATTTATACCCTTGCAGAGTGAATATGAGTAAAATGATCTAAGAGTATATATGTTAGTATATAATATTTTTGAGTGTCCCAATCAATTAATAAAATATGTAAATCACCTTCTTATTTAAAAGGTTGCTTGTCTTGACTAAATGGTTGATAGAATGATAGGACCTTAAATTTGGTTCTCCTCGTGAATGTATATAGCCTAAGAAAAAAACTACATGTTCGGAAAGTAGTGAACAAAAAATGTTTTAAAAATTACACAACTTTATAATGGGACACATATACATAATTACATATGATCCCTTGCCTGAAGCTTGACATGATAAAGGCGCTTTTTAAACCCTTCCCGAAGGAAGGTAACTTCTTTCTCAAAGCATCACTCCTGCAAGACCAGATTGGTGGGCATAAGATGCATGGAAAAACCTCTTCCTTCTAAATCTTTTGGTAAATTAGCTTTTCAACTTATTTCGTCTAATTTATTTGGTTCAAAGGAACTTTCTAGCTAGTCATGACTTTTAACACCTAACCCAATTAATCAAAAATTATTATATGAGAATTATTAGTATGATATATACATAAAAGCACGTTGTTATAGTCTTTTTTTTATATATCAAAATATTTATTAAATAGCTGATTTTCCTGAAAAGTTTTCAAATCTTACTTTTTGTTTTTGTTACATACTATTAGTTTATTAGCAAAAAAGTGGCACTTATATGTATATTTATTCTTTTACATTTTCGCAGTGATGGTCTTTTCTAAGATTATAGTTTGCACTTTTTGTCTATTAACTTTAATGATCGAGTTAGCTTCAACCGTAGACCATTGACAGTGTCTTACATTTTCAGTATAATATGCTGTAAAAATCAACTTTTTTTATCGGGTAGGACATATCATGTCTTTCGTTTTAACACGCTAAGCATATGGAGTGTTTGGAATATTTTTCATTTACTTACTAGCTAAGTAATTATAAGGCTAAAATAAAATAAAAATTAGAGTAAATTACATCGTTTGTCTTTGTGGTTTGCGTTGACCGCAACCTTTCATCATTTGACCCAAAAAAATGCACCGTCCATTTTTAAGTGGCAAATATTATCCGCCGTTAGTCCTTCCCACTAACGACCGTTATTTAATTTCGTTAATCAATGCACACGAGGAGCACACGAGGGTGATACTGTCTTTTTATCTTGATATTGTCTTTTTATCTTTATGCCCAGTTTAGCTAACTTTATCTTCTTCACCAACCCCACATCATCTTCATCATCTCCTTATCTCTAATATATCATTCATCACTTTAACAACAAACATAACAAACTCAAATTTTGTCTCCTCATCTTAACTCATGGATCTTATTCATACAATAAAATAAACATGCTTAAATTAATCTTGACAAGAACAATAACCCCTACATTCAATCTTACATCTAAAATTCCACATCAACATCATCACTATCACCACACAGCCGCCACCTTCAATAAATTCGGGTCTATATGTCTATAGATCTACAAGTGGGTTTAGACCTTTCAACTTAATCCGGTCTTTCTCTCTCTGGTCAACATATCCGGTCACCACCACCCAAAGTTTGGTCAGTGTCACACCACCAACACAAAAGAATCTTTAAAGATCTTCAAAGAACAACCCATCATTGATCTTCACAGAAACCCATATCAAGAACCTAATTTTTTTTTCTCAAAAAACCAGAAAATGAAAACAATTTTCAAGAACTTGTGATTTGGTTTTTTAAAGATAGAATAAGAACCAAACGAAACTTATCTATAGACAAAAATCCTCGTGTGGTTTTGATTTCGGAGTTAACATTAGACATTCGGGTATATTAAATATCCGAAAATTAAAAGATGGGTGTGATTTGTGTTTGTGCTTCGTAATAACACAATCAAGAAGTATAGGTCTTCTTTTTCTGTGCTTTGTGAGTAGTTTATGAAAATAATAGACAAGAATAATAACGGGTATTAGTTTTTATTGTTTCGAGATTAATAAGAAAGAAAAACGGATTGCTGCAATTGGTATTGTGAAATGATGAGAGTATGGAGTAGCTTTTTTTGGTTTTGGAAGAAGTTGGTTGTGTGAAAATTGTTATAGGTTTGGAATGCGTTAGTAATGATGATGGTGGTTGTTTTTCTTATTAGAGGTGTTGTTGGCGAGATGGAATTAAAAAAGTTGACAGTCGGCGATATGATGGTTTGAAGAAGAAAAAGGTAAAGAGGATGATGATTGAGGATTTTTGTTTCAGTGAAAATAGAGTTTTTTGTTATGATTTTATGATAAATGTATTTTGTTCGGGATAACAAGATATTTTGATAAAAATATTTCGTTTGATCTTGGATTTTTGTTGTTATCAGAAAATGGTCGGAAAAATAGCCGGAAAGTGGAGGGTGTGTTGTTAAGAATAAGTAAAGGAAGATGAAATAGAGAAAGAAAGAGTAAAAAGACAAAAATACCCTCACATGGGTATCACACGTGGACAATTACTGAACGTTAGTTAAGACCGTTAGGGTGAAGGATTAACGCCGGATAACGTTTGCCACTTAAGGACAAACGGTGCATTTTTTCCGATCAAAAAACGAAAGACTGCGGTTAACTGATGTAATTTACTATAAAAATTATAAGGCTAAATAAGCATCTTTCTAAGCATATTGGTATGTGCTTAGTTTAAGATACTTGTAAACCCAAAGCGGTTGCCGTGTTCAAAAATATTGTGATATAAACTTATAGATTATATAATCGTGCGTTAACGTTCTAGACCAAAAACAATATGTTATATATATATATATATATATCAATCAACTTGTGATCAACGTACATGACTCGCAGGCTCATTTTTTAAGGTGTGCAAGTTGAGCGATCGTTTAGGGCTTCAGAATTTTTAGGGCCTCAAAATTTGTCCTGTTAATAATTATATGCATGTTTAAACATAATTTTTCATAAACAAAAAAGTATTTAGATGAGAAAATATTTTAATTAGTAATATGTTAGAACATTTAGTTAACTTATAAACGGTGACACTTAATATGCAATATTGCTTAACGAAATGACTCATTATATAATTTCGTACAGACCCTCAAAATTTTATCCGATTCATGTGACGGCCTGGTGACTCATAGAAACTACAAAATTGCATAATGTTGGCATGCACAATTATAATATAGCACAGGAAAATGATTGTTGGACCTACTAATCATGCATACAAATAAACCTAATGATTTGATTGGTTGATTTAAAAAATTGATTGATGGGAATTTATAGAGAGAAAGTACTTAATACAATTGTACAAGTGATTTATGCATTAGGTCTATATTTAGTTTTGTGTTGTAGGTCTAAATAGCATAATATGTGACAACCGTATTATATTTTAATATAGTAATTTTTATTATCAACAACCGTAATGAGTTACTCATAAGAGTTTAAATGTTCAAAACTCAACACATACACATATGAGGTAGTCAAGAAGGGTCATCAACGGTTGTAAGAAAGGACGAAACATATAAGGGGGCGAGGGAGGTTGAGGGCCCTCTAAAAATTTTGACCCTATATATATTTGATATCTTTTCATTTTCAGTTTTAGTCATTTTTAATTAAAAAATTTCAGCGTTGTGTATATCGGCCCCCTAAAATAAATATTTTAAAAGTTGGCCTCTCCAACAAAAACGTTCAAGTTCCGTCTCTGGTTGGTTAGACTACGTATCATAGCTAAAGACTCAACCTCCCCAAATTATTTGAACCGAAAAATCCTCATTCGTTTACTATTTTAATTTTTTTTATTCGGCAACACTTTGATATACACTTGAGAAAACAACTCAAAAGGAGCCACCCCAACGATACAAACGTCAAGCAACCGATCTTCCCCTCTTGTACTAAATCAGTAAATTTATAAGACATAGATCGAACACGAAGAATATAAGAAGTGTGAACTGGCAAGACAATACTATATAGGGATGAGCATTTGGACCCGAATCTCGGTACCGAACCGGAACAGTACCGAAACGATACCGACTCCTAGTACACAGTACGGTACTGGTACCATGAATTGAGCCCAAAAATAATTTGGTACCATTAATACGGTACCGGTATCAAAGCGGGAAGTACCGTAAAAAATCCCGAAAATTGAGTAATCATATTTTTGAATTAAATAACTTATCCAAACACCTTTTGGCCCGTTTCATGTCAAAAAATAGTCATGTAAAACATATGGAAAGAAACCAAACGTTCAAAAAACTTATTGTGGCAACTATATATCCTTCATAACCGCTCACACTGATTAAACGCGAACCTATTTTATAAGTTTTGGAATGTTTGTATGTTACGAATATCTTAGTGATATATTTATTTAAGTGTTGGTTGCGTTTCGTGAGATGTCGTGGATTGAAATCACTTGAAGATGCATGTTTTTTCCTATTTTTTGTTGCATTTTCTTGAAATCCTTTTTGGTTTAACAAAAAACGGGAAGAACCGTATAGGTACCAATTTCCCGGTACCGAGTACCAGTACCAGATCGAATACCCGAATCTCGTTCGGTACGGTACCGATACCCACTTTCATGCTCAGGAAAAAATTGGTACCACCAATTCGATACGGATTCAGTATCATTCTGATATCATGCTCATCCCTAATACTATACCAAAATGTTGGCATGGACGACTCTCAAATGGATAACCTATACCCCGAACGTACAACACCTGTGAGACTAAGATTACAAGTCCAAACACTTATCGAATCACATAATGGGTGTTAGGAGCTTAATGTTACGAGGAAAAAGGTAGCAGCTCCAATCCAAAGAAAAGACCTCGGTATGGCAACATAACTAGATTGCTCTAGAATTTAGCCTTAAGAATATCTAGGATATTTTGTCTAAAATATACAAGATATTTACTAAGAGTAATCTAGAAATAAGCTAGATACTTTGGTAGAATAATCTAGAATAAGCTAGAAATTAGCTTATAGGAAAAACTAAGTTATTTGTATTAGAATCTTCTAGAATCCAATAAGCCCTAGTAAAAATAAGGTATTATCCTCCATTTCTAATCATCTACTTTGTAACCAACATTCTAAGTGCAATATATATCAAGTATTCCCGACTACATCTGCAAGTGTTCATCACTAATCTCTTCCATACTTTTTGGCTTACTTAGTCGTTGAAACCAAGTCCCTAAGTGTCGCATGGACATTGAGAATTAGTCCCGTGACAAGTGGTATCAGAGCAAAGGTTTTAAACCTAGAAATACATCATTGGAAGGAACACGATGGCAGAGTTAGTCTGAAAAAGAATCCAAGTGACGGTGTCGAAACACCAAATGAGGAAAAAACTCGTGGGCGTATCACTAAGCGAAAGAAAGATGCTTCAAAAAGAGACAAAGCAAGAAGCAAGTCTCGACCTCCTAAGCCACTAAATGCTGAAGGAGCTTCAGGAGACAGTCTTGAAGAATGCGTTGCGGTTATAGAGACATATGTCGTTGAAATGAGGGAACAAATGGGTTCTCTCCAAGAAGCTGTCACCATGATGACCCAAGAAAATGTGGAAGTATTCGAAGCAACAAAATATTTAGTTCGAAATATGGGCCAAGATTTCAAGAAAGAAATCGAGAAGATGACCCAAGACATATTAAGCGCCAGGAAATTTCTGGAAGTCAAGATCTTTACGATGTATGAAAAGATAGACAATGCAACTAAGGAATGTAAAAACCATCAAAAGAAGAATAATGATGAAGGTGCTAGTAGTAGCAAAGGTACGCCTTTCTCCCCCCTAAAAGTTCCAAAACCAGAAATGTATAATGGTACTTGAAATGCTACTCGAGTAGAAAAATTTTTTTTCGGACTCGAACAATATTTCGAAGCAATAAGAGTAGTAGAGGATGCTGTTAGAATCAGTAATGCACCCGCCTTCTTGCACGAAGCTGCCCAACTATGGTGGAGAAGGAAGCATCATGAATGAGAAAGGGGCATATGCATTCTTAACACTTGGGATCAGTTCAAAACGATTTACGAAAGCAGTTTGTCCCTCACAATGCGAACATCGAAGCCAAGGCTAAACTACGGCGACTACGCCAAACAGGTACGATTACCGACTACGTAAAAGAGTTTACTATAATTTAATTAGAAATTGTTTATGTACCAGATCAAGATGCCTTATTCTACTTCAAAGACGGATTAAAAGAATGGGCCAATTTCGAGATCGATAGGAGGAACGTAAAGACTCTAGACGAGGCTATTGCAGCGGCCGAATCGATCGTTGATTACTCTAATCGACCAAGGAGACCCCTAGCCGACGAGGCAGACATAGAGAGAGTCTTGCCAAAGAGATTTGATAATCAAAGGAACGAAGGCCGAGTCTCGCCCAAGCAGCTGGAAGATCGAAAGGACGAGAGCCCGAAGCTTGAAAGTCCGTTTTAGAAAACATAAATGTCCAAACCCCCTCCGAAGCCATGTTTTATTTGTGACGGCTCTCATTGGACAAGGGACTGTCCGAGTCGTAAAGCTATTAATGCCTTGGTTGCTGAAATAGGTTCAATAACAGAAGAACCGCCACACGAAGAACTAGGATCGATTAGACGTCTTGGAAAGTTAAGGAATATACTAACTAAAACCAAGACTAAGGATCATGGATTGCTATTTTTACGGAGATGATGGTGAATGGCAAGAAGATGCTGGGACTCATTGACACTGACGCATCCGATAACTTCTTGGATGTAAAAGAGGCCGAACGACAAGGGGTAAAATACACTTCAGAAGAAGGGAAAATCAAAGCAGTGAACTCAGAGCCGCAACAAATCCTTGGGACTACTAAGGTAAAAGTTCATATCGATAAGTAGGCCAATGAACTAACCTTTACAGTTGCGCCGATGAATGACTATAGGATTATAGTAGGCCTGGACTTTTTCGAAAGAGCCAGAGCTTTTCCTATGGCTGCAGCCAAAACACTCGTCATCCACGATAATGGATTATCCCAAGTCACAAACCTAAAGAAACTATGGAAAACTAGAAGGGGGTTGAATAGTTTACCAATTAAAAACTTTGTTTTGAAACTTATTAAAAGATCAATTGATATTGATCTTGGATATGTTAGTGAATGATAATCAATATGCAAGCAATATATATATAAAGAGTAAATAAGGAAAAAAACAATCAAACCACGACAAGTTGTTTATAGTGGTTCGGTCTACAAGGACTCTTTTTCCTTGCCCTACTCCCCTCCCCAAGTCTCACACTCGAGAGTTTAACTTCACTAGTCAACAAGCTCCTTTCACCGGCGTAGAAACCTTTACACTTCGCTTACACACTATTTTTGGCACTAAGTTAGATGTCGAGTTCTTTTCAAGGGTACAACCACTCCCACACACAATGTATTTTAAGGACTAAAATACTAACCACTCACACTCATAAGATTATGATGGTTTGGTACAACAATGATGTATGAATCAACACTAGATCATAAAACAACAAACAAACAAGGCTTCCAACTATTTGTTGAAGCTTGAATATGCCTTGATCTTATTTGCTACAAGAGGATCACTATAATGATATGAAACTGAGTTCGAAATGTTAGAGAGAAGGAATGTATGTGAATATGCTAGAAAGGGATGAGAAACAACTTGGTTTGGCTTTGCTATTTATAGCCAAAATGATCAGCAGGCACCACGAACCACGAATCCCTCAAAAGGGTTCCGCCAGTGTAAAGTTTTGGTGCCGCCGGGGTCTGACAACAAGATCACCAAAATCTTACCAAAGTCAACCATATCTATCCAAGATTGTGTAAGATATGTAGAGTCTAAATCTACACAAAATATCTAGTGAAATCTTCTAAAGATTTCAATGATGCACTACATGATGTCATGTGTTGTTTTCTATTTTTAGAAATATGTTAAAATGTAAATACATATGTAATGTTTTGTTTTAAGAAACTAAAACATGCTTGATCTAAAAATCATAACATACATTATAGTTTAGATTCATATCAATAATATGATTAATCAAAATGTAAATACTTGAGTGATGAAAATATTATTTGACAAGCTTTAAGCTTTATAAAAATTAAAATTACTTTTGTCGTTAACAAAACTTAGGTAAAGATCATAAAATATAAATAACGTTTAGTGACGATATTTGTATTAACAATCTCCCCCTTTTTGTTGAGGACAAAACATAAATTTTATTTTTATAAAAGATGTGAAGTTTGTACAAGAGTTATAAAAATATGAAATTACATTTAGAACTTGAAAGATTTAGATAAAGATGATAATGCTAGTATGTCCAATTTAAACATGATGTTGACTTTTCAGAAAGTCAAAGTATGCAGTTGACTTTATTTGAAAGTCAAAGTCTTCATTAGTTAAAGTGTGATGTTGACTTTTCAGAAAGTCAAAGTATGCAGTTGACTTTTTATAAAAGTTAAAATTGTCCAAGTTCTATACTATTTCTCCCCCTTTTTGTCTCAACAAATAGAAGATGCGAGGCGGAATGTGTAATGAGCCCGAGGCATTATCTCCCCCTTGATCAATGCTCCCTCTAAATTGGGTGCCAAGAGAAAGATACATAGATTGTGAAAAAGCTACAAAAAAGATGTTAGTAATAAGCATCATCACAAGCATTTCCAAACACCATGTAACAATCAACAACAATATAAGAAACACCATTCATTTGTTAAAAAATTTCATGATATGAAAATCATGAAAAGGGAACACAATGAAGTGTTAGTACATGAATAAAATCCTAAATAAAAAAAGATAATCCTAGAAAAAAAATACAAAGAAAATCCTAGAAAAATAAAAATGCTTAAAAGAAATAAACTAGGAACCTCCTATTGAGGCGGTGGATGAGAAGGAGCATTGATGCGCTCTAGGATGTGATTGAGGATGAACCTCATTTCATCTTGAAGCTCATGGACCATTACCCGGGTCCTTTCGGTAATGTGGGTGGTTCGCTCATAATTTGAGAAACCGTGTCTAGGAGGGTAGTATGGTTCATGATTTTGTGGTGGTGGAATGGTGGAGTTGTTGGTGTTGGTGGTTGGAGTGGTGATTATGGAGGCTAGCAAAGCACTTTGCATTTGCATGGTCTCACTAAGATGAGAGTCCACCATATTGGAAAATTGGTGGAGATGATTGAGCTCGGCTTCAATCTCTTCTTTAGTGGGGTGATCATCCCACATAGATTCCTTAATGTCCTCTAAATGAGGAGGCATGGATCTTGTAGGTAGTGGTTGATCCCCATACAAAGGACCATGGATTTCCTTGTGGATAGGATGGAAAAGAAGAGGTCTTGGCCCTAACAGGGCATTTGGGTCAAATGATGGACGTGGAGACTCATGAGCTATTCGCTCAATAGTACCAAAGGATGGTAGTGGTGGTGGATGATAGGCCTAGGAGGCAAGTCCTCCAAGTCTTTCAAAAATTGATTTGGAGATGTAGGTGGTGTAGAGAATAGCTCTAATGGGATGAGTGTTGGAGATTTTGGAGGTGATGGTGACTTTGATGTTTGGATAGGAGCCGGTGGCGGTGAGCTAGTGATAGGAGCTAGTTGGTGGTGGAGTAGTGACAATGATAGGTGATTTTGGAGGTGGTGTAGGAGTAGCCAAAGTGAGGAAGTTCTCATCTCTTATGGGAGATGAGATGGTTAAGGAGAGGACTCGGAAGAGGAGCTTATGTTGACAAAGCAACATGGTCTTACGCTCATTCTAGCCATTCTCTTGCAAGGCTTGGTTGATGGAGAAGACTTAGTCATTTTAGCTTAAGGTTTTGCTAATAGATGAGAAGATTTGAGAAAGTGTGAGGATGGTCATCTTAGAAGCTCTTAATTTATAGGATTGTGAAATTATGGAGAAATGTGTTTGATTTGATTTTAAACCATAGAAGAGATAAGGTTCCTAATGATTTAGAAGTGGGTTTAATGCTAGTCATATCACCCAAGTCAATTCATACAAGAAGTATGGAGTGAAGTGACAAAGATATGCAATAAATATGTTCTAATGATTGTGGGATCTTTAGAATCAGATCACCCATGGATTGCAAGGAAACAAATTTTTGGAATTTTTGAATTTTGGTGGGAAATGGATATCCTATATGCCTAAGTGTGTTAAACTAGTTCTAATATGGGTAAAAACTAGTAAATACTATCCTAGAATCAATGTATGGTAATTTGGAATGTTGAAATAAGCGAAATTTAGAAAGTTACCTGTAGGAACCACGACACCAATTATTTACACAATCAGAACCCTTATTTTGGTGCCGCCTGGCCCGCCTGTACAGGTATGGCCGTACCAAAAGTTATAACAGACGGAACCAAATAGTTGGTGCCGTCTGGTCCGTGGTGACCAGAAATCTTCACAGACCAATTTTTTAACTATCGGGGACTTTTTCAAAACCTGAAATTTTTCTTAAAACATATGACATTAATTATTTCTAGTTAGGAAAAGTTGATAACACATATACAAACATAGTGGAGCATAGACTTTGACCAAGGGCTAACGATTTTCACATAAAAGTGAAAATGGGTAAAATTTGATAACACACTTGTGCTATCCCCCTACATAAACCAATTAGCATACAATATTGTTTTAAGTTATTTTATCATCCTACAAAGTAAAAGCAACAAAATAGTATCAAACACCATTGTTTTTGTCTTGTTCCAAACGCTCCTTTAAAGAAACCTCACTTATCCAACTTCTTGTAGATCTTTGTCATCATCCTTCCAAGGCACTTGAACATCCCCTTGGTTTGCTTGAACTCCGCCGATTCATTCTCAATCTCGGGGAGAGATGCATAGTACTCTTGAGGTGGAAGACGAGAATTTGGGAGACCGTCTTCGGAGCTATTTGATGATGATGATGAAGGAGTTGGAGTTTTTGCCCTTTTACCTTTAGTCTTAGCCACTCGCTCGTCACTCAAGGGCACAAATATGTGAGGGATGAGAGCATATTCTAGCTTCAACCCTTTTGAGCTTGGTGGAATGGGTGCAAATGCTCTATAGAGACGAGTGAGTAGCATCCCGTAAGGAAGAGCGACCGATCCTTGAGTTGGAATATCTACCATTCTCCCAGCAATGTAGTAGGCTAAATTGAATGGTTGACGAGTGGACAAGTTGTAGAGCATGTGACAAAGGCAAGCATTGATATGGTCTCTATTTCCTATAGTGCTAATGACATTGGCTCTAAGGATTTCCTCCCACTTCTTGAATTCAGGCTTAAGCTCATTGAGCTCCATACCATATGGATCTCGGTTTACTTCCTTTCCCTTTTGGGTGACACGGGTTGGAGCTGCCCTTTCGTTAAAAAGGTGCTCACGGATGACGTCCTTATCCGCCAAAGGAGTTTGGTAGGGAAGAGAGCGGTTATTGATTGCATCAAGGATAGTGAGTGACCATTTATCCGAGTAGACACATGTACCACGGTTAGGAATTCCTAGCACTTGAGCAAATTGGTTTAGGGAGATGGAGTAGTCAGTTTGATTGATGATAAACCTAAGAGCCATTTGATCGTCCTCATCAGTGAAAGAGACAATACTAGCATAGAATTCTAAAACAAACCTAGGACAAATGGGTTCATCGATGTCGAGGAGACAGTTAAAGTTGATAGTGGCAAGCTCTTGACGGAGATTAGTACCATCGACAAAGGAGGAATGAATGGTCCTACCCTCATGGAAGTACCTTTGCTCTAGACTCTTAAATATTTTGACTTGTTCCTTGGTGAGACCCTTGGTTTTGTGGTGTTTAGGGATGTAGCTAAGAGTATCCTTGTGATCATAGAATTTTGCGGCTACCATGGTTGTTCCTATGAGCAAGAAATTACATGTTAAAAATAAAAACAAACTTAGCGTTTTGGTTCTAGTGTGTGCCTATATGAAAATGATTTTGAGTTGCGGTTATCTCGACTCATTTTATGCATAAAATGGTTTTTAGTGGGGGTGTTTGGCAAAAGGCATGAGATAACCCAAACGCTCCTAATTCAATGTGGATTCATTTGAATATACCTGGGAATGCATATTAGTTATGCATTACCTTTAGTATTCAAGAGCATTATGCAAGTGATGAAAATTTACGTTTCTATTTGTATTAACAATGAAAAATTATTTTCCTACAAGTGAGAACCTTTTCAAAATTTTGACACGAGGTATTTGTTTAATTAGAATAAGGCCTTATAGTAATTATCTTTTAATTATTGGGAAACATAATTAGTTTATGCAATGTGACAATGTAGTACCTAATTTCAATGACTAGTTATGCAATTTGCCAATTGAATCCATGTTTTGTACAAGAATATACATAATCCCCATGTAATGACTTTGTGCACAAATTAGAATCCTAGACTCAGATTTAAGAGAATTAATGTAGTTAGGATACTTACAATGATGTTATCTTCAGTGATTAATGGGTGAGAAAGTCTCAACAATGAGGTAGGTGTGTTGTTGATACGTTTTGGTAAAGTTGGTTGTGAGGAAGAAGATGTTTTGTAAGTGGTATTTTTGCTACTGTTGTCACCACGGACCAGACGGCACCAAAAAATTGGTTCCGTCCTTGTTGTCGTTTGGTGCCGTGGGAACAGTAGCAGACTTAAACTAATTTGTTTTGTTTTGTTTGTTCAAAGGTATAGACTATGTTTTAACTACACGTTTGGTTCCATTAGCCCTAAACCAAGTCTAAGAAGATTAAATGGTTCTCGTTTGAGAGGCTTAGTTAGGATGTCGGCAATGTTGTCTTCGGATGATACTTTCTCAATTGAGATGTTTCCTTTTTGAACATTATCGCGAAGAAAGTGATGGCGGATTTCAATATGCTTCGTACGAGCATGTTGGACGGGAGTTTTGCTGAGATCAATAGCTCCTTTGTTGTCGCAAAGTATAGAGATATCGTTGAGATGAATTCCGTAATCCACGAGAGCTTGCTTCATCCAAAGAGCTTGATGACATGCTTTTCTGGCTGAGACGTATTCGGCTTCAGTAGTTGAGATAGCTAGAGCCGTTTGCTTCTTTGCAAACTTTGAGGTGAGACAATGTCCAACAAAAGTACAAATACCACTTGTACTTTTCCTTTCAACATAGTCACAGGCATGGTCCGAGTCGGCATACACTATAGTTTCTACACCCGTTCTTTTGGGATACCATAATCCTAAACATGTCGTTCCCTTAATGTATCTAAATATCCTTTTTAAGGCCTCTAAGTGTGATGCCTTGGGAGTTTCTTGAAAGCGAGCACATAGAAAAACACTAAACATAATGTCGGGTCTTATATTTAGTGTTATCTACCGATTCACCTTCCTCATCCTTGGTGAGTTTAGTGTCCGAAGACATGGGAGTCTTAGTTGGTTTTGAGTCTTCAAGACCAAATTTCTTAAGCATATATTTTATGTATTTATATTGGTTAAAGAATAGGGTTTATAGACAGATAGGTTACCCAACTTTCCAACTTTATTCACCTAAGTTACCAAACTTTCATTTTGTTCACTTAGGTTACTGAACTTTAGTTAAGCATTCAACCTCTATTTTTTCAGTGTAATCAAAGTAACCCAAATGCATTTTTTAGGTAAGTTAAGTAAGCTAAATGTAGCATTTTAGAAATTCAGTAACCTGAATGTCAACCCCGTTTAGTCCAATACCCTGTTTGCACAAAAAAAATGTTTGGTAACTTAGGCGAATAAAGTTGGAAAGTTGAGTAACCTATCTGTCTATAAACCCTAAAGAATATGCCATCTTCTAGTTGTTTAATTTGAAGTCCTAGAAATAATTTTAACTCACCCATCATACTCATCTCAAACTCATCGTGCATGATTTTAGAAAAAATCATCACATAGCTCTTGACAAGTTGATCCGAATATGATGTCATCAACGTATATTTGAACTATGATAATGTGTGATTCCTTTTTCTTGGTAAAAAGAGTATTATATACTAATCCCATGGTATATATGTTTTCAACTAGAAAAGTCTTAAGTCGGTCGTACCAAGCTTTTGGTGCTTGCTTAAGTCCATATAATGCCTTCTTGAGTTTTAAGACATGATGTGATTTCTCAAAGTCGGTAAAACCGGGAGGTTGAGCAACATATACTTCTTCGTTAATAAACCCATTAAGAAATGCACTCTTAACATCCATTTGAAATAATTTAAAGTCATAATCACATGCATATGCAAGTAAGATTCTAATATACTCGAGCCTAGCTACCGGTGCATAAGTTTCATCATAATCAATCCCCTCTTGTTAATTATAACCTTGTGCGACAAGCCTAGCTTTGTTTCTAGATACTACACCATTTTCGTCCATTTTATTTCGAAAAACCCATTTCGTTCCAATTATAGTTTGATCTTTAGGTTTTGGAACTAACTTCCAAACATCATTTCTAACCAATTGGTTTAACTCTTCTTGCATAGCAATCACCCAAGATTCATCTTTTATTTCTTCGTTTATGTTTTTCGGTTCAAAGGTTGATACAAAGCAAAAGTGATTACTTTGATTTTGGGCTTGTGATCTTAACGTTCTTTGATTTAGTTGTCCTATGACCTTTTCTAAAGGATGACTTTTGGATTCTTTGATGTTTATGATTTCATTATTTAATGGTTCATCTTCCTTGTCATTTTCAATTATTTCTTGACTTTCTACAAGTTGACTTTCAACTAAGTCATCATCTACCAAAGGTGATGTCTTAGAGGGAGGTGGACTTTCGTCGAATGTTATGTTCAACGATTCCTCGACTCTCATTGTTTCTTTGTTTAAGACAATGTAAGCTTTACTAGTTTGTGAGTAACCAAGAAATACACCTTCATAAGACTTTGGGTCGAACTTGGTGAGACAGTATTTAGTATTAAGAATTAAACATTTACATCCAAACAATCTAAAATATCCTAAAGTTGGCTTTTTGCCTTTATATAATTCATATGGTGTTTTGTTTAGGAAAGGACGTATTAAGACTCCATTTAAAATATATGTAGAAGTGTCAACGGCGTTACACTAAAACTTTTGAGGTATGTTTTGTTCATTAAGCATTGTTCTACTCATTTCTTGAATGGTTCTATTTTTACGTTCTACAACTCCATTAGATTGAGGTGTTTGAGGAGCCGAGAAGTTATATGTTATACCATTTGTATCACAAAAGTTTCCATTTGGCTTGTATTGTATCTTTTAGTTTGATTGTGGGTGTATCTTGTAGTTTTTGATATGTGTTGTATCTTTTAGTTTGATTATAGGTGTATCTTGTAGTTTTTTATATGTGCTTGTTTTGTTATGTATTGTACTTGGTTATCATCCTTGGCCATTTGGCTCCTAGCCATTGCATAGCTAGTTAGGGAAGTGTCCTAACAACTTTTTTATACTTTGTGCTTGTTTTTGTTCTTGCCTTTTTTGGCTCCTTTTCTTAATAATAATTTACCTTTAAGGAAAAAAAAAAGTTTCCAAATTGTGTTTCATTGTCAAATTCACGACCATGATCCATTCGGATCGACATAATGTTAACACCTAGTTGATTTTGAATTTTCTTGCTAAGAATTTCAAATTTATCAAAAGCTTCATTTTTAGTTTTCAAAAGTAATGTCCAAGTAAACCTTGAGTAATCATCTACTATGACCAAAGTGTATAAGTTGCCTCCACAGCTTCTTATAGCAGATGGACCAAACAAGTCCATATGCAAAAGTTCTAGACACTTGGATGTGGACACCATGTTTTTACTTTTTAGCCTTATGGCTACTATGAGTTTGTTTACCAATTTTGCAAGCGTCGCAAAAATGTTGGTCATATTTAAGTTTTGGTAAATTTTTAACTAGCTCTTTTGAAGATAGGTTTTGGATAAGTCTCATATTGGCGTGACCTAAGCGTCTATGCCAAAGACTTGAGTTATCATCTAAGGTTGTTAGAAAAAGTTTGTCATTAGATGTTTTATCTATTGATGAGTGCTTATTCACTCATCATTTTTACCCACCTAAGACCACAAAAACGACTAAAAACACCCAAATACGCTCAAAATTTGTTAAAAATATCCTCGGAGTGTGTTTTATGTCTTGCAGGTACAAAAGGATGGAAAACAGAGCGAAAACGAGCGAAATCGAGCTAAAACTAGAAAAAATGCTTTGCGGACAGAGCCGGGACTGGATTTTTCACATTTTCAGAACCTGAGACGCGTTTTTGGAATGAGTTTAGGAAAACCATCTTGAAACCAAACCTTCAAACCAAAAATCCCAAAATAAAACACCATTGTTTGTTAAAACCAATTTTGCAAAAACTTATTTTCTTAAAATCCTTTTACCATATTTGCAAAATACTTTTCTTATAAAACCACCCTTTTACCATATCCTTACCCAACCCAAGTCAACCCATCAACCCGGTCAACTCCCCTACCCTTCATTCTCTTTATCCAAACACAGAAAACAAAAAAAAAAAAAGATAAAACCCAGAAACCTAATTGGCGCCTAAGTGTTTCCCGCCCCTCTCCCCATCACTCTCAATCCAGAAACCCAAGATATCTTCACATGTTCACCTATGGTTTCCCTCCCCCTCCTTTACATGTCATCAATCCACAACATATCCAAGCCAATTGATGGCTGAGATTTCAAGAAAAAGAGCTCCAAGGTGAATCCAATGGCTCAGGAAGTTTTCAAGAAAGCACAATGATGCTTTGGCTTGTTTGCACTCACAGAGAAAACACAAGAGGAAAGAAGCCAGGACCAGAAGTTTTTTTATTCACTTGTATAAATAAGCTTCTAGAGCTTTTGTAAAAAGGAGTCTAGAATCTTTTGAGCTCTAGTTCCATTTGTTTTTCTGTCATTCTCCTTTACTTTCATGTAAGCTTAGTTCTCAGATTAATGCAATTTTCAGTTTTTTTTTATTACACTTCATTGCAGTTTTAATTTTTTTTAATTGTGTTCATTAAATCCTAAGTTTGTTGGTAGTAATTTGGAAGTTAGTTGTGTTGGTACAAACGTAGCTTTCTCAGTTTCATACCATTCTTCAACAAATAAAAAAGGTAGTTTTCTTAGTTGCTGCCCCAGAGGGGGTGTTTGGATTAGCTTAGTTCTTGAGTCAAATTCATGTTTTTGACTCATGTTGGTTCTCAATTTGTTTTAGTTAAGTGTTAATTCAGCATCTTGATGTTTCAATTAGGAGTAGTTGCTAAGAAGCTTTTAGGACAGTGCAAATGTGAATTTGATACGGCACCTTTCTGCCCCTGTAACTGTCCCCATCTCAGTCCTCACCTCCCTTTTTAACGTCAATTTTAGCCAAGCTTAGGTTAGTTTTAGGTTTTTATTTTAGTTATACTAATAGTTTGTTGATCCATTTCCATTTGTTTTAGCTTATTCTAGTCTTTTAAATTTATTTTCTAGCTTTTTCTTAAGCTGTAAGTATGGACATGGGATGGTTGTTGCGAGATTTCGTCTCAACGGCCCTTCTAATTAGCATCATAATAAGCTCAAATTAGCTTGTTACTGACTCAAATGTGTTCTAGATGGTCCTTGGGTGGTCTCGATCTTCTGTTTCAGCTTTTTGGTGTACTAGCCTACCTGTTTCCAGCTTATTTTCGTGCCCGAATAAGCCCACTTGGGCCTGTTTTAGTGCACCATTACAACAGCAGTAGTTTAGAGCAATTTTAAGAGCTTAATAGTTTTTTTTTACTGACTTGTTATTGCTTATTCTAGGTTCCCACCAATGCTTATATTTAGGTAAATGTAGGTTAGGACCCTTAGGTAGCTTATTGGTTAGCTTTTTGATAGCTTATAGTTCCTTAGTTAGGCCATCACCCAACTGCTTTTTTTTTCTGATTCTATTTGCTGTACTATTCTGCCAATAGTTAGTTTTTAAGTTTTTTTAGAGTCTTATTTTAGTCTATAATTTAGTTTGCAAATAGAAAAGTCAAAAAAATTAAAAATAAAAATAAAATAAAAGTGAAAGAAAGGCTCCAAGGGATTCGAACCTTGGACCTTCTGCATAGCATTCCCACGACAAGAATCAAACAACCCTTTCCATGTGCTCTACTCATGTTTCTTGTCACATCATTTCACTATTATTCTTTTAAATACGTTTTTTAGTTAATTAGCTTAAAAGCTCTTTTTCTAATATTAACTGCTTATAGGATTAAGCTAGTTTTTAGTTTATAATTTTCTCTTATTTAGTGTTAAAAAAAGTACTTTTCTTGATTTTTTGGTAATTTTCCAAACTCATTAGTTATTTTTAATAATTAGTTTTTATTTTAGAATTTAATTAGTAGTAATTAATTTTAAAGTCGAAAATATACCCCGTTTTTTCCTAAAATTATTTTTAGTCGTTTAGAATGTATGAAAATTGTTTTCGCACTTGTAGGATTTAAATTGCATAATTTTCACGTTTTTGGCTCGGGTGTGTACCCGGTTTTTTGCGTTTTAGTATTTTTGCACCCTAGGATGTAGTTTAGCGTCGTTTTATTGTTTCATATGCTTAGTGGTAATTTATTTAGTGTTTACATTGTTTTACATGCTTTATTTTCATTCCCGTTCTTTAATTTGTAGAATAACGATATCAAATTCCAAATTTGTTAAATCAATTCAAGTCCGTAATCACAAAACTCTACGACACCGTCAATTTCACACCTCGTTGGGGCACGACCCGGGAAATCACTTTCCTGGTATCACTTTTATCACACCCGTGAGGTTTGGCACGTTGACCTTTTTCCTAAAGGGTTAATTTGTAAAATTTTACGGTTAATTTGATATATTGATATTGTGTTTGTTTTTCACCACTCACTTTACAACGGATCAAATTTTGGCGCAGCTGCCGGGGAGGTGTGTTGCGACAATATCGTGAAGTTTTTGCGATTAGTGACTTGAAGATCCTTCCTCGTGAAGTTACCGTTTTTCATAAAATACAAAAAACCAAAAATATTTTTCTCGTTCCTCTTATCCATATAATTCTATTTCTCTTACCCTCTTTTGCCGTTTAATTCTATCCTTCGTATCCTCTCAACCATTTGATTCTATTTCTTTAACCCTCTACATGTTTAATTCTCATGGCGGCGATCGATTATCGTCGTTGTTTTCATTGCAAAGGACGTATGGAAGAGGATCAAGTTTATTGTCTCAATCTCGATTGTTTATGTAAACGGTGTGGAAGGGCTGGTGCAAGCAAATATTGCTATTGGTGCGAATTATCCGATAAAAACTCTCTCGATGATTCTCCAAGTTTTTCTGACCACCCGCCACAACCCGAGATTTGTTCTATTGTTTCTGAACCTAAACCGTCTAGATTTGATCCAAATCTTTCGCGATTTACGGTTAAGGTTAAGAGAAAGGAGCAAGAACCAGAGACCAAAACGGAAATGGTGGAAATTGCTAGCTCTGAGAGCACACCATTTGTCCCACCTCCGGAATCTTCAAAACCTTTTTCGGACGATTTCATGAACATTGTTCAAAATTGCTTAAATGAATTTCGTCAAATTTCAACTTCGGGAAATACCGTTTTACCTACCATTTGTGATGTTGTTGAGCCCTCGATTCCTACTCCCGTGCCCGAGATATCGTCGTTCGATCAAGAGTATTGCTACGGTTGTGGAGACGTGTTACCGAAAGGTTTTCGTTGTTTCAAATGTATGTGCGAGTGGTGTGGAAACTATCTTATTGATGGATGTTGTTCGATTTGCGCCGAGAATTCATTCGCTTATGATTCTAACCCGAATTCCTTCAATTATCCTCAAAACGATTTCAACTACCCTCCACAAAATTCATTCGAGCCACAACCGTACTATCAAGATTTCAATGATTCATCATTTCAGAACTTCTCTCCTCAATACCTTTCTTGTGCAAATTGTGGGGGTCCTCATGATGATTATCAATGTCAATCGTGGAATCAAAATTACTATGGACCTGATCCTTGTTATAACACTTCCAGATTTGACCACATCCAACCCCCACAACTTCCCGTCATTGATCAATTTCCTCGTATAATTCTTGAGGAACTTTCCGAGGAACAAGCTGCTCGCAACGAAAGATTTCTAGCCGATGAGCGAGCAGCTCAAAAGCTTCTCCTATTTAATGAAGCTGCTCAACAGCGTTTTCTATTTAACGAAGCTTGCCGTCTAGATGACGAGGATGAGGAAGATTGGGAGATGACAAAGGACAAAGTGCATATCTCAAGCCCACAAAGTACCGCACATGTCCACTCTCCTCCCTCATATTGCCTATCTACCATAGAACCTTCGGATGACCTTTTAATGGGGGACGAGCATCTTAGCACTATTCCGGAAACGGAACCGTCTTGTGTTGAGAACCTTGTCCCAAACCCAAGTGAATCCGAGGTTATTTCTGGTGATATGTGTGATGACCCTCTCGATGATGATTCTTCTCCCACCCCGAAAGAACCTGTTGAGGTGATCTCCGAGTCTGAAAATGACTATACGTCATTTGATGATTCTTTATCGTGTGGAGACATCGAGTATGTAGAGGAAATTCCTTCTGAGCTCGTCAGCTTAGAAGATGTGAGAGATGTTGATCCCGATGATCTTGATATAGACACTGATTTTGAAACGGATGATGATATTCTCGTTGTGTCCGAGAAACCTTTTGCTATGGCGTTCACTAATCCTCTATTTGACTTTGATTATGAATTCACTCTAATTTCTGATAACCCCATCTTTGATATTCAGAATGAGGATAGTGACTCTTACATGGAGAACCTCGTTTCATCTCCATCCTTACCCGAAGAAAAGAATAGTGGCAATCCCACTTCGATGTTAGACCTTCTCGAGGAGTTCGCCGATGAAATCGCTCTCGTTGATCATTCTCCACGGGGAGATGATGATGCTCACTTCGACTTTGAAGCCGACCTTACTGAATTGGAAAATCTTCTTTACAATTGGTCTTCTGATAATTCGTCAAGCGACACTCGTATTGGAGAGGTCGACTTTCTTTCTCCGGATGACTCGATACCTTCGGGTTTTCAGAGTGACGATTATGGCTTAGGTCCATCATCCACTCGTCCGCCTGCTAAACCGCCGGATGATGGAACCTCTTCTAAGCCCAACTCGGATGTTTTCATTGCTTCAGTGGTGGATAAGATTTCTGAACATTCGCTTAATGTTCCTCAATCTAATCTTTTACCCACCCATCCCACCTTTGATCAACTCATTGTCACTTTGCCTTCTCCTCCCATTTCTTCTCCATGTCTTAACTCCTACGGGAGTGAAGATATCATCTTTGACCCCGGCATTTCTCTTTCTCTTGAGCCGGTTGTATCTCATCGGAGTGGAACTTTCAACACATTCAATATCTATCCAAACCATTTGAATGAAAGTCCGATGGAGATTTTCTCTTCCACTTGCTTCCCCAAGGACAAATAAATTCGGGGTCGAGTCAAGCTAGCGACTCGGTTAACAAAAACAGTAGCATAACATGGGTTTTAACCCGTATTTCTGACTTCTTTCTATTTTCTACCACCCTAGTGTGGGGGTGTTGCCCCCCGCTGTTGTATATAAGTTTTCTAAAATAAAAAAAAAAAAAAAAAAAAAATCTTTCATAATAATGGCCGTAGTATTTCCCTTTTACGTTCTTTGTTTCGGCATAACCGCCGGTACTTTGAATATTGAGGGCAATATTCATTTCTAGTGTGGGGGGGATTCTCACGAATTTTATCTTATGTTTTACCGCCCAATTCCCCCATTTTTGGCCAAAATTTTTTTTTTATGGTTATCAGTCCGCCATGTCTAATAAACAAAAGGATTGGCTAATCCAGGAGCAAACGGCTCTTGGTAAAGATATCTCAAATCCGTTGACGGCTTGCAATTTGCCCAAAATTGTATGGTGTTCAGCTCACCATATCTTTAATTAGTAAAGAGTTGGCTAGCCCGCAAGTTTATGGCTTGTGGTAAAGGCAGTTGGAAAACCATAATTGGTAATCGACTCACCAAAGATATTTTATCTAAGAGTTGGCTAGTCCAGAAGCAAACGGCTTCTGGTAAAGACAAATCAAATCCGTTGGAAGCTGGTGGTTTGCTCAAAATCATATGGTTATCAGTGTACCATAGTTCTTACTTGAACTGAAACATTTGGCTACTCCAGAAGTAATGGCTTTTGGTAAAGAGATTCAAATCCATTATGTTTTCTCAAAAGATTGCTAGGGACTAGCAATTGCTTAGTGTGGGGGATTTTGATGAGTGCTTATTCACTCATCATTTTTACCCACCTAAGACCACAAAAACGACTAAAAACACCTAAATACGCTCAAAATTTGTTAAAAATATCCTCGGAGTGTGTTTTATGTCTTGCAGGTACAAAAGGATGGAAAACAGAGCGAAAACGAGCGAAATCGAGCTAAAACTAGAAAAAATGCTTTGCGGACAGAGCCGGGATTGGATTTTTCACATTTTCAGAACCTAAGACGCGTTTTTGGAATGAGTTTAGGAAAACCATCTTGAAACCAAACCTTCAAACCAAAAATCCCAAAATAAAACACCATTGTTTGTTAAAACCAATTTTGCAAAAACTTATTTTCTTAAAATCCTTTTACCATATTTGCAAAATAATTTTCTTATAAAACCACCCTTTTACCATATCCTTACCCAACCCAAGTCAACCCATCAACCCGGTCAACTCCCCTACCCTTCATTCTCTTTATCCAAACACAGAAAACAAAAAAAAAAGATAAAACCCAGAAACCTAATTGGCGCCTAAGTGTTTCCCGCCCCTCTCCCCATCACTCTCAATCCAGAAACCCAAGATATCTTCACATGTTCACCTATGGTTTCCCTCCCCCTCCTTTACATGTCATCAATCCACAACATATCCAAGCCAATTGATGGCTGAGATTTCAAGAAAAAGAGCTCCAAGGTGAATCCAATGGCTCAGGAAGTTTTCAAGAAAGCACAATGATGCTTTGGCTTGTTTGCACTCACAGAGAAAACACAAGAGGAAAGAAGCCAGGACCAGAAGTTTTTTTATTCACTTGTATAAATAAGCTTCTAGAGCTTTTGTAAAAAGGAGTCTAGAATCTTTTGAGCTCTAGTCCCATTTGTTTTTCTGTCATTCTCCTTTACTTTCATGTAAGCTTAGTTCTCAGATTAATGCAATTTTCAGTTTTTTTTATTACACTTCATTGCAGTTTTAATTTTTTTTAATTGTGTTCATTAAATCCTAAGTTTGTTGGTAGTAATTTGGAAGTTAGTTGTGTTGGTACAAACGTAGCTTTCTCAGTTTCATACCATTCTTCAACAAATAAAAAAGGTAGTTTTCTTAGTTGCTGCCCCAGAGGGGGTGTTTGGATTAGCTTAGTTCTTGAGTCAAATTCATGTTTTTGACTCATGTTGGTTCTCAATTTGTTTTAGTTAAGTGTTAATTCAGCATCTTGATGTTTCAATTAGGAGTAGTTGCTAAGAAGCTTTTAGGACAGTGCAAATGTGAATTTGATACGGCACCTTTCTGCCCCTGTAACTGTCCCCATCTCAGTCCTCACCTCCCTTTTTAACGTCAATTTTAGCCAAGCTTAGGTTAGTTTTAGGTTTTTATTTTAGTTATACTAATAGTTTGTTGATCCATTTCCATTTGTTTTAGCTTATTCTAGTCTTTTAAATTTATTTTCTAGCTTTTTCTTAAGCTGTAAGTATGGACATGGGATGGTTGTTGCGAGATTTCGTCTCAACGGCCCTTCTAATTAGCATCATAATAAGCTCAAATTAGCTTGTTACTGACTCAAATGTGTTCTAGATGGTCCTTGGGTGGTCTCGATCTTCTGTTTCAGCTTTTTGGTGTACTAGCCTACCTATTTCCAGCTTATTTTCGTGCCCGAATAAGCCCACTTGGGCCTGTTTTAGTGCACCATTACAACAGCAGTAGTTTAGAGCAATTTTAAGAGCTTAATAGTTTTTTTTTACTGCCTTGTTATTGCTTATTCTAGGTTCCCACCAATGCTTATATTTAGGTAAATGTAGGTTAGGACCCTTAGGTAGCTTATTGGTTAGCTTTTTGATAGCTTATAGTTCCTTAGTTAGGCCATCACCCAACTGCTTTTTTTTTCTGATTCTATTTGCTGTACTATTCTGCCAATAGTTAGTTTTTAAGTTTTTTTAGAGTCTTATTTTAGTCTATAATTTAGTTTGCAAATAGAAAAGTCAAAAAAATTAAAAATAAAAATAAAATAAAAGTGAAAGAAAGGCTCCAAGGGATTCGAACCTTGGACCTTCTGCATAGCATTCCCACGACAAGAATCAAACAACCCTTTCCATGTGCTCTACTCATGTTTCTTGTCATATCATTTCACTATTATTCTTTTAAATACGTTTTTTAGTTAATTAGCTTAAAAGCTCTTTTTCTAATATTAACTGCTTATAGGATTAAGCTAGTTTTTAGTTTATAATTTTCTCTTATTTAGTGTTAAAAAAAAGTACTTTTCTTGATTTTTTGGTAATTTTCCAAACTCATTAGTTATTTTTAATAATTAGTTTTTATTTTAGAATTTAATTAGTAGTAATTAATTTTAAAGTCGAAAATATACCCCGTTTTTTCCTAAAATTATTTTTAGTCGTTTAGAATGTAGGAAAATTGTTTTCGCACTTGTAGGATTTAAATTGCATAATTTTCACGTTTTTGGCTCGGGTGTGTACCCGGTTTTTTGCGTTTTAGTATTTTTGCACCCTAGGATGTAGTTTAGCGTCGTTTTATTGTTTCATATGCTTAGTGGTAATTTATTTAGTGTTTACATTGTTTTACATGCTTTATTTTCATTCCCGTTCTTTAATTTGTAGAATAACGATATCAAATTCCAAATTTGTTAAATCAATTCAAGTCCGTAATCACAAAACTCTACGACACCGTCAATTTCACACCTCGTTGGGACACGACCCGGGAAATCACTTTCCTGGTATCACTTTTATCACACCCGTGAGGTTTGGCACGTTGACCTTTTTCCTAAAGGGTTAATTTGTAAAATTTTACGGTTAATTTGATATATTGATATTGTGTTTGTTTTTCACCACTCACTTTACAACGGATCATCTATTTTCATGACGTATATGTTATTTTTCCTAACTCCTTTAGCTATGGTGATACCATCTTTTAGTATTTTACTACCATTTTCTTCAAATAGTACTTTATACTTTTTATCACATAATTAGCTAATAGTAAGTAGATTAAATCCTAACCTATCGACATGAGCAACATTTTGCAATAGTTAGGGAGTTATGAGCGATCGTACATTTGCTAATGATTTTGCTTTTGAGATTGCTACCAAAAGTGACATTACCTCCGTCATACTCTTGGTATGTTGAGAAGAGGTTTTTGTTGCCCGTCATGTGTCGTGAGCATCCACTATCTTTTATCCATTCATCAGGTTCTAATTCAACTTTCAAGCATACCTAAGACACAAATAACTCAAGCGTTTGGTCCCCAATATCTCATGGGTCCGTTTGGGTTAAACCTACCATTTACTTGGTTCATATATGGAAATGATGGGTAAGGGTTCCATGGCATGTAATTTGGAGTTTGATATGGTCTAGGGAAGTTTTTATTCCAACCGGTATGTTGATAGTTGGGTTGTATGTTGTTGTTGCTCTTGGGAAAGGGGCGTTTGGCAATAGGTGTTTTAGACCGTTGTTGAATAGTTTTAGATCTAAATTCATTTCTAGCAAGTCCTACTCCTAATGTAACAGCAGGTTTTAGTTTAACAGTATCCTTGGTTTTCTTTGTTACTTTGACAAATTCACTACGGTCCGTATTGCAAACATTCTGTCCTGCTGCAGTCCCCACGGCACCAAAATGTACAACGGACGAAACCCTATTTTGGGTCCGTCTGGTCCGTGCTGTACTGCAGCAGTTTTGACATTTTGTTTGTCTTTTTCGACCGTTTTGGTTTGACTTTTTGGAATTAATACTTCATTAAATCCTAGTCCATTCATGTTTCCTAGTGTTTTTTGAATTCTAACTATTTCATCAGCACAAGCAATATTTTTGTTAAACCTTTTAAATTTAGAGTTATGTTCGATTAGAACTTCTTGTGTGAGATTTAGTTTTTCTGTTTCAAGAATAAGCTCTTGACATGATTTGCAATCATCGTCATTTGTTTTACCATTTTCCAATCGTTTTGCCTTTTCTTTTAACTCATAGACTTCATTTTCTAAAAATTCATTTTTAGTCTTTAAAAACTTATTTTTAGTTATGATTTTTAAACTAAGCTCACATAATTGATTATATTGTTTTTGTAAAGTTTCATCATCATTAGAAGAATAAGATGAGTCGGAATGCACCTCGTTTGATTCATGTGCCATTAGAGCGATCTCATCCTTGCTTGATTCTTCATCATCCTCACTATCACTCCAAGCACCACCTACAAAAGCTCGTTGTGTTTTGCTTTTAGGTGGCTTGGGGAAATCTCATATTAGATGACTTGCATCACCGCATCTAAAACACTTTCTTTCACCTTTTCCCTTTTTTTCATCTCGGTCTTTTCGGAATGGCTTCTTTTCTTCTCGGGGTTGCCTTACGAACTTTCCTCTTCTTCTAAAGAACTTTTTAAAATCTCTAAGGCCGTAGCATATTCCTCATCTTCACTACCGGAGCAAGATTCATCATCATCACTTGATTCCATTCTTGCCTTTAGAGCAACGGATTTGACTTTTTCTCTTTTTCCTTTGATGATTCCCGAATCTTTCTCCATCACCATTTCGTGTACTTTGAGGTTTCTGATTAGCTCGTCTAGTGAAATTTTTGAAGATCTTTTGATTCCTCAATAGCCGTTACTTTAGCTCTCCACTTCGGATGGAGTGCTCTAAGAAATTTCCTGTCAAAGTTCTTACTACGAAAAGATTCATCAAGTGCTTTAAGAGATGTAATAATAGTATTAAAGCGAGCAAAACCACAATCAATGGTTTCATCTTGAGGGATAACAAATTGTTCATATTGTTGAACAAGAAGATCAATTTTGTTATCCTTGACTTGCGAATTTCCTTGATGTGTAATAATCAAAGATTCCCAAATGTCTTTAGCGGTTTCACACATAAATTTCTTTCATATTCTTTTCTAGGTAAAGCATTATAAAGCATCATTTTAGCTTCATTATTTTTGGCTATTAATTTCTTTTAATCATCAAAAGAAATATCTTTTGTTGTAGAACTAAAGTCTCCTTTAATTATAACAAACCAAAGATCTATATCTTTTGATTTTACATATGTTTCAAAACGCTTTTTCCAATAGATAAATCCATTGGTTTCAAAGAGTGGTGGTCTTTGTATAGATTGCCCTTCTTTAAAGTTTTTGGAATCCATGGATCGTTTCAAGTTTATAAAATACAATATATTTTAGAAATTCTTGAGCAACGAGGCTCTAATACCAATTGTGGAAAACTAGAAGGGGGGTTGAATAGTTTACAGATTAATAATTTTTATTTGAAACTTATTGAAAGATCAATTGATATTGATCTTGGATATGTTAGTGAATGATAATCAATATGCAAGCAATATATATAAAGAGTAAATAAGGAAAGAAACAATCAAACCACGACAAGTTGTTTATAGTGGTTCGGTCTACAAAGACTCTTTTTCCTTGCCCTACTCCACTCCCCGAGTCTCACACTCGAGAGTTTAACTTCACTAGTCAACAAGCTCCTTTCATCGGCGGAGAAACCTTTACACTTCGCTTACACACTATTTCCGACACTAAGCTAGATGTCGAGTTCTTTTCAAGGGTACAACCACTCCCACACACAATGTATTTTAAGGAATAAAATACTAATCACTCACACTCACAAGATTATGATGGTTTGGTACAACAATGATGTATGAATCAACACTAGATCATAAAACAACAAACAAACAAGATTTCCAACTATTTGTTGAAGCTTGAATATGCCTTGATCTTATTTGCTACAAAAAAAGGATCACTATAATGATATGAAACTGAGTTAGAAATGTTAGAGAGAAGGAATGTATGTGAATATGCTAGAAAGGGATGAGAAACAACTTGGTTTTGCTTTGCTATTTATAGCCAAAATGATCAGCAGGCACCACGGACCACGGATCCCTCAAAAGGGCCCGTGTAAAGTTTTGGTGTCGTCGGGGTCTGACAGCAAGATCACCAAAAATCTTACCAAAGTCAACCATATCTATCCAAGATTGTGTAAGATATTTAGAGTCTAAATCTAACAAAATATCTAGTGAAATCGTCTAAAGATTTCAATGATGCACCACATGATGTCATGTGTTGTTTTCTATTTTTAGAAATATGTTAAAATGTAAATACATATGTAATGTTTTTTTTAAGAAACTAAAACATGCTTGATCTAAAAATCTTAACATACATTATGGTTTAGAGTCATATCAATAATATGATTAATCAAAATATAAATACTTGAGTGATGAAGATATTATTTGAAAAACTTGTTTTAATATCTATTAAACTTGACAAGCTTTAAACTTTATAAAAATTAAATTTACTTTTGTTGTTAACAAAACTTAGGTAAAGATCATAAAATATAAATAACGTTTAGTGACGATATTTTTATTAAAAAAAAAAAAAAGTGAAATAACCTTTATTATCGATGACGAAATTTAAGAGGACCGCCAAAGAGAGGGGATGCCTTTTGGCAGGCGTAAAGAAGTGCTTTATCGATGAAACAACACTTAGAGCACCGAGACTATTTGAGAAGAAGAAGAAAATGGGAGATCCACATCACAAACAATTCTCAATCAAATGGAAAGAGTCACTCGATGAGAAGCCGAGCTGGAAACGAGAAAATCTTCTAAGACGATTCAAATATCATTTTCGCCGGTAAAAATATGAAAGCACGATGAGGGCGTCGTGAAATCAAGTGCGGGAGGGTGTTACGAGGAAAAAAGTAGCAGCTCCAATCCAAGGAAAAGACCACGGTGTGGCAACATGATAAGGATTTAAAATGTACACTTTTAAGGCGTCATTTAAGCCCTTAATCACCCACTTTTATATCCGTTACTGCTTAATTTCGTTCCTTTTCACTTTTTAGGTCTCTTGGAAGCAAAATACTGGAATGATGCATATTTGGACGAAAAGGAGTGAATATATGAAGAAAATGGCTAAGTCATGATCAAAGACTCTCAAGCTGCTGGAATTGAAGCTGACGGCGTCACAATCCATGGGCGACGCCGTCCTTCTCTACATAATTAAATTTGTGACGACTCAGTAGACTTTTTGCTAATTTACACCTGATGGCGTCAGGCTTTGAAGAGTAAGGGCGTCATGAAGACTTTTCTTCTCAGACGGCCTAGATCCAGATTCAGACGACGTCACTATTGAAGACTGACGATGTCACAACCACAACGTGACGTCGTTCCAATGATGACTTGGCCAAGACGAAACCAGCTTAAGCTATCGGTCTACTATAGGAATGAGGAAGATAAGGAGAAAGGAGTAGATTATGTGATGAATAAGATTTTTGGGTTCTATAAGGATTGTTTGAAATTAGGACCGGAATATAGAACCAATTGGGGAGAAGATGACTTTTTAGAAAGATGCATAATAGGGTATTATTATAACATGGAAAACCCCAATAGAGACCGTTATGAGGAAGAAGGTGACAACAATGAAGTCACGTAGGAGCACGACTTCGAGTCTAGCTACAAGACTCATAAATAAAGAAAAACGCTTCGTGTGAGGCAACCCATGCTTAAATGTTTGCTTGTTTGTGTGTCATATGTGTTTTCATTATTGTATGTTCTCATGTTTGAATTTGTGAAAATGCTTTATTTTGTCTTTAACCTCGTCTTAATTACATATAAAGGTATTTTACGAAAAGGATAAGTGTAGGAAAGATTACACACGTTTTTAAAAGAACGTGAATATGAGAACTACGATTATGGAAAATGATATATATGTGTGTTTGTTAGAGTCAAATGCTTGTATCAAGTCATAATGGATGTTTTGCAGGAATTTTTCCAGATTTTAAAGGTGTAATTTTTCCAGAATTTTTCCAGAAAAACGCAGCAGACCAGTTTCTGTCAGGATAACCTGACGGCGTCAGGATCATAACCTGACGACGTCAGGAGGAGCAGAAACAGATTATAAACTTTCTCTCATTTTCTGTGCTAATTATAAATTTTTGGAAATTCTCAGGTCTTAATTTTCCAGAAAATCTGCAAACATCCATTCCACAAGCATTATATCCTAGTGTAGTTGAGTCATATATAGTTTTACCGCCGATTTTATGCGAATGTTTCGTCTATTTTCTTAAAGTGTGCAGGTTTTATTTATCAAGAAGAAGAAACATAAGATTGGATGGAACTTATCACGCACACATTCTTCTTGGAAAGAATTTAACCACTACTTCACACGGATCCTACCGAGCTAATCAGGGGAGTACTAGTTTCTTTCTCTTTTAATTACCTTCCGTTATCATACCTTTGATACTTTCGGGAAATATTGGGGACAATGTTCAGTTTAAGTGTAGGGAGGGAGAATAAAACGGGAACTTTGAAACTATGCTTATCCTTGATCATTTGTCTTGTCCTATTTCATTTGTGTAATAAACCATGAGAAATATGTGTTAGGGCAATTTTAGCGCCAAATTTAAAATTTTTCATGACATGTACGGGTGGGAATTTAGTCTTAATAAAGCATCTCATGGATAGGAGTTATATGACTAGCATAAAAACCTTTTACCACTCAAATTTCACCCCAAAAATGTGAGGTTCGCCCTAGATCTATAGGAATTAAAGCATTCACCTTTAATGCTTCGAGAGTGTACCGGTAGTATAATAGATTCTAGAACTTGTTTTGTGATGCATTCCGAGATTGCTAGTGAGACTACACTTGTGTAGTTAGGAATAACTAAATGATAAGAGGCATTAGGATAACCCTTGTTTGATACCCATATTATAATTACTTCTTCCACATCGGTTGAGTAATTCCCCCACACCCTTGCGATGTACTCATTTTTAGTACACGATACCCCTAGTTAACCCCTTAGAGCCTATCCTTTTCGCGGTTCTCGCGATGTTTCGGTTTTCCGGAATATCAATGAAGAGTATTGTTTACAATCCACCCCCAAATGTACACCCAAATCGCCTTAGCCTACCTTGTATGCACTCACCTTTAGTGTATTATTGATATCATACTAAACCTTTAGTTCAATTATCTAGTTACTTGCATGGTTGTTAAGTCGAGTCATATCTTTTGTACACAGTTTTGGGACGATTGAGACTCATGGGTAAAGTAAAATTTTATGGAGTGACGGGAAAGAACGTTAAATTCAAATTCCCTTTATTTACGTAATAAAGTACTCCAAGTGTTTTGATCTTTTCAATTCGGGTCAAATTAGTGTTAGAGTAATAAAAACTCAAGTGTAGGGATGCTTCTATAAATCCCTTATATTTTGATGTTATCGTAGAGGATGGTAGAGTAAAAGTGTATGCAAAAAAAAAAAAAAAAAGAAACGGGCTACCGTCCTACATCTATCTTTATATTTATGTTTGTCTGTTTCAAAGTTATCTAGAGTTTAGTGAGTCGAGTCTTAGCTTAGCAACGCCATTCTTTTCATGCTTGTAACATAAGATTTTTTACTCGCCACCATTAAATCGCCTATCCAACCAAACCCTTTGTTTCCTTACCGTAAGCCTAACATTACAACCCTTTTAAAGACCTCTTAGATTGTTGTTCCTAGGTGCTTACGCCAAAGCGGTGGAGGTTTGATCTAGTCTCAAGCCTATGGTAATCTATGTACTATGACCGGTTAATGAGTGTTTATCTTCCATTTCTATTACTATATTTCATATACACCCGAGAGATGAGAGAATCCAAACACCACTTGTGAGGTGCTAGTATATAATTTTCATGCTTGTTATGACTATTGCGGTGCTTTTACTTGTTGTGAATTATGGTAAACCAATGCTTTATGCCCCCTATAAATTGATTGGCCAAAAGCACATTTTCTTGAGGACAAACAATTACCAAGTATAGGATATTTGATAAGGATTTAAAACATACACTTTTAAGGGGTCATTTAAGCCCTTAATCGCCCACTTTTATATCCGTTACTGCTTAATTTCATTCCTTTTTACTTTTTAGGTCTCTTGGAAGCAAAATGCTGGAATGATGCATATTTGGACGAAAAGGAGTGAATATATGAAGAAAATGGCTAAGTCAAGATCAAAGACTCTCAAGCTGCTGGAATTGAAGCTGACGGCGTCACAATCCACGGGCGACGCCGTCCTTCTCTACATAATTAAATTTGTGACGACTCAGTAGACTTTTTGCTAATTTACACCTGATGGCGTCAGGCTTTGAAGAGTAAGGGCGTCACGAAGACTTTTCTTCTCAGACGGCCTAGATCCAGATCCAGACGACGTCACTACTGAAGACTGACGACGTCACAACCACAACGTGACGCCGTCCCAATGATGACTTGGCCAAGACGAAACCCTAATGACGGCGATCTGACGACGTCCCAACTATAAGGCGACGCCGTCGCAGTTGTAAAACTATATATAGAAATCGAATTTTCAGAATTTTAGGAGGTAGACTTGTGGAGTAAAAACCTAAAACGACTTTGGTCCGGTTTGGACAGTATCTTAAGGTTCTCATACCCTATTTTACATCAAGATAAGTATTTTACTTCATTGATTTCATTATGTCTTCGATTGTATGTGTGTATGCTTGCGTGTTTAACATGTCCGGCTAAATTTCTTGTGTGTTTGCTTAGATCTATGAAACCTAGTTATTAATTATTGATTGGTTGTCTCTTATCTTAATTGTAATTGGCTTAGGAGTGCATTAGGCCATCATTGTGTTTGAATGCTTGAGTAATCTTTGTGAACCTTAGCTTATAAATCACATAACGGAATTGTAGGTTAAACATCCAAAGATAACCTTAGAGTTAGTTTATGAAACCTAGAGATTTTGTAGGCAATAACATTAAGGTAGTCTCAAAGAGTTAGGGATAAAAGCATACCCTACGACCTTAGAAAACACAACGCGTTAAGAATAAGGACGTGACAATTCAACCACCAATAAAAGATAACTAGGGAGTAATAGTATCTAGGTAGACACATTTTCAATCATCATACGAGCACACTCAATAGACATAAGACTACCCTTAGTTTAGATAATTAGATAGTAGAGTAATCGGTAGAAGTACCAAACCCCCAAATCCAAACCCCGAGATTTTACCCTTAGCTTTCTAAAAAATATAAAAAGATAAAAAATAATCTTCCTCAACCTCAACCTTAGCGTAGTATACTTCTCACTAGCATTCCTGTACCCCTAGAGAACGATATCAATACCCGAGGCTTACCCAATACTACACTACAACGATTAGGTTCACTGCCTAAGGTGTTGAAAAAGTTGCTCGACGAAAAGGAAATTCCTTTGACCCCGAACGAGTTATACGTGCATCACAACATAACTAGATTACTCTAGAATTTAGCATTAAGAATATCTAGGATATTTTGTCTAAAATATCCAAGATATTTACTAAGAGTAATCTAGAAATAAGCTAGATACTTTGGTAGAATAATCTAGAATAAGCTAGAAATTAGCTTATAGGAAAAATTAAGATATTTGTATTAGAATCTTCTTGAATCCAATAAGCCCTAGTATAAATAAAGGCTTATCCTCTATTTCTAATCATCTAATTTGTAACCAACATTCTAAGTGCAATATATATCAAGTATTCCCGACTATATCTGCAAGTGTTCATCACTAATCCCTTTCATACTTTTTGGCTTACTTAGTCATTGAAACCAAGTCGCTAAGTGCCGTACAAACATTGAAAATTAGTCCCATGAAATTGAGATCATAAACTGGAGCCACCTTCAAATACAACAGCCACCAGCAACTGTGTATATAGCTACTACGCTTGGCTGCTTCTAGTATTAATTGAAGAACATTTGAACCACACATGTATACACAAAGTTCATTTACATATCTATTTAAAGTTTTAAATAGATATGTGTGGTTCAAATATTCTTCAATTAATACTAGAAGCAGCCAAATGTAGTAGCTATATACATGTGTGGTTCAAATGTTCTTCAATTAATGCTAGAAGCAGCCAAGTGTAGTACTTTAAATGGTTATACCAAATCAATCCTGCGTGTTACGAGTTGTTAGAAATGACTAAGCGTTCGTGTAGCTAGTAAGTATAGCCGTATAGGAAACTGTTTTGTACTAATCTTATCAATCCTACATATCTAAACATCTCAAAGAAGTGGAAGTTGAGCACGAGATTAAGATTTTTCGATCTCATATAAAGCTCAATTATTTGCATCACGATTTGTTACAATAATCCTTTTCTTATTATCTATATAATAAAAGTGTTCAAAACCAAAAGTTGCATACTTCAATGTTCATTTGTCATTATTATGAAAATCATATCTCTTAGATGATAGTCTTCTTCTTATTGTTAAAAATCTTAAAATCAAACTTGGGGGTCCCCTAAAAATACAAAATAAAATAAAAATCTACCGCTTAAAAATCAACGACAAACACAAGACGTATATACGACATATGACAAACATCGTTCTAGAAGTAATACTAGTAATACGTTATTAAACCATAAGACGGCATATTAGACTTATCATTCGAGTCAATTTTATCTACCTTCCAACCACCTTCCCCTTCATTTTATATAACCCCTTAGCCATAAACTCCAAGTGTTCTCAAGTCATCAAAGCAAAAGAACCATAGCCATGGAGGTTATCCTACCCGTAAACACTCCTGATTTCGACTTCAATTCATCGCTATACGCTAGCGCACCGTCGACACCTAAACTTTTAGGCGAGTGTTACTTTAGTGCACCCACAAGTCCCACAAGAATCCCCGAGCTAGACCTTGAGTTCGATGATCAGTTGATCGAGGATGACACTAGTCGTAACAACTTAGCATCCGTTCCGTTTGCATGGGAAGAAAAGCCCGGTGTCCCTAAATCTGTCTATAACTCATTCAATGACGAATTTGCTTTTGATGTAAGTGGTCATAATGATGAACATGTCGAAAATGAACGTGCCATGCAAGAAAGGGGACGTGATCGTACTTCTTATAATTCATCTTCATCAAGAAGTAGAAGAACACGTTCCTTGCCACCCGTAAGAGTGTTAGAACAGCCACAAGGGCCTACAAACCCGAACACGACACCTTCAATGGCTCTTACGGCTTCTGAGTCAGGAAAGGGGTCGAAGAAGTGGAGTTTTATGGATTTCTTTTTGTTTAGAAGTGCTTCGGACGGACGAGCTATGGAGAACGACCCTTTAAAGAAATATTCGGAGATATTTAGAAAACATGATGAGGATATAAGGAATTCGAGCTTTAGAGACCCGAACGGGTCGGGGTCATCTAAGAGACGGGGTAAGGTTTCGGCTCATGAGTTGCACTATACAGTGAATCGAGCGGTTTCTAATGACATGAAGAAGAAAACGTTTCTGCCGTATAAGCAAGGTATTTTGGGAAGATTGGCGTTTAATCCAACGGTTCATGCACTTTCTAATGGATTCGGGTTTTCTCATCATCAAAATAATAATTAAGTGCTAGTAAAATCTTGATTCGATATGCAATTATGTATCAATCTAGAGATATTCAACTACTATTAATCAGTGGGTTTGTTTGTTGTTTTGTTGTTATTGTAAAGAGAACTTTTTTGTTTGTTTCAAACATCATGTAATGATCATGAAACATATGTTCATATCAAAGTAGTCATGATTTAGACTCTCTTTTTAGTTTTTACGGTTATGTTCTAAAGCTCAAGTAGTCACCATGGAAGTCTCACGTTACATGGCCAGAGTCTGAGACAGACATTAGTTCAGACTCTAGCCAGAACGTGACTCGTTCTTGTTCCCTCTCTTCGTAGATTAAGATAGGCTAGGTTATTGAGGACCTTATTTTTTTTACCAATCATAGAAAGCATGAATCACGTATAAAGGTAAAACTTCAACTTCATGAAGCATGGGCGATAGATTAGTAATTTAGTATCAATCAATCAGTGGAATACGGATAATCTAAGAATATAAAATATCTTGATGATCTAACAAATTAATAATCCAAAAATAGTCAAAAACATGATGCATCATCATACTCGTCACGTTGCAAATAACAACAATAAATTATACTCATTCGTGATAAGGATGAAATTCTTAAAATAACGTGACAATATAAAACTTTATTATTTGGAGTGTTCTAAGGCAAACCCTTGTACAGAACACGTCTGTTGATGGAAGGAAAAATTATTTCTTTAAACAAATAAATTAAAATAAAGGTAATTATAATCGCACAATCAATATTCAATAGTACCAAGTCCATCATCTTGAGAGGTATTGTCTTTACTACTTTGTGGGCGATATGGAATGAACGTAATGATAGAATTTTCAAAGGCAAACGGCGTCGAGCTATTGAAGTGGTGGAAAGCATTAAAATGACTTCGTATTTTTGGTTTCGGAATAGAACTAGATTGAAAGGTATAGATTGGAATGTATGGTGTAAATACCCGCTAGTCTTGATGTAATTTCGTTTGTTTGCTCGGGGGTCTTTGTTTTGAGGACCGGCCGTGGCTCTTTTTGAATGAAATTTACCTTTCAAAGAAAAAAAAAAAAAAAAAAAAAAAAAAAGTCCATCATCTTGTTTTTCAAGGAACTATTAAACGTTTAATCAAGACATATAAGACATATGGGTAAGTACTGAATCGATTTCTTTCCGTTAGCAATATAAGACATATGGGTAACGTCCAATTAGCTATAGTGTGAGCATGCACATTTCACGACTTCGGGTTTCTGGAACACAACATAAGATCAAAGGTTTCTGTTGGCAGAAATCAATTTTGTTTAAACAAAACTTTGGCAATCGGTATCTCATATTTACAAAAGCGGTTTTTTCAATAGTTGAAAAATGGATGAACCAGTTTCTTGGTTAGAAAAGTCAACAGTCTTCATCCTAATACAATTCGACATTTGTAACACCTTATAGGCCGCCATGAGACTACTGAAATTTCATCTAAGAAAAAAATAATGGAATAATGCTTATATTATTGTTAGAGAAATGAATTATATAATTGTCGTGATCCTTGATGGAATAAATAACCGGGCGCCTAGCTAACATATAAGACAACCAATTGATTATTTTAAGACTTAAATAAACATCAAGTTGTTACATGAAAGTGAAGGGTTTGGTCAAGTTAATACTGCCATGTTAGATGGTCCTGCGACTACGTTTAATATAGATCCTATTGTAATGTGTTACATTGACAAAATGTGCATGAAGTATTTACATGCATGTATTGTTCCAATTCAATGTTTATTACTCCCCCTTCTCAATTTAATTGTCCATATTTCCTTTTTGGCACGTCTCAAAAAAGTTATTCACTTTCTATTTTTAGTAAGAAAAATAGAATTTTGTGAAAAAATATTCTATATGAGTGGTTGAAAACTATAGTGGTCTAATTTTTAATAAACTTTGTGTTTTTTGTCTTCTGACAATAATTTTAAGACGTAGGGAGTATATTTTAAAACATTGAAGTAATTTGTGGACAAAAAAACTAGTAATTTCATCGTTGACATTAGAACTCGACCCATTGAAAACCTGTTTAACATCCTGAGAGTAAACACAAAAATTACAAAACTTTTAAACTTGGAGTCTTGGACCTAAGCGAAAGTGCACTAATTTGAGTAAGTTGTTTATGTGAATAATGAAAACTTATGTACTGTAATATATATTTCGACAAAAACAAGCTAAAAAGTTATTACTGGGCCAAAAAGCCCAAAACAATTATTTCAGTTTTTAACGGATGACGCCGAAGGGATAACCCAAAACAAATACTCCGTATATAGTTAGTTGGTTGCTAGCTTGTTACTCGGATCAGTAAACTTGTTGATAATGTCCATCACCATTACAATACACAACGGGTTAATTCCACAAACATTGAGGGTATTGTTAGTTGCAAGAAACGTCTTTGGATAGGGTTTTATTTCCACATAAGAGCTCAAAATTATAAAAATGCGTTTTATGATCTTGTATTTCTAACTTTTAAAGCAGAAAGTGAGATTTTAGGATACTAATGTGACATAAAACTGTTAGACTATTAGTATTAGGATTAGTATATGGCCCATTGTACATTAGGCTCATTATGTAGCTTATATAATCTTGATGTACCTCTCATTATTATTCAATCAATATACAAGTTTACATAAACTTACATGGTATCACCCTAACCGATCCCTTCTACAGCTTCCGCACGATTTTCTTTATTTTGTTTCTCGACCAAAGTGTGTTGTCGAGCTGTGTTTGTCGACCAAGTGTGTTGTCGACCTCGTTTGTTAACTGTTAGTCGATTCATTCAACCCTAACCTGTTTTTTATTCGACTCATCAAACCCTAATTGTTAGTCGACTACTAAATCCTAATCAGTTTACAGTTTCGATCCACTCTACAGTTTCTTGACCACTTGATTGTTACCCACGTGATTGTCTACCAGTTTTGTCTCCACGTGATTGTCTACCTGTTTTGGAGTAATAAACAAAGGCTTTTCACACTTTTTTGTTAGACTATTAGAGCATGTATATCAATAACACAAGTTAAAGTTTAACACCGTGTCACGTCAACGCCACATCAGCTTTAACATTTCACGTTAACATCCCTAAAAAAACACTCACAACAATAATATCCCAAGTTAAACTTTAACATTTGATATTTTCAATTTCAACTCCTAAACTAAAACAAACACTTCATTTATTTAAAAACATATCACATTTAACATTAAAACACAAATGACATTAAACGTTAAACACGAATTACATTAAAAATTAAAACTACAACGAGATTGATGAAAATAAACTAGTAAAACTTAATAAAACGAATCACTAGAGTCCCAACCCTCGTCACTTGAAAAGGAATAAAACTCGCCATTAACGAGCCGAGTCTCCATTATGTCAAAGTAGTTATCTTAAAGATATTGAGCTTCCCTTGCTTCTTGTTCACGACGAGCAGCTTCCTCGCGTGCCTGCTCTTCCATAATCTCCTGATAGTTTTCTTCGTCTTGTTCAAGTTGACGAAGGGAAGCCTCACTTAACCCGAATGGGTTGTTTTCAAGATCCACCTGTGGAGTGTTGACAGGTGGAGTTGGAACAATTGCATTGTTCACAGGTGGAGAGTTTAAAAATACATTTTCCGGTTGGAAAACCGGAAAGACAGATTCAAGTGGTGTTGAGTAAACTTCAAACTCTTCTGGAGTTGGAAAGCTGGTTTCCGGCAACTGAGTTGGAGTTGGAAAGCTGGTTTCCGGCAACTTTTCTGGACTTGGGAATTGCTGAGAAAAATCTTTGCGAGACATTTTTGTGTGTGTGAGTTGTGTGTGTAACTTGTGTGTGTTGTGTGTTCTAAACAACTCTGGTAGAGTTGTATATATAGGCAGAGTTGATTTTGAGTTTGAATAAATCCCGCTCATATTTGATTTTTAAATTTCAAATTTGAATTTGAATTTATCCCGCCCAGATGTAACCAGTATAATTTAAATTTGAATTTGAATAGGTTGAGGGGGTGTAAGTGAAATTTATTTGTAATGGTTTAAGGGGTGAAATGATTTTTTTTTTTTTTTTTTTTTTTTTTTTTTTTTTTTAAAGTTTAACGCCCGTTGGGGGCTAAACTTTGCCCCAATAACGCCGTTTTAACGCGAGGCTCCCATTGGCTAACCCCGGTTAACGCCCTCCAACGCCCATATAACGCTGGTTTGGGCGTTATTGATGTACATGCTCTTAGTAAATCTTGAATAATAAAGAACAAACTGTTTGACTATTATTATTAGTCTAATACGTAATAAGTTTGTCTACCTGTTTTTGTCGACCACTTTATGGTTTTGTCGACCACTTTATTATTCAAGATTTACTTTGATTATTTTGTTCTTTGTTACCCACGAACGATTTACTAACCCTTATACACTACAATGACTACGGATACGAACCCTCCCCCACCTGCCCTCACGTTATCAGATAAACTTATGGCTATGAATCACTTTACCACTTTTGTTCCCATCAAACTTGATGTTGATGAGATGAATTACTCCTCATGGGTGTATTACTTTTCTCATCTTTGTCATGGCTATGGTATCTTGGATCATCTTGTTGATCCTGAAGCTTCTTCATCCACTACGCCTCCTACGGATACAACCCCTAAGGATGCGGAATGGCTCAAGATCGACTTCATCATTCGGTCTTGGATCTTTTCCACACTTGCCTCGAATCTTCAAAAAAGGATGGTTGTACTTAATCCTAAATCTGCTAAAGAGGCGTGGGTGTGTCTTGAGGGGATTTTCCAAGACAATAAACGACCTCGAGCTATGGCTTTGAAGGAGAAGTTACGTAATCTAAAGCTTGGGGACTTAACAATTGATGCTTGCTTTCAGAAAATTGAATCAATTGCTTTGGTTTTGAATGGTCTTGGATCTCCTCTTAGTAATGATGACATTGTTACGTTTGCACTTGAAGGCTTACCCTCCACGTATGATGTGATTTCAACAGTTATTGCTAGTCGGGAACCCTTTCCTGATCTCAAGACGGTTCGTTCTTTGTTGACCACGCAAGAGATGCGCATGAAGTCTAAAGTTCAAGATCCGATTGTGGATGCTACATCCGCTTCTCCTATGGTTTTATTGGAAAATAATACTCCTCGGCATCCGTCTAATCCATTGGAAAAAGTAAACAAACCTTGTTTTTTGTTTGCTAAAGGTCATTGTCGCTTTGGTGAGGCGTGTCGGTATCTTCACAATGGCGTACATGGTACGTCTACAATACTTCCTCGTGGTTCCAATTCTGTGGATATGGATACTTTGCAACAATTATTGTCTAAATTGGGATTTACCACTCTCACAACAAACCCTCTATCACTACATCGGTTGCATATCATGCCACGGCCCAATTCCCACATATTTATAACTCACCGGCCCAATTACCCCCTTATTACTCCTACCTGTCCCAACAGTCCCAAGGTTCCCAAGCCTTCCTATCGTATGGCCTGTCACCAGTCCAAGGTCTACCATGGGGGTTCAACGTCTCCACAGCACCGGTTCAGTCTGCAGGTTCATCTCCACAGGGGGCTACCGTACCACCAGGGTTCAATGGCCTGCCGGTTCCCAATAGTGGTTCACTGTCGCCAGGGGTTCAATTTGGGAGTTCAACAGGTCCGGTTCACTGCGCCGGTCCACTACAGCCTGGGGTTCAATTTTGCGCAGGTTCATCCGCAGGTCCACAGCCGCAAGGGGTTCCGCCAGGGACTTTGACCGGTTCTCCACAACCGACGTTTGGTTCAGTTTTTAACCCGGGTCAACTACTAGCGTCGGGTCAACAGGGTTCGAGTCAAGCGACTCTCTTGCCGCATGCTTTTGCTACTAACACTCTTCAGGACCCGTCTGCTGGAAATTAGAATATGGATACAGGTGCGAGCTCTCATCTTAATGATTATGTGCATTGTCTTAGTGATATTCTTGATGAGTGCATTTATCTGTCTGTCGCGGTTGGTGATGGGCGTTTCATTCCCGTTACCAACTCCGGTCATAGTATCTTGTCTACACCTTTTCGTCCTCTACGTTTAAATAATGTTTTAATTACTCCTCATATCGTAAAAAATCTTATTTATGTGCGTCAGTTTGTTCGTGATAACTATTGCACTGTTGAATTTGATCCTTTTGATTTTTCTGTGAAGGACTTCATAACTCGACGGGTACTCCTCCGTTGTGATAGCACGGGTGATCTTTACCCTGTTACGAAGCCTTTTTCAATTCCTCAAGCCTATCTTACTAGTCAATATACGTGGCATCAACGACTTGGACATCCAGGAAGTGAAGTGTTGCGGCGTCTTGTGTCTAGTGATTCTATTTCTTGTAATAAAGAGAAGCTTCCCGTTCTTTGCCATGCTTTTCAGCTTGGTAAACACGTGAAGCTTCCGTTTGTTAGTTCGTCTAGTACTGTTACTTCTTGTTTTGACATTGTTCACTCGGATTTGTGGACATCCCCAATTTTGAGTCTTTCTGGTTTTAAGTATTATGTTTTGTTTCTTGATCATTACTCTCAGTATGTTTGGGTTTATCCATTAATGAATAATCTGATGTTTTGTCTAAATTTCAGTTGTTTCATAGTTATTTTCGTACTCAGTTTAAGTGTGAAATTAAGTCGTTTCAGTGTGATCATGGTGGTGAGTTTGATAATACCACCTTTCATAAATTATTTTCAACCAATGGCATCCAATTTAGATTTTCTTGCCCCACACCTCTCAACAAAATGGAAAATTTGAACGCATGATTCGTACCATCAATAAACTTATTAGTACTTTATTGTTCCAAGCACATTTACCACCCAACTATTGGACTGAGGCTCTTAATATGACTGTTTATTTATTGAATATCCTACATTCCCGTGCCATTAACAATGACATGCCCTTTACCCGCCTTTTTGGTGCTACACCTGATTATAGTGTACTTCGTGTTTTTGGATGCCTTTGTTACCCACATATTGATACCAACCATAAATTAGGACCTCGCGCTACACCAGCCATATTTTTGGGACATGCTGCCAATCATTTTGGCTATCGTTGTCTTGATCTAAATACCAACAAAATTATTATCTCTCGTCATGTTACATTTGATGAAACGGTTTTTCAGTTTCAAACCCATCCGTCCAAACCCACTCCATCCTATGATTTTTTGGAAGATTCTTCCAATCTCATTTCCACCATTATCAACACTAGTTGACATACCTACACCTCATGAAACAGTAAATATACCTACCTCCCCTGCCCCACCTACACCAATTGTCTCTCCCGCACCTGTCCCTGACCCACCAACGCCACCACTTGTTGTATCTATTCATCCCATGGTCACACGTTCTCGTGTCGGGACTACTCGTCCTAATCCTAAGTATGCTCGTCATGTGTCAATTGTTTCTCCGTCACCTAGGTCATATAAGGCTGCTCTTGATGATCCAAATTGGCGAAATGCTATGATTGATGAATATAATGAGCTTATTAAGAATAAAACTTGGACTTGTGTACCTCGTCCTGCGGGTGTTAATGTTGTTAGGTGTATGTGGTTATTTCGCCATAAGTATTTGGTTGATGGCACTCTTAGTCGGTACAAGGCACGTTTTGTTGCCAATGGTAGCACAAAGGTGGAGGGAGTGGATGTTGATGAGACTTTTAGTCTGGTTGTTAAGCCGGGCACAATTCAGAATGTTCTTAGTTTAGCTATTTCTCGACATTGGCCTGTTCATCAACTTGATATCAAGAATGCATTTTTGCATGGTGATTTGGCTGAAACTGTTTATATGCATCAGCCACCTGGTTTTCGGGATCCTGAGCATCCGGATTATGTTTGTTTGTTACAGTGTTCTGTTTATGGTCTTAAGCAGGCGCCTCGGGCATGGTTTCAGTGGTTTGCTGCTTATATTCTTACTGTTGGGTTTACTTCGAGTCGTTGTGATTCTTCTTTATTTATTTACCGACAGGGTGATGATACTGCTTTTATGCTACTATATGTGGATGATATTGTGCCTACTGCTTCCTCTGATAGTTTATTACAGCGGATTATTGCTTCTTTGCATAAGGAGTTCTCTATGACAGATTTGGGTGCTCTTAATTATTTTTTGGGTGTGTCAGTTACACGTGACTCTTCTGGGATGTTTTTGTCACAGCATAAGTATGCTATGGAGATTTTGGAGTGTGCACATATGATTGGTTGTAATCCTTCTCAGACTCCAGTTGACGCTGAGTCTAAGTTGGGTGCTGACGGTGATCCGGTTTCTGATCCTACGTTATATCGGAGTCTTGCAGGTTCTCTTCAGTATCTCACTCTCACTAGACCCGATATTACTTATGCTGTGCAGCAGGTTTGTTTATATATGCATGCTCCTCGTGAGCCTCATTTCACTGCTCTCAAGCGAATATTACGGTATGTTCAGGGGACTTTGGCTTATGCTTTACAATTATTTTCTTCTACTACTGAGTCCTTGGTTGCTTATTCGGATGTTGATTGGGTTGGTTGCCCTACCACTCGTCGGTCTACATCAGGGTATTGTGTTTTTCTTGGCAACAACTTACTTTCTTGGTCCTCTAAACGTCAGCCGACGATTTCTCGTTCCAGTGCTGAGGCTGAGTATCGGGGTGTTGCCAATGCTGTTTCTGAGACATGTTGGCTTCGAAATTTACTACGTGAGCTTCATACACCGTTGTCATCTACTACTATTGTTTATTGTGATAATGTGAGTGCAGTGTACTTGTCTTCTAACCCTGTTCAGCATCAGCGTACCAAGCATATTGAGATTGATATTCATTTTTTTCGTGATTTGGTTGCTACTGGTCAAATTCGAGTTCTACATGTTCCTTCAAGGTTTCAGTATGATGATATTTTTACCAAGAGGTTACCATCTGCCTTGTTTACTGATTTTTGTGACAGCTTGAGTGTTCGGTCTCCTCCCGCTCAAACTGTGGAGGAGTGTTAGACTATTAGTATTAGGATTAGTATATGGCCCATTGTATATTAGGCCCATTATGTAGCTTATATAATCTTGATGTACCTCTCATTATTATTCAATAAATATACAAGTTTACAAAAACTTACAAAAACATCAAAAATATGTTTTGTGATTTTTATTTAATAAGTTAGGATATATAAACCATTGTGGAATTGTTCCACTCGTATTGATCTCTTAAATGAGCGCTTATAAAAATTGGTTATGGGCAGGGAAGAGACAATGAGGGGTCACAAGGGTCACATGCGTTCAGCGAAAAAAATTATAGCGTATTTTTTCTAATATATTTAGATTGTTTTTGTAATTTGCCTTCCTAGAAACTAATTTGTAGTATAATTTCCAAAAATTATTAAAATGCGATTCTTTGAGCAAAATTTTCTGGCCCGACCCTAGTCATGGGTTTATTCTCGATTTCTAGCTAAAAATCACTTAAACAAGTGTTACCTGAAATTTCCATGGCTAATTTAGACCTTCTGAAAAAACTATAGTCTATAAATTTAGTTTATCAAAACCTCAAGGACTTAAAAGTAAAACAATTGTAACCGCTCAAATATCATATGATATCATCAATCTCCAACGGAAAAGAAAAGCTTGAGCAACAATGGCGTCTCTTCAACTTCTTCACATTTCATTTCCACTCTCTTCACCTTCTAAACGCATTCTTATTCCATCTTCACCTCGTCAAAATAAGGTGAGTTGCTACAATTCTATAACTAAGGGTGTGTTTGTTTTTAAAAAAAAAGTCTTACTAGCCCTCTTACTCTTACCAGTTAGAGGTGGGCAGACGTTTTGCTTGTTTGTTTTTTTCTTTTGAGTCAGACCCAGTTAGACATATAACATCTTACTCAGTAAGAGGTGGGAGACTTGTCTTACTGCCTCTTACTCTATAAGAAATTGAAGACTTGTGTTAATTAACTATGTTATATTTATGATAAAAAGTCTTGTTTCATATTTACATAAGTTATTTATTATCGCATTGTGTTAGTTTAATAAATAAATTGTAGAAATGAGCATTTAAAATCATTCGGACAATTATACAAAAACAAACAACATTATTTTGTTCAGATTTAGACTTTCTAGCCACCTCTTACCAGTAAGATGTGGTAGTCAGATTCAGACCTAAAACATCTTAATGAAACAAACACACCCTAACTAATTGATGTGTTTTAGTTGAATCACTAAGGCGAAATGTCTCAAGTTCATTTACTGTTAGGCGCAAACAACTCCGATGTTCCAACCTTCCCAAAAAAAAGGGATACCTACCTATATGCTTGTTTTAGGGGGGAAAAATGACGTTTTACACTCACATCTAACATATACTAATCCTTTAGAAAGAGATATGGAACTTTCTAACGTTCTTCTATTTAGTTCCCAGATTTTATTTTTAAGCTAACTTTAAATAAGCAAATCCAAACACTATTTCCTAAACAGCTTATTTTTAGCCTGCTTGTCTTTTTCTGCTTATAGGCATAAACTTAAGCAATGGTGTTACATCCGCCGCTGCCACTAGAATAGTAGAATGTACTATTCTTAATGTGAATTACTCAGTAAAGTAAATAATGAATCAAGACATTAAGGATCATGTTAGGATGTATGTTTTATTTATGTTTGAATTTGTTGAGATAGCTCAGATGACGAAAACAATGGTGCTACGTGTTAGTTCATATTACTGGTTTGTGTCATGGGAATGGCTTTACGCTAAGGAATATTGTGTGAAAATACTTTAAAATTCTTTCCCTAATGCTAGTGAATCCAGGAGCCTTAGTGCACTTAGATCACCTCTTTAGCATATATGTAAATTGTATGCCTAATTTATTTGCTACTTAGTCGTAAAACTGTAAAGTGGTGTTATAGAAGCATCGAAAGAAGGTATCTCGTATACTTTCTAAACGAGCCTTATCCAAAACTAACTCCATGCGAATTCCTTTGAAAATCGCTATGTGTATTGCGTCTTATGGAAGCAATATTTTGACCAATTGTTACAATGAGAGTGATTGTTATCCTGTGGGTAAATGGTACAAACCTTTTGAATTTACTTGCTGAGTATAACTTCAGCGTTTGCTGTTGGACACTTGTCAAATAGGAGTGTGTACTATTCTCTGCTAGTTTTTTTCTCTTGTTATAATAATACTTCGATTCACTGTATGTTTGGTGTTGTGGCGTACTCACTTTGAAGCTGATGGTTTTGCGTATGGAAAAATTAATGAATCATTACGAGTACAGCAGTAAACATTTGACAGTAAACTTCATCTGTGTGAAAGAAGATAATATGTTTCACCGACTGCTTAACTAAAATTTGACAGTCCTGTTCTGTACATTAGATATGGATTATCACAAGTCTCTTCATAATATTTGTCTCTATTCTTATAGTGCTGGGGCATCCGAAGTAATCAGAGTTTTGCTGGTAGAATTGTGTCTGAATCGAAAGAGCCATCAGCTGAGATAGGGCTCACACAAAGAGATTCTGATGGACTGCAGATAGGGTCACCAATCATCATAGTGGAAGCTCCTAAAATGCTGAAGACGGCAGCTTCTGTTCCTTGTCTCAGGGTTAATTCTGATTTAGTCAAAGCCGGTGATGTTGGCAGGTAAAATTTCTCCCAAATTCGTACACAGACACACACACACACACACACACACACACACACACTTAGATGCATGCTTTAGTTAAAAAAAACTTTATCCTTTTATAGGAATTATATGGTGTTACGTCACATTTCATAGTTGCATACATATGCATAATAAATTTGCAATCAGTCAACTAGGTGAAGCAATCTTTATACTTTTAGATTGAATAGAAGTATCTTTTGTCACAAACAGCTCCTTTTTATAGCTTGTGAATCTAATAGTAATGAAACTCTAGGTATATAGACCAGATAAGCAATCTGTCATAAGTTTTATTGTACCTGTAAATACTTGGTATATTGCTGGTATTACAGTATTAGTGGCTCACTAAATTAAGATTAAGTACACTTTTGAATTTATGCTGTTTTGAAGTTAAAAAACAGGAGTTGTAGTAAAGCATGATACTTGCCTAACAAAATTGAACTTAGGATTCACAAAGAGATGCAGTACGGCCACATATGATACCTCCTTGAATTTTAAGTGGTAGACACTAGTTAAATGCTAGTACTTTTCTTTTTTTTACTGATATAAGGTTAGCCTAAATAAAATTAACCAAGATTTCAGTTTTGTGTTCAATTATAACTACAACTAATGTGTACATTATCCATATATTTTGACACTAATGCCTATATTATTTCTTAAAAATATTGGATTCGTAATTATTTCAACAATGCTAAAAGCCTCCATGACAAGCTTACAACATGTGCAGGATTATGTCAAGGAAGCCCAAGGATGTATGGGCCATTCGGCTTGCCATTGGTACTTATCTCATAGATGGAAAGTACTTCAAGCCCCTACAATTAGATGAGAATAATTGATCAGTTTTTCTGTAAAAATGCATAGTACCTCATGTAGTATATATTATATATATGACAATCATATATATAAGAGAAAAGGAGATAATCTTTTGGGGGTTCCTTGCAAATGTCTTTGTTATGGAATTATTAGATCAACAGCACTAGGCTAGTTTAAAGTATGTAACGTCTAATTCTAAAAAAGCAAGCACATGGATTTGGACCCATCCTAGATTATCTTGTCCTTCTAATCTTACAAGAGAAACAAAATACTTTCTTAGATTGTGCTTCTTTTTCTATTTACATACTGAGTAGGAACTTTGTATCTGCCCCAAATCTGAATTAGGGTCACTTTTTGTTTCAATTCTTCCCAAGTAGATCGGGTATTTGTAGGTTAGTACACGAATAGGCTGGCTTAAAGTTAAAGCGATATATTTGATGTCACCAGTCACCACGATGTTGTAGAATTTGAGTTGTTATTTTGTGATAATATACTGAATGTACTCTGAAAGCCAAACTAACCTCGACGTTTATTCATCATTTGGCATTTATCTTGAAATTCAGCTTGTAAGTCAAGAGCCCCACATACATAATGATTCATTTTTATGTGTTAAAAGTCATAAAAGGGACCATCCTGCTATGTGATCGGGTTAGTCATCTCTGCTTTCTATCTTATAATTGAGGTGGCCCCCTATCTTTCCAAGGTTGTACTTGATTTATACCATGTTAATGCATCCACTCCTTTATAATATAACTTACCGAAACAAGGCCTGAAACTAGAGCTAGCCTTAACCACTTCCGTGACCCTAACTCTGATAATAAAGTGTGTGAACAAATTTTTTCTTGACTGGGACGAGAAACCCGCATGGCATCCGTTTACTGTAATTTATATCATATAGCTATTAGTTTGTAAAACCATAAGAATACTGTTATGATTATTGTATGCTAGTAATATAGTCTGGTTTGTTAGTTCATAGGTCATTTTCAAACAGTTCCTTGACCCCCTTAAGGGCCAAATACATGGTACATGCCCTTGGACATAGATGCCACTCATTTCAAGGTGTTTGCTAAATGCTAAACAGTTTGGTTGAAGAGTGAATGGTTTCTTAATTCTTTATTGTAGAGACAGTGCCATAGTTTTTGTTTGGACAATCTTGGAAATCCTCTTTTTTTCCCGATATAGTTGCTTTGCTAGTATGTCTCATTTGAAGTACGGCATATTCGTTTCTTTTAGGCTTTTAGGAAGTCCAAGAATAGTTTGTTTCTTTGGGCAGTTGTCTTCATGATATACTGCATAAAACATAAAAACGGGTCTAAATGTCTAATTTGCACAAGCAACTATAAAACTACGAACCTATCATAAAGCTTTTTGCCAGCTCCTTGTGTAATCCACAACTCAATTAAATTCCTTATTCCAAAGGTTGGTTTTGATGTGTCTATTTATCTAACTGATGCAATCATGTTACCTGATATAGACTTGTACTCGGTGTGACCAAATCTATATTGTTCTTATGTTCTACATGCTCTGTCTGATTTCAAATGTTGGCATATCGAGATCATCTGTCTTAGTCTCTACAGCTATATTGTGTTAGAGACTTGGAGTCTATATTGTTTAAAACTGAAGTAATCGTAACAAAACTGATTTGGTTACAATTTGGTGTAGAGGGTTAAGGGGCAGGGCCATGGGCAAAAAGAAAGAAAAGCACAAAGCTAAACTGATGTTGATAAGACTCCCATGTTAAGTGTTCACCAAAACTTTTTATCATTTCTATTCAATTATTTGCTTATAGCAATCATGATAGTTTACCTTGTTTTTTTTAATCCAATAAAATTTCTAGTATCCATTACAAACTTTACCAAGTAATAATGACATCCACAGATTTAGTTTTTAAGATGTGTTTCTCATTTATCATTTTTTGCTTGTTTTGTATTTCATTATCAATGATCCATAATTTCTGTAGTTGTTAGTGTCATCAATAATTGTTCGATTACTTGTGTTTCACTTCTCATGTCCAACTATAAATGTGTAAATTCATCTGGTCATTTTCTTGCTTATGCAACGAACTAAGTGTATGCATGTATAATGATCTTGGATGTTATATTATCTATAAAAGCAAGCATAATAGTGTAATCAGATGTAAAGAATAGTTGAAACTAAACTAATGACTTTTAATTATTTGATAATGATAAAATAAAAAAATTCGCTTAGCTTAAAGACAAGCAAGATTAAGTTAACACCGGACCGGTGTTATCCGGTGTTAACCATTGGGAGATCGGTGTTGTTTCGGTGTTAAACCATGGGTGTTAACCCCTCAACGCCTGTTATTTTATTTTTTTTTTCATTTCTGCCCCTAAGTGAGGGGTTGTTTTTGTAAATTGTTGGTGAGTTAAAGTTTAACTTGGGATGTTATGATTGTGAGTGTTTTTTGGGTGAGTTAAGGTGAAATGTTAAAGCTGATGGCGCTGACGTGGCACGGTGTTAAAGTTTAACCCAAGTTATGAATGAGAGTGCTCTAAGGGAGTGTTTTTTTTTCCTTAGCTAAGGGACCATGTGGGTCTTACATCTATATGAGGCACTTAATGAGAAAGGGTTAATAGTTTTTGCCTTGGAATATAGACCAACTAAGAGAAATAGTGGGTCTCATGAGTTTGTAGACCCAGTCCCTTAGCTAAAGGAAAAAAGAAACACACCCTAACTAATGAACTTGGCCCTAATAAAACCATACTACTAATTCTTACATCCGTCTTAAGTTGGAGTATAGATATTGATCATGACAGCTTGTTACAAAGTATTAAGCAATAGTCTACCTCAAAGAAATAATCCAAATCTTCAACAAACACAAAGCTAATCGATCTCATTTGAGAATGGAACTAAAATGCGAAGCAACCTGAAGAAAACATTCTTGATAGATCTCCCTTGGGATCTAATCAAAAGACGAAGCAAACGGAACAAAACATGTCTTAACTAACCAAAAAATCCAAAAACCAAGCAGCCTGAACAAGAGCATAAATCTTCTTAGGCACGAGATACAGTCTTCTTCACTAATAAGTCATATTTTGTACTTATTTCTATACTTGTATTTTTGTGTTTATACATTATTTAGTACAATTATTGTAGACTTTTGTTACTTAATTGCTTAAAATGATAATTATAAGTCGATGATGAAAGGAGAACCGATAAAAGACGAAAAATACCAAAATACGTTACCAAATGTCAAAAAGAATGAAGTCCAAGGTCAAAAGTGTTAACGTAAAGAAAAGATGAAGAATACTGGGGAAGGAGGTTGTCACAACGCGAAATTCATGCTCGCGTCGCGACGTATGTCACATAGATTTTGAAAGTTGTCACGACCTAAACTTCGCGTCACGGCGGTTGCCGTGAAATGGTATAATGGTCGCGAAACGGGGATCGGACTAGAAACCCTAACTCTTCATCTATAAAACGCAACCTCATAACCTTAAAAACAACTTACAACCATGAATGTCACAAAGAACATTGAGGTTCTTGGAGGATGTGAAGAGGGTAACAAAGAGCCATTCCACTATCTTACGTTGTGTTGCAATAATTTCTCACTCGTGTAACACGTTTTAGTTTTCTTTGTTTAACCTTTCAATCAATTGTATTGAAACTATGAATTCTTTAATCAATGAAAGTATGAATGTTTATGTTACTATGATTGTTGGTAAAGCACCCAGTGCACTCGATTGATCATGTAAACTTGTTGTATAGTTGGTTTATTGTTGTTAAAACTTGTCGCACGCGTCTTTTGTTTATTTCAAGATTCAATCCCATTTTCTCTTGTGTTCCTACTATTTAGAGGTTTCACTATTAAAGTTAGTTGCATGGTTAATATGCCCCTATGCCTTTTATATAGATCTAAGTAAATGAAATGCTTTATAGCTAGTATAGTAAATGTTATTGAGTAAGTATCCGGCCTCGGGCCACCTAGATTAGGCGCATGGTCCTAACTATCAGATGTATAATTACTAGGTATTAGACGATAGCGCAGTTTCCACCAATGTAAGTGATAAGACTTATTCTTTGACGTCTCTTATGGAAATAAATCTTACATGGGCATTACAACTATTATTAGGGATCTAAGCATAATGCACAGTGTCTGAAAATATCATATTTGCTTTCCGATAGAGATTGCACTATAAGAGTTAGTTAGAGTGGAACTGGCGCCTCTTTGCATGAGTAACTTACTAGATAATTGTAAACGACGTGAAGACAATAAACTTGACATCATTATCTTATGCAACTAAGGAGCATAGCAAACGAGCTTAGAATCTTAATATGATTGTATTACAACCTACCACAAAATGATCTTTTTGTTAAGATTATTTATTTTAGTTTTGTTTATGACAACCAAAAACCCCATAAAAAAGTAGTCTAAACATTGATACATGTATATTACTTAATTTCATGTGTTCGATCTTGGAGTTACCACCACTATACTATACATGAAAGGATACACTTTCTGTGTGTGTTATGTGATAGGTTAACTTCTTGTTTTATACATTTAAAACTAGTTTGTCTTACATGAGTGACGATATGTTGTCAAAGATTTTGTCCAAGTAATAGCAGTAGAAGTAGCAGAAGAATTCACAAGAGTAGAAACGCTGGAATACAAAGCATATTTCTCAACATAAATGGTGACAATTTTATCAAATGTGATGGGAGTACGTGCCGAGAACCATTTTTCTTAGCTAAGAGTATCTTGAAATTACACATAGAGTGTCCTAGCTCATGACAATAATAGCACTCCACTTCATCAAAATTAAAACCCTCTGAATCAACAACCCGATTATTATGACCACTCCTTGAACCACCTCTAAATCCACCATGACTTACAAGATCACTAATGGAAACCAATGTATAAAGAGACTCGAGAGTCTCATTACGAAGAACACAATCAGATGTGTCTTGAAATCAAGAACTGGGTCGTAGGCCGGTTAAAAAACTCACAACATCTATTTTTCCCTTTTCTCTTTTTCATCACTTTCACATCACCATTTATGGGATGAAGAGTATTCAAGTCTTCATATAGCTTATGGAATTCCATAACGTGGGCGATAAGTGATTGGCTTGTTGTTCCCCATGATGAAAAGCATTATACACACTATAAATCTGAGACGTTCTTCTTTATAGAATACATAAAATTTAAATAGTCTATTATTTTCATAATAGACTCACAATGATCGAACAAAGGAATGACAAATGGTTCAATAGAGTTTTGATAACGCTACACGCGTCGTTCGGGGTCAAAGGAACTTCCTTTTTGTCGAGCAAGTTTTTCAACACCCTAGGCAGTGAACCAAATCGTTGTAGTGTAGTATTTGGGTAAGCCACGGGAATTGATATCATTCTCTAGGGGAATAGGAATGCTAGTGAGAAGTTACTACGCTAAGGTTAGGGTTGAGGAAAATTATTTTTTATCTTTTTATGTTTTTTAAGGAATGGAAAGGTACAAATCTCGGGGTTTGGATTTGGGGGTTGGTATTTCTACCGATTACTTTACTCGTCTAATTATCTAAACTAATTGTGTATGTAGTCTATGTCTAATTATTGTGTGCTCGTATGATGATTTAAAGATGTGTTTACTTAGGTTTTATTACTCCTTAACTATCTCCTATTGATGGTTGAATTGTCACGTCTGTTAATACAAATAAGCCGTAAAAACGTTTATTTATATTTTACGATCTTCTAATGTTTTGTCGATAACAAATGTAAAATCATTTTAACGAAACAAATAGAATACGTAAATAGTTTGAGTCAATAGTTTCCTAACACACTTACGTTTTCACATAAAACACTAAAACAAGTATAAGTGATTTTATGATTTAGATACATATGTACAACAACTAGTGTTTACATATTGGGTTAACATATACTTAAACTAAGTATACTAAAATGGGTAAAAACAAGTATATACTAAAATGGGTAAAAACAAGTATATACTAAAATGGGTAAAAACAAGTATATACTAAATGGGTAAAAACTAGCAAATGGTATTGACCCATAACCCATGGTTTTATATATACCACTTAACCAAGTTCATTGTATCCTTGAGATACATTGTATCTAGAAAGAAAACCATGGATCAACCCATAACCCATGACCCATAACCCATAACCAAAAATACCCATGGGCAAAGAGGAGCGTCCCACGGATCCCTAGCTTTGTGCTAGCCGGATCCCTTGTGGGAGGGATCCGCGGGATCCGGGGAACAGTAGAAAAATTTCTCTATAAATAGAGAGCCATTTCTTTCTTTCTACACACAACTTTACACACATACTTTCCCTAAGTATCATACCTCTCTAACCTCATATCCAAGTGATCTATGAAGTTTGTCTTTTGTTTTTGTGTGATTCTCTAGGTTCCTCTTAAAGGCGAGATCACCACCTCTTGAAGACGAGCAAACTCAAGTCCATGAGTTGCCATGCTTCGTCATCATCAAGACAACTAAGGTTCTCTTGTTGATAGTTCTTTCTTCCTCCGTAGATGTTGGGTTGAAGGCATTAGTGAATGATGCCGAAAGTGTCAAGATGAAAGCATTAGTGAAAGGTGCTTATTGTCCGTGTCAAGAGCATTAGTGAAGAATGCTAAAGGTGTCAAGACGAAGGCATTAGTGAAGGGTGCCAAGCGTTGTGTCAAAGGCATTAGTGAAGGATGCCTTAGAATCAAATCAAGTGGCATTTGGGAAGAATGCCTAGGTCGTATAATCGACGAGGTGCATCGTTATACATATAAGTATTTGTTTATTTTCAAGGATGGTGACATCCTTGATGGTGTTGTAATAAGGAGTGGATCTCCTTGATATTAGGTGGTGTGTTGTGAAGGGTAGTAGTTCCTCCATAGTAATGGAACTAGGTGCTTAGCCTAGTACCTAATAAAGGGTAGGCGACGTTGTGATAGGATTAGTTCTCCTTGGTGTGAAAGAACTCGGTGGTTAGCCTAGCATCGTATAAAAGGTAGGCGACGTTGTGTTAGGTGTGGTTCGCCTTGGTGTGAAAGAACTCGGTATTTAGCTTTGTACCGAAAAAAGGTGTAAGCGACGTTGTGAAGGCTTCTCCGCCATAAGGAGTTGGTGTAGTGTTTACGAACTCTCGAGTAGGTGACTCGGGGAGTGGAGTAGGGCAAGGAAGGTGTCCTTGTAGCCAAACCACTATAAATACTTGTGTCGTGGTGATGTGCTTCTTACTCTTCTTTCATTACACGTTTATATAACTATCTATCAACGTCCAACATAAACAACCAAATAGATTGACATAAGTCGATCTAAATATTTAAAAGGAAGTTTTAAATTGGTAAAACTATTCAACCCCCTTCTAGTTTTCCACAATTGGTATCAGAGCTTCGTTACCAAGTTTCTTAGAGTATGTTGTACTTTAAAAAACTTGATACGATCCGCGTATGTTTGAAAACTACAAAGAAGGATTTTTTTTTTCATATTTTAAAAATCATTATATTGTTTATTGTTGGACAATGATAGAATGCTCTAACATTTTCCTTGTTAAGCATTCTCCACACTTGGATTCGGAGTCACCAAGAAGATCATGAAGAATCTATCTAAATATTTATTTTCGCAAAAAGAATGTTTAGTGTTGTCCCTCTCACAACATGAATCTGGAGATTCCAAGAAAATCACAAAACATTTCATCTAAATATTTCTTTTCTTAAAAAAGAATATTTAGCAAAGGTATGATCGCTAATAACTTACTTTTTGATTTTACTATTATTAAAATCTTAGTCGCATGATTTATATCTATTAGTAATTACTTAAGTAGTTATCCATATTATAGTCATCATCAAAATAGTATTCTTCGACTAATTTGTATAGACTACATTACCAACTCGTAATAATGATATCTTGGTTATTCGATAACCTCAATCATTATTCATCACAAAGGATTTATTGACACTTCATCTATGTCAATAAATTTCCATGTGAAACTTCTTATATTATGATAAAATGGGATTTTATTATAATGTTTGAAAAGCTTCCCAAGAATTATGACTAATTCTTAAAAAGGGAACCTCATCTAATAGGAATAGTATTAAATCTTCAAAACTTCAAACCACAAGTTTTAGAGCCTTAACATCAAAACACTAGGCGTTTTAGAACTCCCAAACCAAAGTTATCAAGGAATGTTTGAGCTGACTTTTGCTGTCATGCCGGATCCCTTCGTTTATACTAGCCGGATCCCAAATGAGAGGGATCCGCGGGATCCGTGCAACAGAAGACAATATAAGCTAAAGAATGATCACTGTGGATGTTCCACAATTATACTCACCTCAAAGACTCACGAACAAGAACTCAGGTACTGTTCATAGGAGCAATTTGATCATTCCTCTTAAATTTAACAATCACTTGTGTAAGTACAATCTTCACTACATTGTTAATTTAATTCCTTGATTTCTAAGATTACAATTTCTTCATCTTTAAGAGTTGGGTTCAAATGGGTTTATCATAATTTGTCACCACATTGTTTTCTAAGATAATCTAAATCAAAGAATTAACATTGTTAATACAAATTAAACACATTTCTTGAACTCAACAAAGATGATGAGAGCAAAGTTGTGATCAAACCCTCTAGGTTACTATTCACAATTAACACCACATTGTGGTTGTATTGTTTAGGAACATCATGCCAAGCAACAAGCAACAAGATTACCAAGACACCGCTCACTACATACCCATGTACCATAGGAAAGATGGATTAAGTCCGGACGATAGGAAAGCCTTTAAGTTGCTTGAAAGGAGACTCTTTCATGAAGGTAGAGTTGTTGATCCATCATTTCTTGCTAATAACGCTACACGCGTCGTTCGGGGTCAAAGGAACTTCCTTTTCGTCGAGCAAGTTTTTCAACACCCTAGGCAGTGAACCTAATCGTTGTAGTGTAGTATTAGGGTAAGCCACGGGAATTCATATCGTTCTCTAGGGGAATAATGCTAGTGAGAAGTTACTACGCTAAGGTTGGGGTTGAGGAAGATTATTTGTTTTTATCTTTTTATATTTTTTTAGGAAAGGAAAGGTACGAATCTTGGGGTTTGGATTTAGGGGTTGGTATTTCTACCGATTACTCTACTTCTCTAATTATCTAATCTAAGGTGTATGTAGTCTATGTCTAATTATTGTGTGCTTGTATGATGGTTTAAAGATGTGTTTACTTAGGTTTTATTACTCCTTAATTATCTCTTATTGATGGTTGAATTGTCACGTCCTTATTCTTAATCGCGTTGTGTGTCTAAAGTCGTAGGGTATGCGTTTGTCCCTAACTCTTTGAACTTACCAAAGGGTCTCGTCTACAAAAACCTCTAGGAATTACAAACTCTAACTCTAAGGCACTCTTTGGATGGTTTAGCCTACAACTGCTCTAAATATTATAGTCCAAGGTTCACAAAGATCAATCAAGCATTAATTACACAACGAATGACTTATCGCATTACTAGATCCTTAACAATTAAGATAAGAGACAACCAATCAATATTCAATAATTAAGTTTCATATTCCCTAAGCAAACACACAAGTAAATTAGCCGGACATGGAGAACATGCAAGCATACACACAAGTAATTGAAGACATAATTGAATTAATGAAGTAAAACACTTATCTTGATGTAAGATAGGGTTTGGAACCCTAAAATACTGTACAAGACAGCCTTGGTTCGGTTTAGGTTTTTACTCCAAAAGACTACACACTAAAACTGAAAAATTTGGATTCTATATATAAGATTACAATTGCGACGGCGTCACCTTATGATTTGTGACGCCGTCGGGTCGCCGTCATTAGGGTTTCTTCTTGGCCACGTTAGGCTTGCGACGGCGTCACCTTGTGCTTGTGACGCCGTCCCCTTCAGTCTCTGACGCCGTCTGGATCAAATCTAGGCCGTCTGAGTTGCGACGGCCTACTCTTTTAAAGCCTGACACCGTCACTTGAAAATAAGCAATTTGGCTACTGTCCCATCGCAGAAGTGCTCCGACGGCGTCAGAGTTAAGCAGTTTGCCTTCAAGAGACCTAAAAAGTGAAAAGGAACGATATTAAGTAATAACGGATACAAAAGTGATCAAATAAGGGCTTAAACGACCCCTCAAAAAGGTACATTTTAAAACCTTATCAAATATCCCTACACTTGGTATTTGCTTGTCCTCAAGCAAATGTGCTTTTAGCCAATTAATTTATAAGTTAGGGGTCATGAAGCATTGGTTTAAAACAGTCCACAACACATATAAGCCCCGCAAAAGTCATAACAAGCACGAAAATTACATACTAGCACCTCACATGCGGTGTTTGGATACTCTCATCTCTCGGGTGTATATGAAATATAACAAGTTGGAAATGGAAGATAAACAATCATTAACTGGTCCTAGTACATAGATTACCATAAGCTTGAGAATAGATCAAACCTCCATCGCTTTGGCGTAAGCACCTAGGAAAGACTATCAAAGAGGTCTTTAAAGGGTTGTAACGTTAGGCTTACGGTAGGGAAACAAAGGGTTTGGTGGGATAGGCTATTTAGTGGTGGCAAGTCAAAAATCTCTATGTTACAAGCATACGAAGAATGGCGTTGCTAAGCCAAGACTCGACACTCTAAACTCTATATAACTGAAACAAACAAACATAAATTTAAAGGATAGATGTAGGATGGTAGCCTTTTTTTTTTTTTTTTTTTTTTTTTTTTGAGCACTCTATTTTTTTTTTCTTTTCTCTTTTTCTATTTTTTTTTTCGATTTTTTTTTTCATACACTTTTACTCTACCATCCTCTAAGGTAACATAAAAATGATAGGGATTTATAGACACATCCCTACACTTGAGTTTTTATTACTGTAACACTAATTTGACCCGAATTGAAAAGATCAAAACACTTGGGGTACGTTATTACGCAAATAAGGGAATTTAACGTTCCCTTCCAGTCATTTCATAAACTTTAACTTTTCCCATGAGTCCCAATCGTCCCAAAACTGTGTACAAAGGATATGACTCGACTTAGCAACTCATACAAGCAACTAGATAATTGAACTAAGGGTTTGGGGTGATCACAATAATGCACTAAAAGTGAGTGCATACAGGGTAGGCTAAGGCGATTTGGGTGTACATTTGGGGGTGGTGTGTAAATTGTGGAAAACTAGAAGGGGGGGGGGGTTGAATAGTTTTACCAATTAAAACTTCCTTTTAAACTATTTAGATCGACTTATGTCAATCTATTTGGTTGTGTATGTTGGATGTTGATAAACAAGCATATAAAGATATGTAATGAAAAGATAAGAGTAAGAAGCACAAAACCACAACGCGAGTATTTATAGTGGTTCGGCTACAAGGACACCTTCCTTGCCCTACTCCACTCCCCGAGTCACCTACTCGAGAGTTTGTAATCACTACACCAATCTCCTTATGGCGGAGAAGCCTTCACAACGTCGCTTAACCTTTTTCCGGTACAAAGCTAAATACCGAGTTCTTTCACACCAAGGCGAACCACACCTAACACAACGTCGCCTACCCTTTATACGGTGCTAGGCTAACCACCGAGTTCTTTCACACCTTAGGTGAACTACACCTTCACAACGTCGCCTACCCTTTATTAGGTACTAGGCTAAGCACCTAGTTCCATTGCAATGGAGGAACTACTACCACACTACACCAACGACTAATCCCAAAGGAGATCTACTCCTTTACAACATCATCAAGGACATCAATATCCTTGGATCTAATGCTAGTCTATCTAGTACATCGAAACACACCATATCGAATGTACATCTAAGGCACCTTTCACTAATGCCTTTGATTAGATCTACAAGACACCTTTCACTAATGTCTTTGATTAGATCTACAAGACACCTTTCACTAATGTCTTGTGTCTTCACTTCTAAGCACCTTTCACTAATGCTTCTTGTCTTGACTTCTAAGCACCTACCACAAGTGCTTATCCTATAGACGATAGATACCCTTCACTAATATCTTCGTCTTGACACTTGAGACATCTTTCACTAATGTCTTTAACACTACGCTTCTTTGAAGAAAGAAAGAGATCATCAACAAGAGGACTTCAATAGCCTTGATGATGAGGAAGCTTGGCAACTCATGGACTTGAGCTTGCTCGACTTCAAAGGTGGTGATCTTCCCTTTAAGAGGAACCTAAAAGATCACACAAACACAAAACTACAAACATAGATCTCTTGGATCTAAGGTTAGTGAGATTTAACTCAGGGGAGAAAGTATGTTAGAGAGGGGTGAGATATAATGAAGAAATGGCTCACTATTTATAGAGGAAAAACCTACTGTTTCCCAGGATCCCACGGATCCCTTCCACTTGGGATCCGGCTAGCACAAAGCTAGGGATCCGTGGTCCGCTCCTCTTTGCCCATGGGTATTTTTGGTTATGGGTCATGGGTCATGGGTTGATCCATGGTTTTCTTTCTAGATACAATGTACTTGGTTAAGTGGTATATATAAAACCATGGGTTATGGGTCAAAACCATTTGCTAGTATTTACCCTTTTTGTATATACTTGTATTTACCCAATTTAGCATACACTTAGTTTTTACCCCTTTTGGTATACTTAGTTTAAGTATATGTTTAACCCAATATGTAAACACTAGTTGTTGTACATATGTATCTAAGTCATAAAATCACTTATACTAGTTTTAGTGTTTTATGTGAAAGCGTAAGTGTGTTATAAAACTATTAGTTCAAACCATTTACGTGTTTTATTTGTTTCCTTAAAATGATCTTTCTTTTGTTATCGACAAAACATTAGAAGATCGTAAAATATAAATAAACGTTTTTACGGCTTATTTGTATTAACATAAACAATGCTCTTCATTGATATTCCGGAAAAACCGAAACATCACGAGAACCGCGAAAAGGATAGGCTCTGAGGGGTTAACTAGGGGTATCGTGTACTAAAGATGAGTACAACGCAAAGGTGTGGGGGAATTACTCAACCGATGTGGAAGAAGTAATTATATTACGGGTATCAAACAAGGGTTATCCTAATGCCTCTTATCATTTAGTTATTCCTAACTACACAAGTGTAGTCTTACTAGCGATCTCGGAATGCATCACAAAACAAGTTCTAGAATCTAATATAATACCGGTTCACAATCTAAGCATTAAAGATGAATGCTTTAATTCCTACTAATCTAAGAGCGATCCTCACATTTTAGGTGGAATTTAGGTGGTAAAGGGTTTTTGTGCTAATCATGTAACTTCCTATCCGTGAGACGCTTTTGTTAAGACTAATGGCCCACTCCTATATGTCATGAAAAATTTTAAATTTGGTGTCAAAATTACCCTAACCGACATTTTCTCATGGTTTATTACACAGATACAAATGGACAAAGCAAATAGTCAAGGATAAGCATAGTTTCAAAGTTCCCGTTTTATTTTCCCTCCCTACACTTAAACTAAACATTGTCCCAAATGTTCCCCGAAAGTATCAAAGTTATGATAATAGAAGGTAATGAAAAACGAAAGAAACTAATACTCCCCTGATTAGCTCGGTAGGATCCGTGTGTGAAGTAGTGGTTAAATCCTTTCCAAGAAGAATGTATGCGTGAAAAGATCCTTCCAATCTTATGTAACTTCTTCTTGATAAATTAAACCTGCACACTTGAAGAAAACAAACGAAACCTTCGCGTAAAATCGGCGGTAATAATATATATAAGACTCGACTAAACTAGGATATAATGCTTGTGGAATGGATGTTTACAGAATTTCTGGAAAATTAAGACCTGGAAAATTCCAAAAATTTATAAGTAGCTCAGAAAACGAGAAAAAAGTAATCTGTTGTTTTTACTCCTTCCTGACGCCGTCAGGTTATCCTGACAAAAGCTGGTCTGCGATTTTCTGGAAAAAATTCTGGAAAATTTACATCTTTAGAATCTGAAAAAATTTCTGTAAAACATCCATTATGACTCGATACAAGCATTTGACTCGAACAAACACACATATATATCTTTTAATTAATTGTTATTCTCATGTTTACGTTTCTTTTGAAAACGTATGTAATCCTCCCTACACTTATCTTTTATGTAAAATACCTTTATATGCAATTAAGACGAGGTTAAAAACAAAATAAAGCATTTTTACAAATTTAAACATGAGAATAAGCAATCACTAAAAGATATATGACACTAACAAGCAAACAATTAAGCATGGGTTGCCTCCCACGAAGTGCTTTTCTTTATTTATATGTCTTGTAGCTAGACTCGTAGTCATGCCCTTACGTTTTCTCGTTTTGCATTCTCAATGAGAATTCTATCATGTTGACAAAATTTTCATCGACTCTATATCTAGGCCCTAGGGTCAAGCAGTCCTTATAATAAAGCCTCCTTCTTTCCCACATAAATTTATAACCTTTTTCAACATCGTCCTTGCTTTTGTCCTCAAAAGCTTTGATGTTGTCTCGTTCAAAAATGGGTAGATGGCCATATTCATTTGTTTTCCAAGGCATCCTATAAGTGATCTCATCGGTTCCTTCCTTAAACCTAACCGTTCCATCATACTTGTTATGGCTCATCTTAGATATTTCAACAAACGGTTTTCCTAGCACTACTTGGGATAAGCTATAGTCAATGACGCATCCTATATCTTCTAGGACCACAAAATCAACTAGGTAGGTGAAATTTCCTATAAAGACATGTACATCCTTGACTCTTCCCACAAAGTTGCAAACTCCACCTGGATACTTAGGGTCTCTCCTAATATTAAGTCGATCATTCATAATGTCATTGTAGACAGCAGATGACATCACATTTATGGGAGATTCCGTATCTATGTAAGCATGGTCGACACTCCAATATCCGATCATACAAGGGATTTTTAGGTTCCAAGGATTTCCTCTCCTAATCTTTGGGCATATCCTAATGATAGGTGATCGGGGATTATCGATTATGTATCGATGGTAAGCAACCTCTTCCTTAGTGGGGTAAAGATTGAAATAAGCATTATCCTCTTCATTTACGTCTATCCTATGCAACTCACTAGGATCTTTGATTTCATCAATTATTTGGTTGCGAAGAGAGTTGAAGGACTGATGGTCAAGTGGTTGACTTGGGCTAGGTGAACAAAACTTAGCAAGAAAACGGGTAGTGAGATCTTCCCAACTTGAAATAGATCCCGTGGGAAGATGAAAAAGCCATTTACTAGCTTGTTTTCTTAAAGAGAATTGGAAGAGACGCAGACGCGTGGTCTCCCGAGTAGTAGCATCAAGGTCGATGGAATCGACGATTTTAAGGAAATCCTTAAGATGCTGATTAGGATCTTCGGAACGAAGTCCATGGAATGCACATCCGTTTTGCACCAACCGGATGGTGTCGGATTGCAGAGCCGTAGTTTGGGCTTGGTCGGGAAGCTCAATGGTGTTCCTATAGCCTAGGTGGCTTGGTCTCGAGTATTCACCAAGAGTACGGGCTCTTGGCTGGTCATTTGGTGGTGGGTTGATGAATGGTGGGTGGTTATCACCTTCCATGATGAAAAGTGATGGGGTTACGAACAAAGCTCACGAAGAAGGGGGATAGACTATGAGAAAGCTAAAAATGAGAAAAGTTTACTTGATAGGAATCAAGCAAAGAAACCTAAACGAGGTGGACTACTAACTAGCTATTCTATTCCCTGGCAGCGGCGCCAAAAACTTGATAACGCTACACGCGTCGTTCGGGGTCAAAGGAACTTCCTTTTCATCGAGCAAGTTTTTCAATACCCTAGGCAGTGAACCTAATCGTTGTAGTGTAGTATTAGGATAAGCCACAGGAATTGATATCGTTCTCTAGGGGAATAGGAATGCTAGTGAGAAGTTACTACGCTAAGGTTGGGGTTAAGGAAGATTATTTTTTTTTATCTTTTTATATTTTTTTAGGAAAGGAAAGGTACGAATCTCGGGGTTTGGATTTGGGGGTTGGTATTTCTACCAATTACTCTACTTCTCTAATTATCTAATCTAAGGTATATGTAGTCTATGTCTAATTATTGTGTGCTCGTATGATGGTTTAAAGATGTGTTTACTTAGGTTTTATTACTCCTTAATTATCTCCTATTGATGGTTGAATTGTCACGTCCTTAATCGCGTTGTGTGTCTAAAGTCGTAGGGTATGCGTTTGTCCCTAACTCTTTGAACTTACCAAAGGGTCTCGTCTACAAAAACCTCTAGGAATTATAAACTCTAACTCTAAGGCACTCTTTTGATGGTTTAGCCTACAACTGCTCTAAATGTTATAGTCCAAGGTTCACAAAGATCAATCAAGCATTAATTACACAACGAATGACCTATCACATTACTAGATCATTAACAATTAAGATAAGAGACAACCAATCAATTTTCAATAATTAAGTATCATATTCCCTAAGCAAACACACAAGTAAATTAGCCGGACATGGAGAACATGCAAGCATACACACAAGTAATTGAAGACATAATTGAATTAATGAAGTAAAACACTTATCTTGATGTAAGATAGGGTTTGGAACCCTAAAATACTGTACAAGACAGCCTTGGTTCGGTTTAGGTTTTTACTCCAAAAGACTACACCCGTCGGGTCACCGTCATTAGGGTTTCGTCTTGGCCACGTTAGTCTTGCGACGGCGTCACCTTGTGCTTGTGACGCCGTCCCCTTCAGTTTCTGACGCTGTCTGGATCAAATCTAGGCCTTCTGAGTTGCGACGGCCTACTCTTTTGAAGCCTGACACCGTCACTTGAAAATAAGCAATTTGGCTACTGTCCCGTCGCAGAAGTGCTCCGACGGCGTCGCATTTAAGCAGTGACGCCGTCCCCTTGTATTTCAGCAGCTTGAGTGTCTCGATTCTTGACTTTGGCCATTTTCTTCGTATATCCGCGCCTTTGCGTCCAAATAAGTGCCATTCCAGCAATTTGCCTTCAAGAGACCTAAAAAGTGAAAAGGAATGATATTAAGTAATAACGGATACAAAAGTGATCAAATAAGGGCTTAAACGACCTCTCAAAAAGGTACATTTTAAAACCTTATCACTTGCAAATACCGACATAAGGGAAGTATTTGGAACTATTGGGTTTGATTGTTTATTTGATATAAACGAGCAAATTTGCCAGGTCTTTGTGCTTGAGTTCTACAAGACAATGGGTATAATTAGAAATAATGATGGGTCCATCTCAATTGAATTCACCATAAATGGACATGAATACACTCTTTCACTTGAGGAGTTTGGAAGAATAATAGGGGTTCCATATGACGGGGTTTGCATGTATTCTAATGAGTGGTCGTTAGAGGAGATACACTCTATGGTTGATCATCACGAAATTTATCACGCGACAATCCCGGAAGCAACCATGGTAAGGGACACTGTGTTTATGCCAAGAGCATCCCCATCAAGGGTTACTAGGAAGTCGAAATTGATCTATAGGGATCCTTTCCAAATGGAGCTCTCGGAGATGTACGCGTTGTATAGAAAATGGGAAGATGTGATAAGGGAGAATGTGGTGTGTCTAGTAGGAAACAAGGATCACCCCAACGCATGTCTAAGCTTCATGATCTATTGTCTAGTGACCGAGACTCGCTTCAACATTGCCTACTACATGGTCAAGAGAATGGCAAGTGTAAGAAGCATAAACAAGATGGTGCTCCCGTATGCAATGCTCCTAACCCGTCTTGCTAAATTCATCTTTGCATTAGATTCTTCTCCACAAACCTATGACCATAGCTTTTGCAACAAGGTTATGGTACCATTGACCGAGGGAAGAACCACAAGGTTTATGGTAGATGGCAAGAGGCCTCACCCACCCAGCATTTGAACCAGCTGGATCCCTCCCAGAAGGAAACCGTGGGATCCGTGGCATCTGATATGCAATGCAGATTTTCTTACATCAAAATAGTCTACTAGATCACCTCACACGAGTCAAACATAAGATACTAGAGCCAACTAAGTCTTCCTCAAATAGTTGAAAACCTCACTCTCATCCATGACTTACCTAGGATATATTTCGAAATATTTTTGATTTATCAACTCGTCAAAACTCACCATAATTCCGCTCCAACACTCACACATTATCTATCACGTCTGATAGCACTTAGTTTGGTCTATTCTTCAATTTTAGCAAATTGATCTTAATCATCTTTGACTCAAAATTAGGCTCAAAAATAGTTTTTCATTTTTTCTTTATTTTCAAAGATTTTAGTAAATTTTTCTTAGGTCATCATCTGATTTCTAGGACTTGTTACCACCATTTCTCCATATCAAATTAAATGGTATCCTTGTCAAACACTTAGTTAGACTACCCAAAGTCAATTTTCTTGCCCAAAACCATCATTAAGCACCATCACTTATTATGCTTGAGGATTTGAGATATCCAACAGCTAAAGACTTCAAAATTAAGTCAAAACCTTGAAATCCATTGATAATAAACCTTACAAAAGCATAATCATTTCACCTAAAACCTGTCTGACAGCCGGATCCCTGGTCTTTAACCAGGCGGATCCCTGCTGAGAGGGATCTGCGGGATCCGTAGCTGCAGAAAGCCTCAATCAGCTTCCAAATTCAATTTTAAGTTACCTTTGGTTCTCTAACGACTTTTAGCATTCATTTATTATCCTCCTAGAGCTGATCAAAACCTTAAGAGCATGCTTAGTCCTCTAAGTGGCCAAGAATTTAATTTCCTAATTCAAATTATCCTTTATAAACCAAACAACCTTAGGTTTAAGGCACCATCCTCACTTACCCTTCAAAAATTAGCAATTAGAAGCTTACATTAGCATCATCATCACCATGACTAAGGCTCTTAGCAACAACTCCTCAACCATAGGATCATCCAAAAGAAAGAGTCAAATGATCCATGAAATCTCATCCACCGAAATATCCCTCATTAGAGATAATGATACTAGAACCCCATCTCACCAAACTCATCCAACAAAGGCTAAGAGAACCGCAAGGATTAGCATCAAACCTTTCGGACTAGAAAAAGGATCATCTAGTTCAAAACCAAACTTGACTAGTTCTAGCAAGCCATCAAAACCCTCATTCATTAAGCATGGACTACACTCCTTGAATGAGCCTCTCCCTCACCCAAACATATACTCATTGGATCATTCACCACCAAGAACCTCCCATTCACCAACCTTTTCATTGAATAGCGAACCACCAACAACACCAATTAGCCCATCATGGGAGACAAGGAACAACCTTGATCATATGGAAGAAGTTCCACTACCACCCTCATTTTTAGAACCTCTTCCTACTTCTCAAAATGAAGACCCACAATCACACATAGAGCCTCCTCAAAATATCCATTTCCCTCCGGGTCCAAACCAAGACAATAATTGTCTAAATTGTCTAATCACTCAAGGACTTGTTCAAGAAGCACGAAATGAAACACATTTCATGTTTAATCATCTTCTTGAAAAGTTGGATCAAATCAACAAGTCCACTCATCCTTAGACTCAAGCACATTGTAGCGTTTTTAAGTCTAGTAACTAGTTAGTATTAAGTGGTACTTGTATGTCCTAGTTCATTCTCTTATTTTTAGAGATTTGTTTGGTTATCTCTTGTTTTATTGAATGAATATTTATATGCTATGATTATTTTGTGCGTTGTGCTTGTTATTCACACATATATCATCTCTTGATTAGCATTGTTTGACACATCTTCACTGCTGAAGAAACTGTCACCAGATAGCCGAATCCCTCCAAAATGCCTAGCCGGATCCCTCCAAGAAGGGAATCGTGGGATCCGTGGTACAGAAGCACAAATTTCTACTAACTTGAGTTTTTAATTGCAGGAAATTGTGCACTATACTCTTGTTTTCTAACCTTTACTTTGTAGATTTTCAAAATGACACATGAAGATCTTGACACCATAAAGCTAGGGGGAGCTTTGTGTCAAACGATATTGCAAAAACATTTGCAACTTAATCCGATTTTGGATTATACTTCATGACACCCCATTGCAACTTTTCAATCTTCAAGGGGGAGCACGCTTTCGTCACTTAGACGAACCATTTGCAAACATATTTGCAAACACATTAGTTTATTTACGTTATGTACTTGACGCCCTCTCAAAGGGATGGACTCGTCAACGGGGAGTTAAGACGAGTACCATTCCCGTCACTTGCCCTCCTAACATTTTCTTTTACATATTGTTCTTATAAAAATTGTGTTAGTTTCTTTTAACACTTTTTGTTTCGACAAAAAGGGGGAGAAGAAAGTAAAAACTACTAATTCAAATTTGCTACGAATTTTAGTTTTTCTTAAAATAATTTTATGTTTTGTCATCAACAAAAAGGGATAAATTGTTAATACAAATAAGCCGTAAAAACGTTTATTTATATTTTATGATCTTCTAATGTTTTGTCGATAACAAATGTAAAATCATTTTAACGAAACAAATAGAATACGTAAATAGTTTGAGTCAATAGTTTCCTAACACACTTATATTTTCACATAAAACACTAAAACAAGTATAAGTGATTTTATGATTTAGATACATATGTACAACAACTAGTGTTTACATATTGGGTTAACATATACTTAAACTAAGTATACTAAAATGGGTAAAAACAAGTATATACTAAAATGGGTAAAAACAAGTATATACTAAATGGGTAAAAACGAGCAAATGGTATTGACCCAATAACCCATAGTTTTATATATACCACTTAACCAAGTTCATTGTATCCTTGAGATACATTGTATCTAGAAAGAAAACCATGGGTCAACCCATAACCCATGACCCATGACCCATAACCAAAAATACCCATGGGCAAAGAGGAGCGTCCCACGGATCCCTAGCTTTGTGCTAGCCGGATCCCTTATGGGAGGGATCCGCGGGATTCGGGGAACAGTAGAAAATTTCCTCTATAAATAGAGAACCATTTCTTCCTTTCTACACACATACTTTCCCCAAGTATCATACCTCTCTAACCTCAGATCCAAGTGATATATGTAGTTTGTCTTTTGTTTTTGTGTGATTCTCTAGGTTCCTCTTAAAGGCGAGATCACCACCTCTTGAAGACGAGCAAGCTCAAGTCCATGAGTTGCCATGCTTCGTCATCATCAAGACAACTAAGGTTCTCTTGTTGATAGTTCTTTCTTTCTCCGTAGATGTTGGGTTGAAGGCATTAGTGAATGATGCCGATTGTCCGTGTCAAGAGCATTAGTGAAGAATGCTAAAGGTGTCAAGACGAAGGCATTAGTGAAGGGTGCCAAGCATTGTGTCAAAGGCATTAGTGAAGGATGCCTTAGAATCAAATCAAGTGGCATTTGGGAAGAATGCCTAGGTCGTATAATCGATGAGGTGCATCGTTATACCTATAAGTATTTGTTTATTTCCAAGGATGGTGATATCCTTGATGGTGTTGTAACAAGGAGTGGATCTCCTTGATATTACGTGTTGTGTTGTGAAGTGTAGTAGTTCCTCCATAGTAATGGAACTAGGTGCTTAGCCTAGTACCTAATAAAGGGTAGGCGACGTTGTGATAGGATTAGTTCTCCTTGGTGTGAAAGAACTCGGTGGTTAGCCTAGCACCGTATAAAGGGTAGGCGACGTTGTGTTAGGTGTGGTTCGCCTTGGTGTGAAAGAACTCGGTATTTAGCTTTGTACCAGAAAAAGGTGTAAGCGACGTTGTGAAGGCTTCTCCGCCATAAGGAGTTGGTGTAGTGTTTACAAACTCTCGAGTAGGTGACTCGGGGAGTGGAGTAAGGTAATGAAGGTATCCTTGTAGCCGAACCACTATAAATACTTGTGTCGTGGTGATGTGCTTCTTAATCTTTATCTTTCGTTACACGTTTATATATTGTAGGATCGATAATATTATTGTGTTGATGATTCGGGTGGTCTTGGATGATCAAAATACATGTTTACCATTTTAGAGAGAGAAAGTAGAGAGAGGGAGTTTCTTGCTAGAGAGTTGCTTTGTAAATTATAGAATGTTAGATTGAGAAGCTCCATCCCTTCCATGGATGGAAGGTGTATTTATAGTTACACATTACACGACCTCCTATCGGCCTGTGGATCAGGTATACAGTAGGTAAAGACCCGTCCTTCCTCCACGGTGTTACACTAAACTATTCTATGCTACTGACTAACTAATGAACTATTAAATAACGTAAACAATGACAAATCTATGAGCTAACATATGCTAGACCATTATTGGGGTGACCGACTCTTTAACATGGAATTTCCAATTCCTAACAATCTCCCCCTAAGGGAGGTCACCCCATGAAATACATTTTGCATCCTAGCATTATTTCTATGTCTTTAGTTCTTGAGCTCGTAGACTTCAATTCTTCAATTCTGCAATCTTTGTGCTTAAGCAGTGATTCTTCCAAGTACGCATAGATTAGTACTTTAAGTGGAGGCCTTTGAACTGATCCACATCTTTGATGATCTTCGAGCTTTCATTGAGATCATCAGCCACATTAAATCTCTGGATCACCCTTTATTGTGTTGCCATCATGTGAAGTTGTGACTTTCGGACCGACATGCTCACACTTTTGAATCATGACATCTTTCCATCAGAGTAGCGGAAGCTTTACTGGCTCATGATATTTGCAGCAGCGTAGCAGAAACATAGTATAAAAATATCAGAGCCAGGTTTTGTAGATATGCACCAGTCATGATTTCTTCAATTAAGTGTGGATGCTGTGAGCATGCGGCTTTGGATTGAATCCTCAATTCTGATCAGCTGCAACAGTCCAAATGTACGTGCAAACAACAATTAGCAATAAAACACACAAAAGTGTCTTTGATCACTTTCGTTGAATTGAGGTACACGGCCCACGGTTCCCCGTTGATCAGTACAAGTACTGCCTGTGATCAGGTAGGATTCCTAAGAATCTCCTTGACAGGGTTTCGCAGCTGTTCTAGCTGTTCTCAAACCGGAACGTCTCAAAGAAGACAACACGGAGTGAGTGAACCAGCGAATTGAGATTCACTGATTGATGAAAAATTGATTTGAAAAACAATCGCGTATTGCTTAAAAGAAAGAGTTTTGCAATACGACGAAGGTTTTATAAGAAAGATCAATTTTCAATCATAAATACTTTTTGTATTTGAAAAGAGTACACATTCGATGTGCTAGATAAAAGAAGAGATTCGCACATCGAACGGTTTTTCCAAAAGTATTTTTTCAATCAGAGATACTTTTTGAATTTGAAATATGAATACACATTCGATGTGCTAGAGAAAAGAAGATTTGCACATCGAACTGTTTTTCCAAAAGTATTTTTCAATTCATTTCCTGGACCAAGGTTGATTCAAGAATGAATCTCCCCATTGTTTCTATCCAGTTGTCACAAGCTTGATCTTTTGAAAAGATCTCACATGTCACCCACCAAGAGCTTGTTTGATGTTGGCTCTAGAAGGATTTCCATCTTCATCGTGAATACTTTTACATATCACTCGGATGTTCTGGCAATACCACAAGGATAATGCGTAGGACTCTTAATATATTCTTACTTTCCACATTGTGTGAAACAGAAAGACTTCATGAATTTTGTGTCCTAATGAGATATTGTGGATGATCTCTTAGCTCTAGACTCAATAGTGCACATTTGGTTCCTATGCCTGAGACTAGGGAGAGGGTCTCCTTCTTCAATATCAACAATCTCTAAGAGAAAGTCGATAGATAATGTCGGTTCCCCGTGAGAATGAAACAAGTCCTTTTAAGAGGAACTTGAGTAGCTTGGGAAGTTTAGTGCAGTGCGTCACTGGGTCCATGACGTCTTGTCTTCAATACCAGTGTTACCTTAGTAACCACCAGTAGCATATGAATTGAACCCGGTTTCTGCCCTAAGGTTGAATTGATGGAGGGCTATTTCTTTTCACCCTTTTCTCATTCATTTCTTTTTCATTGTTCAACCCCTTCAGTGCTTACCGAGACTTCATTACTAGAACCTTGTTGGGTTTATTCCAGTACTAGCTCTGTCTCAGTCCGCACTCTTCCCATTTCTCATTTTTCTCCTTTTTTCAATATACCTAAGGACTCTACACTATCTAGTGGATTGTCCCTGGGTAGATCCCTCCGGTTCTGGTGGATCGTGGGAACTAATACCTAACCTAACCATCCTTATAACACCATGCATAAAGTAAATTGGTCGGTCTTTTGGTACAGTTCATTCTTCCTTAAAACCAATTGAAAAATCATTTGGAAAATCAATCAAGGTACTTGTGATATAAAATCAAAGCATTTTGTACCTTAATAGTTTTGATCATTTAGAAATGCTCCCCCTCAACATGTGCATATGATTAGTAAATTGTTTATCACATGGAGGCAAGAGTTCTTTTGAAATAAATTCTTGATCACAATTTCCATGGAAAAAGCCACTTGATTTTCTTTGGTAAATTCTCCCCCTCAATATGTGCATAGGATATTTTAAATCATTTTATCACATAGAGGCAAGAGTTCTTTTGAAGTACTTTTCACTATCACAAAAGCCATTAAGAAACCATTTGCTCCCCCTCAATATGTGCTTCGAGATTCGAAAGCGTTTAGCACATATGAGAGAGCAGCCTGCACATTTTCATCAAATCGATCATCATTTATCACATTTCATTATTAAATCACAAATTCTCCCTCGATCAAAAATATCAAACCCTTTGAGATTTTGGATCCCAAGTGATTTAATAAGGTTTAGAAAACATGGGAGAAAATGTGCCTGATTTAAAAACTCATCTTGTTTTTTGGATAAATCCTCCTCCTCAATAATGTGCATCATATATTGAAATCGTTTGGCACATGGAGGCAGGAGTGCCTTTAAAGGACTAAAACCAATTCCATTTAAACAGATTTGATATTTAAATCACAATCTCTCCCCCGATCAAAAATTTCAAACCATTTGAGATTTGTGATCCCAAAAGATTTAAATCATTTAGAAAATTTTGGGGAAAGACGTGGCAAGATTTGATTTTGAAAAATGATGGATAAGGATCAATATAAGACATTAAAGATTGTTAGTGTAGGTATGATAGTTTTTAAGAGATCTTTTAAGTAAAACAAAACAATTTCACAATCAAAGAAGAACAAAAAAAATTTCATTTTGAAAGACCTTGATTCTAAAGAAAAAAATCATACCATGACATAACATTAAATCTTTAGATCACCACTTTATAACGTACGAACGGACTTTTATGAAGAAATATCGTTTGAAAATATTTTATTTTAAATCACTCTCCCCCTCAATCGATGACCGTAGTCGATGATTGAGTGACTTAGGTTTTGATAAAAAAGAAGTCCGGTGATTTTCAAAATTAAGTCCAATTTATTTTCAAAACAATATTTTCCATTTTCAAAACAATTTAATCAATTTTATTCAAAATTGTTGGAGAATGGTATCCTGTACAAAGATACGTTAGGTGGTTGAGAAGCTTCTGTTGTTGCTGTAGGGCTTGGAAGAAAAACCGTCTGCTGATGCAGTGAGAGTTTTTACGTTGCATTTTTAATGCCAACTGAGGTCCAATTAAGCTCCGTTTCTTCAATCACTTAGAAGAAAACCATCTGCTGATGCAGTGAGACCTCTTACGTTGCATTTCATGCCAACTCTCCATTGAAGTCTAATTAAGCTCCGTTTCTTCATTTGTCAACCCAAGATCTAGTTACCCTTTCCTTTCGGCATCCAATCATCTTTAATTGTGGGATCCGGATCGGGAACATTCTTATATACCAATATACCTGCATACGTTAGTGAACACACTTACAGATATATGGTGGTTGACATCATCCAAACAACAATCGACTAATTCAAGTCAATTCAACATATCAATCAGTTCATATAAGGTATGGAAATAATGTGTTCCTCAAACTCTAATCATCTAATCCTAACAATCTTATCCTAGGCACCTAGTCCTTCAATGTAGGTTAACATCATTTATAATTAAGCACATTAGGATAATTAGATAAGTCCGATAGATGATATAAATTTGAAAAGATTATCCCCCTCAATCAATGACTTATTTTCTAAAAAGATTAAAAGCGCTGAAGTCATTGATTGAGTTTTCAATTTTTACAAAAACTCTGAAACTGATTAATTTAATAGCAACTCATTTACCACCATTTTGAAAAACAACAAATATTTTCCTGAAGAATTTTAGACGGAAAAACATTTGTGTAGGAACAGCAGTCTTTTTGACGACATGCTTTCCTTGTTTTGTTTTAGGATAAGTGCATGAGATTTAAGATTGTTTTAGCGCAGCACTTTCCTTCCCTGAAAAGCGGGTTGCTATCTGAAATAATAGCAAACCATAGTTTTAAGCACGGGTTACAGTCTGAAGTAACTACAAGCCATAGTTTGTGACATGTTTTGAAAAGAATATTTACACCTCCTGCTCGAACTTCATCTATAGTCCCGTGCCATTATTGAATGACATTTCTAAGACCGCAGATATTATCGATACCAGAAGACATGTCTTGAAGAACATATTTTTGGTATTTTTGAAATTTTCTGATTTTTATGGATTTTTTAAGGTTTTATATTTTTCTATTTTGTTTTTCTGAAAAATATATACAAAGATAGTAGATGATATAGTTTAAGAAGGATGACAATACGAGTACCGAGATAAGGATATCGAACAGCCCCGTTGTAGAAGATAGAAGTCATCATCTCTTAAACATTCACCACCAAAGCTTCCGAGGCTCCAGAATAGAAGAAAGAACATGAGCCTATGAGAAAGAGAGACATTGGCAGCTTCCCCCAAACCGAAAATCCTTGTGATGAGCAGATTCGAAGCTCTATTTCAAGCTTGCCTTAGCCAGGTGCACCGATAAGCACACCATTATCATAAATCCCGCTGCTCCTTTTAAGAACGATAATCGAGGATCTCCATTCGGGGTTATATCATGAAGTAGAAGAACAGCAACGTATCATCCCACATTTGAATACCTCTTCTCAAATTCCTTTTCCACTGAAGTCTGAAGCAATCCATTCCGAAAGGTGTCAAGAGAACACTTCCCCCGAGTAGTTGAATTGATGCAGTCAATCTCTTAGACTAGAGCTCACGAACCCGAATACACATACCCGAACACAAAGAAACTTATTGATAAGGTTTTAAAAGGTACCTTTTTGAGGGGTCGTTTAAGCCCTTATTTGATCACTTTTGTATCCGTTATTGCTTAATATCGTTCCTTTTCACTTTTTAGGTCTCTTGAAGGCAAAATGCTGAAATGGCACTTATTTGGACGAAAAGGCGCGAATATACAAAGAAAATGGCCAAAGTCAGAATCGAGACACTCAAAGCTGCTGAAAACATAAGGTGACGGCGTCAGGTGTTAAACGTGGCCAAGACGGCCTAAATGCAATCCAGACGGCCTAAATGCAATCCAGACGGCGTCAGAAGCTGAAGAGGACGGCGTCACAAGCATAAGGTGACGCCGTCGCAAGTCTAACGTGGCCAAGACGAAACCCTAATGACGGCGACCCGACGGCGTCACAAAACATAAGGTGAAGCCGTCGCAGATGTAATCTTATATATAGAATTTGAATTTTTCAGTATTAAGTGTGTAGTCTTTTGGAGTAAAAACCTAAACCGAACCAAGGCTGTCTTGTACAGTATTTTAGGGTTCCAAACCCTATCTTACACCAAGATAAGTGTTTTACTTCATTAATTCAATTATGTCTTTGATTGATTGTGTGTATGCTTGCATGTTTACCATGTCCGGCTAAATTACTTGTGTGTTTGCTTAGATATATGAAACCTAGTTGTTAATTATTGTTAGGTTGTCTCTTATCTTAATTGTAATTGGCTTAGGAGTGCAACTAGGCTATCATTGTGTTTAATACTTGATAAATCTTTGATAGTTTATGAATGACTTATTGGATTTCGTTTACTACACTTAAAGGTGATTTCAAAGAGTTAGGGAATGCACACCTTACGACCTTAGAAAACACAACGCGTTAAGAATAAGGACGTTTCAATTCAACCATCAATAGGAGATAACTAGGGAGTAGTAGCATCTAGGTAAACACATCTTTAACTATCATACGATCAAAAAACAATAGACATAGACTATCCTCACCTTAGCTTAGTTAATTAGATTAGATAAGTAGAAGTAATCGGTAGAAATACCAAACCCCCAAATCCAAACCCCGAGATTCGTACCTTTCCATTTCCTAAAAAACATAAAAATATAAAAAATAATCTTCCTCAACCCCAACCTTAGCGTAGTAACTTCTCACTAGCATTCCTATTCCGCTAGAGAACGATATCAATACCCGTGACTTACCCTAATACTACACTACAACGATTAGGTTCACTGCCTAGGGTGTTGAAAAACTTGCTCCACGAAAAGGAAGTTCCTTTGACCCCGAACGAAGCGTGTAGCATTATCTAGTTTTTGGCACCGCTGCTGGGGAATAGAATAGCTAGTTAGTAGTCCACCTCGTTTAGGTTTCTTTGCTTGATTCCTATCAAGTAAACTTTTTTCTCATTTTTAGCTTTCTCGTAGTCTATCCCCCTTCTTCGTGACCTTTGTTCATAATCCCATCACTTTTCATCATGGAAGGTGATAACCAACCACCACTCATCAACCCACCACCAAATGACCCGCCAAGAGCCCGTACTCTTGGTGAATACTCGAGACCAAGCCACCTAGGCTATAGGAAAACCATTGAGCTTCCCGACCAAGCCCAAACTACGGCCCTGCGATCCGACACCATCCGGTTGGTGCAAAACGGATGTGCATTCCATGGACTTCGTTCCGAAGATCCAAATCAGCATCTGAGGGATTTCCTCAAAATTGTCGATTCCATCGACCTTGATGCTACTACTCGGGAGACCATGCGCCTGAGTCTCTTCCAATTCTCTCTAAGGGACCAAGCTAGTAATTGGCTTGAACGACTTCCCGCCGGCTCCATCTCAAGTTGGGATGATCTTACCTCTCGCTTCCTTGCTCAATTTTTCCCACCGAGGAGAACCACTAAGCTTAGGAATGACATCTTGATGTTCCAACTACGTCAAGGTGAATCTCTGTACGAAGCATGGACTCGATTCAAGGACTTACTTCATAAAGTCCCTCATCACGGCATTGATCTTTGGCTCCAAGTCCAAATTTTTTATGATCATGTCAACTTCCCCACCAAGCGATCCATTGACCAAGCGGCCGGTGGAAAACTTAGTGATCTTACCGCAGAAGAATCGTGGGGTACAATAGAGGACCTTGCCCTCTATGAAAACGAATGTTGGAATGACCCCCCGTGAGTTGTCCAAAACTGATAAGGCAGTCTCTTTGCCTCCCGTTGACTCACAACCTTCCAATCGTAGGATGCTCGAACTTGAAGATCAAGTCAAATTCCTAATGAGCTCCTACGAGACTCCTAAGCTCGAGCCTAATAACTTTGGAAAATCCTACAACAACCCTCCAAACACCAAAACTTCCACTAGTCTTGAGGGAATGGTGTCCAAATTCATGTCATCTCAAGAAGCTCGATTGACACAACTTGAAGCCGATTTCAAGCAACGACAAAGCGAGATGACAACCAAGCTCGAAACCCTCTTAAAAGCCTTCAATGGACAAAGGGATGAAATACAGGAAAAAATGGCGGAGATGATGGACTTAGTGAAAGAGTCCACTAAGACGAAGATTCCCGAGAAAGTGCTAGTGAGGAACGATGAGCACGTCACCCCCACTTTTCCTGTTAACGCCATTTCCATTGCTTCCGATGAGGATGGAGCAGTTGAGAAAAAGGAGCCTGAGAGCAGCAAGGATAATAAGGATAAGAATGAGGCTCGGACTGATGATGAACCCAAATTCATCAAGCATTACCTTAAGCATGAGATCAATAAGAAAACAATCGTTAACCAAGTGAAAAACTTTAGGTGCAATGATGTTCTTAGGAAAGCCCTCTTAGGTGAAATAGGAGAGGAAGAATATGACACCATTCCTATTGGACCTATGTACGAGTCGATTATGAGAAAGCCAGTAAATAAGAAGCAAGAGATCTCTGGGAACTTTGTAATTCCATGTAGCATAGGTGACTTAGAGAACCTAAATGCCTTGGCCGACTAGGGATCCGATGTAAACATAATGCCGCTGTCAGTCTATAATAAATTGACTAAGGAGGAACCGACCAAGACCAATCTTAGACTTTCCTTAGCAAATCATTCGTATGTTTATCCCATAGGAATAGCGGAGGATGTCTTAATTGAGGTTGCCAATATTGTTTATCCGGTAGACTTCGCAATTGTAGACATTGAGGAAGATAAAAACCTGCCATTAATCCTGGGAACACCTTTCCTGACCACCGCCAAGGCAACCATCAAATGCGGTGAAGGGATTATGATACTCAAAAGTGGAAAAGGACAAGTTAGGATACCTATTGTTCCGAGATATCCTTTGAAGATTATGGAGAAGGTAAAAGATAAGAATTCGCAGGTCTCCAATAATGCCGTTAAGAAGAAAATGGCTGAATGGGAAAAAGGGCTTAGAGAATTCATGGTTCAAGGGTTAAATGCGACATTGTGAAAACGTGATAAAAAGTTAGGAAATAACTATACCACAATACCACAAAACCAAAAGAACCCTAAGGAATTTTTGAATGGAGAAAAGGTGCTTTTGTATAAATCAAGAATAAAGGCATTATGGGGAAGGAATAAGCCAAGATGGTTTGGACCTTATACGGTGAAAGAAACTAATCTAAAAAATAAAACCGTTATTATACTAGACGATGTTGGAAGAGAATTCACGGTGAGCATACAACGTCTACAACCTTATGAGGAAGGCTTAATGGAAGAAAAGAAGGACGACAATGAAGTCACGTAGGGGCACGACTACGAGTCTAGCTACAAGACTCATAAATAAAGAAAAGCGCTTCGTGGGAGGCAACCCATGCTTAATTGTTTACTTGTTAGTGTCATATGTCTTTTATTGATTGTTTATTCTCATGTTTAAATTTGTAAAAATGCTTTATTTTGTTTTTAACCTCGTCTTAATTGCATATAAAGGTATTTTACATAAGGGATAAGTGTAGGGAGGATTACACACGTTTTCAAAAGAAACGTAAACATGAGAATAACAATTAACTAAAAGATATATATGTGTGTTTGTTCGAGTCAAATGCTTGTATCGAGTCATAATGGATGTTTTGCAGAAATTTTTCCAGATTCTAAAGATGTAAATTTTCCAGAATTTTTTTCCAGAAAATCGCAGACCAGTTTTTGTCAGGATAACCTGACGGCGTCAGGATCGCAACCTGACGGCGTCAGGAAGGAGTAAAAACAACAGATTACTTTTTTCTCGTTTTCTGAGCTACTTAAATTTTTTTGGAACTTTCCAGGTCTTAATTTTCTAGAAATTCTGTTAACATCCATTCCACAAGCATTATATCCTAGTTTAAATCGAGTCTTATATATATTATTACCGCCGATTTTACGCAAAGGTTTCGTTTGTTTCTTCAAGTGTGCAGGTTTAATTTATCAAGAAGAAGTTACATAAGATTGGAAGGAGCTTTTTACGCATAAATTCTTCTTGGAAAGGATTTAACCACTACTTCACACACGGATCCTACCAAGCTAATCAGGGGAGTACTAGTTTCTTTCGTTTTTAATTACCTTCCATTATCATAACTTTGATACTTTCGGGGAACATTGGGGACAATGTTCAGTTTAAGTGTAGGGAGGGAAAATAAAACGGGAACTTTGAAACTATGCTTATCCTTGATTATTTGCTTTGTCCAATTGTATTTGTGTAATAAACCATGAGAAAATGTCGGTTAGGGTAATTTTGGCACCAAATTTAAAATTTTTCATGACAGATAAGAGTGGGCCATTAGTCTTAACAAAAGCGTCTCACGGATAGGAAGTTGCATGACTAGCACAAAAAAACCCTTTACCACCTAAATTCCACCCAAAATGTGAGGATCGCCCTTAGATTAGTAGGAATTAAAGCATTCATCTTTAATGCTTAGAGTGTGAACCGGTAGTATATTAGATTCTAGAACTTGTTTTGTGATGCATTCCGAGATCGCTAGTAAGACTACACTTGTGTAGTTAGGAATAACTAAATGATAAAAGGCATTAGGATAACCCTTGTTTGATACCCGTAATATAATTACTTCTTCCACATCGGTTGAGTAATTCCCCCACACCTTTTGCGTTGTACTCATCTTTAGTACACGATACCCCTAGTTAACACCTCAGAGCCTATCCTTTTCGCGGTTCTTGTGATGTTTCGGTTTTTCCGGAATATCAATGAAGAGCATTGTTTACACCCCACCCTCAAATATACACCCAAATCGCCTTAGCCTACCCTGTATGCACTCACTTTTAGTGCATTATTGTTATCACCCTAAACCCTTAGTTCAATTATCTGGTTTCTTGCATGAGTTGCTAAGTCGAGTCATATCCTTTGTATACAGTTTTGGGATGATTGGGATTCATGGGAAAAGTTAAAGTTTATGAAATGACGGGAAGGGAACGTTAAATTCAAATTCCCTTTGTTTGCATAATAATGTACCCCAAGTGTTTTGATCTTTTCAATTTGGGTCAAATTAGTGTTAGAGTAATAAAAACTCAAGTGTAGGGATGTGCCTATAAATCCCTATCATTTTGATGTTACCGTAGAGGATGGTAGAGTAAAAGTGTATGAAAAAAAAAAAACATACGGGCTACCATCCTACATCTATCCTTTATATTTATGTTTGTTTATTTCAGTTAGCTAGAGTTTAGAGTGTCGAGTCTTAGCTTAGCAACGCCATTCTTCGTATGCTTGTAACATAAGAGATTTTTGACTTGCCACCACTATATAGCCTATCCCACCAAACCCTTTGTTTCCCTACCGTAAGCCTAACGTTACAACCCTTTAAAGACCACTTTGATAGTCTTTCCTAGGTGCTTACGCCAAAGCGATGGAGGTTTGATCTATTCTCAAGCCTATGGTAATCTATGTACTAGGACCGGTTAATGAGTGTTTATCTTCCATTTCCAATTTGTTATATTTCATCTACACCCGAGAGAGATGTCAGTATCCAAACACCCCATGTGAGGTGCTAGTATGTGATTTCCGTGCTTGTTATGACTTTTGCGGGGCTTATATGTGTTGTGGACCGTTTTGAACCAATGCTTCATGACCCCTAACTTATAAATTAATTGGCTAAAAGCACATTTGCTTGAGGACAAGCAAATACCAAGTGTAGGGATATTTGATAAGGTTTTAAAAGGTACCTTTTTGAGGGGTCGTTTAAGCCCTTATTTGATCACTTTTGTATCCGTTATTGCTTAATATCGTTCCTTTTCACTTTTTATGTCTCTTGAAGGAAAAATGCTGAAATGACACTTATTTGGACGAAAAGGCGCGAATATACGAAGAAAATGGCCAAAGTCAGAATCGAGACACTCAAAGCTGCTGAAAACATAAGGTGACGACGTCAGGTGTTAAATTGCGACGCCGTCGGAGGATTTTGTGACGGGACAGAAGCAAAAACTCCTATTTTGAAGTGACGACGTCAGGTTATAAAAGAGTAGGCCGTCACAACTCAAACGGCCTAGATGCAATCCAGACGGCATCAGAAGCTGAAGAGGACGGCGTCACAAGCATAAGGTGACGCCGTCGCAAGTCTAACGTGGCCAAGACGAAACCCTAATGACGGCGACCCGACGGTGTCACAAAACATAAGGTGAAGCCGTCGCAGATGTAATCTTATATATAGAATTTGAATTTTTCAGTATTAAGTGTGTAGTCTTTTGGAGTAAAAACCTAAACCGAACCAAGGCTGTCTTGTACAGTATTTTAGGGTTCCAAACCCTATCTTACACCAAGATAAGTGTTTTACTTCATTAATTCAATTATGTCTTTGATTGATTGTGTGTATGCTTGCATGTTTACCATGTCCGGCTAAATTACTTGTGTGTTTGCTTAGATATATGAAACCTAGTTGTTAATTATTGTTAGGTTGTCTCTTATCTTAATTATAATTGGCTTAGGAGTGCGACTAGGCTATCGTTGTGTTTAATACTTGATAAATCTTTGATAGTTTATGAATGACTTAGTGGATTTTGTTTACTACACTTAAAGGTGATTTCAAAGAGTTAGGGAATGCACACCTTACGACCTTAGAAAACACAACGCGTTAAGAATAAGGACGTGACAATTCAACCATCAATAGGAGATAACTAGGGAGTAGTAGCATCTAGGTAAACACATCTTTAACTATCATACGAGCACACAACAATAGACATAGACTATCCTCACCTTAGCTTAGTTAATTAGATTAGATAAGTAGAAGTAATCGGTAGAAATACCAAACCCCCAAATCCAAACCCCGAGATTCGTACCTTTCCATTTCCTAAAAAACATAAAAAGATAAAAAATAATCTTCCTCAACCCCAACCTTAGCGTAGTAACTTCTCAATAGCATTCCTATTCCCCTAGAGAACGATATCAATACCCGTGGCTTACCCTAATACTACACTACAACGATTAGGTTCACTGCCTAGGGTGTTGAAAAACTTGCTCGACGAAAAGGAAGTTCCTTTGACCCCGAACGACGCGTGTAGCGTTATCACTTATACCATCGAAGTAGCAGATTAAGTCCAATAGCCAAAGAATAACCCCGATGTATACTTTTCTATCCCCCTGAAGACAGTGCATGAAGCTCAAGAACCCGAAGTACCCGAATGCCCAAAGAGAGAATAACCGATAACATTGAAGAAGCAGGCCGAATCGCTGATTATCTCTGCGGAGGACTATCTCTGCGGATTTCAACTCCAGAATAAGTGATTATATATCTGAATCACTGATTAAGCACTCAAGTGAAACAGCTGAGCGTCCCCAATGTACACAATCCTCTCTCCCCTGATGATTGCGATAACATCAAAATCATCACACACTTGTGTACCTCTTTTTATCATCAGAAACTAATTCTTACATCTCTTCCCCCACGTAGTTGGAATAAGAACACTAAACGCCTTGATGAGTAAAACCTTGAGTTTCTCTGCGGTCATGACATTTGTTTTCCCGGGATAACTTCAATCACTTAGAAGTATTAAGTCCATCAAGTTTACTCGCCATGAGTCAAACCTTGAGTTTCTCTGCGGTAATAACATTTGTCTTCCCGGGATATCTTCAAGTTAAGTTCATCAAGTTTACTCGCGTTTAGATACGTGTCTCCTTCCCCCTTGCTGGTTTTGACACTTCAGAATCAGCAACTCTTTGAAAGCCTAAATACTAGAAATCTTTTGAAAAGAACGCTTGAAGTCTTTGTGAGAATCAACATGCTGAATAATGTGAGCAAGTCTAATTGGGGATTAAATCTGACATTTCACCCTCCCCCAATTAGTGCTCTCCCCTAAACTGACAATGCCCGGAATATGAAGAAGTCTTTGGATAATCAAATGCAACTCGTCTTTAGTCTTCTAACATGCAGCAGAAAATGTAGAACAGACTGTAGACTCGACCTTCTTCAAGATTGTGCAGTTGGGGTATAGATAGTTAACATCTTCAACTCACACCAAAAAGCATCCCACCAAAAAGCATCCCAATTAACTTACATCTTGCAAATCACCTTAACTAAAATCTCTCCCAATCAAACAAGAACAGAAAGATGTTCATCAAGGAAATCAACAATCAGGCCGCAACGAACACACAAGATGGTAACACCAAACTACCAATCACATCAAACAAGAACAGAGAGATTGTTCGGAATCATCATGTTGATGTATACGTGAAGCATTAACCGGAAGCACTTTGTCGATAAACTCATCAGTCCGTGAGAAGATGTCAACCAACGGCTCTTAGAAGAAAACTCCATGTGAAAATGACCCGATAAGAAGAAGATCGATTCTTACATGAGTTTGGAGCCGTTTGATGTTAGGATTTAGTAAATCCAGTTATTAAAGAGTCGGTCACCTCAAGTATATGTAATCGTTAGAAAGCTCGTAGACGTAGATTATTATAAGTTAAGTAGTATTTAGTTTAAGTAACACCGTGGAGGACGGACGGGTCTTTACCCACTGTATGCCTGATCCACAGCCCGATAGGTGGCGATTTATGTAATGACTATAAATACTCTCTACCTCCCAAGGTAGAGAGTTGGAGCTCATAATAAGACTTTTCTTTCTCTCACTAAAGTTCCCTAAACCTCTAACTTTCTCTCTCTAGAACTCATTATACACCTATTTGATCTTATGGTTTAGTGTGTTTGTGAAATCCAATATGTTACAAATGGTATCAAGAGCCATGGTTTGATCATCTCTTACATATCTTTGGATTTCTAGTGACTTTTAGGTGGTTTTAAAGTTTGAAAAAGTTTAGTGGTTTTTGCATCATTTGGATCATTTCTAGTGCAAAAGTTTGAATCTTGGGTGTAGTTTTGTGTTTAGAATCATTGTATGTGCTTGGGTTTTGAGTTGGTAAGCTTGAATCATCGTGGTTGGGTTGTTTTTGGATTGAAAAGTGGTGTTTATGTGATTTTCTAGCTAGCGACTTGAGCCACGGATAAGTTATCTTGGTAGCGACTTGCTTTGTAATTTGGTAGCGAGTTGTAGCTGAAGGTCTTAGCGAGTTGAGCTAGGGACTTGTCTATTGAGACAAGCCGACAAACAGTACACTTAGTGGATTCTCCACTACGGGTAGCGACTTGGTGAAAGTTAGCGACTTGTACTTAAGTTTGTTAGCGACTTGGTGTTAGCGATTTGGTGCTTAGTGAGTTGCTCTTTAGCGACTTGACAACTTAGCGACTTGGTGCTTAGCGACTTGCTGTCAAAATTTTGCTAGCGACTTGGTGCTTAGCGAGTTGTTATTTAGCGACTTGACTGTGTCTTAGCAACTTGGTATTATAGCGACTTGGTGCTTAGCGACTTGGTTAAGGTTTTCTTAGCGACTTGGTTGACTCTGTCTGTAATACGGTTTTCTCTTGATTTAGTAAAATCCCGTGAAAGAATCTATTTCCCGGTTTAATCATAGAGTTATAAAATCCCGTTTAATCTGTCAAGATGTCTACCAACGTTCCTACAATCATCTCCACTGTTGCCGAGGATGTTCAAGCAGCTGGTTCAGATACTCGTCCACCCATGCTTGACAGAACTGACTACGACTCTTAGGCTCAACGAATCAGATTATACTGTCTTGGAAAGGAAAATGGGGTTAACATTCTCAAATCCATTGATGAAGGACCATATCGGGTTGAGACTACTAGAGACATAATTGATACAGCTGAAGATGGAACATTGATTTACGGAATGGACAGACCAAAGATGTATGATGAGCTCGATGATAAGGAGAAGAAGAGATTCGATGCAGATATCAGGGCTTCTAACATTATACTGCAAGGTCTTCCAAAAGACATCTACAAGCTTATCAATCACAACACTGAAGCAAAGGCTGTATGGGATAATGTCAAGATGCCTCTCTCAGGATCTGAATTAACTGTTGAAGATAGGGAATCACAACTATATGATGAATTTGAGCATTTCAAGATGAAACCAGATGAGAGTGTTTATGAGTACTACGTGAGATTTCATAAGCTTGTGAATGACATGAGGAACATCAGAATGACCATGCCAAACATTCAGCTTAACTCAAAGTTTGTAAACAACATGAATCCAGAATGGCACAAGTTTGTCACTTCTGTGAAGCTCACTAAAGGATTGAAGAATACAAACTATGAGCAACTGTATGCCTTTCTTTTACAGAATGAGAGACATGCTATGTTTGAAAAAAGGATTCTGGAGCAGTTCAAAACCAATCAGGGAGAAACAAGTTCCTCAAATGATTCAACTGCATTTTTCACCAATGATGGAACCACTACCAAAGCATCTCAAGTCATTCAAGATCCATACTTCAAACAGCCTGATGCCAATGCAGTCATGGAACACTTTATCAATAAGCTGGCTCATATGGTTAAAAAAAACTTAACCTTCTCTCCACATACCAACAAACTTCACACTAACAATGAAATCAGGACTGCATCCAATCTACACAACCATGCTTTGGTCAGAGATGGAAAGGTTACAGTACAACCAGCTCAAGGAAGACAATATGAACAAAGAAGAGGTGGAGTAGGAGGAGGGTATGTGGAAAATCAGAATAGGGGAAGGAATGGAAATCAAGGACAAGTAAAGCCGATCAAGTGTTACAACTGTGGAGGTGAGGGACACATTGCAAGGAATTGCACATCGCCAAAACGCCCTCAGAATGCAGAGTACTTCAGGGATAAGATGTTGCTTGTGCAAGGTCAGGATAATGGTGCAGCTTTGGATGAAGAGGAGTTGTTGTTTTTGGCTGAAGGAAATGCTAAGACATATGATGCAAATGTGGATGAGCAACCAATTCAGGAGATAGGCCATAATCATCAGAATGCCTTTCAAGTAGCTGATTGTGCTGCATACGACTCTGATGTTGATGAAGAACCTACTGCACAAACCATTTTCATGGCTAGCATTCCTCCAATGGTCTCTCCTAAAGTCTCTTCATCACCACAAGCTGGTCCATCCAAAGACAAAATCATTTCTGAGGTATTAAAATTATACGATGAAGTTGATGAGCAAAAGATACATAACAAAGTACAATCAACTATAATTATTGAGTCAGATATTGAAAATATGGGTAATATCAATGTTGTCCCATATGATCAATATGTGAAAAAAAGTGAAAGTGAGATTGTACCAAGTAATGCATCTTCTGCAGTCAACAATGATTATGTTTTTGATGAATTCACTGCATGTGCCCCTGATGATTCTGTCATCTCTGAACTGAATGCCTATAAAGAACGTGTTGCTATTTATGAACAACGTGATAAATTTGAGTTGACCACCCGTGAGCAGGAAATGGATGACCAAATGCGTACAACTATTAGAAAAAGTAGGTTTAGAGAAGAAGTATTAAAACAAGAGTTAAACTCCTTACAAGAAAAGCTTTCTAAAACTGCTAAGCAAAAACAAGAACTTCAAGAAAATGTTAAAATGCTTAAGCAAGAATTCAATGCTAAGGAATCAAAACTTTTGAATGATTTTTCTAATCAAAAAACCTTGAAAAACAAGCTTGAAAATAAGTTGCACGTACGACGAAATACCATTCAGACTGCTCACTTAATCACTAAGCATAGAGTCTTAAGCGATAAGCATAGCATTCCCCTTGTTGAGGAACCAAATCCAGAGGTCATTAAAAAGGCTAGAAATGCTCATACGGTTCTTTATGATGGCAATGAAATCCTTAAGCCTAGACAGAAACCTAGTTGCGTTGAGTGCACTGAGGAAGATAAGAAATCAGATGAAGTCACTAGGGAAAAGATGAACAAGAAACTAGATGATCCTAAATGTAAAGAGAAGAAAATAAATATCACACCCCATGATTACAAGAAGGAGAATTGGATTTCCTTGAACATGCTTAAGCCTCAGACGTTGTTAACACCCGAACAAGTGTTCTGCAAAAAGGATTTAGATAAGCAAAAAGCAGAGAATCTTGTTGTAACGAACCCTCCCTTTAGGAAAATGCCTTCAGCGACTGTGTATCCTCCCAATACACCAATGCATTTAGTACCTAGGACTATTGCCACTAAAATCAAGACCTTAATCAATCAATATGTTATCTTTCAACTATTTGTTGATTTTGAGAAAACTTGTAAGAAAAGGATCACACCCACTGGTATAACTGAAGGGGAAAGGGGTTTTGAGCAAACGAAAGAATGTTATTTAACTGAAGTCATGCCTTTCTTTAAACAACTAAAAGATCATTTTGAAAGTCCTAAAAAGGGAATGAATTTAGACATTAAAGAAATGGAAAAGGAATTTGATGCAATGATAGTTGAGGTTAGTGACTATGAGCGAGCACTAAAATATAATGAGATTGAGAGGAAGAACTTGCATACATTGAATGAGACTCTTATTTCTGAATGTATTACTCAAGATGTGTTTTACACTGCTACGAATTGTTCCATTAATGCTTCTCGATTTCATGAATTATCCGTTGCTCTGAAAGTCTCCCATGATCGTGTCATTGAGCTTGAAAAAACTAACTCTAAACTGCATGATAAAGTTGAATAGGATGATCATGATAACCTGGTAAAACAGTTTTCTAAATTAGAAGTTGAGCATCTGGCTTTGCAATTAAAATATCAACATCTGAAAGAAAATGTTAAAACCTCAAATATCAAGACATCTTTGGATGTTCCTGAATTTGATGCAATTTTTGAAATTAGCAAACGTGATGAACAAATTCGAGCTCATTGTAACACGATCAGAAAGTTAAAAGCCCAAATTTCTCAATTAAAGGGTGAAATGAACAATGTGACTGGCTCCCAAATGCCTCCTCCTTTAGACTCTCGGAATTCTCATAATTTTCATCTTCAAAACTTGGTCAATGCTTTACAAAAGGAAAATGAGAGTTTTCTAGAAGAAAATGAAAAGGTTAAACGTCATTTCAATGAGTTATTTGAGTCAATTAAAGTCATTCGTAATAAGAATAATGAACAAATAACTTCGTTGCAAAAGGAAATTGAGAATCTGAAGAGTCAGGTAAAAGGGAAAATGCCAATGACCAATGGGGAGAATGGTGCATCAAAGGTGCATGGTTGTAATAAATATGCTTTGTCTGTGAATTATGTTCCTCCTCACCTTACGAATAACAAACTTGCCATTCAAACATATTTCTTATACCTTAAGGATAATCTAGAATGTCTCCGTGAGATTGTAGAAGAGGATAAGTTAGAGAAACCACTTGATAATGCAATTGGTCATGCATGCTTATATGCCAAACGATCTCAAGAACTTCTAGAATGCTTAATTACAATATGCCCTAAATCCCTAGGTGAGCAAGTCAACCCCTTGATACCCTGTTCTATGCCTAATGCCAAGTATACAAATCATTCAATGCCCAATGTTATGAATGTGAACTTTAGTAGGCCTTCAAATAGTTCAGATCCCAGCACCTCCAGTGTTAAGAAAGTGAACCTCAATGTGCCTTCGAATAGTTCACATCCCAGCACATCAAAACAGGAAAGGCAAAAAGTAGCAAAACCAACTAATGTTCCCGTTCCCTCTACAGGAGTAATCAGTGACATTAAAGCGAGAAGGTAAAAGTCTCAAGACAATACAAGGAATGATAGGACCTCGCAAGCTAAGAATGTGCATTGGAAGAGAGTAGAAGACCAACCTAGGAACTTTAAGCTTGAGTCGAATAAAACGAATCGTGTTGATTCTAGTATTAGCCATAGGCGTACTGTAATTAATTCGAATTCTGATACTATTTGCAAACCTTGTAATGATGTCTGCTTGAATTCTGTTTCTAATCATGAATGTGGTGTGAATGCTTTGTCTAATGCTGTCAAATCCCCAGTTAACATTGTTAATACAAAATATCATGCTAAGAAGGCAAAAAGGCAAAGGCGAAAGAAAGTTAGAAAACAGTGGAAGTCCACAGGAAGAACATTTAGTAAGATAGGTTATCAATGGATACCTGTAGGCCATAAGGTTAATCAGGAAATGCCCACTAGAAAATGGTTGCCTACGGGTAGAACTATTCCCTTAAGAAGTGAACATACTTTGAATAGGGCAAATACGGACACTAGTACTGCATCTATTTATAAAGATTCCATTGCCTCAATTTCTGATATGAATGTTTCTATCTCTGATGTGGGTGTTCCAATCACTGTTACTAACCAAATGGAACCCAGTCTTGCATGGGGATCCCAATTATCCAGTTATCCATTCTTGTCTGTGTTCAACTGCAGATCGTTCAAATCGTTCTGTGGTACCTGGACTCAGGCTATTCCAAGCATATGACTGAGGACCGGTCGCGGCTCATGAACTTCGTGAGTAAATTCATCGGGACAGTTAGATTCGGGAACGACCATTTTGGAGCTATTATGGGTTATGGAGATTATGTGGTGGGTAAAAGTGTGATTTCCAGGGTATATTATGTGGAAGGTCTTGGTCACAATCTGTTCTCTGTTGGTCAATTCTGTGATTCCGATCTAGAAGTGGCTTTTAGAAAACATACTTGCTTCGTTAGAGAACTTGATGGTGTAGAATTATTAAGAGGTACTCGAGGTTCTAACCTATACACCATCTCTATCGATGACATGATAAAGTCCTCTCCAATCTGCTTGCTATCAAAGGCTTCTAAAAAAAAGTCTTGGTTATGGCATCGTCGTCTCAATCACTTGAACTTCGGCACCATAAACAACCTTTCCAGAAAGGATCTTGTCAGAGGCTTACCCAGATTAAAATATGAAAAAGATCATCTTTGTTCAGCTTGCCAAGTGGGTAAAAGCACGAAATATGCCCACAAACCAAAACCCACAAATTCTGTAATGGAAGTTCTTCATACCCTTTATATGGATCTGTGCAGACCAATGAGAGTGCAAATGATAAATGGGAAGAAATACATTCTAGTAGTTGTTGATGACTACTCTCGATTTACTTGGGTAAAGTTTTTGAGGACAAATGATGAAACTCCAGTTGTCATCATCAAACTAATCAAACAGGTTCAGGTTCGACTCAACAATACAGTCAGAATTGTTCGAACAGACAATGGCACAAAGTTTGTCAACAAAGACTTAATTCAGTTTTAGGAAAGTGTTGGAATCAGTCATCAAAGAAGTGTTCCACGAACTCCTCAACAGAACGGTGTAGTTGAAAGACGAAATCGAACTCTTGTAGAAGCCGCAAGAACAATGCTGATTTATTCAAAGGTTCCAATGTTTCTATGGGCTGAAGCCATTGCCACTGCATGCTACACCCAAAATCGTTCCCTTATACACACCTCTCATGGAAAAACTCCATATGAACTTGTTCATAAACGAAAACCTGATCTCTCCTACCTTCGTGTGTTTGGTGCTTTGTGCTATCCAACAAATGACGGTCAAGATTTAGGTAAATTAAGAGCAAAGGCAGATATTGGAGTTTTTGTTGGGTATGCACCAAACAAGAAGGGTTACCGAATCTACATCAAGAGAACCCGAAATATCATGGAAACAATTCACGATACGTTCGATGAGTTGACCGGTCAAATGGCTCCTGGACAATCCAGTTCTGGACCCGCACTTCAAAATAGTCCCATTGGTTCATCCCTTGTACCAAACCTCCCTCCAGCAACTCCATATGTACCTCCATCTGAAGATGATTTAAAGAAATTGTTTGATCTTATATTTGATGAACACTATGAGCCAAGTGCTAATGATGTGTCATCTCCTTCAACAGAGGCTGCTCATATCCCTGTGAACGAAGTCAACCCTGTTAATACAAATAAGCCGTAAAAACGTTTATTTATATTTTACGATCTTCTAATGTTTTGTCGATAACAAAAGTAAGATCAATTTTAGGAAACAAATAAAATACGTAAATGGTTTGAACTAGTAGTTTTCTTACACACTTACGCTTTCACACAAAACACTATGATGATGTACCCTCCGAGTAGCTCGAAGGACACTCCTCCGAGACGTGTCGAAGCCCTTCCATACGAAGGCCCAAGTTAGGATTCTGAAATATCCATAGGCGTCAAACCATTCGTTGGTACGAAGGTTACCTAAGGGGAATTCGCCACTCGAAGCCTTAAGCCCTTCGGGGTATGGCTGACGAAGGAACAATGGATAAGGAACCTCCTGACTTGGTCAAACCCACTATCTCCCTCTCTCTCTTGGCTTCCCCGTCAAGTCTGAGAACGTGGGTCACTAACCCCTAGCGGTTACCCACAATCATGGGACGCCCCCATGATCTCCGACATTCATGCAAGAGTGCCTCTAACCGTATTTCTTCCACTATAAATAGGTTAGACGGACAATGGATTATGGTATGCTCATTTCACACTCATCTCTTTACTTTCACATACTTATACAACCATAAACCATACTTACTCTCACGCCGGAGGTGGTTCGCAGGGTCCTACCCCTGCGCAATCACTTAACGTAGTGTCTTAGTATTTCTTATTCTCAGGTTACAGGCGAGCCTTGGCTGGAACACACACCCCTCATTACTTTGATCCTCATCGAAGCCTGGTAGTGCAATCTTTTGCACAATCAGTGGCGCCATCCGTGGGACCACAACTATTAGTCCCGTAATCACCCAGTCCTAATACCTTAACCAACTACGCTACTTTTTCGGCATGGAACCAGGAAGAGAAGATTCACCTCCACCAGGTTTCTCTACTCTGGTCCCACTCACCACAACTAACACCGATAACCTCGCCCCCATAACAACCTCAACCTTCACCACACGATCTCGTTTGGAAACTATTCCCGTGCATCACGCCTCAACATCCGCTAACCCTATTCCGGACATCAGTCCCACCTTCGTAGAGGCAAACTTTGAGGCCTTAGATTCTTTGCTAAGGGTTCACAAGAGACAAGTTCGTAACACAGAAATGCGGAGGGAGTTGGAATACTCCAGCGAAGAGTATGACGAGGAGATTGAAGTAGAGGACAGGCCTCAACCTATGGGCAGGGGACGCTCGGCCCTACGAAATGGTTCCCCTTCCGTTAGAAGGTCAAATGGAAGGACCGTGGGTTTTGAAGAAGGACTCGGAGGAAATCCGGGTAGAAGGGACAGAATGCACGGTGAAAGAAGGAGCGAGAACTCCAACGGAGGAAGCAACCCAGTAGGAAATGGAGGGGTAAACCTGCCTCCTCTTCTAGCAGCACATTTGGGAAGAGAAGGGGCGGGGGCTCCAGTACCACCCTCTTATGTTTCGAGTATCGGAGATCCATCTCCCTACTCCAACATGAACCAATTACCCCCTCCAGGAATGAATCCCTACTTACCTACTCAAACCTACAACACTTACCCTCCAAATGGTTCAATCCCAAACCAGAATTACCAGCAGATGCCCTACGGACATATTCCTACACAATCGATGGGAATATACCCTTCGTACCAAACTTCCACTGCATACCCTACCTATTCACAACCATTTCCTAACCCGTATAACCCTACACCTGTTTATCCACCTCCATACAACCCTTATGGTGCCGAAGTCTCTGGATCTTGCATACCCTTCGTGAAATGGATCGAGGACTACCCTTTACCTGACGGCGTGAAGATGCCTACTCATATAGGCACCTACGATGGAAAAGGTGATCCCGATAACTTTCTCCACTTATTTGAAGGCGCTATCAAAATGCAAAAGTGGGTCATGCCGGTAGCATGCCATATGTTCACTTACACGCTCAGAGACTCCGCAAGAATACGGTGGAACGGACAGAAGCTGGGAAGCATTGTGAGTCTAGATGATCTTAAGGCTAAGTTCTGGTTACACTTTAGCCAGCAGAAGAAGCACACCAAAACTCAATTAACCGTGCACACCATCAAACAAAGGGACAACGAAAGCACGAGGGCCTTCGTTACCAGATACACTGATGAAACTTTGCAGATTATGGGTCTACACGAAGATCAGAGGATCTCCGGTTTTGTACATGGCCTCCGAACTCGAAGCTTGGTGGAATTCCTGTCCACCGATCTTCCCAACACCTACAAGGCCTTGATTGAGAAGGCCTACACCTGGATTGAGTCTAAGGAGGTAGCAGCAAACGGGGCTCCGATAGAGCCAAGGGAAGCATCTGACAAATTCTCTAGAGGGTCCTCCTGGAAAGGATCCAAAAACAAGAAGAAGAACAGAGATCGCTTCACCCCCTACAACAAAGGCTCGAACCATGGATTTCTGGCAAACTTGGTTAAATCTCCCCGAGAAATCCTGGCGACAGAGAAGGCCGCAAAATCCTTCGATCCTCTACCTCGGATGATAACACGAGGCAAAGCCAGTGACATGTCCAAGTACTGCCATTTCCATGAAGATCATGGACATGACACAAACAACTGCAGGGAATTAAAGAAGCAGATCGAAGAGGCGGTACGATCCGGACAGTTAGCACACCTGGTCAAAGGCATAAAGAAGGGAAAAGACAAATTCTCTGACACTCAGCTAGGAGAATGGAAGGGGAACAAGAAGGAAACTACGCCCGCAGAAGCTCCAATACTAATGGTACACAAACGCGACACTACCTTGAAAAGGAAGGAAGCAGAAGAAGAGCTAGGAAGTGTAGGGGAAATAACCTTTCCCCACATATTAGGGCAGACACCTTCGACCGATCCCGTGATCATCAAGGTACACATATCCAACAGGGAAGTGAACCGAGCGTACATGGATTGCGGAAGCTCCTGCGAAATCATCTACGAGCATTGTTTCCTAAAGCTCAAGTCGTCTATACGCTCACGAAGGGTCGACTCGAAGGCACCGCTAGTAGGGTTCTCTGGTGAACACTCAGCCTCTGGGAGAAGTACCGTTGGAAGTCACCATAGGCGAAGGCCCCTTATCCCGCACGGAGACACTCATTTTCGTCATCGTAAGGTCAGATTCTCCTTATAATTTATTAATAGGGAGAACAGCTATGCAAAAAATGGGAATTGTTGTTTCTACTATACATGCGGTTGTTAAGTTCCAAACCCCCTTTGGAGTAGGAACTGTTCATTCTAGTTATAAAGCGGATAAGGGTGTATATGGTGTCAAAAAGATCAGAGAGGAATCGGAGGAGCCTCCGATGGCAATTCTTAGTTGTACAGATGCAGAGGAGCGAGTTGTCGTAAACCCTAGCTATCCTGAACAGACAGTGGTAGTAGGGAAGCAACTCCCGGCGAATTTCAAGGCGAAGCTCACAGAACTGTTGCGTACTAACCTTGATGTTTTTGCCTGGAAATATTCTGACATGACAGGTGTTCCAAGAACATTGCTGATAGATGGACAGTCCTTCGGAATGGAGCATAAGCTCAATGAGTACAAGCACATTGAGCCCATAAAACAGAAAAGGAGAAGCCTTGCCCCTGAGAGAAACGCTGCAGCTTGCAAAGAAGTTGATGAACTTACACAAGAAGGCATCCTGAGGGAGGTTAAATACCAAACTTGGGTGGCCAACCCGGTGCTGGTAAAAAAGAGCGACGGAGGGTGGCGCATGTGCGTGGATTTCACTGACATCAACAAAGCATGCCCTAAGGATTGCTACCCCCTACCCGAAATCGACTGGAAGGTAGAATCCTTGGCAGGTTTCCGGTTAAAATGCTTCTTAGATGCCTACAAAGGGTACCATCAGATCCAGATGGCCAAGGAGGACGAGGAAAAGACAGCCTTCTACACAAGTAAAGGTGTCTACTGTTACAGAAAGATGCCCTTCAGTTTGAAGAATGCAGGGGCTACTTACCAGCGTCTCGTAGATCAAGCCTTCAACAAACAGATAGGCAGGAATCTCGAAGCATACGTTGATGACATGGTTATCAAGAGCAAGACTGAGGAGGACCTACTCCTTGATGTACAGGAAACATTCGATCAGCTCCGGGCAATCAACATGAAGCTGAACCCTAAGAAATGCTCCTTCGGTGTCGAGGAAGGGCAATTCTTAGGACATTTGATCACTAAGCAGGGGATACGAGCTAATCCCTCTAAGGTCAAAGCCATCTCCGATCTCCAAGCCCCTAAGTGTCTAAAAGATGTGCAGAGCCTGAATGGGAAGTTGGCAGCCTTAAGTCGATTTTTGTCGAAAGGAGCTGACAGGTCCCTACCCTTCTTCAAGACACTCAAAGGATGCGCGGACAAGAAAACTTTCCAATGGAGCCAGGACGCTGAAGTAGCCTTTCAGAAGATGAAGGAGTTCATTGAAATACTTCCAACACTTACAGCCCCAATCAAAGGCGAAGTGTTGTTTATGTACTTGGCATCCTCAGCAGAAAGTATTACTGCAGTCCTTATGGCAGAGAGAGAAAAGCGACAGATCCCAATTTACTTTGTTAGCAGGGTCCTACAAGGAGCGGAGGTCAACTACCCAACCTTGGAGAAGTTAGTGCTCGCCTTAATTTACGCAGCAAGGAGGCTCCGACGCTACTTCCAAGCCCACCCAATTACAGTCTTAACCGATAAGCCACTGAAGCAGATCTTGTCTAAACCTGAAAAGTCTGGGAGGGTGGCTAAATGGGCTATTGAACTCGGAGAACATGAAATCGAGTTTAAAGGACGAAATTCTATCAAAGGGCAAATTCTTGCAGACTTCTTGGCAGAAACACCTTCCGGACCTGAGGAAGAAAAGGAAAAGCACAAAGCTAATCTTTCTCAAGTACAGGTTGAATGGAAGCTTTACACAAATGGAGCATCCAGTTCCGATGGCTCCGGAGCAGGTCTAATGTTAGTCAGTCCTGAAGGGAAGGAGCATACATATGCTCTTCGGTTTGAGTTCGAAGCCACAAACAACGAAGCGGAATACGAAGCGCTACTAGCGGGACTCCGACTAGCCAAAGATATGGAGGTCAAAGCTCTCGCTGTCTTCGTAGATTCCCAATTGGTGGCAAACCAAGTGACAGGTTCCTACGAAGCAAGGCAACCCGTCATCAAACAGTACTTGGAAAAGACAAAAGAGATGCTCGAAAACTTTAACTCCTACACCATCCAACATGTTCGTAGGAACCAGAACAAAAAGGCAGACGCACTAAGCAAGCTAGCTTCCATGACTTTCGCTCATCTTACTAAAGAGGTTCTCGTGGAAGTCCTTCCTGAAAGATCCATCGTTCTCAAAGAGGTCGCCGATGTGATTCACGAAGAAGGAGAGACATGGATGACCCCCATAAGGGAATATTTGATAAGTGGTCTTCTCCCTGAAGATCCCAAGCTTGCAAGAAAGATTCGGGTTAAGTCCCCGCAGTACCGGCTAATAGGGGAAACCCTATATAGGAGGTCATTTTTGTCACCTTAGTTATGATGCGTAGGCCCCAAGCAAGCTTCGAGCATCATAGCCGAAGTCCATGAAGGATCTTGCGGTCTCCATGCAGGACCTCGCTCAGTTGTCTCGAAGATAATGAAGTTGGGCTACTATTGGCCCTCGATGCACATGGACGCAGCCGAAATCATCCTCAAGTGTGAAGCTTGTCAGATACACTCAAACGTTCCAAAAATGCCGAAGCAAGATATGACAAGTGTGACATCCGCATGGCCCTTCTCCCAGTGGGGCATCGATATTGTAGGGCCTATGCCTATAGCTCCCGGAGGAGTCAAGTTCTTGCTAGTAGCGATCGACTACTTCACCAAGTGGGTGGAAGCAAAACCCCTAGCCTCGGTAACAGGAAGACAAATCGAGAAGTTTGTATGGGAACACATTGTGTGCAGATTCGGAGTGCCCCACATCATCATATCTGAAAACGGGAAACAGTTTGTTGAAGGAGTCTTCTATGACTTCTGTCAAGGGCTCAACATAAAGCAATCCTGGACATCCGTCTATCACCCGCAAGGTAATGGACAAGTGGAGGTTACAAACAGAGAAATCGTCAAAGGGATCGAGAAAAGGCTAGGTCGAACTCATCATGGATGGGTGGACGAGCTTCCTCAAGTCTTATGGGCTCACCGGACACATCCTAAGTCAAGCAACGGAGAAACTCCTTTCAGCCTAACATACGGAACAGAAGCGGTCATCCCTTCGGAACTAATTGTACACACGGAGCGTGTGGCAACGTATGATGCCTCCCAAAATGATGATAGGATCAGGGAAAACCTTGATCTCCTAGAAGAAAGAAGAGAAATAGCCTCCATCCGAGAAGCAATACACAAATATAAGATCGAAGGCTACTATAACAAAAGGGTCAGACCTTCCACTTTCAAGCCCAGAGAATATGTACTGCGCCTTAACAGTGCAAGCAAAGCAGAGTATCAGGGAAAACTGGGACCAACTTGGGAAGGACCCTACATGGTAGCTGAGGCCTACGACAAGGGAGCATACAAACTGGCCACTCTTCTCGGAGAACCCATCGACAGGACATGGAATGGTACGAACCTTCGAAAGTTCTATGTTTAAAAAGTACTTTAACTTTTTTCTTGTAATCAAAAGCTTCTCAAGGGAAAGCACACATTATTGGTAGTTGTCTTAGTTTTCATTTCAAGAATGATGTAATCCTCCCTACCAATTCAATGATAAATAAGACATTTCCCACAAATCTCTTGCTTCATTTCTTAAACACAAAGATTTGTTCAACCAAGTTGTTAATGAGTTTCAATGTCGAATGGCTTGAGGTGTAACACATGCCTTATTATTCAAAGCCAACTTAAACATTCACATTAACTCTCCTAGTAGATTTTGGCGCTTGTAAAAAGATTTTTTTTAAACAAAGCCATGCTATGTAAAGGATTTGAGATAGAGTGGGTCGCGACCCTCTGTCAATGGTCAAGTTGGCCATTATATTCTTGGTGTTGTAATTTACACACAATGAGGTTGTTGAACCTTAGGTTGTAAAATTTAAGCGTCGCAAAAATGGCGTAAGAGAAGTTTACATAACAGACTTAAGCTAAATATGTAGAGGTATGTCCTCTACACTATTGCATTCAAAAAATGGGCTACTGCCCTTATACCTGCATGAGGAGCCTAGACTCCCGTCAAATTGTTCTTGGCCCATGGCCATACATCACAAGCATTTAAATTGTTTGGGAAACAAGACACACATTGTCACATAAAATAAATTGTCTTAAGGGTACATGCCACCCTTTGGAACCAAATTACTGCTAACAGAGCAGCCTTCATTCTTGTTTCTTCGGAGAGGGAGTGGAGGAGGGTTGCACTGAGACTGGCTTAGTAGACATGGTCTTCTTGGTTGGAGTGGTAGGCTTTAGTTTCCGAGGTTTCTTAGACAGGAGATCTTCGAGGGGTGCCATTGGATCTTTGGTTGCCTCAGCAAGGAAGGAGTACTCTGCAGTTGCAAATGCATTTCCTGCCTCATCATATTCAGCCTTCGAAGTAGGACGGTAGCATTCAATCTTGGAGAGGTCCATAGGCTTACCCGTTTTGGCGGCCTCCTCCAGAGCCAAACACCGTCCATGAAATAGGGCTGACTTGATGACCTTCCACATCTGAGCTCCCAGTTCGTCACTGTGGTAGAGCTCCATGTCTATGTAAGGCACCACCTTCGAAACAACTTCTGCACGATCTTTTTGCAGCATCTTATACCTCATTTGCAGGCCATCGATCTCCTCCCTCAACTTTATCTCTACCTCTCCAAGCCTAACCTTCTCACTTTCCAACCCCAGCACATTTAGCCTCGAGAGCAGCATTCTGACCTGTGAGAGTAATAACATTGGCTTCTTCCAGTTTACGATTGCCACGTTCCACGGTCAACTGAGCTATCTTTTCTCGAAGGTCTTGGACGATGGGGTTCTTCTCAACGTTCCCCTCAATCTCGTCACACTTTGCCTCCAGCTTGGCCACGGTTCTGAGCAACCCCCTGGTCTTGGCATTCAAATAATTATCCATCACCGCCTTCCTAGCAACCCCATTATCATGCATATCACAGAACTTTTCAATAGACATGTTCTCTAGCATACTCTTCCACTGTGGAGGGGTCACATGGTCAACAATCCGATGACAGGCTAAGGCATTTGGAAGCTCCTTCGTCTCTGGAAGACCTATGAGTAACACAATGTATACAGTTTAGCATAACAGTTAAATTTATAACTTAACAATGTCTCATAAGACAAACATACTTACCATGAACCTCAACGGATTCATCGGGCAATTCGAAGGCAGACTTGATAAGCTTTCTGCGCTCGGTACTCTTCTGCTTCACAACTCTACTCCCAGAGGTAGGCAGGGGGTTCTTCCTTTTGTTGGATTTCATAGCTTTGGCGGCTGTTCCTTTCCTACTCTTCAACCTGTCTGCTATTCCTGTTGAGCCAAGGACAGGGACATCCTCATCCGCATGATCGTCCGAATCAGAAACATTTTCCACCAGTTGGGATGGACCCTCCAACGCAAGTTACGGGGATGCTGATGCAATGGGTTCTGGCTTGAGAATATCTACATTGTTGTTATTCACAGACGTTGAAGGAGAACCGACACCATAAGAATCTTCACCCTTCTCTGCAGGCATGAAACTTAAGTCCTCATCCAAGTCTTTGTACATAAAGTTTCTGAATGACATCTCTGCAAAATAGAAACAAAGACAAATAAATATCAGTGCTACATTGGTCCTACTTAAATAAAAGTGGATAAACATACTCTGTCCTTGGTATATGATCATAGGCTTCTTGGGAGACCCCTCCCAACTCTGAGCAATCCCAGCCATGTATAAAATGGCTTCAGGGAATACTTGCACATCCGCAGGGTATTTGACCAAGCGCTGATAACAAGGATCACTCCGAACCTCGTAGGGCAGGGGGTCATTATATCTTTTAGCATTATACCTATTTTCCTTGTTCAGCAGCTCTGAATATGTAGGGGGAACAATAGTATCTTGCACGTAGAAAAAGCTACCCTTCCAACCCGATATGTTTGTGTACACTTTCCCAAACAGGTTGGGTACATCTGCCTCATGTCTTTTTGCTAGTGTTAACCAATTGCCCCCAGGGTACAAGTTCAAGAATCCTCTTAAAACAGACAATGTTGGTTCTTGGCCATATGCTTTGCACATCACTATGAATGTGGTCAGCTTGGCAAAACTAAAGGGATTAAACCTAGAGATGTGAACTTTGTAGTATTGCATAAACTCTAAAATCAGTGGATGTAACGGAATCCTAAGATTTGAGTGACTAAATGCATGTGTATACAACCCTAAGAAACCTGTAGGAGCATCAAAGATACCCTGAGAAGGTTTGGGTAGCATCACTTTGTGTTCAAGTGGGATGGGATAATCGGCTAAATGATCATGTAAATCTTTAGCAGACAAAGTACACTTCTGTTGTTTTATAATAAACTTGGAATCCATGTTCTTATCTTTAACAAAAATGACAAGAAAAGAGAAGCACTTACTTTGTTTTCGAAGATGGTGTGCGCTGGAAATGGTTACTGCGTGTAAAATTGGACGAAGAGAGTAAAATGAGTTAGGGTTTTATCTACTCTCTTTTTATACTCTCTTTTCCCTTAATTATCTACCGCACACGTGTTCCCACATTTACTCTTATCCGGTATAGAATTTTAAATTTTAAAATAGAGAAGACTTTTGGTCTCCGGGTATTATGGGGAGTTGTGATTCCTGTAGCGGGCAATAATAATGATTAGTTAGCATTTATTGCGTTTAGTTAGTTGCGCAGTTTTCTTCCAACTAATGTGTTTAACAGCAGGATGGTGTTTTTTTGAAGCATGAAGTCGAAAGCAATGCCTCCTCGCTCATATGCATCACTTTCGACTAGGGGGCTTGATGATGTACCCTCCGAGTAGCTCGAAGGACACTCCTCCGAGACGTGTCGAAGCCCTTCCATACGAAGGCCCAAGTTAGGATTCTGAAATATCCATAGGCGTCAAACCATTCATTGGTACGAAGGTTACCTAAGGGGAATTCGCCACTCGAAGCCTTAAGCCCTTCGGGGTATGGCTGACGAAGGAACAATGGATAAGGAACCTCCTGACTTGGTCAAACCCACGATCTCCCTCTCTCTCTTGGCTTCCCCGTCAAGTCTGAGAACGTGGGTCACTAACCCCTAGCGGTTACCCACAATCATGGGACGCTCCCATGATCTCCGACATTCATGCAAGAGTGCCTCTAACCGTATTTCTTCCACTATAAATAGGTTAGACGGACAATGGATTATGGTATGCTCATTTCACACTCATCTCTTTACTTTCACATACTTATACAACCATAACCCATACTTACTCTCACGCCGGAGGTGGTTCGCAGGGTCCTACCCTTGCGCAATCACTTAACGTAGTGTCTTAGTATTTCTTATTCTCAGGTTACAGGCGAGCCTTGGCTGGAACACACACCCCTCATTACTTTGATCCTCATCGAAGCCTGGTAGTGCAATCTTTTGCACAATCACACTAAAACTAGTATAAGTGATTTTATGTTTAAGATATACATATGTAGAACAACTAGTGTTTACATATTGGGATAACATATACTTAACCAAGTATATACCAAAATGGGTAAAAGCAAGTATATACTAAAATGGGTAAAAATAAGTATATACTAAATAGGTAAAAACTAGCAAATGGTTTTGACCCATAACCCATGGTTTTATTTATACCACTTAACCAAGTTCATTGTATCCTTAAGATACATTGTATCTAGAAAGAAAACCATGGATCAACCCATAACCCATGACCCATAACCAAAAATACCCATGGGCAAAGAGGAGCGTTCCACGGATACCTGGCTTTGTGCTAGCCGGATCCCAAGTGGAAGGGATCCGTGGGATCCGGGGAAACAGAAGAGAATTTTCTCTATAAATAGTGAGCCATTTCTTCATTATTTCTCACCCCTCTCTAACATACTTTCTCCCCTGAGTTAAATCTCACTAACCTTAGATCCAAGAGATCTATGTTTGTAGTTTTGTTTTTGTGTGATCTTTTAGGTTCCTCTTAAAGGCAAGATCACCACCTTTGAAGTCGAGCAAGCTCAAGTCCATAAGTTGCCATGATTCCTCATTATCAAGGCTATTGAAGTCCTCTTGTTGATGATCCCTTTCTTTCTTCAAAGAAGTGTAGTGTTAAAGACATTAGTGAAAGATGTCTCAAGTGTCAAGACGAAGATATTAGTGAAGGGTATCTATCGTCTATAGGATAAGCACTTGTGGTAGGTGCTTAGAAGTCAAGACAAGAAGCATTAGTGAAAGGTGCTTAGAAGTGAAGACACAAGACATTAGTGAAAGGTGTCTTGTAGATCAAGTCAAAGGCATTAGTGAAAGGTGCCTTAGATGTACATTCGATATGGTGTGTTTCGATGTACTATATAGACTAGCATTAGATCCAAGGATATTGATGTCCTTGATGATGTTGTAAAGGAGTAGATCTCCTTTGGGATTAGTCGTTGGTGTAGTGTGGTAGTAGTTCCTCCATTGCAATGGAACTAGGTGCTTATCCTAGTACCTAATAAAGGGTAGACGACGTTGTGAATGTGTAGTTCATCTAAGGTGTGAAAGAACTCGGTGGTTAGCCTAGCACCGTATAAAAGGTAGGCGACGTTGTGTTAGGTGTGGTTCGCCTTGGTGTGAAAGAACTCGGTATTTAGCTTTGTACCGGAAAAAGGTTAAGCGACGTTGTGAAGGCTTCTCCGCCATAAGGAGATTGGTGTATTGTTTACAAACTCTCGAGTAGGTGACTCGGGGAGTGGAGTAGGGAAAGGAAGGTGTCCTTGTAGCCGAACCACTATAAATACTCGCGTTGTGGTTTTGTGCTTCTTACTCTTATCTTTTCATTACATATCTTTATATGCTTGTTTATCAACATCCAACACACACAACCAAATAGATTGACATAAGTCGATCTAAATAGTTTAAAAGGAAGTTTTAATTGGTAAACCTATTCAACCCCCCCTTCTAGTTTTTCACAATTGGCATCAGAGCTTCGTTACCAAGTTTCTTTAAGTATATTGTACTTTAAAAACTTGATACGATCCGTGGTTAATTGAAAACTATAAAGAAGGTTTTTCATAAAAACAAACACCATGTCTTTTAAAACTATATGTTTGGATGTTGATTTGATAACAACATTTTTTATTTATTTTTTTATTATTGCACTAATCTTCCTTGTCATGTTGATTAGTCAAAGCTCATACCCACCAAGCTTTAGGAGTTGCTTGGTAACAAGAATACCTTCCTTAAGAAGGTATCTTAAACGCAAAGGAGCGGGAATAGTCTAAGTGACATTTGCTGTGTAATTTGTAAAGACATTCCTAAGTGCGCTAAAGGTATGATTTTCTTTTTACTTTGCTTGATAATTAAGTATACCTAGTTAGGTATTTATATTATTATCTTTTGTGCAAATTACATGTTTTACTTGAAGCTTCATTAGGAAGTCTTTTTCTCACATACGTGTTTTATTTCTCATATAAAGTCGTGGTATATAAAACTTATGTTTTGTTTCTTTTAATCCAATAAAACAAAACACGAATTTCAAAAATTCCTCCTTCCCCATAAAAACTCCCACCGTCGACCACTTTATCAAACCCTCACTTTTTCAAATCTTCCAATTTCAAAAATTTCCTCTCATTCAAAAACTTCATCTTCCTCCTCATTCCATCTCAATCGAAATCAAGAAGATTCGTCATCAACATGGTTTACATCGCACTCGTGCTCATCACCCTAACACTCATCGCACTTGTGTTCCCTATGATGAAGTTCACATACGGAGACATTTACTTTGTGTTGTTAATCTATATTGGGGTCATATACCCAATCCTTTGTATCATCCTTAGTATTGAAATGCAATATTATTAATCTAGTTTATCTAGGTTACTATTATGTGTTTATCATTCCTTTTGATTTATATGTTTTACATTTTTGTGATACATTAGAGGTCATGTATGCATGCTAAAAGAAAATGTAGGATAAAACATATCTCGTGGTATAAAAACTGTAAAACCTTTTATCAAATCTGTGTCTGTTACTACAGATCCACGGATCCCGGAAGATATACTAGCCGGATCCCTTTTGTAAAGGAATCGTGGGATCCGTCCTACTGGAAAACAGTTTTCATGCAAGATTAAAAACCACTATCTTTCTAAAAGTAATAATCCACTAGAATTTCAAAACCATGAGTTAGTTAAGTGTTAAATACCATTGTTAATAAAATCTAGTAAAAACGTTAGATTATTATAGGTTGACCATAAACATCACCTCCTATTAACCCATCACTTCTATAGGTTCAAATATGACACATGAATACGAGTTTGATTTTTCACTCACTAGCGTCTACACCCCGAACATCTTCCTTGAGCCCAACACACCTGGCAATCATGTCCGTGGGTTCAATAATCTCAAAAACCGTCACTTCCATGAAGGGCGTATTGTAGACACCTCTCAACAATTCGAAGAAGGTATCAATACCTCCTTCCGAGCCATAGGACTAGAATGTCTTCTTGAAATCAACGAGAAGATATGTCCAAGGTTCATAATGGAATTCTTCCGTCAAGTCGAACTCGTTCGTAACGAGGATCGCTCTCTATCTCTTTGGTTTTACATCAAAAACCAAAAGTTCACTCTAACCCTTGGGAATTTTGCTGACATTCTTCGGATTCCAAATCATGGACAAAGTGCCTTCACCGAAGATTGGTCTCTTGATTCTCTCTTCAACTTTCGTGAAGAAAATAGTCCATATTGTTCACACATACCCTCTCCGGAAGATTTAAATCGCATAATATGCAAACCTCGACCATATTACTCCAATCCAAACATTATCCATACACGAGATATCCGAGAAGAGTACAAGCCTCTTGCTCTCATTCTACGTGAAAATGTTTGGAGTCTTAGGGGTAATCGAGATATTCTTCCCACTTGTTGTGCTCACATGTTGTACTGTTTGCTAACACAACAACCATACAATCTCGCCTACTTCTTCGCAAGGCGAATTGCAAATCTTCAAGGCTCCAAGAATAAACTCATCCCTTATGGAATGTTCTTGACACGCCTCTATCACAATGTTATGCACTTCCATCCTCAATTTCAAAGTCCGTTGTACGTACTTGTGAACAAGATGATGGAACCGCTAAACATATCTCTCATGAAGACTTTCTTCATTCTTGATTCCACCAATACCCATCAATCACATAATGATCCTCCTAGCGAAGACACTCAAGGAACCTAGAATAGTCAAATAGGATCAATTTTACTCTACTCATTATTTATCAATGTAATCCTATTTCTTTCATGAAATAAAACATCTTACATTTGATATCCTAGTTTTAGAACTCCTTTAAACAAAACTTGGAATATAATGCATTTTCAAGATCGTTGAATACCTTTAGTAAAGGTTCTGTCTAGCAGATAGACGGATCCCAAATATTGTACTAAACGGATCCCTACATCTAGGGAACCGTGGGATCCGGCAAAACAGAAAATGCAATTGCAAGCATTGTATGTCAAACACATCCTTAGAACACCACACACTAAGCTAAACATAGTGTCTTAAGGTAGATTAAGACTTTATCAAGATAGGTTGATCTTTCCTACTCATTCCAACTCACATAGAACACACTCTAAGATATTTATAGATCTATCACTTTGTTTTAATCCATCACTCTTCCGCTCTCAAAACTCACACTTCATATTTTTACCCTTCACATCTAGGTTAAAAATCTTTTATAACAAAATTGATCATAAATCAATCTCACCTCAAAATTGATCAAAGTTGATCAAATCCTAGTTTTCTCATCTCAAAACCATCAGGATATTTTCCAAAACACAATCCTAAGTCACAACCTCATCTCTAGGATCATTTAGCTTCAATTAACACTCTCTTCTTTAGTGTCATCCTTGCTCATTCATTAGTACTCATGAAAGTTCTAAATCCTTCCACAAAAGACAATCATTAGCTACATCACTCACCACCTTCAAATACTTAAGCACCCCTTCATTTAGGACACTTAGGAAGACTGAAACACTCAAGATGTTATAGGTCTTAGATTTTAGAAACATCATTTCCACTCTTTCATAGCTGCTGATAGCCGGATCCCTAGGATTAGCCTAGACGGATCCCTCTGAGAAAGGAACCGTGGGATCCGGATGACAGTATAGGTCAAATATTGCTAAAACAATCATTTCAACTTATCTTCCTAACTCAAACACTCCATCTCATCTTAAATGAGTTCCTAGATCAGTCCAACCTCTGAAGTTGACTCTTGTGCATGTCAATCATCACATTCCAATGAATCCTAGTGGCTTAAAGCTTAAATGCACTTGCCAAATCTCTTAGTTTATAAACCACCTTGTTAGGACCTCCATAGTCATCACTCTCACTCTAACTTTCAGCTCATGAAATCATTTCATCATGAGAAAAACCCCAAGTAGTAACTTATCCACCAAAGAACCACCCATGAAAAAGGCTCGTGTTATACACGAAATCTCCTCAACCGAATCATCTCCCGTCAAACCAACAAATGAGAGAATCCTTCATCATCCAATCAAACCAATTCCTAAAAGGATAGTACCCACAAAACTACCTATGCCTAACACCACCATACCTCCTAGGCCAAACAATATCATCTTCACTAAACCATCACCATTGGTTCCTAGAAATATTTCATTTACTTCACCACTATCATCACCACACCTCTACAATTTAGAGGACTTGCCTCCTAGGCCGTCTCATCCGCTTCTGCCGACAACATTCTCCTCATTAGGAGGAATAATGGTTCAAAATCAAGGTGTTGAGTCAACACTTGCTCCGGCTTCCTTTTCGCCGTCTCCATCATATAATCCTATATGGATTATGAGAAATCATCAAATTCAACCACCCGACCATATGGAAGTTGACACTTCCTTACCACCACCATCATTCTTGGTCGAGGCATTCTCAAATGCACCTCCACCAATCCCTCCATCGTTTGAAGCTCCGCAAGCCGCTTCACTTGATCCTTCGTATCAAGCCATTTTATTTCCTCCACCACCACTACCTATCCATGACAAAGATTGCTATCATTGTCAACATGTTGAAAGTTTGATACATGAAGTACGAGAAGACCAACATTTCATGTTCTATCATCTCCTCGAACGTTTCGACGAGATCAAACCTAAACAAAACTTGAGCTAGAAGATTTTAGTGGTGTCCTAGCATCAAGCGTTAGATAGTCTAGAAATTCCTAGTCATGTATTGTCTATTTTTTTAGTTTTAGAGTCATGTATATCATAACTCTTGTTTTATTAAATGGAATTACATGCTACTTGTTATTTTTCTGAGAATATGTATTCATATCTCATTTATGTGATAACTTTACTTGTTATATCACCTTTGCTGATTTTAGTCATCAGCTAGACGGATCCCTCAGTATTGCCTAGACGGATCCCTACTAGGAGGGAACCGTGGGATCCGTGAAGTCAGAAAGTTTTTTTTCTAACTTAAATCACATTTGCAGGAAATTGTGAATTATACTTGTTTTCTAATCCTTGTTTTGCAGTTATTCAATTAACACATAAAGAATTTGACATCCTAAAGCTAGGGGGAGCTTGGTGTCAAAACAATACGTTGCAAAATTACTTGCAACCTTTGATTTAAATTTCATGACTTCCCGTTGCAAATATTGCAATCATCTGGGGGGAGCACACCCGTCACATTGACGTAATCTTTTACATAAGTTAGTTGCAAATGAACTAGATTAGAATTAGTTTCTTGACGCCCTTACTTAGGGATGGACTCGTCAAGGGGGAGTAACGACGAGATCCTTTCCCGTTACTTGCTCTCTATTTTTTTTTCTTTCCTTTCACATGTTTTTCTTAAAAACGATGTGTTGCTTTTTTTCAAACACTTTTTGTTTCGACAAAAAAGGGGAGAAGAAAGTAAAAACTACAAATTCAAACTTTTACGAATTTTAGCTTTTCCTTAAAATAATCTTATGTTTTGTCATCAACAAAAAGGGGGAGATTGTTAATACAAATAAGTCGTAAAAACGTTTATTTATATTTTACGATCTTCTAATGTTTTGTCGATAACAAAAGTAAGATCATTTTTAGGAAACAAATAAAATACGTAAATGGTTTGAACTAATAGTTTTCTTACACACTTACGCTTTCACATAAAACACTAAAACTAGTATAAGTGATTTTATTCTTAAGATATACATATGTACAACAACTAGTGTTTACATATTGGGATAACATATACTTAACCAAGTATATACCAAAATGGGTAAAAACAAGTATATACTAAATAGGTAAAAACTAGCAAATGGTTTTGACCCATAACCCATGGTTTTATTTATACCACTTAACCAAGTTCATTGTATCCTTAAGATACATTGTATCTAGAAAGAAAACCATGGATCAACCCATAACCCATGACCCATAACCAAAAATACCCATGGGCAAAGAGGAGCGTTCCACGGATCCCTGGCTTTGTGCTAGCCGGATCCCAAGTGGAAGGGATCCGTGGGATCCGGGGAAACAGAAGAGAATTTTCTCTATAAATAGTGAGCCATTTCTTCATTATTTCTCACCCCTCTCTAACATACTTTCTCCCCTGAGTTAAATCTTACTAACCTTAGATCCAAGAGATCTATGTTTGTAGTTTTGTTTTTGTGTGATCTTTTAGGTTCCTCTTAAAGGCAAGATCACCACCTTTGAAGTCGAGCAAGCTCAAGTCCATGAGTTGCCATGCTTCCTCATCATCAAGGCTATTGAAGTCCTCTTGTTGATGATCCCTTTCTTTCTTCAAAGAAGGGTAGTGTTAAAGACATTAGTGAAAGATGTCTCAAGTGTCAAGACGAAGATATTTGTCAAGGGTATCTATCGTCTATAGGATAAGCACTTGTGGTAGGTGCTTAGAAGTCAAGAAAAGAAGCATTAGTGATAGGTGCTTAGAAGTGAAGATACAAGACATTAGTGAAAGGTGTCTTGTAGATCTAGTCAAAGGCATTAGTGAAAGGTGCCTTAGATGTACATTCGATATGGTGTGTTTCGATGTACTATATAGACTAGCATTAGATCCAAGGATATTGATGTCCTTGATGATGTTGTAAAGGAGTAGATCTCCTTTGGGATTAGTCGTTGGTGTAGTGTGGTAGTAGTTCCTCTATTGCAATGGAACTAGGTGCTTAGCCTAGTACCTAATAAAGGGTAGGCGATGTTGTGAAGGTGTAGTTCACCTAAGGTGTGAAAGAACTCGGTGGTTAGCCTAGCACCGTATAAAGGGTAGGCGACGTTGTGTTAGGTGTGGTTCGCCTTGGTGTGAAAGAACTCGGTATTTAGCTTTGTACCAGAAAAAGGTTAAGCGACGTTGTGAAGGCTTCTCCGCCATAAGGAGATTGGTGTAGCGTTTACAAACTCTCGAGTAGGTGACTCGGGGAGTGGAGTAGGGCAAGGAAGGTGTCCTTGTAGCCAAACCACTATAAATACTCGCGTTGTGGTTTTGTGCTTCTTACTCTTATCTTTTCATTACATATCTTTATATGCTTGTTTATCAACATCCAACACACACAACCAAATAGATTGACATAAGTCGATCTAAATAGTTTAAAAGGAAGTTTTAATTGGTAAAACTATTCAACCCCCCCTTCTAGTTTTCCACAAACCCTTCAGTTTCAATATCATTAAGTCAAGAAGCGCCTGCTGCTGATCACTCAGTCTCATCAACAAATCTTCAATCTTCGAATGTACATCATGGAATTGTTTCTGGCATCAATGAAGAAGTTAATCCCTTTGCTACTCCCGAAGATGCTCCATTTGAAAATATCTTTGCTCCTGAATCATCATCAGAACCATCTTCTTCAGGAGACATCGACTCTGCTACTTCAGTCCCTCAACAATAGCCACATGAACACCTCAGAAAATGGACTCACGATCATCCATTAGACAACATCATTGGAAATCCCTCTCATCCAGTATCCACACGGAAACAACTTGCAACCGATGCCTTATGGTGCTTCTTCAACTCCGTTCTCTCTAAGATCGAACCAAAAGATGTTAAAACCGCCATGAATGAAGACAACTGGTTCAATGCCATGCAAGAAGAAATTCATGAGTTTGATCGACTTGATGTATGGGAATTAGTACCTGCTCCAGATTGTGCTATGATCATTGCTCTAAAATGGATCTTCAAAGTGAAACTTGATGAGCATGGTGATGTCTTAAAGAACAAGGCTCGATTGGTTGCTAAAGGATACCGTCAAGAGGAGGGTATTGACTTTGAAGAATCTCTTGCTCCTGTTGCACGTATCGAGGCAATCAGAATCTTCTTGGCTAATGCTGCTAGTAAGAACATGGTAGTATATCAGATGGATGTAAAGACGGCATTTCTGAACGGAGATCTTAAAGAAGTCGTCTACGTCAGCCAACCTGAAGGCTTTGTGAATCCAGAGCATCCTACTCACGTTTATCGTTTGAAGAAGGCTCTTTACGGTTTAAAGCAAGCTCCAAGGGCATGGTATGATACGCTATCAAAGTTTCTTCTATCTACTGGATTCAGCAAAGGAGCAGTTGATCCAACATTGTTCACCAGGAAGTCAGGAAAACATTTAATTCACGTTCAAATTTATGTTGATGATATCATCTTTGCCTCGACTGACCCCAATGAGTGTGACCGTTTTTCAAACGAAATGGGTTATAAATTTCAAATGTCAATGATGGGACAAATGTCATTTTTCTTGGGATTACAAATTTCACAAAGTCCCGGAGGCATTTTCATAAATCAATCTAAATATGCAAATGAGATTTTAAAGAAATTTGGATTTGATTCAAGTGGCCCTGTTGACACTCCCATGATAGAACGTACTAAACTAGATGAGGACCACTCAGGGATCATGGTAGATCAAACGAAATATCGTAGTATGATTGGATCCCTGATTTACCTCACAGCTAGTAGACCAGACATCTTGTTCGCTGTTTGCATGTGTGCTAGATACCAGGCTAAGCCTACTAAAAAGCACCTTGAAGCAGTTAAACGGGTCTTTTGGTATCTCCAAGGAACCATCAATATGGGACTTTGGTACCTAAAGGACACCGGTATGTCACTAACAGCCTATGCAGATGCTGATCATGCAGGATGTCAAGATACTCGTCGAAGTACGTCTGGAGGTGCTCAGTTTTTAGGTGATAAGCTTGTGAGCTGGTCTTCAAAGAAGCAAATGAGTACTTCTATTTCATCTACAGAGGCGGAATACATAGCCATGTCATCTTGTTGTGCTCAAATCCTATGGATGAGATCCCAATTATCTGACTATGGCTTTGAATTCAACAAAATCCGTCTGTACTGTGATAATAAAAGTGCTATTGCTCTCTCATGCAACAACGTACAACACTCAAGAGCAAAGCACATCGACATTCGACATCATTTCATCAGGGAGCAAGTTGAAAACGGTGTGGTGGAACTTTACTTTGTGAGGACTGAATACCAACTAGCAGACATCTTCACCAAAGCTCTTCCTAGAGAACGTTTTGAGTTTATTCTTCCACGACTGGGTCTTAAGAGCCTACAACCAGAAACTCTCAAACGTCTTCAAGAGGAAGAAGAGGAGTAAAAGGTTTCCTTCATCTATCTCTTGTAAATAGTTATTAGAAAAACAAAATACAAAATTTCAAAACCTTCAAAAAGCAAATAGAAAAATAGAAAACTTTTAAAAATCCATAAAAAATTGAAAAATCTTGAAAAATTCCAAAAATATTGTCTTTTTGTCATGTTTTCCTCGTTTCGATAATATCTACGGTCTTTGTGCTGTCATTCAAAGAATGACACGGGACTTTAGATGTTGTTCGAATGTCAAAAAAAAAAAAAAAATCAAAAAATATTTTTGGGAGAAAGAGAAAAAATGGTTTATTGTCATTTCAGGCAGTAACCCGCTTTTCAAAGATAGAACAGAGCCATGCTTTATCTTGGTTTTCAAATTTCTTGCTCTGATTCTTTAAACTAATCCTTACTATCTAATGAAAACTAGTTGTTTTGAAAAATAATTCGGACTCTATTTTTGATAATCATCTGGACTTAAAAGTTTGTCAAAATATCTATCTCTCAATCAACAACTTATGTCATTGATTGAGGGGGAGAATGATTTCAATTAAATCAAAAAGTTATTTGTCATACAATTATTTTCAAAAGATAATCATGCATGTTTATTCAATGGAGTTTAAAGTCTCAAAATCCGATCCTTATCAGTTAAAACGTTTTCATAATCAAATCACAATTCTCCTTAAAAGCTTTCAAATTCAATTTAAATCTACAGAGATCACAAATCTCAAATGACTTGATAATTGTGATCGGGGCAGAATTTGTGATTTAAATTGGATTTAAACTGATAATTCGGTAAATGGTTATATAAGGATTTCAAAATTTCCATGCACATGTTGAGGGGGAGCATCTATCTTAAACCACAAATACTTGAAACGTGATCAATTTATCTCAATGTGCAGTCTTTTCCTAATATGTGCAAAACATTTTCAAATATCTATGCACATTTTGAGGGGGAGCAAGCTTATGAAAACCTCATCCTCCCTTATATGCCTTATCTACTTGTTTTGATCAGGGAAGTGATGTTGATATCTTTTAGAAAATGGTAATCAAAGAAGCTAAATTCTTTCTCTTGCCTCCGTGTGCAAAACGATTTCACTTGATGTACATGTTGAGGGGGAGCTCTTGTTCTAAAAATATCAAAAACAATTCAGGTACAAAATTCTTTGATAATATATCATAAGTATCTGGATTGATTTTCAAATGGTTTTCAATTGATTCCAATGGCAGATGAACAATACCAAATAGACCGACCAACTTTACTTTATGTATGGTGATATAAGGATGATAAGGTTAGGTATTTGTTCCCATGATCTGCCAGAACCGGAGGGATCTACCCAGGGACAATCCACTAGATAGTGTAGAAGTCCTTAGGTATATTGAAAAAAGGAGAAAAATGAGATATGGGAAGAGTGCGGACTGAGACTGAGCTAGTACTGGAATAAACCCAACAAGGTTCTAGTTATGAAGTCTCGGTAAGCACTGAAGGGGTTGAAGAATGAAAAAGAATTGAATGAGAAAATGGTGAAAACAAATAGCCCTCCAATTATTCAACCTTAGGGCAGATACCGAGTTCAATTCATATGCTACTGGTGGTTACCAAGGTAACATCGGTGTTGAAGACAAGACGTCATGAACCCAGTGACGCACTGCACTTTAACTTCCCAAACCACTCAAGTTCCTCTTAAAAGGGCTTGTTTCATTCTCACGGGGAACCGACATTATCTATCGACTTTCTCTTAGAGATTGTTGATATTAAAAAAGGAGACCCTCTCCCTAGTCTCCTATATAGGATCCAAATATGCACAAATTGAGTCTAGAGCCACGAGATCATCAATAAATCTCATTAGGACACTTTCAATGAAGACTCTCTGTTTCACACAATGTGGAAAGAGAGATTATATCTTGAGTCCTACGCATTATCCTTGTGGTATAGCCAGAACATCCGAGTGATATGCAAACATATTCACAATGAAGATGGAAAGCCTTCTGGAGCCAACATCAAACAAGCTCCTGGTAGGTGGCATGTGAGATCTATTTTATAGATCAACCATGTGACAACTGAACAGAAACAATGAGGCGATTCAATCTTTTGAATCAATCCTGGTTCAGGTGATGGATTGACGGATACCTTTGAAAAACCGGTCGTTGTGCTTAAAAACTCTTTTCTTTAGCACTTCGACCGTGTTCGAATATTTCAAATCAAAAGGTGTTTATGATTGATAATTGATTTTCATTAAAACATTCATTGTGTTGCAAAAACAATTTCTATTGATAGATACACGATTGTTTTTCAAATCTCTTTTCATCAATCAGTGAATCTCTATTCGCTGGTTCACTCACTCCTTGTTGTCTTCTTTGAGACGTTCCGGTTTGAGTACAGCTAGAGCAGCTGCGAAACCCTGTCAAGGAAATTCTTCGGAATTATACCTGATCACAGGCAGTACTTGTACTGATCAACGGGGAACCGTGGGCCGTGTACCTCAATTCAACGAAAGTGATCAAAGACACTTTCGTGCGCTTTATTGCTAAATGTTTTATGCAGGTACGCCCTACGTTTGCAGCTGATCAGAATGATGCGGTCAATCCATAGCCGCATGCTCACTCAACACATTCATCTCAAAAGAAATCATGATTAGTGCATCAATGACTGATATTTTCACTCCATGCTTCTGCTACACTGGTGCCAATATCATGAATCAACGAAAGCTTCCGCTACTCTGATGAGAATATTTCATGATCCAGAATGTGAGCATGTCGGTCCGAAAGTCACAACATCACATAATACCAACACCACAATGGATATCTCAGAGATTTCTTCTCAGCTGATGATCTCAAAAACTGGCTCAAAACTCATTATCACGTGGATCAGTAAAAAGACCTCCACTTGGATTAACCAAACATGCAATAAGAAGAATCAATGACTACGAGCTTCGGAGCAAAGTACTACATCAAGAATGCAAGAACAATCTTTTAATATAATATCTGTTTGTATTCAATGTATGTTTAATGTGTGTTTGAGGTGACCTCCCTTAGGGGGAGATTGTTAGGATTTAGTAAATCCAGTTATTAAAGAGTCGGTTACCTCAAGTATATGTAATCGTTAGAAAGCTCGTAGTCGTAGATTATTATAAGTTAAGTAGTATTTAGTTTAAGTAACACCGTGGAGGACGGACGAGTCTTTACCCACTGTATGCCTGATCCACAGCCCGATAGGTGGCGATTTATGTAATGACTATAAATACTCTCTACCTCCCAAGGTAGAGAGTTAGAGCTCATAATAAGACTTTTATTTCTCTCACTAAAGTTCCTTAAACCTCTAACTTTCTCTCTCTAGAACTCATTATACGCCTATTTGATCTTATGGTTTAGTGTGTTTGTGAAATCCAATATGTTACATTTGACCATTTATTCTCAGAAATCAATCAACCATGCAGTGATTTCACACTTCTTCTCCCCCTCAAGAATTGCATACGGAGTTGCCATTCTTGATTAAATAAGTGAAAATCATCCGAATGTTCTATTCACACTTCTCTCCCGCAAAATCAGCACATGATGTCGCCATCTTCATTATAATCGAGCAAGTGGAATGAGAAAACAATCAGTGGTAGCCCGGTTCACTTGCCGACTGAAGCGCACGGAAAAAGTATGAAGCATGTTGATGAGAATGGTCATAATAAGAAGATTTCTCTTCTTCAGAAGATAAAGCGCACTGAAGCGTACACTTTTCTTTTCTTTAGAGTACGAGGCATGAACTGTTGTGTTCATACGTCATTATGATGAAGTACGAGGCCTGAACTGATGTGAACAGACGTCATAATCTCTCTCTTTTCAGCTCTTTTGGCAAAACTTGTAATCACCCCATTATCATTCAGTAGGCTCTTTGTAGTGACAGCTGATGGAGAAAACCCAATATGAATAATTTGACCCTGAAGTAAACTATCCTGAACTCGTGACTTAAACTTGCACATATGTAACAAAGAGCGGTGTCGAGAATTCATCCTCCATTGAATCTCTAAGTACTCTATACTCTTCATCCAACCAACCATCAAGTAATAGACGTACATCACCTCGTGAAAGTCCAAAATTCAATGTGACACTGAGCACAACACGTAACTCCTTAAAGTGATAGTTATCTTGTGGTGGTAAGAGCCCAATTCCCCCAAGTGGTAATAGAAAAGTTAAAAGACACCCAACAATAACTAGATTTCCAAGCCTTCATTTTTGATAATAAGATCGAACAAGGATCTTGAAGAATCTTCATCCAACCATCCCCGATACCTTCAGATACTAAGTACACTCGCCCGTGATATTTCACTGCAACCTCAAATAAATAATATTGAATTAACGCCGTTGTCACATCTTGTTAAAAGCTCAAATCTAGCCTCCTTTGACCTTAAAAGTGAACTTTGATAATGGTTTTCATCCCGACCATGGTTAAAAGCACATAACCCCGTAAAACCATGTAATAACCAAATTGCCTTGACGAATATCCAAACACACATCCAATTCATGAAGTACACCCTTTTATCCCTTCTTTGAAGCAGAAACTGCAGCATCAGCATCAGATAAGATCCAGAATTACACTTTCCCTTTCTCCAAGATGGTTCCATCATTACGGGATTTTACAACTCTATGGTTTAAACCGAGAAATAGTTTCTTTCGCGGGATTTTACAAAACCAAGAATAAACCGTAAGATAGATCCGGAAATGCACTTTACTATTACCCGGATGTTTCCATTGTCACGGGATTTTACAAGTCTATGATTTAAATCGAGAAATAGTTTCTTTCGCGGGATTTTACAAAATCAAGACAAAACCGTAAACAATGTCAGCTTGAATGAATTATGACAACTTTAGTTTAAGAGAATATCTGTTTTAGGGGAACATGCAGCGGTTCATCAGCGGTTCATTCTTCATCATCAACATTTTCATCAACCATTAAACACTTTGGTAAGCACATCTTCCACATATTCTGTCGGCAATTGCTGTGACCATTTGGTGAAGTAAATCCGATATACCAAACTTGAACATGAAGTAGAATTCCCCAGATTTGCTACTCAAGCTTGTACTAATCCTTGTGAAGAAGAAACGGTGTACCCAATGTACAAAACCTCTTGACGTATCCTCAACTGCGTGAGACACCGAAGTGATAGCTACATTGTGTGTTAAGCGAGAAAGAATCACAAATGTAACTAAATAGCCAAGTCTTTATCACACTCTATAAAAGCCCAAACAAGTCATTGATAACGCTACACGCGTCGTTCGGGGTCAAAGGAACTTCCTTTTCTTCGAGCAAGTTTTATAACACCCTAGGCAGTGAACCTAAACGTTGTAGTGTAGTATTAGGGTAAGCCACGGGTATTGATATCGTTCTCTAGGGGAATAGGAATGCTAGTGAGAAGTTACTACGCTAAGGTTGGGGTTGAGGAAGATTATTTTTTTATCTTTTTTATGTTTTTTAGGAAATGGAAAAGTACGAATCTCGGGGTTTGGATTTGGGGGTTGGTATTGCTACCGATTACTCTACTTATCTAATTATCTAATCTAAGGTGTATGTAGTCTATGTCTAATTATTGTGTGCTCGTATGATAGTTTAAAGATGTGTTCACTTAGGTTTTACTACTCCTCAATTATCTCCTATTGATGGTTGAATTGTCACGTCCTTATTCTTAATTGCGTTGTGTGTCTAAAGTTGTAGGGTATGCGTTTATCCCTAACTCTTTGAAGTTACCAAAGGGTCTCGTCTACAAAAAACCACTAGGATCATAAACTCTAACTCTAAGGCCTCTTTGGAAGGTTTAGCTTACAACCACTCTAAGTGCTATAACCTAAGGTTCACAAAGATTAATCAAGCATTAAGTACACAACGAATGACCTATCGCATTACTAGATCATTAACAATTAAGATAAGAGACAACCAATCAATATTCAATAATTAAGTTTCATATTCCCTAAGCAAACACACAAGTAAATTAGCCGGACATGGAGAACATGCAAGCATACACAGAAATAATCAAAGACATAATTGAATTAATGAAGTAAAACACTTATCTTGATGTAAGATAGGGTTTGGAACCCTTAAATACTGTACAAGACAGCCTTGGTTCGGTTTAGGTTTTTACTCCAAAAGACTACACACAAATACTGAAAAATTCGGATTCTATATATAAGATTACATGTGCGACGGCGTCACCTTATGTTTTGTGACGCTGTCGGGTCGTCGTTATTAGTGTTTTGTCTTGGCCACGTTAGTCTTGCGACGGCGTCACCTTGTGCTTGTGACGCCGTCCTCTTCAGCTTCTGACGCCGTCTGGATCGAATCTAGGCCGTCTGAGTTGCGACGGCCTACTCTTTTAAAGCCTGACACCGTCACTTGAAAATAAGAGATTTGGCTTCTGTCCCATCACAAAATCCTCCGACGGCGTCGCAGTTAAGCAGTGACACCGTCACCTTGTATTTCAGCAGCTTTAGTGTCTCGATTCTTGACTTTGGCCATTTTCTTCGTATATCCGCGCCTTTTCATCCAAATAAGTGCCATTACAGCAATTTGCCTTCAAGAGACCTACAAAGTGAAAAGGAACGATATTAAGTAATAACGGATACAAAAGTGATCAAATAAGGGCTTAAACGACCCCTCAAAAAGGTACATTTTAAAACCTTATCAAATATCCCTACACTTGGTATTTGCTTGTCCTCAAGCAAATGTGCTTTTAGCCAATTAATTTATAAGTTAGGGGTCATGAAGCATTGGTTTAAAACAGTCCATAACACATATAAGCCCCGCAAAAGTCATAACAAGCACGGAAATTACATACTAGCACCTCACATGGGGTGTTTGGATACTCACATCTCTCTCGGGTGTATATGCAATATAACAAGTTGGAAATGGAAGATTAAACACTCATTAACCGGGCCTAGTACATAGATTACCATAGGCTTGAGAATAGATCAAACCTCCATCGCTTTGGCGTAAGCACCTAGGAAAGACTATCAAATAGGTCTTTAAAGGGTTGTAATGTTAGGCTTACGGTAGGGAAACAAAGGGTTTGGTGGGATAGGCTATTTAGTGGTGGTAAGTCAAAAATATTTATGTTACAAGCATACGAAGAATGGCGTTGCTAAGCCAAGACTCGACACTCTAAACTCTAGATAACTGAAACAAATAAACATAAATTTAAATGATAGATGTAGGATGGTAGCCCTTTTTTTTATTTTTTTTATTATTTTTTTTTAACACTCTATTTTTTTTTCTTTTCTCTTTTTCTATTTTTTTTTCGATTTTTTTTTTACACTTTTACTCTACCATCCTCTACGGTAACATCAAAATGATAGGGATTTATAGGCACATCCCTACACTTGAGTTTTTTATTACTCTAACGCTAATTTGACCCGAATTGAAAAGATCAAAACACTTGGGGTACATTATTACACAAATAAGGGAATTTGACGTTCCCTTCCATTCATTTCATAAACTTTAACTTTTCCCATGAATCCCAATCGTCCCAAAACTGTGTACAAAGGATATGACTCGACTTAGCAACTCATGCAAGCAACTAGATAATTGAACTAAGGGTTTAGGGTGATAACAATAATGCACTAAAAGTGAGTGCATATAGGGTAGGCTAAGGCGATTTGGGTGTATAATTGGGGGTGGGGTGTAAACAATGCTCTTCATTGATATTCCGGAAAAACCGAAACATCACGAGAACCGCGAAAAGGATAGGCTCTGAGGGGTTAACTAGGGGTATCGTGTACTAAAAATGAGTACAACGCAAAGGGTGTGGGGGAATTACTCAACCGATGTGGAAGAAGTAATTATATTACGGGTATCAAACAAGGGTTATCCTAATGCCTCTTATCGTTTAGTTATTCCTAACTACACAAGTGTAGTCTTACTAGCGATCTCGGGATGCATCACAAAACAAGTTCTAGAATCTAATATACTACCGGTTCACAATCTAAGCATTAAAGATGAATGCTTTAATTCCTACTAATCTAAGGGCGATCCTCACATTTTGGGTGGAATTTAGGTGGTAAAGGGTTTTTGTGCTAGTCATGCAACTTCCTATCCGTGAGACGCTTTTGTTAAGACTAACGGCCCACTCCTATATGTCATAGAAAATTTCAAATTTGGAGCCAAAATTACCCTAACCGACATTTTCTCATGGTTTATTACACAAATACAATTGGACAAAGCAAATAGTCAAGGATAAGTATAGTTTCAAAGTTCCCGTTTTATTTTCCCTCCCTACACTTAAACTGAACATTGTCCCCAATGTTCCCCGAAAGTATCAAAGTTATGATAACAGAAGGTAATGAAAAACGAAAGAAACTAGTACTCCCCTGATTAGCTCGGTAGGATCCGTGTGTAAAGTAGTGGTTAAATCCTTTCCAAGAAGAATGTTTGCGTGAAAAGCTCCTTCCAATCTTTTGTTTCTTCTTCTTGATAAATAAAACCTGCACATTTGAAGAAAACAAACGAAATCTTCGCGTAAAATCGGCGGTAATAATATATATAAGACTCTACTAAACTAAGATATAATGCTTGTGGAATGGATGTTTACAGAATTTCTGGAAAATTAAGACCTGGAAAATTCCAAAAATTTATAAGTAGCTCAGAAAACGAGAAAAAAGTAATCTGTTGTTTTTACATCTTTAGAATCTGGAAAAATTTCTGCAAAACATCCATTATGACTCGATACAAGCATTTGACTCGAACAAACACACATATATATCTTTTAATGAATTGCTATTCTCATGTTTACGTTTCTTTTGAAAACGTGTGTAATCCTCCCTACACTTATCCTTTATGTAAAATACCTTTATATACAATTAAGACGAGGTTAAAAACAAAATAAAGCATTTTTACAAATTTAAACATGAGAATAAACAATCAATAAAAGATATACGACACTAACAAGCAAACAATTAAGCATAGCTCAGAAAACGAGAAAAAAGTAATCTGTTGTTTTTACTCCTTCCTGACGCTGTCAGGTTGCAATCCTGACCCCGTCAGGTTATCCTGACAAAAACTGGTCTGCGATTTTCTGGAAAAAATTCTGGAAAATTTACATCTTTAGAATCTGGAAAAATTTCTGCAAAACATCCATTATGACTCGATACAAGCATTTGACTCGAACAAACACACATATATATCTTTTAATGAATTGCTATTCTCATGTTTACGTTTCTTTTGAAAACGTGTGTAATCCTCCCTACACTTATCCTTTATGTAAAATACCTTTATATGCAATTAAGACGAGGTTAAAAACAAAATAAAGCATTTTTACAAATTTAAACATGAGAATAAACAATCAATAAAAGATATAAGACACTAACAAGCAAACAATTAAGCATGGGTTGCCTCTCACGAAGCGCTTTTCTTTATTTAAGAGTCTTGTAGCTAGACTCGTAGTCGTGCTCCTACGTTACTTCATTACCGCCATGTTCTTTCTCATGACAGTCTCTATTGGGGGATTCCATGTTGTAGAAGTGCCCTATGATGCACTTCTCTAAGAGTTCATCCTCTCCCCAGTCGGTACTATATTTCGGTCCTAGGTTCAAGCAATCCTTATAGAATCCGAAAATCTTAGCCATAACATAATCTACTCCTTTTTCTTTATCCTCCTCATTCCTATAATAGACCGATAGTTTAAGTTCCTTTTCATCATTAGAGAGTGATGAAAACTTCTCAATCTTAAACGGCATTTGGTAAGCTATGTTATCGGTCTCATCTTTAAATCGCACTATTCGTAACTAGGGGTCATAGCTCATCCCGGTGCTTTCTATGAAAGGTTTTCCTAGAATAACGTGGGACAAGCTAGGATCTATGGCCGTGCTAATATCATCCACAATTATGAAGTCCGTAGGAAACGTGAAACTACCTACATAAACGGGTAATCCCTTAACTCTACCAAGAAAATTGCAACTAACACTAGGATCATCGGGGTCTTGCCTAGTTGGAATAGGCTTCTTCACTACCCAATTGTAGTAGGTGCTAGTCATTATGTTGATTGGGGATTTTCGATCAATGTAGGCCTTTGCCACGAAAAGGTGTCCTATGCAACATGGTATGTTAAGATTCCAAGGGTTCCCAAACTTGATTCTAGGGCTTTTCCTAACATACATGTGACGGAGGTCACGTACTAAGTAAGGGTGGCGAGATAGCTCTTCTTCCGTAGGAAACTCATTGAAATAGTCATTGTCTACTTCATCTTCTTCCTCGGTTGTTTCATTAGTCTCACGTGTATGGTCCTTTTCGTCATTTGTTCTATTAGGTTTCACTAAGGCGATGGTATTGACGAATTGGACATGCTTAGCTAACTTACTTGGGTCCTTAATCTCTACACCGGAAGGCTCGAGAGCTGAGATAGCATTAACCTTCCTATCACTATTGGTCATGGCTTTCAAAAGGTTATCTATCTTCCTATCCATTTTGGCTTGTTGTTGGTTAAAGCGGTCCGAGAGCTTAGCTATTTGGGCTTCTCGGGTTGCAACTAGGTTTTGCAACATCCCTTCGATGTTTTTTTGGTTAGGACCGTGGGGTGGGGGCCATTAAAAATCATTGGAAGTGAATTCCTTGGTTTGTCCCCAATAGAAGTCAGGCTTGCCCTTCCATGCTTCTCGGGTTTCATTGAAATTCCTAGGTCCGGGTGTTGTAGGGAATCTTCCTCCCGTTTCATTAATACGCGAGGATGCGTAGTCAACGGAAGCATGTTCGGGGGATCGGGTGCAAGTGCGCGTGTTATGAGGATCATAAAATGGCTCACACGATGAAGAAACTTTGTTCACATGGCGTGAAGACTTAGGGTTTTCGTAGGAACTCATTAGGAATTTAACTTGATCTTCAAGTTCGATCATCCTATGGTCGGAAGATTGGGAGTCAATGGGAGGCAAGGAGATTTCCTTAACGGTTTTGGGTAACTCACGGGGGTCATTCCAACTTTCGTTGTCATAGAGAGCAAGGTCATCTATTATACCCCATGATTCTTCCGCGGTGAGATCACTAAGTTTTCCACCGGCCGCTTGGTCAATGGATCGCTTGGTGGGGAAGTTGACATGATCATAAAAGATTTGGACTTGGAGCCAAAGATCAATGCCGTGATGAGGGACTTTATAAAGTAATTTCTTCAATCAAGTCCATGCTTCATAGAGAGATTCACCTTGACGTTGTTGGAAAATCAAGATGTCATTCCTAAGTTTAGCGGTTCTCCCCGATGGGAAAATTGAGCAAGGAAACGAGAGGTGAGATCATCCCAACTTGAGATGGAGCCGGCAGGAAGTCGCTCAAGCCAATTACTAGCTTGGTTCCGTAGAGAGAATTGGAAGAGACGCAGACGCGTGGTCTCCCGAGTAGTAGCATCAAGGTCAATGGAATCGACAATTTTGAGGAAATCCCTCAGATGCTGATTAGGATCTTCGGAACGAAGTCCATGGAATGCACATCCGTTTTGCACCAACCGGATGGTGTCGGATCGCAGGGCCGTAGTTTGGGCTTGGTCGGGAAGCTCAATGGTGTTCCTATAGCCTAGGTGGCTTGGTCTTGAGTATTCACCAAGAGTACGGGCTCTTGGCGGGTCATTTGGTGGTAGGTTGATGAATGGTGGTTGGTTATCACCTTCCATGATGAAAAGTGATGGGATTACAAACAAAGGTCACGAAGAAGGGGGATAGACTATGAGGAAGCTAAAAAATGAGAAAAAAATTACTTGATAGGAATCAAGCAAAGGAAACCTAAACGAGGTGGACTACTAACTAGCTATTCTATTCTCCGGCAGCGGCGCCAAAAACTTGATAACGCTACACGCGTCGTTCGGGGTCAAAGGAACTTCCTTTTCTTCGAGCAAGTTTTATAACACCCTAGGCAGTGAACCTAATCATTGTAGTGTAGTACTAGGGTAAGCCACGGGTATTGATATCGTTCTCTAGGGGAAAAGGAATGCTAGTGAGAAGTTACTACGCTAAGGTTGGGGTTGAGGAAGATTATTTTTTTTATCTTTTTTATGTTTTTTAGGAAATGGAAAAGTACGAATCTCGGGGTTTGGATTTGAGGGTTGGTATTGCTACCGATTACTCTACTTATCTAATTATCTAATCTAAGGTGTATGTAGTCTATGTCTAATTATTGTGTGCTCGTATGATAGTTTAAAGATGTGTTCACTTAGGTTTTACTACTCCTCAATTATCTCCTATTGATGGTTGAATTGTCACGTCCTTATTCTTAATTGCGTTGTGTGTCTAAAGTTGTAGGGTACGCGTTTATCCCTAACTCTTTGAAGTTACCAAAGGGTCTCGTCTACAAAAAACCACTAGGGATCATAAACTCTAAATCTAAGGCCTCTTGGGAAGGTTTAGCTTACAACCACTCTAAGTGCTATAACCTAAGGTTCACAAAGATTAATCAAGCATTAAGTACACAACGAATGACCTATCGCATTACTAGATCATTAACAATTAAGATAAGAGACAACCAATCAATATTCAATAATTAAGTTTCATATTCCCTAAGCAAACACACAAGTAAATTAGCCGGACATGGAGACCATGCAAGCATACACACACATAATCAAAGACATAATTGAATTAATGAAGTAAAACACTTATCTTGATGTAAGATAGGGTTTGGAACCCTAAAATACTGTACAAGACAGCCTTGGTTCGGTTTAGGTTTTTACTCCAAAAGACTACACACAAATACTGAAAAATTCGGATTCTATATATAAGATTACATGTGCGACGGCGTCACCTTATGTTTTGTGACGCCGTCGGGTCGCCGTCATTAATGTTTCGTCTTGGCCACGTTAGCCTTGCGACGGCATTACCTTGTGCTTGTGACGCCGTCCTCTTCAGCTTCTGACGCCGTCTGGATCGAATCTAGGCCGTCTGAGTTGCGACGGCCTACTCTTTTAAAGCCTGACACCGTCACTTGAAAATAAGAGATTTGGCTTATGTCCCGTCACAAAATCCTCCGACGGCGTCGCAGTTAAGCAGTGACGCCGTCACCTTGTATTTCAGCAGCTTGAGTGTCTCGATTCTTGACTTTGGCCATTTTCTTCGTATATCCGCGCCATTTCATCCAAATAAGTGCCATTACAGCAATTTGCCTTCAAGAGACCTAAAAAGTGAAAAGGAATGATATTAAGTAATAACGGATACAAAAGTGATCAAATAAGGGCTTAAACGACCCCTCAAAAAGATACATTTTAAAACCTTATCAGTCATCTTCGCGGAAGGGTGAAAAGAAAGAAGACGAAATAAGTAAGCGCGGCTGAAAAATCTTACTGCAAATCCAAACACGAAATATCGTATAAACAACCCCGTAGTCAACATTGTTCAATTTTCAGTTCAAGCCGTAACAAAATACCTTTTGAGAAAATGCATAATCCAAAATATCAACCAGCATAACACGACGAATCTCATCAACACATCAAATCATCATCAAAGAGTCACAAATCTCATGTAATCTCATTATCAAAAATAAGCATCCGATTCAATACTCCATTAAGCTCATTCCAATCCAAATCCTATTGAACTCCGGCCCACCAGTAATATTTTGGATTTATGATAAACATTCAACATTTTTAGTTCAGCACAAGACCACGATACTTCAAACATGGTTCTATTACAGTTGAGGCAGATCCAATATTCAAGCTACTCAAGCTCAATCGAATGTGTGTCCTCGAAAAAGTGTAATCCAAACATCCCGATTAGTAAGAATCCAACTATTAAACTTGCAACAACATGATTTGGATATAATACTTCTTCAACCGAGATAAAAACCAATTCAATCTTGAAAGAACTTGCAATTCAAATAAATTAAAATTTGTGGTATTGCAACATGTTGCTAGGCGACATATAAAGGTGATATACATCAGATATGTGCCAAATGACTATTCGATGAAAATTTTAATGATTCACGAATGCAATGAAGAACCGTGGCCCAAAATAAAATAACACTCTATGGCCCATGACCAATTAAGATGTGAGGCCCTTTCAATCATGAATCTCGTATGGCCCATTGCGAAATTCACACCGGATGTACATTCAGATTACCCTAATACACGGGAGTATATAACATCCAATTCACCCTAACTCACCTCATTACCCTAATTTTTCTCTCACACAAAAATGAAGCCCCCATCACTGTACCTCTTATTTCTCCAAACCCTAATACATCTTTAAAAATAATCCGCCTCTTTCATCTAAATATTCTCACTTAACAAAAGAAAAACCGCAACATCAAGTCTGCCATAAAGTCCTAACCCTACACATCTCCAATCTCATATCATGATAGCTCGAATGGTTCTTAAGATATTGCCACAGGGATGACCTTTGGGTATCTAGATGCCACAGGGATGGTAAATGCTTGAAGAGGTTTCAAGATTAAACCAAGGCACAAGGTAGGTTTTTCGACTGATGATCATTCTTGTTTTAGGACCATAAACGAACCAAGGATATTGAATCAAACATTCTTGTTATGATTCAGTCCATATGATTCGAATATAAGATGAAGTGCAACTCATCAAGAATCAATGATGACAATTTTCGTGTTGATACCTTTTAAGGTCAGATTTAATCTTGAATTATCACGAATCGATCTGAGATATTAATTATATATTTGTTTATTTTGAGCCTTGATCAATGAAGAGGTTTTTCTATTTCGTGAATGGGACTTGTGATAGTCATGATGCAGTTTCCTTGGTACCACGAAATAAGAAACAACTGAGATCGAGTAGTTCTATCATTTATGTTTTGAGTATTTGTTTGAGTCTAGGACCGATGATGGTTTATGAACTGAGGTTGATGTTGGTCGAATATGGTATGTGGTTGTGTATATTGGTAATGGTATTTGGTATTTTGTTGGTCTTGGTCAAGTGGTTGATTCTTCTTCATCCTTTCTGTCAAGTTGGTTAAGGTCTCAAGTCGAGTCGCTACCAATTTTGCAAAGCAAGTCGCTAACTCTTTAAGTCAAGTAGCAAACTTTGAGTCAAGTCGCTAGCCCAAGTCGCTAGCATAAGTCGTCTGCACAAGTCGCTAGCACAAGTTGCTACGACTTGTAAAGACAAGTCGCTAGTAAGTCAAAACTCACAAGTCGCTAACCTTTTTCATTGCAAATCGCTATTGACTCAATAGTCAATAGCCAAGTCGCTACATTTAGCACAAGTCGCTAGTTGATACATTGAATCTGGACTGTTTTGTGTACAACTCGCTAACATGATATATGACTTATTCCGGCGTTAATTCCGACCATGTTTTTAACCATTTCTCCATATTAACCCAAACAAACATTAAAAAGTTGCAACTTTTTGACCCAATTTGACCTCTAAAATGACCAGCAGACCACTTATCATCACAGTTTTGGTACAGAAGTCACAAAAATTAATAGTTACAATACTGCTGTCTGGACAAAGTTATTTTGACACAAAACAAATTTGAGACCAAGAAAGCTACACATGACATATTTGACCAACAGAAAAAGGATGCAAAAAACATGTTAAGAACATGTTATACCACGAATACCACAACAGTTTTAAAACGTATTAGATTTTAAAACATATTAGACCAAAAGTGATAAATGAGACCATGTATAAAACAGTTAACCATGGAGCAACATATTCCGACCATCAAAAAGTACCAAATACAGCATAACAACATGTATCGAAACCACAATAAATCATCAAAACACAACAACCTTGGCTCTGGTACCAATTGTAGGATCGATAATATTATTGTGTTTATGATTCGGGTGGTCTTGGATGATCAAAATACATGTTTACCATTTTAGAGAGAGAAAGTAGAGAGAGGGAGTTTCTTGCTAGAGAGTTGCTTTGTAAATTATAGAATGTTAGATTGAGAAGCTCCACCCCTTCCATGGATGGAAGGGCTATTTATAGTTACACAATACACGACCTCCTATCGGCATGTGGATCAGGTATACAGTGGGTAAAGACCTGTCCTTCCTCCACGGTGTTACACTAAACTATTCTACGCTACTGACTAACTAAATAAATATTAAATAACGTAAACAAAGACAAATCTACGAGCTAACATATGCTAGACCATTATTGGGGTGACCGACTCTTTAACATGGAATTTCCAATTCCTAACATATATCTATCTATCAACGTCCAACATAAACAACCAAATAGATTGACATAAGTCGATCTAAATATTTAAAAAGAAGTTTTAAATTGGTAAAACTATTCAACCCCCCTTCTATTTTCCACAACGTCCTTATTCTTAATCGCGTTGTGTGTCTAAGGTCGTAGCGTATGCGTTTATCCCTAACTCTTTGAAACCACCAAAGCTTAATGCCTACAAAATCTCTAGGATTTATAAACTTAACTCTAAGGTACTCTTCGGATGGTTTAGCCTACAATGACTCTAGGTACTATAAGCTAAGGTTCAACAAAGATTAATCAAGCATTAACTACACAACGGATGACCTATCGCAATACTAGATCATTAACAATTAAGATAAGAGACAACCAATCAATATTCAATAATTAAGTTTCATATTCCATAAGCAAACACACAAGTAAATTAGCCGGACATGGGAAACATGCAAGCATACACACAAGTAATTGAAGACATAATTGAATTAATGAATTAAAACACTTATCTTGATGTAAGATAGGGTATGGAACCCTAAAATACTGTACAAGACAGCCTTGGTTCGGTTTAGGTTTTTACTCCAAAAGACTACACACTGAAAACTAAAAAATTCGGATTCTATATATAAGATTACATATGCGACGGCGTCACCCTTTGATTTGTGACGCCGTCGGGTCGCCGTCATTAGGGTTTCTTCTTGGCCACGTTAGTCTTGCGACGGCGTCACCTTATGCTTGTGATGCCGTCCCCTTCAGTCTCTGACGTCGTCTGAATCAAATCTAGGTCGTCTGAGTTGCGACGACCTACTCTTTTAAAACCTGAAGCCGTCACTTGTAAATAAGCAATTTGGCTACTGAGCCGTCATAAAAGTGGTCCGACGGCGTCGCAGATAACACCTGACGCCGTCCCCTTCAGTTCCAGCAGCCTGAGTGTCTTGATTCTTGACTTTGGCTATTTTCTTCGTATATTCGCGCCTTTTCGTCCAAGTAAGTGTCATTCCAGCATTTTGCCTTCAAGATACCTAAAAAGTGAAAAGGAATGATATTAAGTAATAACGAATACAAAAGTGATCAAATAAAGGCTTAAACGACCCCTCAAAAAAGTATATTTTAAAACCTTACCAAATATCCCTACACTTGCTATTTGCTTGTCCTCAAGCAAATGTGCTTTTAGCCAGTTAATTTATATGTTAGGGGTCATGAAGCATTGGTTTAGAACAATCCACAACACATATAAGCCCCGCAAAAGTCATAACAAGCACGGAAATTACATACTAGCACCTCACATGGGGTGTTTGGATACTCACATCTCTCGGGTGTATATGAAATATAACAAGATGGAAATGAAAGATAAACACTCATTAACCGGTCCTAGTACATATATTACCATAGGCTTGAGACTAGATCAAACCTACATCGCTTTGGCATAAGCACCTAGGAAAGACTATCCATGAGGTCTTTTAAAGGGTTATAGTGATAGGCTTACGGTAGGGAAACAGAGGGTTTGGTTGGATAGGCTATTTAGTGGTGGTAAGTCAAAAATCTTTATGTTACAAGCATGCGAAGAATGACATTGCTAAACCAAGACTCGACACTCTAGATTCTAGAAAACTGAAACAAACAAACATAAATTTAAAGAAAGATGTAGGATGGTAGCCTGTATTTTATTTTATTTTTTTTTCGATTTTTTCTTACTCCACCATCCTCTACGATAATATCAAAATGATAGGGATTTATAGGCACATCCCTACACTTGAGTTTTTATTACTCTAACACTAATTTGACCCAAATAAAAACAATCAAAACACTTGGAGTACATTGTTAATACAAATAAGCTGTAAAAACGTTTATTTATATTTTACGATCTTCTAATGTTTTGTTGATAACAAACGTAAAATCATATTAACGAAACAAATAAAATACGTAAATGGTTTGAACTAACAGTTTCTAACATATTCATATTTTCACATAAAACACTAAAACAAGTATAAGTGATTTTATGATTTAAGTAATACATATGTACAACAACTAGTGTTTACATATTTGGATAAAATATACACATAACTAGTATGTAGTATATTGGGTAATATAAATGGGTAGAAACTTAAGTATCACAACCCATTGGGCAAATACATTGAATGTAGGTGGGTACAACCCAAAGCCCATAACCTATGGATCTTGACCCATAACCCATTGCATGACATCATGCTTATATCATACATGGATGATATCCATAACCCACGGATCAACCCATACCCAAGTGCCTAAGTGCATTGCACTCAAAGATACATTGTATCTAGCCAAAGATCCATGGTTCAACCCATGACCCATAACCAAAATACCCATGGGTAAAAGGGAGCGTCCCACGGATCCCTAGCTTAACGCTAGACGGATCCCTTGTGGAAGGGATCCGTGGGATCCGGGGAACAGTAGGATTTTTCCTCTATAAATAGTGAGCCATTTCTTCATTATTCCTTACCCCTTTCTAACACACTTTCTCCCCTGAGTTAAATCTCACTAACCTTAGATCCAAGAGATCTATGTTTGTATTTTTGTTTTTGTGTGATCTTTTAGGTTCCTCTTAAAGGCAAGATCACCACCTTTGAAGTCGAGCAAGCTCAAGTCGATGAGTTGCCAAGCTTCCCCATCATCAAGGCTACTGAAGTCCTCTTGTTGATGATTCCTTTATTTCTTCAAAGAAGTGTAGTGTTGAAGACATTAGTGAAAGGTGTCTCAAGTGTCAAGACGAAGATATTAGTGAAGAGTATCTATCGTCTATAGCATAAGCACTTGTGGTAGGTGCTTAGAAGTCAAGACAAGAAGCATTAGTGAAAGGTGCTTAAAAGTCAAGACTTGAAGCATTAGTGAAAGGTGTGTTGGGAATTAGGTTCTTTGAGTTGATAAGACAAAATAGTATGAAAGATGAAGGGTTGAATGTGACAAAGAGAGAAAGCTACAAAGAATAAAGATACAGAAGATATTATTAAAATGATAGACGATATCTTGTATATTCTGTATTTTATTAATCCTTATCTCTTTGTAAACCCTAGCATTCTCTAGTATATAAAGAGATGCAGGGTACGTAGGTTAAATAAGTGTCAAACAATGTAAACATCTGACATAGGTGTGTGTGTGTGTGTCTAGGGCGTGAGTTTATGAACGCCTAGACTATAGTGTATGTCGACATGTAGTTGGTCAGCCTCAAGGATCATGGATCCCTGTTAGATTGTAACCGTCTTAGAGTTGATCGTCTAGGATTGGGGCTGTAGATGTGTTTTGTAGAACACATGATGATGACGAAGAAACCTTTAGCAATAACAATAATGTTTTGATTTATTCCGCTGTGCATTCTATTTATTGTTGTTATTGTTATTCCTAGATGAGCTTAAACGATTATCAACAAGTGGTATCAGAGCGGGTGGCTCTTGATATCTAGGATTTCGCAAGGTTTCTTGATGAGGAAGAAAAATTCGCAGCTGGTTAAATTTTCGTAATGCTTCTGCAGGTCAGTTTTGAAACAGGTATAACTTTTAAGTGAACCGTTGGATCGGGCCAAAATTTTGGCTGGAGCTTCTCTATATTCACATCTAACTTTCCACCGGAGGGATTGTTGATCTGAAGTCTCAGTCAAAAGATATACGTGCCTGAAAACTACTGCAGACACAATCATGTAAGTTGAATTTTTCAAGTTCTTAGTGACTCTAAAAAGTGTCACTAAAGAGCAAAAAGTGTCGTCTTTAATAAAAAGACGATACTATCTATTGATTGCAATTAGGTTTTTCACAAACCTTAATAGATACATATATAGTGAATGATTTGAATGTTAAGGTTTGTAACAAACCCTAGATGCTGTTCGTTGGAGTTGGGTTCGTTCCAGAAGTATTCTCGCTGATGCTCGTTCAATGCTTACACTTGCTGGAACTCGTGCTCAACACAAATTTTTAAACGTGCTACTGGAACTTATGCTTAAAGTCGCTATTGTTGTGTTTCGATCAACCTACTGGAATCTGCTGATAGGTTAACGAAACCACTGATAGCTATGCTCATCCACTGATGGTATGTGTCTAACCACGGATAGCACTTTGATTTCCACTGATGTACTTTGGTAACCACGGATAGTTTTCTCATAACCACTGCTACCTTTACATCCTTTCCCTTGCTACTTAACTTGTTATCTCTGCTGCGTTCTACTCAACTGCTCGTTTGGCTTCTACTGATTAACATTGGTTTGTGACAGTTGGTGTATTTTATTCAAGCAGGTTGTTTTAAAGTTTATGGGTTGTCGTGGCTTTTCACTTCATGTTGTCTATTGCATGGATTGAAAGATGATTTTTGGTTTTATGGCATGAATTACAAACAGTAAGGGGAAGTCATGCAGATTATTTGTATTGTTTGATATTGGGTGTCATATGGCAGGTTATGGTTTTTGACTATGATTACACACACATGGGATTTGGATCACACACACAAGAGGATTTTGGTTTTTGTTCTTAACAGGTTTATGGCTCATTCTTATTGTCATAGTTGATTATGAAGAAAGGCGTTTATCATCTACTTGACGATGAAGTGGAATTATTTGAGTTTGTGTTTTATCATACCTTTTGGTAGGAGGTAACTTGTTTGTACGTTCATGTGAAAATGAATTGGCAAAACACTTGAAGGAGTTACGTTATTGTGCTCAGTGATTATTGTCAAGAGATTGCGGTCTCCCTATACACCATGATTGGGTATACGTTCGATGTCGTCTTTAGTGCAAGATATAAGACACAGGTTTGAGTTGTTTTACTTCAGCATCAAGTTGATTATACTTGGTTTTCTTCACAAGTAATCATTACATGGAGCCTACAGATTGGAAGAATCAAGAAAATGGTTAATATATGGGTTTCAGGGGAAGCTTAATGTTAAAATGTTTAACCATTTGCATGCATCATTCGAGGTGAAGGTTTTTTTACAACTGCTAGTTGTTATTACTACTGCTGATTTTGATTTCTATTGTTTCAAGTTCATTTAAAGATGCGGAAAACTTAATGGTGGGTAATTTGAAACATTGGAAGGATGGATTGGATGTATGATATTGATTCGTAGTTGTGAAGATCAAGGTTGCTCATTTATGATCCCTAATTGAAGATGACAAAAAGGGGAAGAATATTTACATGGAAGCTGCAACTTGAAGATTCTTGGTGATTGCATAGTTAAGGGGAAGTTCGTTTATCTTTCATTTATATTAGCTTCAGGGGAAGTTCATGCTTATGTGGTTTTGTCATTATCAACTAGGGGAAGATTGTTGGGAATTAGGTTCTTTGAGTTGATAAGACAAAATAGTATGAAAGATGAAGGGCTGAATGTGACAAAGAGAGAAAGCTACAAAGAATAAAGATACAGAAGATATTATTAGAATGATAGACGATATCTTGTATATTCTGTATTTTATTAATCCTTATCTCTTTGTAAACCCTAGCATTCTCTAGTATATAAAGAGATGCAGGGTACGTAGGTTAAATAAGTGTCAAACAATGTAAACATCTGACATAGGTGTGTGTGTGTGTCTAGGGCGTGAGTTTATGAACGCCTAGACTATAGTGTATGTCGACATGTAGTTGGTCAGCCTCAAGGATCATGGATCCCTGTTAGATTGTAACCGTCTTAGAATCGTCTAGGATTGGGGCTATAGATGTGTTTTGTAGAACACATGATGATGACGAAGAAACCTTTAGCAATAACAATAATGTTTTGATTTATTCCGCTGTGCATTCTATTTATTGTTGTTATTGTTATTCCTAGATGAGCTTAAACGATTCTCAACAAGGTGCTTTGAAGTGAAGAAACAAGACATTAGTGAAAGGTGTCTTGTAGATCTAGTCAAAGGCATTAACAAAATGTGCCTTAGATGTACATTCGATATGGTGTGTTTCGATGTACTAGATAGACTAGCATTAGATCCAAGGATATTGATGTCCTTGATGATGTTGTAAAGGAGTAGATCTCCTTTGGGATTTGTCGTTGGTGTAGTGTGGTAGTAGTTCCTCCATTGCAATGGAACTAGGTGCTTAGCCTAGTACCTAATAAAGGTTAGGCGACGTTGTAAAGGGGTAGTTCACCTTGGTGTAAAAGAACTAGGTACTTAGCCTAGTACCTTATAAAGGGTAGGCGACGTTGTGTAGGTTTGGTTCACCTTGGAGTGAAAGAACCCGGTGGTTAGCCTAGCACCGGAAAAAGGGTAGGCGACGTTGTGAAGGCTTCTCCGCCATAAGGAGATTGGTGTAGTGTTTACGAACTCTCGAGTAGGTGACTCGGGGAGTGGAGTAGGGCAAGGAAGGTGTCCTTGTAGTCGAACCACTATAAATACTTGCTTTGTGGTTTTGTGCTTCTTACTCTTATCTTTTCATTACATATCTTTATATGCTTGTTTATCAACATCCAACACACACAACCAAATAGATTGACATAATTCGATCTAAATAGTTTAAAAGGAAGTTTGCTAACACCAATTTCGCCTACTTGTAGTTTTTACTTTCTTCCCGCTTGTTGTGCTCACATGTTGTACTGTTTGCTAACACAACAACCATACAATCTCGCCTACTTCTTCGCAAGGCGAATCGCAAATCTTCAAGGCTCCAAGAATAAACTCATCCCTTATGGAATGTTCTTGACACGCCTCTACCATAATGTTATGCACTTCCATCCCCAATTTCAAAGTCCGTTGTACGTACTTGTGAACAAGATGATGGAACCACTAAACATATCCCTCATGAAGACTTTATTTATTCTTGATTCCACCAACACTCATCAATCACATAATGATCCTCCTAGCGAAAACAATCAAGTAAACTAATAGTATTCCAAAATAGGATCAAATCTCTTGTACTCGTGCTTTATCAATGTAATCCAATTTCCTTCATGAAATAAAACATCTTACATTTGATATCTTAGTATTAGAACTCCTTTTAGACTATCCTTGAGATATAATGCATTGTCAAGATCATTGCATACCTTTAGTAAAGGTCCTGCTGAGCAGATAGGCGGATCCCAAAGATTGTGCTAGACGGATCCCTACACTTAGGGAACCGTGGGATCCGGCAAACAGAAAATGCAATAGCAAGCATTATATTTCAACCATATTTTTAGAATATGTCACACTAAACTAAACATAGTGTCTTAAGGCAAATTAAGTCCTTATCAAGATAGGTTGATCTTTTACATAAATCACCTAGATCACACTCTAAGAAGCTTGTAGATCTACCGTTTCGTTTTTAATCCATTACTCTTCCGCTCTTAAACTCACACTTCATTTTTTACCTAATCCCTCACATCTAGTTTTTCGATTATGACAAAATTGATCATAAATCATCCTCATCTCAAAATTGATCAAAGTTGATCAAAATCTAGTTTTTCCATCTCAAAGCTTCTAGGATATTTTCCAAAACACTATCCTAAGACACAACCTGATCTATAGGATCATTTAGCTTCAATTGACACTCTACATTATTAGTGTCATCCTTGCTCATCCATTGGTACTCTTGAAAGTTCCAAATCCTTCCATAAATAACAATCATTAGCTACATCATTCATTACCTTCAAGTACTCAAGTACCTCTTCATTTAAAACACTTAGGAGGACTTAAAAACTCAAGATGATATAGGTCTTAGATCTTAGAAACATCATTTTCACTTTTTCATAACTGCTGAAAGCCGGTTCCCTAGGATTAGCCCAGACGGATCCCTTTGAGGAAGGAACCGTGGGATCCGGATGACAGTTTATGTCAAATCTTGCTTAATCAATCATTTCAACTCATCTTCCTAACTCAAACACTCCATCTCATCTTAAATGAATTCCTAGATCAGTACAACCTCTGAAGTTGACTCTTGTGCATGTTAATCATCACATTCCAATGAATCCTATTGGCTTAAGGCTTAAATGCACTTGCCAAATCTCTTGGTTTATAAACCACTTTGCTAGAACCTCCATAGTCATCACTATCATCCTAACTTTCAGCTCTTACAACCTCTTGAAATCATCTCATCATGAGGAAAACCCCAAGTAGTAACTTATCCACCAAAGAACCACCCATGAAAAAGGCTCGTGTTATACATGAAATCTCTTCAACCGAATCATCTCCGGTCAAGCCAACAAATGATAGGATTCTTCCTCATCCAATTAAACCAATTCCTAAAAGGATAGTACCCACAAAACTACCAATGCCAACACCAACATACCTCCTAGGCCAAACAATATTATCTCCACTAAACCATCACCATTGGTTCCTAGAGCTATTTCATTTACATCCCCACAATCATCACCACACCTCTACAATTTAGAGGACTTGCCCCCTAGGCCGTCTCATCCGCTTCCGCCAACAACATTCTCCTCATTAGGAGGAATAATGGTTCAAAATCAAGGTGTTGAGTCAACACTTGCTCCAGCTTCCTTTTCACCGTTTCCATCATATAATCCCATTTGGATTATGAGAAATCATCAAAGTCAACCACCCGATCATATGGAAGTGGACACTTCTCTACCACCACCATCATTCTTGGTTGAGTCATTCTCAAATGTACCTCCACCAATCCCTCCATCGTTTGAAGCTCCACAAGCCGCTTCACTTGATCCTTCGCATCAAGCTATTTTATTTCCTCCACCACCACTACCTAGCCATGACAAACATTGCTATCATTGTCAACATGTTGAAAGTTTGATACATGAAGTATGAGAAGACCAACGTTTCATGTTCTATCATCTCCTCGAATGTTTCGACGAGATTAAACCTAAACAAAACTTGAGCTAGAAGATTTTAGTGGTGTCCTAGCATCAAGCGTTAGTTGGTCTAGAAATTCCTAGTCATGTATTGACTATTTTCTTAGTTTTTAGAGTCATGTATATCATAACTCTAGTTTTATTAAATGGAATTACATGCTACTTGTTATTTTTCTGAGCATATGATTACCTTGTATTCATATCTAATTCTTGTGATAACATTACATGTTATATCACCATTGCTGAAATTAATTAGCTACTACAGATCCCTCAGTATTGCCTAGACGGATCCCTACTAGGAGGGAACCGTGGGATCCGTGAGACAGAAAGTTTTCTTTCTACTAACTTGAATCACATTTGCAGGAAATTGTGAATTATACTTGCTTTCTAATCTTTGTTTTGTAGTTATTCAATTTACACATGAAGACTTTGACATCCTAAAGCTAGGGGGAGCTTTATGTCAAAGCAATAAATTGCAAATTACTTGCAATACTAGGTTTACATTTCGTGACATCCCCGTGCATAATTGCAATCATCAAGGGGGAGCACATTCGCCACTTAGACGAAATCTTTTGCAAACTTACTTGCAAACAAACTAGATTAGTATCACTTTCTTGACGCCCTTACATAGGGATGGACTCGTCAAGGGGGAGTAAAGACGAGATCCATTTCCGTTATTTGCTCTCTATTTTTTTTTTCTTTTCTCTTTCACATGTGTTGCTTTCCTTCAAACACTTTTTGTATCGACAAAAAGGGGGAGAAGAAAGTAAAAACTACAAATTCAAACTTTTACGAATTTTAGCTTTTCCTTAAAATAATTTTATGTTTTGTCATCAACAAAAAGGGGGAAATTGTTAATACAAATAAGCCGTAAAAACGTTTATTTATATTTTACGATCTTCTAATGTTTTGTCGATAACAAACGTAAAATCATATTAACGAAACAAATAAAATACATAAATGGTTTGAACTAACAGTTTCTAACATATTCACATTTTCACATAAAACACTAAAACAAGTATAAGTGATTTTATGATTTAAGTAATACATATGTACAACAACTAGTGTTTACATATTTGGATAAAATATACACATAACTAGTATGTAGAATATTGGGTAATATAAATGGGTAGAAACTTAAATATCACAACCCATTGGGCAAATACATTGAATGTAGGTGGGTACAACCCAAAGCCCATAACCCATGGATCTTGACCCATAACCCATTGCATGACATCATGCTTATATCATACATGGATGATATCCATAACCCATGGATCAACCCATACACAAGTGACCAAGTGCATTGCATTCAAAGATACATTGTATCTAGCCAAACATCCATGGTTCAAAACATAACCCATGGCCCATAACCAAAATACCCATGGGTAAAAGGGAACGTCCCACGGATCCCTAGCTTACTGCTAGACGGATCCCTTGTGGAAGGGATCCGAGGAACAGTAGGATTTTTCCTCTATAAATAGTGAGCCATTTCTTCATTATTCCTTACCCCTTTCTAACACACTTTCTCCCTTGAGTTAAATCTCACTAACCTTAGATCCAAGAGATCTATGTTTGTAGTTTTGTTTTTGTGTGATCTTTTAGGTTCCTCTTAAAGGCAAGATCACCACCTTTGAAGTCGAGCAAGCTCAAGTCCATGAGTTGCCAAGCTTCCCCATCATCAAGGCTACTGAAGTCCTCTTGTTGATGATTCCTTTATTTCTTCAAAGAAGTGTAGTGTTGAAGACATTAGTGAAAGGTGTCTCAAGTGTCAAGACGAAGATATTAGTGAAGTGTATCTATCGTCTATAGCATAAGCACTTGTGGTAGGTGCTTAGAAGTCAAGACAAGAAGCATTAGTGAAAGGTGCTTAGAATTCAAGACTTGAAGCATTAGTGAAAGGTGCTTTGAAGTGAAGACACAATACATTAGTGAAAGGTGTCTTGTAGATCTAGTCAAAGGCATTAACAAAAGGTTCCTTAGATGTACATTCGATATGGTGTGTTTCGATGTACTTGATAGACTAGCATTAGATCTAAGGATATTGATATCCTTGATGATGTTGTAAAGGAGTAGATCTCCTTTGGGATTAGTCGTTGGTGTAGTGTGGTAGTAGTTCCTCCATTGCAATGGAACTAGGTGCTTAGCCTAGTACCTAATAAAGGGTAGGCGACGTTGTAAAGGTGTAGTTCACCTTGGTGTGAAAGAACTAGGTACTTAGCCTAGTACCTTACAAAGGGTAGGCGACGTTGTGTAGGTTTGGTTCACCTTGGAGTGAAAGAACCCGGTGGTTAGCCAAGCACCGGAAAAAGGGTAGGCAACGTTGTGAAGGCTTCTCCGCCATAAGGAGATTGGTGTAGTGTTTATGAACTCTCGAGTAGGTGACTCGGGGAGTGGAGTAGGGCAAGGAATGTGTCCTTGTAGCCGAACCACTATAAATACTCGCGTTGTGGTTTTGTGCTTCTTACTCTTATCTTTTCATTACATATCTTTATATGCTTGTTTATCAACATCCAACACACACAACCAAATAGATTGACATAAGTCGATCTAAATAGTTTAAAAGGAAGTTTTAATTGGTAAAACTATTCAACCTCCCCCCCCCCCTTTCTAGTTTTCTACAATTGGCATCAGAGCTTCGTTACCAAGTTTCTTAAAGTATATTGTACTTTAAAAACTTGATACGATCCATGGTTAATTGAAAACTACAAAGAAGGTTTTTCATAAAAACAAACACCATGTCTTTTAAAACTATACGTTTGGATGTTGATTTGATAACAACATTTTTCCTGTTTATATTTTTATTGCTCGATACATTATGACTCGATACAAACACACATGTATATCTTTTAATTAATTGAAATTCTCATGTTTACGTTTCTTTTGAAAACGTGTGTAATCCTCCCTACACTTATCCCTTATGTAAAATACCTTTATATGTAATTAAGACGAGGTTAAAAACAAAATAAAGCACTTTTACAAATTTAAACATGAGAATAAACAATCAATAAAAGATATATGACACAAACAAGCAAACAATTAAGCATGGGTTGCCTCCCACGAAGCGCTTTTCTTTCTTCATGAGTCTTGTAGCTAGACTCGAAGTCGTGCCCCTACGTGGCTTCTTTTTGCATCCTCAATGAGAATTCTATCATGTTGACAAAATTTTCATTGACTCTATACCTAGGCCCTAGGGTCAAGCAATCCTTATAATAAAGCCTCCTTCTTTCCCACATGAATTTAAAACCTTTTTCAACATCGTCCTTGCTTTTGTCCTCAAAAGCTCTAATGTTGTCTCGTTCAAAAAGGGATAGATGGCCATATTCATTCGTCTTCCAAGGCATCCTATAAGTGATCTCATCATTTCCTTCCTTAAACCTAACCGTTCCATCATACTTGTTATGGCTCATTTTAGATGTTTCAACAAACGGTTTTCCTAGCACCACTTGGGATAAGCTATAGTCAATGACACACCCAATGTCTTCAAGGACTACAAAATCAACTAGGTAGGTGAAATTTCCTATAAAGACGTGTACATCCTTGACTCTTCCCACAAAGTTGCAAACTCCACCTGGAGACTTAGGGTCTCTCCTAATCTTAAGTCGCTCATTCATAATGTCATTGTAAACAGCAAATGACATCACATTAATGGGAGATTCCGTATCTATGTAAGCATGTTCGACATTCCTATATCCGATCATACAAGGAATTTTGAGGTTCCAAGGATTTCGTCTCCTAATCTTTGGACATATCCTAATGATGGGTGATCGGGGATTATCGATTATGTATTGATGGTAGGCAACCTCTTCCTTAGTAGGGCAAAGATTGAAATAAGCACTATCCTCCTCATTCACATTTTTATTTACTAAGCCATCTTCCGAATTACTGTTGATCATGGAGCCAACTACAGAGGCGCTGACCACTTTCTCAACAGCTTCCCTAATTGTGCTATCGAATACCTTCTGCAAATCTTGAAGGTCGATGTTTCTACTCACATAACGGCTTCGGCGGTTGTGTTGGTCATTGGTTTGGGTTTTGAGAGAAAGTGATTTATTTGGTGGTGGGTTGTTGAGTGGTGGTTGGTTATCACCTTCCATGATGAAAAGTGATGAGGTTACGAACAAAGGTCACGAAGAAGGGGGATAAACTACGAGAAAGCTAAAAAATGAGAAAATTTTACTTGATAGGAATCAAGCAAAGAAACCTAAACGAGGTGGACTCCTAACTAGCTATTCTATTCCCCGGCAGCGGCGCCAAAAACTTGATAACGCTACACGCGTCGTTCGGGGTCAAAGGAACTTCCTTTTCGTCGAGCAAATTTTCAACACCCTAGGCAGTGAACCTAATCGTGGTAGTGTAGTATTAGGGTAAGCCACGGGAATTGATATCGTTCTCTAGGGGAATAGGAATGCTAGTGAGAAGTTACTACGCTAAGGTTGGGGTTGAGGAAGATTATTTTTTATCTTTTTATGTTTTTTAGGGAATGGAAAGGTACGAATCTCGGGGTTTGGATTTGGGGGTTGGTATTTCTACCAATTACTCTACTCGTCTAATTATCTAAACTAATGGTGTATGTAGTCTATGTCTAATAATTATGTGCTCGTATGATGACTTAAAGATGTGTTTACTTAGGTTTTATTACTCCTTAACTATCTCCTATTGATGGTTGAATTGTCATGTCCTTATTCTTAATCGCGTTGTGTGTCTAAGGTCGTAGGGTATGCGTTTATCCCTAACTCTTTGAAACTACCAAAGGTTAATGCCTACAAAATCTCTAGGATTTATAAACTTAACTCTAAGGTACTCTTCGGATGGTTTAGCCTACAATGACTCTAGGTACTATAAGTTAAGGTTCAACAAATATTAATCAAGCATTAACTACACAACGGATGACCTATCGCAATACTAGATCATTAACAATTAAGATAAGAGACAACCAATCAATATTCAATAATTAAGTTTCATATTCCCTAAGCAAACACACAAGTAAATTAGCCGGACATGGGAAACATGCAAGCATACACACAAGTAATTGAAGACATAATTGAATTAATGAAGTAAAACACTTATCTTGATGAAGATAGGGTATGGAACCCTAAAATACTGTATAAGACAGCCTTGGTTCGGTTTAGGTTTTTACTCCAAAATACAACACACTGAAAACTAAAAAATTCGGATTCTATATATAAGATTACATATGCGACGGCGTCACCCTTTGATTTGTGACGCCGTCGGGTCGCCTTCATTAGGGTTTCGTCTTGGCCACGTTAGTCTTGCGACGGCGTCACCTTATGCTTGTGACACCGTCCCCTTCAGTCTCTGACGTCGTCTGGATCAAATCTAGTCCGTCTGAGTTGCGACGACCTACTCTTTTAAAACCTGAAGCCGTCACTTGTAAATAAGCAATTTGGCTACTAAGCCATCACAAAAGTGGTCCGACAGCGTCGGAGATAACACCTGACGTCGTCCCCTTCAGTTCCAGCAGCCTGAGTGTCTCGATTCTTGACTTTGGCCATTTTCTTCGTATATTCGCGCCTTTTCGTCCGAATATGTGTCATTCCATCATTTTGCCTTGAAGATACCTAAAAAGTGAAAAGGAACGATATTAAGTAATAACGGTGATGACGTACCCTCCGATCAGGTTGAAGGACCCCCCCTTCGGCCTCAGTCGAAATTGCATTACGAAGACCCAAGTAGTTCTTCATAAGTCATTGGTGGCGTAAAACCATTCATCATTGACATGGTTACCAGTTGGGAATCCGCCAACCGAAGGCCTATGCCCTTCGGTGTCTTCCCTTGAAGATGCCAAGACAAATAAGAACCTTGACTTGGTCTTCCCCCACGTTCCCACTATGTCCTTAGCTTCCCCGCCAAGTCCGAGATAGTGGGGATGAAGCCCTAGCGGTTACCATAAATCAGGGGACGCCCCCCATGATCTCCTAAACGTGTGCTAACACTCTCCAACCTATTTTCATCACCTATAAATAGGTTGGACGAGTTATTTCAATGGTATGTTCACTCAACACAGTATTTCACATACATCATATTACCTACAACTCATATCACATACTTATTCATACGTCGGAGGTGGTTCGCAGGGCCCAACCCCTGCGCAATCACTTAACGAAGTGTCTACTATTTCTTATTGCAGATTGGCTACAAGTTTGGCGCAAGCATATCACCCCTCATACCCTTCGATTACCATCGAAGGCCTGGTCGTACGAATTATTGTACAATCAGTGGCGCCATCCGTGGGACCCGCTACTATTGGTCTCGTTATTCAAACTTACACCCAGTCAATCACTCTCACTAGTTTCACGGCATGACTCAAGGAAGAGAAGATATACCCCCTCCGGGTTTCTCGACCTTGGCACCAATCCCAGTCAATGATCCTAACAACCTTCCCAATATAACCGCATCCACTTTTACTACACGATCTCACCCTGAAATAACTCCCAACAACCATGCTTCAACCTCAGCTAACCCTGAACCAGTAATTAGTCCAGCGTTTGTTGAAGCCAACATCAAAGTATTAGAATCTTTACTAAGGGCTCGAAGGAGGCAAGCTCGGAATGTGGAGATGCGTAGGGAGTTGGAATACTCAAGCGATGAGTATGACGAAGAGTTGGAAATGGAGACTAGGCCCCTGGCTCATGGGGCTACACGCTCAGTGCTAAGGATAGGGTCTTCGAGTTGTCGAAGGCCTAGTGGAAGGTCAGTTGGTTTTGAAGACGTTCCTGAGAGGGCTCTGACTAGACGGGAAGGCACGATAGAAGGCTCCAATGGAAGGAGTCACCGAAGGGATGCTACGGAGGTTAATTTGCCGCCACTTTTGGCAGCTCATCTGGGAAGAACTGAAGCAGGGGTTCCGTTGCAGCCTTCTCACGCATCCGGCGTAGAAGGCAATCCACCTCAAATGAATGGGGGAGGAAATCTTCCTCCTCATGGTCTGTACCCTCCTTTTCAGTCTCAATCTTACCCTCAAGGGATTTATCCCCCACCTAATGGGCAGGCTAGCAACCCCAATTTTACTCAACCATACGGAAGTATGCCCTACGGACAACCTATGGTATATCCTCCATACCCTATCGGAAGTCACCCACCTTATATACCTACTGCTTACCCTCAATATGTTAATCAAAACCCTGTTGGAGCACCTCCAAACCATAACCCGTATAATGCTGCCCCTACATATATGCCACCTTATAAATGTCTTTATTCAGAGCCCATGGGCTCCACAACACCCTTCGTAAGATGGATAGAAGACTACCCTTTACCCGATGGGTTGAAAATGCCGGCGCATATTGGTACCTACGATGGGAAAGGGGATCCGGATAACTTTTTACACTTATTTGAGGGGGCTATTAGAATGCAGAAGTGGGTTATGCCTGTTGCTTGTCACATGTTTACATACACCCTACGAGACTCCGCTCGTATATGGTGGAACGGGCAAAAACCAGGTAGCATTGTGAATTTGGATGATCTCAAGGCCAAGTTCAGATCACATTTCAGCCAACAGAAAAAGTTTACAAGAACGCACCTAACAGTGCACAACATCAAGCAGAGGGAGAACGAGAGCACCAGAGCTTTCATTACCAGATACACCGATGACACTTTACAAATAATGGGCTTGCACGAGGACCAATGCATCTCAGGTTTCGTACACGGTCTACGAAACAGAAGTCTGGTTGAATTCCTCTCCACTGATCTCCCCACAACCTATAAGGGTTTAGTGGAGAAGGCTTACACCTGGATCGAAGCAAAAGAAGTATCTACCAACGGGGCTCCGGTCAAAAATAAAGAAAGTCACAGCAAAGCCCCAAAGCATCCTTCGTGGGAAGGACCAAGGAACAAACACAAAAATAAGGATAGGTTCACACCGTACCACAAAAACATCAACCATTGGCTCTTGGCTAATCTGTCCAAATCTCCAAGGGAGATACTTGCTACGGAAAAGGCTGCGAAGGCCTTTGATCCTCCTCCTCGCTTGGCAAACAAAGGAAGGCCCATAGATACTTCCAAATTTTGCTACTTCCATGACGATTACGAACACGACACCAACAACTGCAGAGAACTCAAGAAGCAGATAGAAGAGGCCGTAAATTCCGGCCAATTGGGACATTTGGTGAAGGGTATAAAAAGAGGTAAAGACAAAGTCTCCGACACATAGTTGGGGAAAGATACCACACCTGCCGAAACACCCATCCTCATGGTATACAAATAGGACTCTGGTTCAAAGAGGAAAGAAACAGAGGAAGCCTTGTGCGGAGTAGGAGATGTCACTTTTCCTTCAATCACAGGGAAAGTTCTTTCAAATGACCCCGTGGTCATCAAAGTCTTGATCTCCAATAGAGAAGTAAACAGAGCCTACCTTGACTGCGGTAGCTCCTGCGAAGTTATCTACGAACGATGCTTTCTAAAGCTAAAACCTTCAATAAGGTCGAAGAGAGCAGATTCGAAGGTACCCTTAGTGGGGTTCTCAGGGGAACACTCATAGCCCTTGGGAGAAGTCCCTCTAGAGGTTACGATCGGAGAAGGAAGGCTAAAAAGAACAGAAACTCTGGTTTTCACAATCGTAAGGTCAGAATCTCCCTACAACCTATTGATAGGGAGAACAGCAATGCAGAAGATGGGCATCGTTGTCTCAACCATACATGCCGCGATCAAATTCCAAACACCTTTCGGCATTGGAACGGTTTTCTCCAGCTATAAGGTGAAGGAGCCTACGGCAGTAGGCAAAAGGATCAAACAGGTTTCGGAGGAGCCTTTGAAGGATGTTCTTAGTTGTACTGACGCTAAGGAACGCATTGTGGTAAATGATCTCTACCCCGATCAGACAGTGGTAATTGGAAAGCAGCTCCCAACCTCCTTTAAAGCATAATTGGAAAAGGTACTTCGTGCTAACGCATATGTCTTCGCATGGACCTATTCTGACATGACGGGGGTCCCCAGAACTCTCACCATAGACGGACAACCCTTCGGCACTGAACACAAGCTCAATGAGTTCAAACATATTGAACCCATCAAACAAAAGCGTCGAAGCCTGGCTCCTGAAAGAAATGCCTCTGCATGCAAAGAAGTGGACGAGCTCGTAGCAGTAGGCATACTCAGAGAGGTGAAGTATCAAACTTGGGTGGCCAATTCGGTGATGGTCAAGAAGCATGACGGAGGATAGAGAATGTGCGTAGACTTCACAGATATTAACAAAGCCTGCCCAAAGGACTGCTACCCTCTGGCAGAGATTGATTGGAAGGTGGAATCCTTGTCAGGGTTTCGGCTAATGTGTTTCCTAGACGCTTATAAAGGCTACCATCAGATACAAATGGCAGAAGAAGACGAAGAGAAGACAGCCTTTTTTATAGGAAAATGCGTTTATTGTTACAAAAAGATGCCTTTTGGTTTGAAAAATGCAGGTGCCACCTACCAACGATTAGTGGACAAAGCCTTCCACAAGCAGATAGGTAGGAATCTGGAGGCATACGTAGATGATATGGTCATCAAGAGTAGATCGGAGGAGGATATGCTCTCCGACATTAAGGAAATCTTCGACCAGCTTCGCGCCATCAATATGCAATTAAATCCCAAGAAGTGTTCCTTCGGTGTGGAAGAAGGACAAATTTTGGGACATCTGATCACCAAGCAGGGTATTAAGGCCAATCCTTCCAAGGTCAAAGCCATCACGGATTTGCAGCCTCCTAAGTCCCTAAAGGAAGTGAAAAGTCTTAACGGAAAGCTAGCAGCCCTTAGCAGGTTCTTATCGAAGGGTGCAGACAGATCTTTGCCGTTCTTCAAAACACTCAAAGGATGCACGGACAAAAAGACGTTCCAGTGGAGCATAGATGCAGAAGCAGCTTTCCAAAAGCTCAAGGAGTTCATGGCTATTCTACCTACACTTACGTCCCTAGTCAAAGGCGAAGTGTTGTTCATGTATATTGCAGCCTCCTTCGAAAGCATCAGCGTTGTGTTATTGGCAGAAAGGGAGAAGAAGCAAACCCCTATCTACTTCATTAGCAGGGTTCTACAGGGAGCTGAGCTAAATTATCCAGCATTGGAGAAGCTAATTTTGGCCTTGGTCCATGCTGCGAGACGCCTTCGAAGGTACTTCCAAGCTCACCCCATAACCGTACTTACTGACAAGCCAATTAAGCATATACTTTCGAAGCCGGAGAAATTTGGAAGGATAGCTAAATGGGCTATCGAGCTAGGAGAACATGATATTGAATACAAGGGAAGAAACTCGGTCAAAGGACAAATATTGGCAGACTTTTTAGCAGAAACACCCTCTGAACCGAAACATGACACAAAGGTTGTTGAAAAGAAGCCTGATAAGGCAATCGAAGGGTGGAAACTTTATACTGACGGAGCCTCCAGCTCTGATGGTTCTGGCGCAGGTCTCATGCTCGTTGATCCCAAAGGGAAGGAGTACACTTATGCACTCCGTTTCGAATTCGATGCTACGAACAATGAAGCGGAGTATGAAGCCTTGCTAGCAGGCCTCTGATTGGCCAAAGACATAGAAGTAGAAGACCTGGCTATTTTTGTTGACTCACAACTAGTGGACAACCAGATAAAAGGCTCATACAAGGCAAGACAATCTGTGATCAAGCAATACCTGGATAAACCAAGGAAATGCTCGAAGGGTTCGTATCCTACAACATAGAGCATGTTCAGAGAAACCAAAACAAGAAGGCGGATGCCCTTAGCAAACTGGAATCAATGGCATTTGCTCATTTAACTAAAGAAGTTATGGTCGAAGTGTTGGCAGATAGGTCCATTGTCCAAAAGGAAGTGTCCGACGTGATACAAGAGGAAGACTCAAATTGGATGACTCCAATTAGAGAGTATCTAATAAGTGGTATATTGCCGGAGGATCAGAAATTAGCCTTAAAGGTTCGCATCAAAGCACCACAGTATAGGATCATGGGGAACTACTTATACCAAAGGTCTTTTCTTTCCCCATGGCTACGCTGTGTAGGGCCTAGGCAAGCCGCCAACATCATTCAAGAAGTACATGAAGGATCCTGCGAGCTTCACGCAGGACCCCGCTCCGTTGTTTCTAAAATCATGAGGGTCGGGTATTATTGGCCTTCGATGCACAGGGACTCCGTGGACATCATTCAGAAATGTGAAGGCTGTCAAGTTCACTCAAGGGTTCCAAGGCTACCAAAACAAGATATGACCTCTGTAACCTCTGCATGGCCCTTCAGCCAATGGGGGATAGATATTGTAGGTCCTCTGCCAGTTGCTCCTGGAGGAGTAAAGTTCTTGGTCGTAGCCATCGACTATTTCACTAAATGGGTGGAAGCAAAACCTTTGGCATCCACCACAGGAAGGCACATGGAAAATTTCGTATGGGAGCATATTATCTGTCGGTTCGGAATACCTCACATCATCATTTCAGATAATGGGAAGCAGTTCGCGAAAGGAGTATTCCCAGTGTTTTGCAGAGGCCTGAATATCAAACAATCCTTCACTTCCGTCTACCATCCTCAAGGTAACGGACAAGTGGAAGTCACCAACAGAGACATCATAGAAGGAATAGAAAGAAGGCTAGGTTACAGTCATCACGGTTGGGTAGATGAACTACCTCAAGTACTTTGGGCTCACAGAACGCATACAAAGTCAAGTCATGGGGAGACACCTTTTAGCTTGACATATGGCACGGAAGCTGTCATCCCTTCGGAAGTAAGTGTCGAAACAGAAAGAGTCACGAACTTTGAAGCTGCAGACAACGAAGAAAGGCTCCGCAGCAACCTGGACCTACTCGAAGAACGAAGGGAAATAGCCTCAATTCGGGAGGCTATCCATAAGCAAAAAATTGAAAGATACTACAACAGTCGGGTTTGGCCTTCGATCTTCAAACCGGGGGAATACGTCCTTCGAATTAATAGCGCAAGTAAAGCTGAGTACCAGAGTAAACTAGGAACTACATGGGAAGGGCCCTACATTGTTAAGGAAGCATATGGCAACGGAGCCTACAAGCTGGAAACCCTGGATGGAGACGTTATTGATAGAACCTGGAATGGTACTAACCTTCGTAAGTTCTACGTATGAAACTTACAATGTCTAAGGACATTCTTTATTTTGCTTTCAATCAATGTATTTGCATTCTTCTCACTTGGGGAAAGAAGCATTAATGGTAGGCGTCTAGTATTCATTTCTTAAAATGATGTAATCCTCCCTACCCACTTAATGATAATAACACATTTCCCTCAAATCTCTTGTTTCGTTCAATACAACAAAGATTTTCCCACCAAGTCTCTTTATAAGTTTCAATGTCGAAGGGACGTACAAAGACTACATAACATGTCTTGCTCATATGCATAACATCCATCTCAACTTCACATTAACTTTCCTATATGGCCTTAAGGTATTTTAAGCCTTTCGTTGCCCAAAGGATCAAGACGGAGTGGGTCTCGACCCTCTGTCAGCAGTTAAATTATACGATTGCTAATATTTTTGGTGAGTAACTACACACAATGAGGCTATGCATCTACCATACGCCTTAGGTTGTAAAAAATATTTTTTACGCAAGTAAAAATAAAAAGAGAAGAATCACACATGGCAAAATTCGAAGCCCTGGTGGCTTCAATGTAGATTACTGACTAGTCTAACTAGTCTAACACAGGCCGTAGCCTTAACGATCCAACAAAATAAAATATTGTCTTAGGCCGTAGCCTACATCACACATACCACATGTTAATTGTTTCATCAGGAACGAAGCCTGGAAAGGAACAAATACAATTATTTTAAAACATGGTACACACCACCCTGGGGATCAAATTACAACCACATGGTTACCTTCATCAAACCTTGGAATGAGTGGGATCAGCTGAACCTGGAGAGGGAACCTTGGGTGATGGAGTCTTCTTGGAGGAAGATGGAGGCTGGACTGTCCTTGGCTTTTTGGCCAACATGTCCTCAATTGAGGCCGCTGGGTCCTTCGTCACATCTGCAAGGAAAGGGAACTCTAAGGCAGTTAATTGATTACCTGCATTATCATACTCTTTTTCATGAGTTGCCCTGTAGTAAGGAACTTTTTCCAGCATCACAGGTTCCCCAGTCTTGGCTATCTCCTCCAAAGTGGTACACTTACCATGGAAAATGGCAGCATTCACCACATTCCCAATGGAAATCCCCACATCATCGCTATGGTAAAGTTCCATAGCAACATAGGGGATCACCTTGGTTACCAGGTCCACCCTGTCCTTCTTCAGCATTTTCAGACGAAGGTTCAACCCATCCACCTTTTCTCGGAGCTTAATCTCTTGGTCCAACAACTTTTCCCTTTCTTGTTCGAGGCCTCCACACTTGGATGAAAGAACAGATATCTGCTCCTTATAGCCAACGACCATAGAGCCTTCGACAGTTAGCCTGCTGCATTCAGCCTCGCTCGTTGCCAGCTGACCTTTGAGCTTTTCATTCTCAGCTCTGAGATCTTGCACCAAGGGATTCTTGTCAAAATCCTCCAAGGCATCTTCACACTTCTTCTCCAGGTCTGCATACTTTTGATCCCTAGCCTTCTCCCTTCTCAGCATAACATCCATTTCTTCTCGAGCTTTTGAGACAGCACGGAGCAGTTCCCTTATCCTAGCATTGAGCTGATTGTCTAGCATGCACTGGTGGATATAGCTTTTGTCATGAAGGTCGCAGAGCCTTTCTATGGACATGCTATCCATCACCCCTTTCCACTTGGGTGGGATTACATTACTCACGAGCTGGTGACAAGATAGGGGAGAAGGAAGTTCTTTCGTATCAGGAAGTCCTGCAGCATATATAAATGTGTTAACATATTATTACTGGTATTTAATTTTTTGTTACAAGTATGAAACAATACCATGAATATCATCACCGCTGGGCCCTTCGATTGCTGGAAATACCACAGCCTTACCCTGGGCACTCTTTTGCCGGGTAGTTCGAGAGGGAGGAATTGATAGGATAAGCTTCCTCTTCGAATCAGACTTCACAGCTTTAGCACTGCCACCTTTCCTGCTTCGGACCCTCTCACCTATGCCGGAGGGTCCTACGATGGACAGTTGTCCTTCAGAGACTGGTTCATCAGAGTCAGTAACGTTCTCCACAAGTTGATCTTCTACATCTATGAGTTCCTTTGATGGAGGAGCAGATGATACAGGCTCGATGGGCTGGGCGTCCACATCATTGTTGTTTATAGACACTGATGGGGAGCCCACGCCATAGCTTGTCTCTTGGGGATTCTTTGGAAGGAAGCTTACCTCCTTTACACCACCAGCTACAACAAAGTTTCTGAACGACATCTCTGCAGAAAGAAGCAAATAAGATAAATATCAAAAAGATAAGTTTTAATTTCTTATTTTAATCAAAAAGGTACATACTTTCTCCATCACAAATTATCTCAGGTACCAAAGGAGACCCCTCCCATCTTTCAGCAATGCCAGCCATGAACAGGATTGGCTCAGGGAATGTTTGGCAATCAGCGGGATGACGAGCCAAACGCTGATACAAAGGGTTTCTTCTCACAATGTAGGGCAATGGATCGTTGAATCTATTCTCATCATATTGAAAGTCTGGGTTTAACAATGCAGAGTATGCTGGAGGGATAATGGTGTTTTGGATATAAAAGAATTTGCCTTTCCAGTTCCTTATATTCGTAAAAGGTCTATCTATCAAAATGGGCACATCCCTTTCACCCCTCTTGGCCAAGGTCAACCAATCTCCTCCCGGGTATAGATTCAGAAAACCCCTAAGCACAGTCAAGGATGGTTCAAACCCATAAGCTTTGCACATAACAATGTAAGTTGTAAGCTTGGCTAGGCCAAAAGGGTTGAACCTAGAAATGTGTACTTCATAATACCGGAGGAATTCTAAGATCAAAGGATGCAAAGCTATCCTAAGGTTGGAAGTGGTGAAAGCATGGGTATACAGGCCTACATAATTTTAAGGGGCATCAAATATCCCTTGATTTTTACTCGGAAGCATGATTTTATGTTCCTTTGGAATGGGGTAATCAGTGAGGAACGCTTTAAGCTCCTCCCTGGTTAGTGTGCAACCTTGTTGTTTTATCACAAATTTTTTATTGGTAGACATGAAGCCTTCTAAAGAACACAACAATATATTTGAAATACAGAGAAGAATGAGCACTTTACCTTGTTTGATCGAAGGCTTGATCGGAAGAGGTTTTAGTAGGTGAAAAGCTTGGGCGAGAGATAAACTTTGTTAGGGTTTTACTGTTTTTTACATTTTATATACCCTACAAATGTTGAATCTCAGCCCTACATGTGTCCGGACTTATCCCTTTACTATCGGATTTCAAACCATTTTTAAATTTTGAAATGATGTTTACTTTTACCGAGGAAAGGGGAGTAGTTAGGATTAGTCTTGCATTAAATACGGTCAATAATTACAAGACTTTTCATCTTCGTTCGTTTTTGTGACGAAGAGGAGTTTTCTTTTTATTTCTGAGTCGTAAGCAATATTTCTTGTTCGTACATATCACTTTCGGCTGGGGGGCTTGATGACGTACCCTCCGATCAGGTCGAAGGACACCCCTTCGGCCTCAGTCGAAATTGCATTACGAAGACCCAAGTAGTTCTTCATAAGTCATTGGTGGCGTAAAACCATTCATCATTGACATGGTTACCAGTTGGGAATCCGACAACCGAAGGCCTATGCCCTTCGGTGTCTTCCCTTGAAGATGCCAAGACAAATAAGAACCTTGACTTGGTCTTCCCCCACGTTTCCACTATGTCCTTAGCTTCCCCGCCAAGTCTGAGATAGTGGGGATGAAGCCCTAGCGGTTACCATAAATCAGGGGACGCCCCCCATGATCTCCTAAACGTGTGCTAACATTCTCCAAGCTAGTTTCATCACCTATAAATAGGTTGGACGAGTCATTTCAATAGTATGTTCACTCAACACAGTATTTCACATACATCATATTACCTACAACTCATATCACATACTTACTCACACGCCGAAGGTGGTTCGCAGGGCCCAACCCCTGCGCAATCACTTAACGAAGTGTCTACTATTTCTTATTGCAGATTGGCTATAAGTTTGGCGCAAGCATATCACCCCTCATACCCTTCGATTACCATCGAAGGCCTGGTCGTACGAATTATTGTACAATCAAACGGATACAAAAGTGATCAAATAAAGGCTTAAACGACCCCTTAAAAAGGTACATTTTAAAACCTTATCAAGTTTATAATCATTAAGAACAACCGAGCATCATTTTGCAACCATTGATTCTTAGCCGCATGTGTAGAAGGAAACCTTCAAGATGAGAAGGTTTTCCAAAAATACGAAGATAAATATGAACAGTTTTGATCCATGAAAAGAAGTTGGAGCCATCAAGCTTGTTAACCGCAATCCATGTTACTACCAACCACCACTACCAGAAGGATCATCTTTCTTACCATCAACCATAATTCCATAATCAAATCAAAACCAAATACCAAATCAACAATTAAATTTCAGAACTTCCAAATCATAAACAAATTTAATAAACCTTCAATTCAGATCTACCAAACTCATAATTAAGAAGCAATCAAAAGAAAGAAACCAAACATATATCGCAAATTAATCCAATCTCAAAGAACAAAAGTTATAATCCAAAAACAATCATACCTGGGATTTGTTCAGAATGACAAAACAAAAAATCTGGAATTTTGAAACTTTGACTCGCTAGAAAATAGGCTCACGCGTAGGCGCTTGAAATTCTGACAACAGGGAGAGGTAGATATAGAGGCGCGTGCGACAACAGAAAAATAGGAAACTTACGAGGTTTTCAATTCGAGCCATCATGAGTTCGATTATGAGGGAGGTGAGATGTAATGAAAAACCTAAATGGGTACTAAAATAAATCGGTACTCAAAGTGGTACCATTATTCAAAACTGAAATTGAAACCCTAACAGGAACTAAATCCTCGCTCTGAAAGCATGTAATCAATGGTAAAGAATAAATAATACTAAACTAATGACTTTTATTGAATTTGTTAATATAAATAAACCGTAAAAACGTTTATTAATATTTTGCGATCTCTTTGTGTTTTGTTGATAACAAATATAATGTTATCTTAAGTTCAATTATAAGGATACATGTTATTTTTGTAAAGCATTTACATATAGCCATTTAAATACAAAAATGTTGTAATTAATCATTTGTTGTAATAGTTTATTAGGATGGGTAAAAACCACAACCCATGGATCATATCCATAACCCATTGACCCATATCCATTTGACTAGATACAATGTATTCATTAGATACATTGAATCTAAGGAAAACCCATGGACCAACCCATAACCCATGACCCATAACCAAAAAACCCATGGGCAAAGAGGGGCGTCCCACGGATCCCTAGGATTACACTAGACGGATCCCAAGTGGGAGGGATCCGTGGGATCCGGGCAACAGTGGCAGAAATTGCCTATAAATAGAAAGCCATTTCTTCATTTTAACTCACCCCTCTTCTTACTAATTCTCTCATATACTCTCATTCTCTTCTAAAAAAAGATCACTTGATCTAGAGAGTACTTCCTTCTTTCTTTCTTTAATGATTCTCATATATGTCCTTCTCTAAGGCGAGATCACGAGCATTCCACAAGTCATCCAAGCAAGGGGTCCTTGATTGATTTGTTCCTCCGCAAGATTTCTATAGCGAAGATCTTGTATTTGATATTTCACATATTTGTTGTGTAATAGCCGTGTTGGTTTGGTCGACCGTGTTACGGACTCGGTATTTAGCTTTGTACCAGAAAAAAGGTGTAAGCAACGTTCTGAAGGCTTCTCCGCCAAGTGAAGGAGTTTGTTGACATAGTGCTTGAACTCTCGAGTAGGTGACTCGGGGAGTGGATTAGGGAAAGGAAGGTGTCCTTGTAGCCGAACCACTATAAATTGGTTGTGTCATTTCTATCCCTTAACTTTACTTTATTTACTTGCTTTATCATTAGATCTATACTTTCTCTACATCCATAAGATCTCACATATTAACGAATCTAAAGTTTTTGAAACTAACTTAAAATCGGAAAAACTATTCAACCCTCCCCCCTTCTAGTTTTCCACAATTGGCATCAAGAGCTAAGTTTATAAAAGTTTTAAAGTAGACCGTATTTTAAAAACTTTTCGATCACTATGGGTTCTGAAAATTACAAGGAAGGGCAATCTATGCAACGACCACCACATTTGAAACTAATGGTTTTATATATTGGAAAAATAGATTCGAAACATATGTGAAGTCTAAAGATATTGATCTTTGGTACATTATTGTTGAAGGCGATTTTCAGGCTACCTCAAAAGATGATAAAGGAAATTTAGTTAATGATTGTACAATAATTCGTACGACCAGGCCTTCGATGGTGATCGAAGGGTATGAAGGGTGATATGCTTGCACCAAACTTGTAGTCAATCTGCAATAAGAAATAATAGACACTTCGTTAAGTGATTGCGCAGGGGTTGGGCCCTGCGAACCACCTCCGGCGTGTGAATAAGTATGTGATATGAGTTATGGATAATATGATGTATGTGAAATACTGTGTTGAGTGAACATACCATTGAAATGACTCGTCCAACCTATTTATAGGTGATGAAAATAGCTTGGAGAGTGTTAGCACACGTTTAGGAGATCATGGGGGGCGTCCCCTGATTTATGGTAACCGCTAGGGCTTCATCCCCACTATCTCGGACTTGGCGGGGAAGCTAAGGACATAGTGGGAACGTGGGGGAAGACCAAGTCAAGGTTCTTATTTGTCTTGGCATCTTCAAGGGAAGACACCGAAGGGCATAGGCCTTCGGCTGGCGGATTCCCAACTGGTAACCATGTCAATGATGAATGGTTTTACGCCACCAATGACTTATGAAGAAAGACTTGGGTCTTCGTAATGTAATTTCAACTGAGGCCGAAGGGGGGTCCTTCGACCTGATCGGAGGGTACGTCATCAAGCCCCCCAGTCGAAAGTGATATGTACGAACAAGAAATATTGCTTACGACTCAGAAGTAAAAACGAAACCTCCCCTTCGTCACAAAAACGAACGAAGATGAAAAGTCTTGTTAATATTGAGCGCATTAAATGCACGATTAATCCTAACTACCCCTGTTTCCTCGGTAAAAGTAAACATCCTTTCAAAATTTAAAAAAGGTTTGAAATCCGATAGAAAAGGGATAGGTCCGGACACGTGTAGGGCTGAGATGCAACATTTGTAGGGTATATAAAATGCAAAAAATAGTAAAACCCTAACAAAGTAACTCTCGCCCAAAGTTATTCACCTACTAAAACTTCTTCCGATCAAGCCTTCGACCAAACAAGGTAAAGCGCTCCTTCTTCTCTGTATTTCAAATACATTTTGTGTTCTTTAGAAGGTAGCATGTCTACCAATAAAAAATTTGTGATAAAACAACAAGGCTGCACACTAACCAGGGAGGAGCTTAAAGCGTTTCTCACTGATTATCCCATTCCAAAGGAACATAAAATAATGCTACCGAGTAAAAATCAAGGGATATTTGATGCCCCTGAAAATTATGTAGGCCTGTATACCCATGCTTTCACCACTTCCAACCTTAGGATACTTTTGCATCCTTTGATCTTAGAATTCCTCCGGTATTATGAAGTACACATTTCTAGGTTCAACCCTTTTGGCCTAGCCAAGCTTACAACATACATTGTTATGTGCAAAGCTTATGGGTTTGAACCATCCTTGACTGTGCTTAGGGGTTTTTTGAATCTATACCCGGGAGGAGATTGGTTGACCTTGGCCAAGAGGGGTGAAAGGGATGTGCCCATATTGATAGATAGACCTTTTACGAACATAAGGAACTGGAAAGGCAAGTTCTTTTATATCCAGACTACCATTATCCCTCCTGGATACTCTGCATTGTTAAACCCAGACTTTCAATATGATGAGAAAAGGTTCACCGATCCATTGCCTTATACTGTGAAAAGAAACCCATTGTATCAGCGTTTGGCTCGTCATCCAGCTGACTACCAGACCTTCCCTGAGCCAATCCTGTTCATGGCTGGCATTGCTGAAAGATGGGAGGGGTCTCCGTTGGTACCTGAGATAATTTGTGATGGAGAAAGTATGTATTTTTTTAAATTAACATAAGAAACAAAAACTTATCTCGCTGATATTTATCTCATTTGCTTCTTTGTGCAGAGATGTCGTTCAGGAACTTTGTTGTGGCTGGAGGTGCAAAAGAGGTAAGCTTTCTTCCAAAGAATCCCCAAGAGACAAGCTATGGCGTGGGCTCCCCATCGGTGTCCATAAACAAAGACGAGGTGGAAGCCCAGCCTATCGAGCCTGTATCCTCTGATCCTCCATCAAAGGAACCCATAGATGTAGAAGATCAGCTGGTGGAGAACGTTGCTGACTTAGACGAACCAGTCTCCGAAGGACCATTGGCCATCGTAGGACCCTCCGGCATAGGTGAGAGGGTCCGAAGCAGGAAAGGTGCCAGTGCTAAGGCTGTGAAATCTGATTCAAAAAGAAAACTTATTCTACCTACTCCTCCCTATCGAACTACCCGGCAGAAGAGTGCCCAGGGTAAGGCTGTGGTATTTCCAGCCATCGAAGGGCCCAGCGGCGATGATATCCATGGTAAGTTTCTTTCCTATGAAAAAAAATTAGGTACCAAATATAATATGCTAATGAAATGTACATTTGTTGTAGGACTTCCTGATACGAATGAGCTTCCTTCTCCCCTAGCTTGTCACCAACTCGTGAGCCATGTGATCCCACCCAAGTGGAAGGGGGTGATGGACAACATGTCCATAGAGAGGCTCTGCGATCTTCATGATAAAAGCTATGTTCGCCAGTGCATTCTTGACAACCAACTCAATGCTAGGACAAGGGAATTGCTCCGTGCTGTCACCAAAGCTCGAGAAGAAATGGATGCTATGCTGAGAAGGGAGAAGGCAAGGGATCAGAAGTATGCAGACCTAGAGAAGAAGTGTGAGGAGGCATTGGAGGATTTTGATAAGAACCCCTTGGTGCAAGATCTCAGAGCTGAGAATGAAAAGCTCAAAGGTCAATTGGCAACGAGCGAGGCTGAGTGCAGCAGGTTAACTGTCGAAGGCTCTATGGTTGTTGGCTATAAGGAGCAGATATCTGTTCTTTCATCCAAGTGTGGAGGTCTCGAACAAGAGAGGGCAAAGTTGCTGGACCAAGAGATCAAGCTGCGAGAAAAGGTAGATGGATTGAACCTTCATCTGAAGATGCTGAAGAAGGACAGGGTGGACCTGATAACCAAAGTGATCCCCTATATTGCTATGGAACTTTACCATAGGGATGATGTGGGGATTTCCATTGGGAATGTGGTGAATACTGCCATTTTTCATGGCAAGTGTTCCACTTTGGAGGAGGTAGCTAAGACTGGGGAACCAGTGGTGCTGGAGAAAATTCCGTACTACAGGGCAACTCATGAAAAAGAATATGATGATGCAGGTAATCAATTAACTGCTTTAGAGTTCCCTTTCCTTGCAGATGTGACGAAGGACCCAGCGACCTCAATTAAGGACCTGCTAGCCAAGAAGCCAAGGACAGTTCAGCCTCCATCTTCCTCCAAGAGAACTCCATCACCCCAGGTTCCATCCCCAGGTTCAGCTGATCCCACTCATTCCAAGGTTTAATGAAGGCAACCATGTGGTTGTAATTTGATCCCCAGGGTGGTATGTACCCTGTTTAAAACAATTGTATGTGTTCCTATCCAGGCTTCGTGCCTGATGAAACAATTAACTTGTGGTTTGTGTAGGCTACGGCCTAAGACAATATTTTATTTTGTTGAATCGTTAAGGCTATGGCCTGTTTTAGACTAGTTAAACTAATCATTAATCTACAATGAAGCCACTAGGGCTCGAATTTTGCCATGTGTGATTCTTCTCATTTTATTTTTACTTACGTAAAAAATATTTGTTACAACCTAAGGCGTATGGTAGATGCATAGCCTCATTGAGTGTAGTTACTTCACCAAGAATATTAGCAATCGTATAATTTAACTGCTGACAGAGGGTCGCGACCCACTCCGTCTTGATCCTTTGGGCAGCGAAAGGCTTGAAATACCTTAAGGCCATATAGGAAAGTTAATGTGAAGTTGAGATGGATGTTATGCATGTGAGCAAGACATGTTGTTTAGTCTTTGTACATCCCTTCGACATTGAAACTTATAAAGCGACTTGGTGGACAAATCTTTGTTGTATTGAACGAAACAAGAGATTTGAGGGAAATGTGTTATTATCATTAAGTGGGTAGGGAGTATTACATCATTTTAAGAAATGAATACTAGACGCCTACCATTAATGCTTCTTTCCCTAAGTGAGAAGAATGCAAATACATTGATTGAAAGCAAATAAAATGTGTCCTTAGACATTGTAAGTTTCATACGTAGAACTTACGAAGAGTAGTGCCATTCCAGGTTCTATCAATAGCGTCTCCTTCCAAGGTTTCCAGCTTATAGGCTCCGTTGCCATAGGCTTCCTTAATAACGTAGGGTCCTTCCCATTTAGGTCCCAGTTTACCCTGGTACTCAGCTTTACTTGCGCTATTGAGTCGGAGGACATATTCCCCTGGTTTGAAAGTTGAAGGCCTGACTCGCTTGTTATAGTACCTTTCAATCTTTTGCTTGTGTATAGCCTCTCTAATGGAGGCTATTTCCCTTCGTTCTTCAAGTAGGTCTAAGTTACTACGGAGTCTTTCTTCGTTATCTGCTGCTTCGAAGTTCATGACCCTTTCTGTTTCGACACTTACTTCTGAAGGGATGACAGCTTCCGTGCCATATGTCAAGCTGAAAGGCGTTTCTCCGTGACTTGACTTCGTATGCGTTCGATGTGCCCAGAGTACTTGAGGTAGTTCATCTACCCAACCGTGATGACTGTATCCCACTCGTCGTTCTATTCCTTGTATGATGTCTCTGTTGGTAACTTCTACTTGACCGTTACCTTGAGGATGGTAAACGGAAGTGAAGGATTGTTTGATATTCAGACCCCTGCAAAACACTGTGAATACCCCTCCGGAAAACTGCTTCCCATTATCTGAAATGATGATGTGAGGTACTCCGAACCAACAGATAATATGTTCCCACACAAATTTTTTCATGTGTCTTCCTGTGATGGATGCCAAAGGCTTCGCTTCCACCCATTTAGTGAAGTAATCGATGGCTGTTGGGATATGAAAGTGCTGAAGATATGAAAGTACTGAAGATATGAAAAGTACTGTAAGCTGCAAAGTACTGGAAAACGTCAAAGAGTCAAAGTACTGCTAAAAACAAAGTCAAAGTACTGCACTATGAGGTCAAAGTACTGCAAGAACAAAGAATTGTTATATTCGTTTATGGAAAGTATTGTATTCTATGTTTAGATTACTTGTCGTACAAGAATACAAATTGTAAACCGACTAGGATATCCTTGAGCCTATAAAAGGACTCCTAGATTGGCATTAGAGGTACGAGTCTATGAGTTTTAGAGTTTACGAATTCACAAGTTATTTAGTGTTTTAGAGAGAAGTTCGATAATCTTAAGAGTTGTTTAGAGTATCTGCATAATAAGCTGATTTAGAGTTTATAATAAAAGTTATTCTTCTTAGCTTTGTTAAGTAAATTCCGCGTACTTGATAAAGATTGCTCAGTGTTTCTTTGTTAATAACTTAGGATTTATCCGAGGTTATTAAACCTTAACAAGCTAGTTAAAGTTAGTTTGATTAAAGTATATCGATCCAACAAGTGGTATCAGAGCTTTTGTGGAAACTCTGACTAGGAAGAAACCCTACTTCAACTATATTCAAGATGTCGACTGAAGCTGTTCCACCACCCTCAATCACCTCACTCAGAATTCCAATAATCAAGAAGGGAGAATATGATCTCTGGTGCATGAAGATGAGGCAGTATATTGCCATTACAGACCATGCTCTATGGAATGTAATTGTTAATGGCAATGAAGTAGTTCTAGAATCTATTAATATTCCTGGACAACCTATAGCACCAAAGGCAGTCTTACCAGCAGCAACCCTAAGGAATCAAGAAAAGGCACTAAATATTCTCTTATCTGCCATTCCAGATGGACATCTTCTAAAATTTCATGATGCTAAAGATGCTAAGCAGCTCTGGGTTGCTCTCAATACCAGATTTGGAGGGAATGAAGCCTCTAAGAAGATGCACAGAAATTTGCTGAAGCAACAGTTTGAAACTTTCATAGTAGGTGAAAGAGAGAGTCTTGATGCTGCATATGATAGGTTTCAAAATCTCCTCAACATGTTGGAGTTATACAAGGCAGAAGTGTCAGTTGAGGATGCTAATTTGAAGTTTCTAAGGAGTTTGCCATCTACATGGCATGTGATTGCTACAATGATCAGAGGACAACAAGGTTTGGATGTCATGGACTTTGATGATCTCTATCATCAACTGAAGGTGTATGAGCATGAGATGAGTGGTCAAACAAATTCTAAGTCTCACAGTATAGCTTTTCTATCATCTGAAAAGAAGGGCAGTACTTCTGTCAAAAATACTGCTTCTCCTCAAAGTACTGTTTCTCAAAGTATTGCTGTTTACAACCCCCCTTCATATGCTCAGCAGGCCCCACCACCTACCACTTTGCACTCAGATGAAGTTGTGTGCTCCTTCTTTGCACAACAAGCCAGTTTACCTGTCACTTATGAAGAAGATCTAGCACAGATTGAAGAAGATGCACTTGAAGAAATTGATATCAGGTGGCAAGTTGCTATGATTACTGCAAGGATCAAAAAATACATGAAGAAGACAGGCAAAAGTATTGATTTCAAACCAAAACAAGGAATAACTTTTGACAAATCCCAAATTGAATGCTTCAATTGTCAAAAGACTGGTCACTTTGCAAGGGAGTGCAGGTTTGCTAAGTATCAAGCAAACATAACATCTGAGAAGCCAAAACTTGAGCTCAAAGAAATTCCAATTATTGAAACAAAGGCTTTGGTTGCTCAAGAGAAGTTATCAGAAGTTGACTGGAGTGAAGAGTTTGATGATGAACCAGTGACTTACTGTATGGTAGCAGTGGAAGATGCAGTTGAAGACACAGTGGATGCATTGGACTGGAGCACTGCTTTTGATGAAGAACCTGAACATGCTGCTTTGGAATCTGATGATGGCTTTGGAGGATTTGATTGGAGCAAAGAAAGTGAAGATGATCCTGTTCTTCTTGCAATGGTGGCTACTTCACCAACTCAGTCTCCTATCTCTGAGGTATGCTCAAACTGTTATGATTTTTATCATAAATTACTTAACAGTTATGTGATTGAAAGAGATAAGTGTATTAAGGCTAGATCTGAAGTGGCTGGTTATCAAATTACTTTAGAGTCTATGGAAGCTAAAATTATAACACATGAAAATAATGAAATGGCTTGGGCTGAAAAGTATGAACAACAGGATTACCAGTTAAAACTTAGTGAATGGAAACTAAACTGTAAAATTGCTGAAATTGAGAAATTAACTAAGGAAAGAGATGATCTGTTAGAAAAGTTTGCTGCCTGGAATGAATCTGGTCTGTCCCATGTTACTTATGTTGAAAAACAAAGAAGAGCATACATTAGAACTGGATTAGGTTTTGGTATGAACTTTGATAACATAGAAGAAAAACAACCTAGTGATCAGGATGTAGGTGATTTTGAGGACATAACCACTAGTGATGATGAACTCATTAACTATGTAGATACATCTAGTAATGAGGGCTCAATAAGTGAACCACCTCCTGAGTATAAGAAAGATAAGGGATATAATGCTGTCCCACATCCCATTAGTCATCAACCCATAAGGCCTGATGTTTCTCGATTTGGAGTAGACAGTCTAGAGTTTAGGAAGAAGCTTGTTGCTCAATCTAGATCTGAAAAACCCAAAGAAGCTGTTGAAAATAATGTTCAAAATCAAGCAGTACCTTCAAATCAAAGTACTGCTCCACAAGCAGTACCTTCTGCAAAGTCTTTTCAAAACCATACTGCTAAACCTTTTTGGGATAATTTTGGTCAAAACAGGTTTAATCATTCACCTAGAAGGCAAAATAATTTTGGGCATAGACATAGAAGAAATCACTTTGGACATATGGGTCAAAAACTGTGTTTTGTGTGTTTTAGTCCTAATCATTTAATCAAGGATTGTGAACATCATTCAGAATACCTTAGGAAATTTTCAAAGAATAGGACTGCTAACCACAAACCTATAGAGCACAAACCAGTTTGGAATAATTCAAATAGGATTAATCACAGAAACTTTACACCAGATCACAGATACCCACATCAGAGAAGACCTTTTTCAAAACCTTCAGTATCTCACAGTACTTTCCAAAGTACTACTCAGAAACAAGGTACTGATCCCACTACTTGGAATAGGAATCCTAGGAGATCTCACTATCAACCTAGAAGGTATTACAATTCACATAGGGGATCTAGATCACAGAAACCACGTGTTAAACCAGAATGGGTTAAGAGGGAAGGTACTACTGAGGGACATACAGTACTTTCAACAAAAAGTGAATCTGATGTTTTTGTGATACAAGAAAAAGCTAATAATCTTATAAAAGAGATTTATGTTGAAAAACTAGAAAGTTTTGAAAATCCACATGCTAAAGGTCAAAATATAATTTTGGATCATCATTTGAAAGATAGTGGGAATTACATACTCAAAGAATTTGAGTTTGTAACTCCACAAGGGGAACACAAGTCAGTAATGGCTTGGGTTCCTAAAAATCACTAACTCTTTTCTTTGTGTACAGGGCAACCCATAAGAGGAGCTTAAAGATCATCTAATTATGGATAGTGGTTGCTCTGGAAGTATGACAGGAGACAAAGAGATTCTGTCTGATTTTAGAAATATTAGTGGAGGAAGAGTTGCATTTGGGAATGATCCCAATGGAGGAAAGATTACTGGAAAAGGAACTATCAAAGCAGGGCTTATCGACTTTGAGAATGTTAGATATGTGAAGGAGCTTAAATTCAACTTGCTATCAGTCTCTCAAATTTGTGATAAAAAGCATCCTGTGTTATTCACTGACACAGAATGTCTCATCCTTTCCTCTGATTTTAAACCTGTTGATGATGACATGGTAGTACTTAGAGTACCAAGGACAAATGATGTGTATAGCTTAGACATGAAGAGTCTACATTCTTATGGAAGAGCCACATGTTTGGTGGCTAAAGCAACATCTGAAGAGGCACATCAATGGCATAGAAGATTGGGCCATGTTAATTTCAAGAATATCAACAAACTGGTCAAAGGCAATCTTGTTAGAGGTTTACCTACAAAGACTTACAAGAATGATCACTCATGCTTGGCATGCAAGAAGGGTAAACAACACAAAGCTTCTTGCAAGAAGCTTGAGGAAAGAACTATTAGAGAACCATTGGAGTTGTTACATATGGATTTGTTTGGACCTGTCTCTGTGGCAAGTTTAAACAAGAGAAAATACTGTTTGGTTGTTACAGATGATTGCAGTAGATTCAGTTTGGTTTTCTTTTTGGGTTTTAAAGATGATACCTTTGATGCTATTCAGACACTGATTATAGCACTTGAAAACCAATTAAGACTCAAGGTTAGAGGTATTAGATGTGATAATGGGACTGAATTCAAGAACAAGCTTATGGATGAATTTTGTGCCAACAAAGGCATAAAGAGGGAGTTTAGTATTGCAAGAACACCACAACAAAATGGTGTTGCTGAGAGGAAGAATAGGACTTTGATTGAAGCAGCAAGAACAATGCTAGCAGATTCCCATCTACCTATTCAATTCTGGGCAGAAGCTGTAAGTACTGCGTGCTATGTACTTAACAGAGTCTCTGTCACCAAACCACAGATGAAGACACCCTATGAATTGCTGATGGGCAATAAACCCAACATTCGTTTTATGAAGCCTTTTGGATGCCCTCTCACTATTTTAAACACTATTGATAATCTGGGGAAGTTTGATGGCAAGTCTGAAGAAGGATACTTATTGGGTTATTGCACTAACAGTAAAGGCTTTCGAGTGTACAACAGAGTTACTAAGAAGATTCAAGATTGTCTTCATGTTGAGTTTTTAGAAGATCGAGACAATGAGAAAGGTAAAGGTCCTGATTGGATGTTTGATCTTGAGGTTTTAACTCCTTCAATGAATTATGTACATGTTAGAGAAGAAAATCAACCTGTACACAATGGAGAAGATTTACAATATGTTGTTCATGGAGTTCATATTAGACCTGATGTTGTTCCTGATGAAGATCCTGTAAGTCCAAAACAAAGTACTGATGTTCCCAAGCAAAGTACTGATTCTCCAAAACAAAGTACTGTTGCACCACAATCCTCATTATCTGCTGAGGATCAATCTATTCAAGAGGAACTTAATCAGATGCTTCTTCAAGATGTATTAGCACATTCTTACACTGATGAACAAAGGAGAGCTTATGAAGAGGCAAAGAAGAAGAACAAGACTGTAGAGTACTCTCACAGTACTTTGGACAGTACTTTCGATCAAAGTACTGCTGCACCTGTTAACAGTACTTTAGACGATTTGGATGATCCTACCATGCCTGGATTAGAAGAAACAGATGATGAGCTTGAAGATGAAGGTATTTTCTCAGATTCCAATGAAGGTGCTGATTATACTAATTTGGATGATGCATATGGAGTTCCACAGTCTTCAATCTTACGGATTCATAAGAATCATCCAACTGATCAAATCATTGGTCCATCTACTTATGGAGTTATGACAAGACACAAAGCTAAGAGTTTCACAAAACCTCATAATGCTTTACTTAGCTTTGTCTACAAACAAAACAGGCTGAGTCATAAGGATCATCAAACCTGCCTATTTACTTGTTTTATCTCTCAAGAGGAACCCAAGAACATTGCTCAAGCCTTGACTAAAGAAAGTTGGGTTGAAGCTATGCAGGAGGAACTTCTTCAATTTAAACTTCAAGAAGTTTGGGTTTTATGTGATCTTCCAGATGGAAAGAGAGTTATTGGAACCAGATGGGTTTTCAGAGTCAAAAGAGATGAAAGAGGTAATGTTATCAAAAACAAGGCAATGTTAGTAGCTCAAGGCTACAGACAAGAAGAAGGTGTAGATTATGATGAAGTATTTGCTCCTGTCGCAAGGATTGAAGCCATTAGAATATTTCTTGCTTTTGCTTCATACATGGGTTTTCAGGTTTACCAAATGGATGTCAAGAGTGCCTTTCTCTATGGCACTATTACAGAAGAGGTGTATGTGAAACAACCTCCAGGTTTTGAAGATCCTAAACACCCAAACAAAGTCTACAAGGTGGTTAAGGCTCTTTATGGCCTTCATCAGGCACCTAGAGCTTGGTATGAGAGGCTCTCTACATTCTTATTACAACATGGATACAGGAGGGGAGCTATAGACAAGACTTTGTTTATCAAGAGAGACAAGAAGGATATCATGTTAGTTCAAGTCTATGTTTATGATATCATCTTTGGGGCTACCAAACAGTCCATGATTAAAGAGTTTGAGCAGCTGATGAAGAAGGAATTTCAAATGAGTTCAATGGGAGAGTTAACTTTCTTTTTGGGACTTCATGTTAAGCAGTCAAAGGAAGGAATTTTTATCAGTCAAGACAAGTATGTTACTGACATACTTAAGAATTTTATATTTGATGATATGAAGGCTGTTACTACACCTATTAAATCTATCAATTCATTGGGCAAAGATGAAGATGGACAGCCTATTGAAATCAAGTTATACAGATCAATGATTGGCTCTCTTATGTATCTTACTGCATCAAGGCCTGATATCATGTTTGCAGTTTGTTTATGTGCATGACATCAAGTCTCCCCAAAGATTTCTCACATGAATGCAGTGAAGAGAATCTTTTGTTATTTAAAACAACAACCAAAGTTGGGGTTGTGGTATCCAAAAGAGTCACCTTTTCACTTAGAAGCTTTTTCAGATAGTGATTATGCAGGTGATAATTATGATAGAAGATCCACCACTGGAGGATGCCAATATCTTGGAAGAAGGTTAGTGTCCTGGCAATGCAAGAAGCAGACAATTGCAGCAACATCATCTACTGAAGCTGAATATGTAGCTGCAGCAAGCTGTTTTGGACAAGTTTTGTGGATGCAGAATCAACTTTTGGACTATGGGTTCAATTTCAAAAATACTCCTATCAATATTGATAATGAGAGTACCATTTGTATTGTAAAGAATCCTGTGTATCATTCCAAGACCAAGCATATACAGGTTAGGCATCACTTCATCAGAGATTGTTATGAGCACAGGCTCATTAATGTTGTTAAGGTTCACACAGATGACAATGTAGCTGACTTACTCACCAAAGGCTTTGATGTTTCAAGATTCAATCACTTGGTGGTGAGTATTGGCATGATTAACTACTAAGCTACATTTGAGGGGAGGACTATAAGGTGTTAGTATAGTCCTGTGTATTGCTTGAGGGGAGGATCTTTGTGTATACTTAGTTTCTACAGAGGAATTTGGCAAAGTACTGTTTTTCCTGAAAGTACTGCTTCGAAAGTACTGCTTTGGGAAAGTACTGCATACGTGGAAAGTACTGTTTGCCGTATTAAAGTATTGTTCCAACGGTTATATTGAGGGGTAATTAATGCTAACGGTTGTTTTATTTTGGGCAGTGATTTTTTCAAATCTCACCTATAAATAACTACTTTCCGATTTTCCCTCTTATATTCTATTTCTCTCATTCTTATTCGATTTAAATTCTTATTGTGCTTACATAATCACCCATGGCGAATCGACCTACTGTTTCAAAGCACAATATGGTAGCCAATTTAGACAAGACTGAAGATAATGAGGCGTTTCATGATATTATTGATTATCTAACTGGGTCGCCCATTAGTTATGCTCTTCTAGTGGAGCCGGATATTATTGAGCCTTGGATTCAAGAATTTTGGGCTACTGCAAGAGAAAACATGGAGAATGAAGAATTTTATATTAGGGCTACAGTTGTTGGAAGAACTGTGAAGATTACTGAAGCATCTATTAGAGAAGATTTGTTGTTTAATGATAATGATGGTGCTATTCGTTTTTCCAAGGAATTGATTTGGGAAACTTTTGGGCATATTGGTTATGAAGGTTCTTTAACAGAACAAACATTCAGAAACAATTATTTTGTCCTCAATGGAAGTTTTTAATACATGTATTGTTACATTGTATTAGTGCTAAAAGTACTTCTTGGGAGCAGTTTGGGTCTAATATAGCATCTGCTATGGTGGGATTAGCTACAGATCGTGTTTTTAATTTTTCAAGGCTAATTCTTGATGGCATGCTTTCTCACATCAATCATGGATCCAAATGGTTAATGTATCCCAGGTTTGTACAAGTTTTTCTGAACAAACAACTTGCTGATGTACCTAAGCCTACAGACTTATTGCCTGTTATTGTTCAACAATCCAAGATTTTTACTTTTATGGCTCGAAGAAGTGATCTATTTAGAGGTCCCGATACACCATTAACTACTTCTATGATGGAAGTTGTTCAAGCTGTTAGAGCAGATGATGAAGATGATGCAGCAAGTGAAAGTACTGCATCTGAAGGAACTGCAACTGCAGGTACTGCATCTGAAGGTACTGCATCTGCAAGTACTGCTTCTCATGAAGGTACTGCATCTCTACAGGGTACTGTTTCTCCAAGCCCTGAGGTTCAAGAAGAAGTTGTAAGATCACCTTCTCCATCTCCACCACGATATGTTCCTGTTTCTCAATCAGAGGAACATTCACATATTCAGGGTGAAGATCCACATACTATACCTCGTGAAGGTTTATCTTTGGATAATTATGCTTTGACACGGGAGATAGTTAAGTTGCAAAAGACTACTAAGGTTCAAGCTAAGCAGATAAAGAAATTGAAGATAAAATTTACAAGGCTAAAAACTTTTGTCTGGCCTTTGATTAAAGAATTTCGTATCTGGGTCAAATCAAAGAAGAAAGCACAAAGACAGTTCAAGACAAGTAATCACCAAAAGGTTCATAAACCATCTTCTGTCAACTTAGGGAAGGGTGTTTTGGTAGAAGTTAAGAAGAAGAAACCAACTTTAGCACAGTTAAGAGCTGCTCAAGATGCTTTAAATGAACAAGCAGCTAGAAAGATTCAAGAAGAGTTAAATGCTAAAGATAGAGAAGCTCGGGAAGCTCAAGAAGCTCATAATAGAGAAGCAGCTCAAAAGGTACAAGATGAATTAGATGCTGAAGCTGCTGAACCATTACAGTTACCTGTTCCAGTTAGATTTATGCCAAGAAGACTTAATAAAGCTAAAGACAGAAATGCTATGATGGCTTATCTGAAAAGTCAAGGATATAAAGGATTGCAGAAGTTTAATTATTTTGAGATGAAAAGATTATATGATGCTGCTAGGGAGGATTATAAGAAGGATGTTGCAGGCATTAAAGATTTTAGAGAAGAAGCTACTTGGACTGAAGCTGAAAGAAAGAAGAGCTTGAAAAGAAAAAGGAAAACTGAAGTTACAGATGTTCAGTTCTCAAAGAAAGAAAAAGTTGAATTAAGATCTGAGACTAGTGATGAATTAAGGAATTATCTCAGAGTAGTAGATTTTGATTATTCAAAAGAAGATTATGACATGAAGATGAATAGATCAAAAATTAGTGCTTTTGAAGTTGTGAAATCCAAGAATGGAGATTATATGATCTTTCATAAAGAAGATGAAAGCTTCAAAGTTTTCAAAAGGCTATGGGACTTACTGTACATTATAGATAGAGTAGACCTATTCTATTTATATCATGTGGTGAAAGTTTACTTTGAACATAATCCATTAGAAGGGATTGGTTTAGTTTTACATGGTGATCTCATAACTGCATGGGAAACTGAAGAAGAGAGCACTGATGATGTTTGGAAGAATCAAGAAAGCTGGGAAATTGTTTGTTGGAGATTCTTTGAAGAGTCTGGAGTTGATAAGATCGTTTATGAGCTCTAGGGGATAATAACAACAATTATAATGCACAGCGGAATAAGAAAACATTGTTTGTTATTATTAACAAAGTTCTTCGTCATCATCACCTCTACTAAACACTTTACTAATCGACTAACTAAAACCCTAGGCGTTCTTCCCTAACACCTAGGCTAAACACACACACCCCTTTGATATTCACATCTTGACACACATATATCTAATTCCTTGCCTCTCTTTATATACTAGAGAGTCTAGGGTTACAATTGACTACTAGGGACTAAATAATAAAATCTTCTTTAACAAGTAAGTCCCTTGTCTTTCTTTCTTCATCAATTGTCTTCATAAGTCCTTCATATTTCATATTTTGTCATAAGCAACTCAAATATAATTCCCAATAATCTTCCCCTAGTTGATAATGACAAAACTAAATAAGCACAAACTTCCCCTGAAGTTAAGATGTTATGAAAGATAAGAACTTCCCCTTAAACATGCAATATCACCAAGGATCCTCAAGTTGCAAATCTTCTATGTAATGCCTTCTTCCCCTTTTTGTCATAATCCACTAGGAGACGCTAAGTAGAAGCAACTTTGATTCCAACCACCACGAACCAATATCATACGACTAATCCATCCTTCTAATGCCTCAAGATACCCTCCATTAAGTTTTCCGCAACTAAAAATGAAATTAAGGCAAAAGAAATTTGAACCAATAGTACAAATATCAACAAGTAGTAGTAAAAATTCTTCCCCTCGAATGATGCATGTAAATAACCATAAGAACTTGTCAAATAACTAACCACCATGATCACAAATACGTTGTAGTTCCAGCCATGAAGAACATAGTACCACCCAAAATACTAATAAAGATGACTACAATCGCATTTGAAACCAAGCAGTAGTAACATGAAGAATAGTTCTAAGAGTAACCGATAAAAACCATGTAAATAAATCCATATCTTCCCGTGAACATGATAACTACCTTTACCAATCTTCCAATCTCGTGTGTGTGTATACTAATATCCAAACTCCAAACTTTAGCCGTGAACCAAAAATCATGTATTATCCAATAACGAACATATTCTCATCACCATAAATCTAAAAATATCAACCTTTTATCCATTATGTTTCCAAATAAACTGTTCCATTAATTTGACACGAACTTCGATATTCATATTCACAACTTATCTTTTGTAATATCATACGGCACATTCCTAATATAAATTCTAGTCAACTGAACCTCTCCTTGAACCCGCTTAGGTCCATCCACTTCCTTACGTTTCACTTCCTTATTTTCAAAATTGCGATCACAATACAACCAATGCCCATCAATATTCTCAACTGCTTTAGATCCCTCAATATAATATGAAGAAATTACATCGGCCAAATTGAAGTATAGAATTAATTATTATAGCACAGCGAATCTCATGCGACAAACTATTAGATTCATTATCAATATTGAATTGATAATAAAATAATATGAGGTAACACTTCTTGAATCACTTAAGCAAAAATACCTCATGCCATTCTCTAATATCTGATTGACCAATCTTGAACTCCATCGTCCCATATTAAATTTGATTCAACCAATCACATAAACGAGTTCCTTGAAAAATTTGCACATGATATAATAGAACTAGCTTAGAGACCCGTTGACACCGGGTTATTTTTTAAAGAAATAGATAAATGAGATGATAATAAAAGTAATAACGTAAATTTGTTAAATTTAAAATATGTGTGAGTCACAGTCGATTTACAACCATCGCGTTGCCAATCTAAAATAGATTGACTCGAATATAAAATGATGTGTGATTTTAATGATCAATTGAGTTGCTAACAAACCTTGTAAAATTAAAAATAATGAACCATAGTATAGTATAACGTGATTACACCAATGATACATACATGATACAACATGAACCTTGTTCAAATACCTTCAAGTACTTCTTTATACACGACATTTGTTGTGGTTTTGGAGAGATTACCATCCTGATCACAAACGACAACCTTCAAACCCCGCTTACTTTTTACTCTTGATACGGCAACGTACAGTTGTCCATGTGTGAACATAGGACGGGGCAAGTACAAACCAACTTTAGAAAGCAATTGCCCTTGGCTTTTGTTGATTGTCATGACAAAAGATACTGATATCGGATATTGTTTCCTGACAATCTTAAGAGGCAAACTCTTATCTGACGAAGTAATCCTCAACCTTGGAATAATCACCTTTTTTCCGAAGTTGGTTTCGTTAATGATTTGTGCCTGAATAGAGGTTCTTGTTAATTTAAGTACTTGAAGTCTTGTTCCATTACATAAACCATTTGATTGGTCTATGTTTCTTAACAACATAATCGGCACTCCGACTTTTAAAGCAAGCATGTGGTTTGGAACACCTGAGAACTTCAATCCATTTATAAATTCAAGCGAGAAAATAGACTGATCTATGACAGCACCGCGTTCACTTTTATCCACGTTGTCACAACTTAAGTAGACCATTTCTTCTCCTAAAAATTTGGCCAACAAATGTTCATTTATAGTGCAGAGGAAGGGTTCGCGGAGTTTTTAAAGAAATATGAAAATGAGATAATAAGAAAACAACGAACGTAAACATGTTTCATTAATATATGAAAAAAATAATGAGATAAAACGTGAATTATTCGACAATCAATTGAGTTTGTGACAATTAAAATAATAGACGTCCATGTGTTGTTGTCTCCAAATTTGATGGTGTTGAATACAAATGACGTCTGTGAGCGCTAATTAATATAATAGCCAATGTCCATTAGGTGTACACCCAATAATCCATAGAAACCCTTTAAACAACCACATATAGTTGTCCGTGTGTGAATACCAGATTTTGTAAAGCTAAACAAAATTTATGTCTTTATAGTATAAAAGAAGGTTAACAAAATAAAGAAGATTGCGATTATTTTATGAATCACCATACAATCATGTTTCACATCCATAAAAAATAGTTGATGCCTAATATGTTGTCACAGTGAACAGCAAGCTGAAAAACAAAGTCTCAGTAACCAACTTAAAATAAAAAGTTTTCACATAAAACTACCTTTAACATATAGTAAATGAGCTCCTTTTGTAGTATGTAGCTCACATACACCGATATTTATTAGAAAACACCACCTAACCAACCATGTATTCCCGTGTATGAGCTTCCATAATAACTAAATCACTGTCGCACAACATTTCGAAAACATGAAACCTAATGTACACCTAAAATAAGTTTACCCAAACACCCGTTCACTACAGCTTAAGATGACTTTTTAATCAAAACATATATAGATGGGGAATATGACTTTCATAGCAACATGAAGTCATAAATCTAAAACCACCAACATAAGATTTAAAGCAACAATCAACACTGAAACCAATAGGTAAAACTTAGCTTGGATGTAATTTTCCCACAACAATGTTATGCTTTCCTATCGCATGAAAATGATGGATTCGCGGGGTTTTTAAAAAAATATGAAAATGAGATATTAAAAAAACGAACGTAAACATGTTCCATTATTATATCATGTTTGAGAAGCTCATTAGGTCATTTGTAATGCCACTTGAGCTTGTGAACTAAGATAAGCAATAAGGTCAAGGGAATAAGTTCATATCAAGATTGAGAAGCTCTTTATACGCAATAACTTTTCAATTCAAACTTTAGATTTTAAGATCATGCACACATTAGTTGTTATATGGTTTAACTTTACATACAAAGATAAACGACATTTCAATATGAAATAAGAATTCTCTTTACATCTCTAACTTTGGATGCGTTTGTTGACTAATGGTACATAAGACGGTGTAGTTCTATTCCCAAGATCCTTAGCTATATATGATCTCGACCCGTGGATTCAAGGGGTTTTTAAAGAAATATGAAAATAAGAATAATAAGAAAACGCATCAACATAAACATGTTTCATTAATATATGAAAGAAACAATGAGATAATACGTGAATTATTCAATAATAAATTGAGTTTGTAATAAATAAAATAATAAACGTCCATGCTTTGTCGTCTCTAAATTTAAGTAAAAGTAGGTTGTGATTCATAATATATTATAATTTAAAATATGTTAAAAGTCAGCATTTGATGGCTTTCGACCCGCTACGCTATGCTATTATATTTGTGTTTTTTGTCAGTTAGATGCGATAAAGATAAAGAAAAACCCACGTAACGAAAACGCCATTAACCAAAGAAAACGTTCAAAAGGTTAATATAATTATTTGAAGGAACAAAATATAGGAATATTTTGAATTAAGACGTAATAATTTATATTTAAGATTTACGAAGAGGTAACGAAAACGCGATACACCAAAGAAAACATTAAAATGGTTAATATAATTAGTTGAAGGAACAAAAAGCGATATATATAGCAGTACTCCATCAAACAAAATATTGTAGATAGAAATTGAACAATTTGTAACAAACAAAATCTAGTTATATCAGTACTCCAACCAAAAAAACAAACTAACATAAGAGTTTAGAAATTTGGAATAAACATAAATAAAAATAAGCTCCTTATACAGAATAACCAAAGTGTGTTAAGTAACTATGATCACATATAAAATTTCAAACTTGCTTTAAATGAAATATGATTCATGCATTTGTCAAACAAACTTACCACTTAAATCACACTCTTCACTTATACTTGGTCTCTTTTCACTTCCATCAAATCCTCTCACTCCTCTTTCCATTTCATCATCTTATTTGCTTACATGCACATACAAAATAAATGATAAAGTGTCATACAATATGATGGTTATTATTATAAAACGTTACTGAAAAGCAAACAAAAAGCCAGTTGGTCAACCCGACCTGACCATTTTGACCCCAATCAATTCAAAACGTCACCCAACTTGACCGACCCATTTTGCAGCCTCTTGAAGCATTGTACTTTACAATGATTTTTGACTAACCATAGTCACTCGCAAATTGAAGACAGTGGTTGAAGAAGCCACTACAATACAAACTCAATTGATTGATTTATGTGAACATTATGTCTACAAAAGTTACCGATATATTACCTGATAGTATTGTAAGCATGCTGCAGTAGCTTGTACCATATTTCATTTGGTAAGTGCTGGATATTCTTGTTTGAAATATTAGAAGATTTCTAAACACAACATAATTTTTCACTTACTAACATACAATAACATAAATGCTACCTCATGGAGCGGGAGCGTGGTGTTTCCATTTTTTCATCATCTTACTGTACCTTAGCTATCTTGCTTAACTTCATCTGCTGCAACCTCGAAACCTCTGTTTCAGTCTATAAACGAAACGACAATCATTAAATCTCAATCAAAACACGTCGTATAATTATTGTATATGCATCATATTAGAACAATTTGGCCACTTAATACACTAATTGAATTTGAGACATTTTGAAATGATTGTTGTCCTTGTTTGTTCATCAACTGATTTCAAAAGGTATTGAGTTTGTCATCTTTGTGAAATAGTACAAAAACAAATATATAATTATACAAAGCATTTTGATTCATTAACCGACCTACCCCCATATTCTTTCCGTAACACAAAAGATAACAAAAAAAGACATTTTGTTCTCTTAAGACTTAAAAAGTTCTGTAAAATTTTCCTTTCAGCATTCATTTTCTTGTTTGTATGCTTCATGTAAGCAAATAAAGCGACTGGCTTGTAAGTAGAAAATAAGCACCATGATTTTGGTACGCATGTTTCCTTAGTTTACTTCTTGTTTGTTTGGAACCTTGTTACCCATCAACTGCAGTACCGTAAGGTGTCTATCATAAGTCTACTGTTATATTTTTTAGAAGATGGTTTGCGGATGAGATCACCACGTAAAATCCAAGTTGGACCTAAAGGAAGCACCACACTAACTCAACTATAAATCATTAACTGCAAAACGATTAAAAATGTGCTTGGCATGTTGGATCTGACAGCAAGATGATTAAAAATGTGCTTGACATGTTGGACCTATGATCCAAACCTTCGGTTCCAAGGTCGTGGACCACTTTTCTCTTTATTCCCTTAAAGGGTAACAGCAAAAATTCATATAACAACCTAACATATTTTAATAAAACTAAGTTTTAAAGAGCAAGGCAACAAATATTGATCAGATTCCAGTCCAGTGCGCCTTTTAAAGTATTGGTAAAGGTTGATATATGCACAAGGGGGGTAGGTTAGTATTGCCAAAGGCTGGTATATGCACAAGGGTGGGAGTTTAGTATTGATAAAGGCTAATATATGCACAAGGGTGGGAGTTTAGTATTGGTAAACGCTGATATATGCACAAGGGCGGTAGGTTTGTTTAGTTGGCTTAAAACTATAATAACTTGACGAAAAGAATGTAACATTTTAGCATGCCCCTATTTGGCCATGCTTAACTAAGTTCAGGACAAATAAGCTAAAGTCAAACCATAAAAAGTGGTCGACAGTAATCAACAACAAAGTTGAAGCGGGAAAAGGGTATCTATCATTCATTTAATCACAGCTTAATCAAAAGTTTACTTACTGCAGTTTGATTCGACAGATCCTTCTTTTGATGCTAATGGGTTTCAGGGGAGGTATGCTAATTAGTCAACTTGAGCTTGATATTCTTGAACATGCAAAAATATAGACAATGATTAGATCATAATCGGTATTTATTGTGAATAGGAGATTGTATATTCTGTATCGATCACAAATCAGAATGGTCTATTAAAGCATCTCCAACTTCAAAGTCCAATTGTAGAGGAACACTCAGATATGATTAGAATAAAGTTCGTTAAAAAACATGCATTCAGATCATTAAGCTACATCCGGTGTAAGACAACAATACTACACGTGAAATTAAACCTTGGTCATATTTAAGAATATTACCTCAACATACAAAATAATAACCTGTATCTGTTAACTTAGCGCAGTGATTAGTATGGAGTAATAATCCTGATGGAAGACTTTAGTTTAAACGGGAATTTACTTGTCAGTAGTAGCGGACGACTAACATAATAAACAACCATCTTTGTAATCTTATCATTTTAATCGTTACATTCATGTAATTAGAAACATACCATGCATATATATAGGACACATTATACGACGTCAATGCAACTTTCACGCTATCAACTGCCTCAGACGGTAAGCAAATTCGGATGTCTTCATATATGCAATAAACAAATGGGCATGTTAGAATATAGCAGCTACAATATTTGTATTCCCGTCGTAACATATTTGGTCATACCTGATCATTGTTAGTCGTCCATTGGTATTTCCATTGCATTGTGGCATAACGTCTTAACCTACATCCACATGAAGAAACAAATCCTGCAACCAACGTCTTAACAGACATGCCCACCATCTGAAATTTACAGAAAACATCTTAGACCAATGTCTTATCAGTCTTAGTGTCACCACATATAAAAAAAAGCCACAAAAAAGGACATGTTCAAAATTCATAAAATTAGCTTCGAAACACAATATTTAGTTTTTGGAACAAATTCCTTTCCAACATCTACATTTTTAAAATAGATAGCTACTTTTAACCAACAATCATAAATATCTTCGCATATTTAAATATTCAAAACTAAACTGATTTAAGACTATCCTAATTCAGTAACCACAAAATCCACCCAATTTCAAACCTAAAACTAAAAACTCTCATAAAACCCAAATAAAATATACTGTTAATATAGTAAAACCCAGATCAATACAACTATAATTTACAATTAAGCAAAGACCCAAATCAATAACAATTAAACAGGTTGTTACAAAAAGTTACCCTATGTTGTGTAGAAACTTCCAAAGATCATCATTTATCTGGGTATTGCAATTTGCAACAACCTGTAAGGAAAACACAAAATGAGAAGAAAAAACCCCAAATCAATATAAATAAAAAATTTTAAAAGAAACACCCACCGGCATATATCGACTTTAAAGGGATGTTGAATTGTTTGAATCGAAGATACGAACTCAAATAACTGGCATAGACTTGAGATAAAATAAAAAAAAATCGTAACTTATTTTTGGGATGATTTGTATAATGCAAATTAGGGTTTATGAATCATTGTAGGAATCAAAGCTATAACCCTAAAATTAAAACTAAATTGATACTTACCAAACACTACACAAATCACCGGCACAACGATGTAACCGAGACTTTTTTCTTGATGTAACCAATATTTCTTGATCTTGTACAAAAGTTGATTGTTTTGATTTTCATCATCAAATGATTTTATTTGATTTAATGAACCGATTGTTTTGATAAGGAGGGAAGATTGTTTTGATTTAATGAACCGATTGTTTTGATAAGGAGGAAACGATCTGTGAAAGAGAGAGATTTTTGATATTCATGTTTTTAGCTTCTTTGATAAGGATGTGTAGAGAGAGAGTTTTTAGCTTCTTTCATCAGCAAATGATTTTGTTACCTTTTAAAATGTTTTAATATACCAATTGACTTTTAAAACGTATTGCAAAAAAAAGTCAGTTTCTATACCTTGAGTTTGAAAAACGTTAAGCATAAAAGTATTGTACATAGTAGGTAAATAAGGAAGTGCATTAAACGAATTTTTAATGCTTGTAGCTTAGTAGGCTTGTACAAAAGCTTATTTTATTATATATAATATAATAGATATCTTTGATAAACTACCATAACCTGTACCTCAGTTTGCATGACCATACCAAACCTTTTATCATTCAAAAACCATCCTTGTACGTGATCCCATGTAAAGAATATACTACCAATCTTTGTTGAATAAAAACCACCGTCCCAACCATGAATATTTGACCAATCATAACAAAGTTACCATGGAGATCAATCGTAATATTTGCATGACCCGTGATTTATATCAGTACACCTTTATACCTTCTCAATAGCATTTGAACCCCACTATTTAATATTGAAACAATCATGTAGCAACAATATTCACTACCCACGTTAAACAGCAGCTATCCGTCAATCACCAACGCAAGATAGCAGATCGTAAATAGCAGCAGTACTTTGAATGAGAAACAGTACCTTTAGCCATGTGCATGATCCCATGTGGATACAATCATCCCTTTCACATATTCTTCTGGTCCATCAATTTAATCCTATGCCCTCGTTGATAATCCTATACCCTCGTTGATCCAATTTAATATAATCATGGACCTTAAAGAATTCACGTAGCAACAAAAATTCTTCAACTTTTGAAACCAGCATGCAATAGACCTCATTAAATTCTTCCCAATTAATTAAATAAGTATGAGGTTTCTTGTTTGATTTAGCCAATGAGCAAAGACTTCAATTGATACCATGATGTACTAGAAGACAACTCATATGAATATTCCAAAACTTACTGTTGGAATCCAAAATAATTCTCCACAGTAGCCAACTTCGACAGTTTATATCTTTCTCTTGAAAATTCCAATTGACGATCCCTCCGGTGAAAAGTTATATTACTATATAGAGAACGTTCACCCAACATTTCGTCACGATCCAACGGTTAACGAAAAAGTTATGATCGTTTTAAAACAGTGCTGTAGTAACCTTACGGAATTTTTTCAGTTTTGCAGCAGACTTCGACATTGAATAACTTTTGATTGCGAGCTCCAATTCACAATCCCTCTGGTGAAAAGTTAGATGGATATACTGAGATGCACCAGAAAGAATTTTAGCTCGATCCAACAGTTCAATAAAACGTTATCGCTGTTTGAAAACAGCCCTGCAGAAAGATACGAAAATTTTTAACAACTTCGAATTTTGCATCTTTTCTTCGAAAAACCTTGTAGATCCCTATATCAAGAGCTCCCCGCTCTGATACCAATTGATAAGATCGTTTATGAGCTCTAGGGGATAATAATAACAACAATTATAATGCACAGCGGAATAAGAAAACATTGTTTGTTATTATTAACAAAGTTCTTCGTCATCATCACCTCTACTAAACACTTTACTAATCGACTAACTAAAACCCTAGGCGTTCTTCCCTAACACCTAGGCTAAACACACACACACCTTTGATGTTCACATCTTGACACACATATATCTAATTCCCTGCCTCTCTTTATATACTAGAGAGTCTAGAGTTACAATTGACTACTAGGGACTAAATAATAAAATCTTCTTTAACAAGTAAGTCCCTTGTCTTTCTTTCTTCATCAATTGTCTTCATAAGTCCTTCATCTTTCATATTTGTCATAATCAACTCAAATATAATTCCCAACAATGGCTACGACCAAGAACTTTACTCCTCCTGGAGCAACTGGCAGAGGGCCTACAATATCTATCCCCCATTGGCTGAAGGGCCATGCGAACGTTACGGAAGTCATATCTTGCTTTTGTAGCCTTGGGACTCTTGAGTGGACTTGACAGGCTTCACACTTCTGAATGATGTCGACAGCGTCTCTGTGCATCGAAGGCCAGTAATATCCGACCCTCATGACTTTGGAGACAACGGAGCGGGGTCCTGCATGAAGTCCGCAGGATCCTTCATGCACTTCTTGGATGATGTTGGCAGCTTGCCTTGGTCCTACACAACGGAGCCAAGGGGATAGAAAAGATCTTCTGTATAAGTAATTTCCCATGATCCTGTACTGTGGTGCTTTGATGCGCACCTTTCGAGCCAACTTCGGATCCTCCGGCAGTATGCCACTTATTAGATATTCTCTAATTGGAGTCATCCAATTCGAGTCTTCCTCCAGTATTACGTCAGACACCTCCTTTCGGACAATGGACCTATCTGCCAATATTTCGACCAAAACTTCCTTTGTTAAATGAGCAAATGCCATTGATGCCAGTTTGCTAAGTGCATCCGCCTTCTTGTTTTGGTTTCTTCGAACATGCTCTATGTTGTAAGATGCGAACCCTTCGAGCATTTCTTTGGCCTTATCCAGATATTGCTTGATCACAGGTTGTCTTGCCTCGTAGGAGCCTTTTATCTGGTTGGCCACTAGTTGTGAGTCAACAAAAATAACCAAGTCTTCCACTTCCATATCTTTGGCCAATCGGAGACCTGCTAACAAGGCTTCGTACTCCGCTTCATTGTTCGTAGCATCGAATTCGAAACGAAGTGCGTAAGTGTATTCCTTCCCTTTAGGATCAATGAGCATGAGACCTGCGCCAGAACCATCGAAGCTGGAGGCTCCGTCAGTATAAAGTTTCCACCCTTCGATTGCCTTAGCGGGCTCCTTTTCAACAACCTTTTTTTCATGTTTCGGTTCGGAGGGTGTTTCTTCTAGAAAGTCTGCCAATATTTGCCCTTTGACCGAGCTCCTGCCCTTGTATTCAATATCATGTTCTCCTAGCTCAATAGCCTATTTAGCTATCCTTCCAGATTTCTCCGGCTTTGAAAGTATCTGCTTAATTGGCTTGTCGGTAAGTACGGTTATCGGATGAGCTTGAAAGTACCTTCGAAGGCGTCTCGCAGCATGAACTAAAGCCAAAATTAGCTTCTCCAATGCTGGATAATTTAGCTCAGCTCCCTGTAGTACCCTACTAACGAAGTATATAGGGATTTGCTTCTTCTCCCTTTCTGCCAATAACATGGGGCTGATGCTTTCGAAGGAGGCTGCAATATACATGAACAACACTTCGCCTTTGATTGGGGCCGTAAGTGTAGGTAGAATAGCCATGAACTCCTTGAGCTTTTGAAAGGCTGCTTCTGCATCTATGCTCCATTGGAACGTCTTTTTGTCCGTGCATCCTTTGAGTGTTTTGAAGAACGGCAAAGATCTGTCTGTACCCTTTGATAAGAACCTGCTGAGGGCTGCTAGCTTTCCGTTAAGACTTTGCACTTCCTTTAGGGACTTAGGAGGCTGCAAATCTGTGATGGCTTTGACTTTCAAAGGATTGGCCTTAATACCCTGCTTGGTGATCAGATGCCCCAAAAATTGTCCTTCTTCCACACCAAAGGAACACTTCTTGGGATTTAATTTCATATTGATGGCGCGAAGCTGATCGAAGGTTTCCTTGATGTCGGAGAGCATATCCTTCTCCGATCTACTCTTAATGACCATATCATCTACGTAGGCCTCCAGATTCCTACCTATTTGCTTGTGGAAGGCTTTGTCCACCAATCATTGGTAGGTGGCACCTGCATTTTTCAAACCAAAAGGCATCTTTTTGTAACAATAAACGCCTTTTCCTGTAAAAAAGGTTGTCTTCTCTTCGTCTTCTTCGGCCATTTGTATCTGATGGTAACCTTTATAAGCGTCTAGGAAACACTTTAGCCGAAACCCTGACAAGGATTCCACCTTCCAATCAATCTCTGGCAGAGGGTAGCAGTCCTTCGGACAGGCTTTGTTAATGTCAGTGAAATCTACGCACATTCTCCATCCTCCGTCATGCTTCTTGACCATCACCGGATTGGCCACTCAAGTTTGATACTTCACCTCTCTGAGTATGCCTGCTGCTACGAGTTCGTCCACTTCTTTGCATGCAGCGGCATTTCTTTCAGGAGCTAGACTTCGACGCTTTTGTTTGATGGGTTCAATATGTTTGAACTCATTGAGCTTGTGTTCAGTGCCGAAGGGCTTTCCGTCTATGGTGAGAGTTCTGGGGACCCCCGTCATGTCAGAATATGTCCATGCGAAGACATCTGCATTAGCACGAAGTACCTTTTCCAATTCTGCTTTAAAGGAGGTTGGAAGCTGCTTTCCGATTACTACTGTCTGATCGGGGTAGAGATCATTTACCACGATGCGTTCTTCAGCGTTAGCACAACTGAGAACATCTTTCGAAGGTTCCTCCGAAACCTGTTTGACCCTCTTGCTTTCTGCCGTAGACTTCTTCACCTTATAGCTGGAGAAAACCGTTCCAATGCCGAAAGGTGTTTGGAATTTGATCGCGGCATGTATGGTTGAGACAACGATGCCCATCTTCTGCATTGCTATTCTCCCTATCAATAGGTTGTAGGGAGATTCCGACCTTACGATCGTGAAAACCAGAGTTTCTGTTCTTTTTAGCCTCCCTTCTCCAATCGTAACCTCTAGAGGGACTTCTCCCAAGGGCCATGAGTGTTCCCCTGAGAACCCTACTAAAGGTACCTTTGAATCTACTCTCTTCGACCTTATTGAAGGTTTGAGCTTTAGGAAACATCGTTCGTAGATAACTTCGCAGGAGCTACCGCAGTCAAGGTATGCTCTGTTTACTTCTCTGTTGGAGATCAAGAATTTGATGACCACGGGGTCATTTGAAAGAACTTTCCCTGTGATTGAAGGAAAAGTGACATCTCCTACTCCGCACAAGGATTCCTCTGTTTCTTTCCTCTTTGAACTAGAATCTTCCTTGTATACCATGATGATGGGTGTTTCGGCAGGTGTGGTATCTTTCCCCAACTGTGTGTCGGAGGTTTTGTCTTTACCTCTTTTTATACCCTTCACCAAATGTCCCAATTGGCCGGACTTTACGGCCTCTTCTATCTGCTTCTTGAGTTCTCTGCAGTTGTTGGTGTCATGTCCGTAATCGTCATGGAAGTAGCAAAATTTGGAAGTATCTCTGGGCCTTCCTTTGTTTGCCAAGCGAGGAGGAGGATCAAAGGCCTTTGCAGCCTTTTCCATAGCAAGTATCTCCTTTGGAGATTTGGACAGACTAGCCAAGAGCCCATGGTTGATGTTTTTGCGGTACGGTGTGAACCTGTCCTTATTTTTGTGCTTGTTCCTCGACCCTTCCCACGAAGGATGCTTCGGGGCTTTGCTGTGATTTTCTTTATTTTCGACTGGAGTCCCGTTGGTAGATACTTCTTTTGCTTCGATCCAGGTGTAAGCCTTCTCCACCAAGCCTTTGTAGGTTGCAGGGAGGTCGGTGGAGAGGAATTCGACCAGACTTCTGTTTCGTAAGCCATGCACAATCCTGAAATGCGCTGGTCTTCGTTCAAGCCCATTATTTGTAATGTGTCGTCAGTGTATCTGGTAATGAAAGCCCTGGTGCTCTCATTCTCCCTCTGCTTGATGTTGTGTACTGTCAGGTGTGTCCTTGTAAACTTTTTCTGTTGGCTAAAATGTGATCTGAACTTGGCCTTGAGATCATCTAAATTCACAATGCTACCCAGTTTTTGTCCGTTCCACCATATTCGAGCGGAGTCTCGTAGGGTGTATGTAAACATATGACAAGCGACAGGCATAACCCGCTTTTGCATTCTAATAGCCCCTTCAAACAAGTGTAAAAAGTTATCCGGATCCCCTTTCCCATCGTAGGTACCAATATGCGCGGGCATTTTCAACCCATCGGGTAAAGGGTAGTCTTCTATCCATCTTACGAAGGGTGTTGTGGAGCCCATGGGCTCCGAATAAAGGCAGTTATAAGGTGGCATGTAGGTAGGGACAACATTGTACAGGTTATGATTTGGAGGTAATCCAACAGGGTTTTGGTTGACATATTGAGGGTAAGCAGTAGGTATATAAGGTGGGTGACTTCCTACAGGGTACGAAGGGTATACCATAGGTTGTCCGTAGGGCATACTTCCGTATGGTTGAGTGAAACTGGGGTTACTAGCCTGCCCGTTAGGTGGGGGATAAACCCCTTGAGGGTAAGATTGAGCCTGAAAAGGAGGGTACATACCATGAGGAGGAAGATTTCCTCCCCCATTCATTTGAGGTGGATCGCCTTCTACGCCGGATGCGCGAGAAGGCTGCAGTGGAACCCCCGCTTCAGTTCTTCCCAGATGAGCCGCCAAGAGTGGTGGCAGATTAACCTCCGTAGCCTCCCTTCGGTGACTCCTTCCATTGGAGCCTTCTATCGTGCCTTCCCGCCTAGTCGGAGCCCTCTCCGGAACGTCTTCGAAAACAACCGACCTTCCGCTAGGCCTTCGATTGATCGGAGACCCTATCCTTAGCGCTGAGCGAGTAGTCCCAGGAGCCAAGGGCCTAGTCTCCATTTCCAACTCTTCGTCATACTCATCGCTTGAGTATTCTAACTCCCTTCGCATCTCCACGTTCCGAGCTTGCCTCCTTCGAGCTCTTAGTAAAGATTCTAATGCTTCGATGTTAGCTTCAACAAATGCCGGACTAATTACCGGTTCAGGGTTAGCTGAGGTTGAAGCATGGTTGTTGGGGGTTATTTCAGGGTGAGATCGTATGGTAAAAGTGGATGCGGTTATGTTGGGAAGGCTGTTAGGATCGTTGACTGGAATTGGTGTCAAGGTCGAGAAACCCGGTGGAGGTGTATCTTCTCTTCTTTGAGTCATGCCGTAAAACTAGTGAGAGTGATTGACTGGGTGTAAGTTTGGAATAACGAGACCAATAGTAGCGGGTCCCACGGAATGGTGCCACTGATTGTACAATAATTCGTACGACAAGGCCTTCGATGGTGATCGAAGGGTATGAAGGGTGATATGCTTGCGCCAAACTTGTAGTCAATCTGCAATAAGAAATAATAGACACTTCGTTAAGTGATTGCGCAGGGGTTGGGCCCTGCGAACCACCTCCGGCGTGTGAATAAGTATGTGATATGAGTTATGGATAATATGATGTATGTGAAATACTGCGTTGAGTGAACATACCATTGAAATGACTCGTCCAACCTATTTATAGGTGATGAAAATAGCTTGGAGAGCGTTAGCACACGTTTAGGAGATCATGGGGGGCGTCCCCTGATTTATGGTAACCGCTAGGGCTTCATCCCCACTATCTCGGACTTGGCGGGGAAGCTAAGGACATAGTGGGAACGTGGGGGAAGACCAAGTCAAGGTTCTTATTTGTCTTGGCATCTTCAAGGGAAGATACCGAAGGGCATAGGCCTTCGGCTGGCGGATTCCCAACTGGTAACCATGTCAATGATGAATGGTTTTACGCCACCAATGACTTATGAAGAAAGACTTGGGTCTTCGTAATGTAATTTCAACTGAGGCCGAAGGGGGGTCCTTCGACCTGATCGGAGGGTACGTCATCAGTTAACATACCTCATGATAAACTAAATGATGAAATGAAGAAAAAGCTTTCTAAAAATAGTGAAGCTAAAATGGTTTTGTATAATGCTTTACCCAAAAAAGAATTCGAAAGAATTTCTATGCTTAAAACCTCTAAAGAAATTTGGAATTCTTTAGTTGCAACTCATCAAGGTAATCAACAAGTTAAAAATAATAAAATTGATTTATTTGTTCAACAATATGAACAATTTTCAATATCGGATGAGGAAACTATAGATCATTCATTTGCTAACTTTAATACTATTATTACATCTTTACAAGCACTTGATGAATCTTTTTCTAGCCGTAACCATGTTAGGAGATATCTAAGGGCACTTCCATCGAAGTGGAGATCCAAGGTGACGGCGATCGAAGAGTCAAAAGATTTGACAATTCTCACCCTTGATGAACTCATAGGCAACTTAAAAGTCTACTAGCTTGTCCTTGCTAAAGACTCCGAAGCCTCAAAGGTGAAAGAGAAACACAAATCTCTTGCCCTTAAAGCCAAAAAGGCTTCAAGCGATGAAGAGAGCTCCTCTTCGAGTAGTGACGACGAGGAGTACGCTATGGCGGTAAGGGACTTTAAAAAGTTATTTAGAAGGAAGGGAATATACGTCAAACAACCGTATGACGATAAGAAAGGCTTTCGGAAAAGCAAAGAGGACGAGAAGCCAAAAGATGATCGTATTTGCTTTAAGTGTGGGGACCCAAACCACTTTATTAGTAAGTGTCCCAACCGGGATGATCAAAAGGCGTTCGTAAGCGGCATGTGGGGAATGAGCGACGAGGAGGACGAAGAAATTTGTCTCATGGCAAATGACGAGGTATGTCACGAATACTATAGTAGCTCATCACTTGATGACGACTCATTGCATAATGAATATGACAAACTATGCAATATTAGCTTAAAACTAATTAACAAAAACAAGCTTTTAAAAAGTCAAAATCAACGCTTAGATAAAGAAGTCATAGAATTAAAAGCAAAACTGAAATGTTTGGAAAAGGGTAAAATAGCAAGTGGTGAATGTGAACTTTGCGTTCAACTTCAAACACTAGTTGATCAACTAGATTCTAAAATTGCTAGAATGAGTACGAATACTTTAGATATGATATTAGATTGTGTTAAAACCGGTAACAACCAAAAAGGTTTAGGTATTCAGCAACTTGATCCATCAACTAGTGAAAACAAAGAAACACAATTTGTTAAGGCACTAGAAAAACCAGCCACTGTTGTGGCGGATCCCACGGATCCCATAAAAAGGGAACCGGCTAGTGTTAAGCCAGGGATCCGTGGGTCTGCTATAGCAAACAGTGGTAATAACGTAGCTTCTTCATCTAGAACAGATTTTGTTATCATTAATAAGAAGAAACCAACTCATTTCACCACTAGACAACCACCTCCAAAATATAATCCTACTTTTGCAAGAAACAAGGCTCCATCTTTTTCAAAACCTAATCCATCTAGGAGACCTAATAATGTTTACCCGAGAAGTAACCATCAAATGGGATGGAACCCAAATATGCAAAATGGTTTTCTTTTCCAAACTTTGCTCCATGGAATGCATACTCATCTTATCTATACATGTCTAACATGAATGGAATGTTTAACACTAATGGACCCATGAACAAATGGGGACCAAACTTTTGAGTTAATTGTTTTCTTAGGTGTGCTTAAAGGTCGACCTAGACCTGGATGAATGGGTCAAGGATAGCGGGTGCACGAGGCACATGACCGGCAATAAGGATCTATTCTCCACATATGAATCCTTCAATGGAGGTAATGTGGTGTTTGGAAATAGCAAAAGTAAAATCATCGGTAAAGGTACGATTTCTAACAAATCTCTAACCATTAACGATGTGTGTCACGTATAAAACCTAAACTTTAACCTCTTAAGTATAGGACAAATATGTGATAAAAAGTGCAATGTACTTTTTACCAAAACCGGTAGTAAGATATTAAAAAATGGCATAACCATAGGAAGAGGAATTAGAAAACATGGAGTCTATGTCATTAAAATCGGTAATGAACCTAAAGAAAAACTATGTCTTACCTCTATGGATGATACTTCGACCTTATGGCATCGAAGATTGGGTCACGCCAACATGCGACTTTTTCAATCGCTATCATCCAAAGATCTAGTAAGAGATCTACCTAAGTTAAAATATGAACATCATTTTTGTGATGCTTGTAATGTAGGAAAACAAGTTCATTCTAGTCATAGAGCTAAAAACATGGTGTCTACAACTAAGTGTCTAGAATTATTACATATGGATTTATTTGGTCCATCCGCTATCCAAAGTTATGGAGGCAACTACTACACTTTGGTAATAGTGGATGATTACTCTAGGTACACATGGACAAAATTCTTAAAGAACAAAACGGAAACGTTTAATTATTTTGAAATATTAAGCAAGAAAATCCAAAGATAATTAGGAAGTCCTATAGTGTCTATTAGGACGGATCATGGTAGGGAATTCAATAATGAAGTGCAATTTGGAGCTTTTTGTGACGCTAATGGTAATACTCACAACTTCTCGGCTCCGCGCACTCCACAATCGAATGAGGTAGTTGAAAGAAAGAATAGAACCCTACAAGAAATGAGTCGAACCATTCTTAATGAGCAATGCATACCTCAAAAGTTTTGGTGCAATGCCGTTGATACTTCAACGTGCATACTCAATCGAGTCTTAATTAGACCAATCTTAGGAAAAAATCCATACAAGTTACTCCGAGGCAAAAAGCCTACGTTAGATCACTTTAGAGTCTTTGGTAGAAAATGTTTTATTCTTAACACTAAAGATTACCTTACAAAATTTGATCCTAAATCAATCGAAGGTATCTTTCGAGGTTACTCTCCAAATAGCAAAGCTTACGTCATATTAAACAAAGAAACAATGAAGGTAGAAGAGTCATTAAATATAAAATTTGATGAAAGTCCACCCAAACCCTCTCCACCTCTTGTCGATGACGAGATTGTAGAAAGTGAAGCTATAGTAATTAAGAAAAAGATAAATGAAGAAGAAGAACCTTTAAATGATGAAGTCATAAACATTAAAGAGTCCAAAGATCACCCCGTAGATATGGTCATAGGAAAACTAAACGAAAGAACATTAAGGTCTCAAGTTCAAAACCAATGTAGCTTGTTTTGTTTCGTTTCAACCATAGAACCTAAGAATACACAAGAAGCCATAAAAGATGAGAGTTGGGTAATGGCTATGCAAGAAGAATTAAATCAATTTGTTTCTAATGATGTTTGGACACTTGTCTCTCCACCTAGTAATCAAACCATAATAGGAACCAAATGGGTTTATAAAAACAAATTAGATGCAAACGGAGTAGTGTCTAGGAACAAGGCTAGACTCGTTGCTCAAGGGTATAACCAACAAGAAGGAATAGACTTTGATGAGACCTATGCCCCCGTGGCTAGATTAGAGTCTATAAGAATACTTCTTGCGTATGCTTGTGCTAATGATCTAAAGCTTTATCAAATGGATGTCAAAAGCGCTTTTCTAAATGGTTTCATTAATGAAGAAGTATATGTAGCTCAACCTCCGGGCTTCATCGATTTTGAAAAACCTAAACATGTGTATAAATTAAAGAAAGCCCTTTATGGTCTTAAACAAGCTCCAAAAGCTTGGTATGATAGACTCAAGTCATTTTTAATTAAACACAACTATACCATGGGGTTAGTTGACAACACACTTTTTACTAAGAAAATAGTGTCACATATAATCACAGTGCAAATATATGTAGAAGATATTATATTCGGATCCACTTGTCAAGACATGTGTGATGATTTCTCTAAAATCATGCATGACGAGTTCGAAATGAGTATGATGGGAGAACTTAGTTTCTTTCTTGGTCTACAAATCAAAAAAGTAGAAGATGGTATCTTCTTTAATCAATCTAAATATATAAAGGAGATGTTAAAGAAATTCGGTCTAGAAGAGTCAAAACCAAATAGGACACCAATATCATCCGATACCAAACTCACAAAAGATGAAGACGGCGAATCCGTCGATAATACTAAATATCGTGGCATGATAGGTAGTCTCCTCTACCTCACGGCAAGTAGGCCGGATATCATGTTTAGTGTTTGCTTATGTGCTAGGTTTCAAGAAAACCCTAAAACATTACACCTAGAAGCCGTAAAAAGGATATTTAGATACATTAAGGGTACAACACAATTAGGATTATGGTATCCTAAGGGCACGGGAGTAGAAACAATTGTATATGCAGATTCTGATCATGCAGGTGATTACGTTGATAGAAAAAGTACAAGTGGGGTATGTACTTTCATGGGATGTTGTTTAATATCTTGGTTTTCTAAGAAACAAACGGCACTAGTAATATCAACAACCGAAGCAGAATACGTCTCCGCCGGCAAAGCATGCCAACAAGCACTATGGATGAAACAAGCGTTAGTCGACTACGACATTCATCTTAGTGACATAGCAATTCTATGTGACAACAAGGGTGCCATAGATCTAAGCAAGAATCCGGTATTACATTCTCGCACAAAGCATATAGAGGTTCGTCATCACTTCTTAAGAGACAATGTTCAAAAAGGGAACATCTCTATTGAGAAGGTAGCATCCGAAGACAACATAGCCGACGTCCTCACCAAATCGTTGAAGCGGGAACAATTCAACCTACTTCGTCTTGGTCTTGGCCTCATGGAACAAACGTCGTAACTTACTTTTTGACTCTACAAGGTATGTAAACACTAGCCTTCTTCTTTCTGAGTCTAGGATCTCTATTTCATGCACAAATCACAAACAATACAGGAATTTTCAAAACCCAAGATAAGTCTTTCACTTATAATTTTCTTATTTTCTTTCAAAATAAGTACAAGTTATTTACACATCCTTCTTTCAAAAGGATAAAACGTGTGTATCTCAAAATGCTTTCTAAAATGATACTCCTTCCCGTATCAATTTCACAAAAGCAATTTCTCACGTCTAGGAAAAATCGCTTTTTCATCATTAATACAATGTAAAAACCCGTTTTCATTGCATCTCATGTCTTTTGAATGCTAAAGGGGACACATAACTAATATGTGTTTTCAGGTGCATTCATTTAAGCCACAATGAATTAGGAGCATTGGTAACACTGAATTACGTACTCAAAGTACTAAGTATGTGTTTTTCGGGTTATCTCACATAATAGTATGCTTTTTCACTTCTAGTTTATTTTTCTTTTTCTCTTAGGAGTCGAGATAATCACAACTCCAAATAGTTTACATATAGGCACACACTAGGAAAAAATGTTTTCAAAAGGAAAATTTTGTGCTGCCTGGATCACCAGACCCACGGATCCCAGCCTTTATGCTGGACGGATCCCTCAAGGGAAGGATCCGTGGGATCCGTGAGACAGAAGCTGTTTTTACCTTCTATTTTTCTCACATTGGATGAAAAATCCACATTTGCTTTATTTTTTGGAGTATGCTTTTAAATGCTTGTGTTCTCATGATCACATGTCTTAAATTCATATCTAATCATTAGATTTTAATCCACATTTTGGGTCAAGTATTAATCACAATGCTTTGTTTTTCTTTATATAGAACTCCCAAAATGCTTGCATAATCCATCTCATCTTCACACACAAACAACACCATGTCATTCACAAGTTCTTACAACTTAGATGAATCACCTAGTACAAACAATCATCTTCATGATACCCAAAACTTTGTACTTCCACCTTCCAAAATACCACAATCAAACTCTAATATATCCGCACGGATTAACATCCGATCTTGTTGCTTAGTAAAACTATCATCATATGGATCATCACCATCAAATAACTCACCAAAAGATGCTTCCATTATAGCACCTCCTCCATCACCAACGAGTACACCAACTTCATCACCAAATCACTCTCCACCTAAAATCACTCTTTTGGAACGCCTCACAACTCCAACAAGATCTCAACGACCAAAGCAAAAAGAAATAGCCTTTTTGACATCTCCAACTTCCCCAAACACAATATTCAATGATCTTGAAACATCACCACCTTTAGCTCCCATTAAACTACAAGAACATCTAGGTTCTTTTCCACCACCACTTCCAATCATTCCGGACTTTGATCCATATTTTCCTATTTTTCCACCACAACTTCCGCAACTCACAAATCAAAACAACCCGGAAGATTTCCGTACTCACTACCCACATCACTTACATTGTGAACATTGCCAATCCACTAGGGAAATTGCAATAGAAGTTAGGGAAGAAATGCGATTCATACTCAACCTCATCCTTGATCGCATCACTACCATTACTCATACAAACCTCCATCCATAACCTTATGCAAGCATGGAAGGAATCAATACTACTATTTTCTATTTTTAGTACTTTTTCTTTTGAAGTCATTTTCAAGAACAAGTCTTGTTCTTATTTTTAGATGCTTGTAGGTGGCATAAATACCACTACACTTTGTTGTTATCATCACAAGGCCTTGTTTACATACCTTGGCTCCCAATCTTGATTCTCGTCAATCACAAGACAATTTAAAGCATGTTACTAACCTTTCTCTTTGTAGGATTTTCTTTTATTTTTCTTCACTTGACGCCCCAAACTAGGGGGAGCTACCGTCAAGGGGGAGTAAGCTATACGTGGACTAATTTTTCCACACTTTTATTTCTTCGAAGGGTTAACTTTTTGTTTCGACAAAAAGGGGGAGAAGAAGTAAAACTTAGGGGCTTTCAAAACATACATCTATTCTTAAGTTTTACTCATCATAACATTATGTTTTGTCATCAACAAAAAGGGGGAGATTGTTAATACAAATAAACCGTAAAAACGTTTATTAATATTTTGCGATCTCATTGTGTTTTGTTGATAACAAATATAATGTTATCTTAAGTTCAATTATAATGATGCATGTTATTTTTGTAAAGCATTTACATATAGCCATTTAAATACAAAAATATTGTAATTAATCATTTGTTATAATAGTTTATTAGGATGGGTAAAAACCACAACCCATGGATCATATCCATAACCCATTGACCCATATCCATTTGACTAGATACAATGTATTCATTAGATACATTGAATCTAAGGAAAACCCATGGACCAACCCATAACCCATGACCCATAACCAAAAAACCCATGGGCAAAGAGGAGCGTCCCATGGATCCCTAGGATTACACTAGACGGATCCGGGGAACAGTAGCAGAAATTGCCTATAAATAGAGAGCCATTTCTTCATTCTAACTCACCCCTCTTCTTACTAATTCTCTCATATACTCTCATTCTCTTCTAACAAAAGATCACTTGATCTAGAGAGTACTTCCTTCTTTCTTTCTTTCTTTAGTGATTCTCATATAGGTCCTTCTCTAAGGCGAGATCACGAGCATTTCACAAGTCATCCAAGCAAGAGGTCCTTGATTGATTTGTTCCTCCGCAAGATTTATGTAGCGAAGATCTTGTATTTGATATTTCACATATTTGTTGTGTAATAGTCGTGTTGGTTTGGTCCACCGTGTTACGGACTCGGTATTTAGCTTTGTACCGGAAAAAAGGTGTAAGCAAAGTTGTGAAGGCTTCTCCGCCAAGTGAAGGAGTTTGTTGACATAGTGCTTGAACTCTCGAGTAGGTGACTCGGGGAGTGGAGTAGGGCAAGGAAGGTGTCCTTGTAGCCGAACCATTATAAATCGGTTGTGTCATTTCTATCCCTTAACTTTACTTTATTTGCTTGCTTTATCATTAGATCTATACTTTCTCTACATCCATAAGATCTCACATATTAACGAATCTAAAGTTTTTGAAACTAACTTAAATCGGCAAAACTATTCAACCCCTCCTTCTAGTTTTCCACAAAATTGATAATGATAACTTAAGTTACAAGAATTATAAATAGAGAAAATGACAAAAATACCCATTTTTACCAACATACTACACAAAATACCCAATTTTTTTTTATCAAAAAAATCCGAAATACCAACAAAATCCGCAAAGTTTGTGAATTTTTAAAAATTGCTTCATTTCCATTTTTTTTTCATGCTTAGCTTAAACATGAAAGTGTTAGATATCCCTTTTCTCATTTAGTGACTTTTTGAATTACCTAAAAAAGAGTTTGTATGAGAAAGCTATGGCCAAAATACCACAAATTTTTTCGTGTTTAGTCATTGTGGTAGTTTGGCCATAACTTTATCATATTAACTTCTTTTTGCATGATTCAAAATTCCAATTGATGAGAAAAGTGATATCTACAACTTTTATAATTTGAGCTAATCGTGAAAATCAAATAAAAAGGGATAATTTTTTAAAAATTGGCAAGGTCTAAAAAATCGCAAAGATTGCGAATTTTTGCAAATTACTCCATTTTTCTTCGGTTTTCATGCTTAGCTCAAAAAATGAAAGTTATAGATCTATCTTTTATTGTTTAGTGGCTTTTTGAATCACACAAAAAGGTGTTCGTATGAGAAAGTTATGGCTAAAATACCACAACAACTTTTTCTCCTTTAGTTGTTGTGGTATTTTGGCCACAACTTTCTCATACAAACCTCTTTTTGCGTGATTCAAGAAGCCACTTGACGAGAAAAGAGATATCTTCAACTTTCATACTTTGTGTTAAGCGTGAAAACAGAAGAAAAAGGGAGCAATTTTCAAAAATCTGCAAGGTTTGACCTCACAAAGTCAAACTTGCGAATTTTTTCAAAAAATTCGTAAACCTTACAGGTTTTGTAGGTATTTCGATTTTTAATTAAGAATTGGGTTTTTTGTAAAAGTATGTTGTTAAAAATGAGTATTTTTGTCATTATCCTTTTTAAATAAGTCTTGCTTAACTTAGAGAGGGTGTGTTTGGTAGAGAGAAATAAAGATAGAGAAATAGAAATGTTTTTATTTCTCTTGTTTGGTTGACCGAAGAAAAAAAAAAGCGGAGAATTTGAAACTTTCAGGGAATCTTTCTCTTTGTATTTTGAATTCTCTAATTTCTTTATAGTTTGAGTGGAATTGTGTGGTACTCGAGAGAATTAGGTTGAGCTATAGTAATAAAAACACGTGTCATATCAATTTTGAAGTTTCAGGTTGTGATGGACTAATGTTTATTTTATTATAATTATTAAAGCAAAGTATTTGATAATTGTATTTGTGTAAAACAAAACTATGTACAGACACAGTTATATCATGAATATCAAATATTCAAATTTAGTAGATTTTTGTTAATAAGATCATTATTAATGTTAATGATAAACTCATTTTATTTTTAAAAAATAAAATAAAAATACAAATTTTTAGAAATGTTATTTTTAAAAAATAAAAAAAAACCAATTTTTTTTTAAATCAACAAACATTAGAAATTTTATTTTTTAAAAAATAAAAAATAAATTTTTTAAAAAGATAAAAAAAATATTGTTTTAAAAAAATAAAAAATACAATTTTTAGAATTGTTATTTTTTTATTTTTTATTTTTTTTTTTCATTTCTCGGGTCAAATCTCTGTTGTTACCAAACATTAGAATTGAATAAAATTCTCTATTGATTTTATTCTCTGAATTTCTATTCTCTGCTTCATTTCATTTCTCTGAAATTCTCTCTACCAAACGCACAGGGCTTGTTTGTTAAATTTTTTTATTAAGTCATTTTTAATTAAGAGATGACTTAATGCAAACACCTTCAGTTTTATTGCTTAATATTTTCAGTAATCTTTTTATATTAAGTTGCAAACAAACAATTTTAACATGACTTAATCAATTCAATTTTTTTCATATTAAGTCAATTAAGTTACAAACAAACACCACCTAAGCTAGGTTAACTAATAGGTTTGACCCTACAACTAATTCTTACACTCTTTATCTTGTTAGAGGGCCGGGTATCGTCCGGTCATAGCCTCGCCTACGGCCCTATGACAACGCCATTGGGTGCCATAGGCACCTCACGATTGTGATAACATGGTGTTATTAGTTTTGTTGTCGTTTTCTTCTCTATGGGCCTCATGTAAAATGTAACATGTTATAGATAGGGAAGGTGCTTTTTTAGTTGTGTATAACAGGATTGTGTTATAAAGAAAAAGTTGACACGACAACCTTATCACAGCTATATGATCTTACAATATGCTGAAAGCTCTTCTATAGCAAAATTAAATTCTATGATTGTTTTATTTTGATGATGTAGACCATGTCCAATACACCTCACAAATGTTAACGTATACTTCACCTGTCACAAATTATTTGTCAAACTTTTTTGAATTATCATAATTAATTGTTCTAAATAGATAAAAAAAAAGAATTAATCTATCTTACTAAAAAAGTCATTGCAACTTTACTGAAAATATCTACTAGAAAATTAGCTCTTACTCAAAAAAATCATTGCAATTACTTGTTGAAAAATATCTACAGAAAATAATCAATAGATATTCATCGATACTAATAATATACTTATATTTAATTACCAGCAATCTTCTTATGTCGATACTAATTTCATGAACTTTTCTATCTCATCACTATCACATGCCCAGTTTCCATAACAACCAGGGCCAATATTTTTCTTTCATATGTGGTCCGATTTAACCCAACCCTTATCTCTTTGTTACGTTCGGTCCTACTTTATTTACTAACCTTTGTCACATCAATCTAAAAATAAAGCTAATCATCCCCTTATGAATGTTGTTAAAATTGGATAATTACATCATAAACTTTTTAGCACTTCAATCCAATCAAAAAGTAAACGTCAACAAAAGCACAATTTAAATTGTTTTTAGACGTTTATGTATCGATTGCATTAATGTTAGATTAATCATATGGTGGCTGATAGTTGTAGCACCAATCCCCACTTAAAAAGGATGTTGCTATATATAGGGCCAACTTTCTTTTCCTCTATATATCTGTAAGCATACCTCTTGGTAATAACATACTACTTTTTAACACAATGCCTTCAGTTTACTCTAGCCCATTTCACCAAATGGAAAATCCTGCCCTAATATCATTACTACAACACACCACTCGTAGCGAAAAGCGGTCCAAAAGTAGTAGCACAGGAGGGATATTCCGTATGTTCAAGCTTCTTCCCATGTTAACCTCCGGTTGCAAAATGGTAGCCTTGTTAGGACGACCACGAAAACCACTACTAACCGATCATGCCACCACTATAACTTTATTTGGATACCGAAGAGGGAGAGTCAGTGTAGCCATACAAGAGGACCCGCATCGCCTCCCAGTGTTTGTCATTGAACTTCCAATGAACTCAAGTATGTTCCAAAAGGAAATGGCCTCGGATATAGTCAGATTGTCGCTAGAAAGCGATACAAGAAGTCACAAAAAGAAGGTGTTGGAGGAGTTTGTGTGGGCAGTTTATTGTAATGGTAGGAAATATGGGTACTCAATAAGAAGGAAACAAATGACGGATGATGAGCTTCATGTCATGCAATCGTTACGTGGAGTATCGATGGGTGCTGGAGTTCTTCCCGGGTTGTCGGAGAAGGATGTTGATGGAGAGTTAACTTATATGAGAGCAAGGTTCGAAAGAGTTGCAGGAAGTAAAAATTCAGAAGCTTTTCATATGATTAATCCTGAAGGTGCTGAACATGGTCAAGAATTGAGTATTTTCTTTGTTAGAGTACATTAAAACCAAAAGAATAAAGAAAAAAAATATACGTATTCTTAAATATAAGTAAAGGTTTGAATTTGATATCTAACATCTTATTTATTTTATCGTTATTGAAAGATGTTATAAATGGTTGTAGTTTTCCTCAGTACGTATCATTTTTGTTATGATTTAAATGAGAGCGAAATGGTGTTTTCGCTTGATTGATCTTGTTTTGTAGTGTTTTAACTTGTATAAGCTTATGAAATAATGTAACATTTTCGTGAGAATATAAAATTGGTTTTAACCTTTGAATGTTCTTTATTATAAGTTGTGATAAGAATTATTACGGTATGGGAGGACATTAACTTTAGTAAACATAAAAATACATAACATAAAAGTACTTTTACAACTAATAAAATGTAGAAACGAACATCTTTTAGTAGGAAACTTTTCACTCTTCTTTTACTCCATTAAGAGACCACCTTAAAAGTGTCACAAATAGGGTCGCTAGGTACTTGGTTAATTCTGACAAGTTACGTGCGTACTGAAGTAACATAAGTGATCATCCATTTATTTTTAATTTTGTTAAAAATTCAAACTCACACACAATTACAATATATATTATCACAAGATCACTACTCTAACACTTTTAATTTGTAAACCTTTTTATTTTAGATACAACCATCTCACACATACTAACTGGAGGGAAAGCTCATATAGTTTGGACATGAATGGATACCAATGGACCAACGGATATTGGTGTAATTACGTGTTTACTGAAAATACATAAGTGATTCTACATTGTTAACTAATCATCTAAATTTACTTGTTTTTTTAACTACAATAAATAGATATCCATAAAACCATATTGCTACGGTTTGAAGTTTGAACATCATTCACAAACCAGGTAATACCCGCAGGAACCGAAAATTGAAACCGAACCAAACCGAATCGAATTTATAGCCGAACCGAATGCTAAAACGAACCAAATTAAATCTTCGGTTTTAAGTTTGGATATGGTTTTGGCAATATAAAAGTCGAATCGAACCAAATATCGAATTCACATAAATATATATATATATTTGTATAAAAAAGACCACTAAAACTCTTTTCTAGCATAAATATAATATATTTTTAATCTTGAAACTTTTTTTAGTGCTATAAATCTATATAATTAAATGAAACAATTATATAAATTATGTAATCCGGGTTATTCGAGTCAACCCAAAAATCAAACCGAGTTCATATAATCAGTTTCCAGTTCAGTTGAATACAATTTGAATTTACCTTTCGGTTTTACCAAAAAAAAATTAAACGAATCAACTGAACCGAATAAATCAGATCGATAACCGAATTGATGATTGATGTGAAGCCCAATATATAACATGATTGTTTCTAGTATTTATTTTGCATTTTTACCGGGCCTAGACTTTGTAGTCTATATTCGTAGGCCTATAGTGAAGCCCAATATATAACATGCGTTTCACACTTTCACCGCTTAGGTATATAACGGTTGATGTTAAAGCCCAATTGATGATTGTTGAGTCATTGGACTGGCCCTTATTTTTGTTAATTCTTGTTTCTTTTAACTGTTGACAACTTGTGGTTTTTGCATTAGGGAGAAAGTAAGATTTCATGTTCATTTATTACCTTTTTATACAATAACGAAACAAATGATCATGTTTAAGGTCAAGACAACGCGTTTTTGGCTTTCAAAAACGACGTCATTTAAGGCTTCACTTGGTCGGTTTAGAACTTGAGTTGGACGAAAGGACGCCGTTTAAGAGTCAAACGCTGCAGTTTAAGGATGCCATATTTCCTATGAAAGTGCGTTTAAGTTGAACGACATTGTTTGAGGTTTTATTTTTCCTTTTTCTTAAAATATTGGTATTAAGGATTTTTTTTCTACGAAATTTCATGCACAACAAATTTAGAGCTCCACCAAACCAGTTTCTACCCAATTTTCACTGTCATCAGAGTTATTATAGTTAAACAGCAACTGCAAGTTATCCTATATTCAGTTAAAAAGTGAGAACAAGCAAATCTACAAAGCAAGTGCCATTTGTATATATCAATGTTTTCTTTGAAGTATATCTATACTACTTATAATAGAGGAATGAATCTCTCTCCTCATGGTTTTAAAATTAAGATTTACAACATACAAAGCCTATTGTACAATACACAATGCACTATTAATGATCTTTCTCATTAATCTTAATTTTAAGAGTTACAAGTCTTAAAGCTTGATGTACAAAATACAAAGCAATATTAATGTGGTCAAGATATTTAACATAGTCAATTAATTAACTGGTTAATAAATACAATTAATACAGTTATTAAAACACCCCTTACACAAGAAATACAAATTATCAAGCATATTGTACAATTAACTTAAACACAATTCTTGCATTAAATGTCACTAATACAAATAATAAAGCACATTATACAAATATTCAAGCCCGAACAAACAACGGGCCAAATAAGCCCAAGCCCGAACGGGTACGGTCCAAACGGGGTCGAGCCCGAACGGGCACGGGCCAAATGGGGTCAAGCCCAAACCGGCACGGGCCAAACGGGAACTGGCCAAACGAGCTCGAGCCCGAACGGGCACGGGTTAAACAAAATTCTTGATATCCGTAAATTTACATGATTCACCGGAAACTTTTACTTCAGGGTACCCGCCGCTGCAACGCGCGGGTACCCTGCTAGTTTTAGAATAAAAGGTAGTTCAAATCGTGTTTACTTCTACCTGATAAAGCATATTATTAATGTTTTGAAAATCGGGTTTTTAATTAATTCGGTTGAGTCACCGGTTCAACCGCCGGGTCAATCAGGTTTTCTATTAAAAAAACTATTTTTTTTCAACCGGTTCGGCCACCGGGTTAACCCTTCAACCGGTTCAACCATCGGGTCAACCGATTTTATATTAAAAAAATGAATAAAAAAAACACGGGCGGGTTTCGAGAACCGGGTTAACCCGGGTCACTTAAAACCCGGCGGGTCTAACCAGTTAACCCGTTTTTTTTTACCCTTTTTTGGAAACCGGTTCAACCGGTTAACCCAATCAGTTCAGCCCGAGTTTCAAAACATTGCATATTATTACACATGTTCAAAGCTACTTCTATCAACAGATTAACTAATTTCCCCAAAAATCCAAACACAAAGCAAAAAATTCTACCTAGATTACATTTACCAGGATTGCTTTTGACAAGGTTTTTTTGCTAAAAACACAACCCAATTGGGGTGAAGTGAACAATATTAATGGTCGTTAAGTAATGACCGTTATCTTTAACATTTAAAAAATAAATACTCCAACACATATTTTACGTAACTGGTCCTTCATGTTATAGGTTTACTGCAAAGTTGGTCCTTTATCACTAACTTCGAAACGAAATGCTAATGTAAGGACAATTTTCATAAAAAAATTAAAAAAACAATTTACGAAAATAGTACTTGGGGTTATCAATCTGTTACAGAGTTAGTCCTCGCGCTCCGCGACAGAGCGCAACGAAAATCAATAAATTTGTAGTAAACATCCCTTCGCAAAGCACTGGTTTAAAACCTCATCTAGTAAACCAAGCAAAATGGAGGGATATGGTCACTCATTTAAAAAGGGCCTTTATGTACAAGAAACACACAATTGAATCATCATCATCTAACACCCATGTAAGACCAAAGTGAATCAATAACCTGCTAGAGCATCAAGTATCACATTAATATCTTCGCGGAATCCGAACTGGCACTAGTACAAAAACGGGATTTGGTCACGCATGGTCGAAATGGAACAGCCACACATTCGCATATTTGTGTGGCTGAAGGTACGAAAATTGACAACATGTACTAATTAGTCACACATGAAAATTTTAATTGTGTGACCATTAGAACTGTATCGCCACACAATTGAACGTTGTGTGGCTAAAGGTATCTGGTGATTTTGTTTCAGATCATTTAGCCACATATGAATTTGGAACGCGTGACAAATACAAGTAACCTTGATGCGTTAGTCACATGAAGTAATTTTTTGTGTGTCTAAATCATAGAGTCAAGTTTTGTCACACATTATGTAAGGGTGACTGATATGTTTTGCCAACTCTTTAGCCACATCTGAAATTGAAACAAGTGACAAATGAAAAGTAAGGTTGAAGCATTAGTCACGATATACATATAAACAGTGACAAATATATGTCACACACTTGAACACTGTGACCAAAAGCCATATATGGTCACACTAAATGTTTTGTCACACATTCGTTAAGTGTAGCCAAAATCCAGTACATATGTTCACGTAAGTTAATATGTGTGTTTAAAGTTTAGTTTGTGTTAGCTTGCCGAAAGCTAATCTATAAAGTCACATTTGCTACTAACACCGTGACCAAATGCCATATATGGTCACACTAAACGTTTTTTCACACATATTATTCAAGTGTAGCCAAAATCCAGTACATATGGTCACGTAACTTAATATGTGGCCATTGGATGATGAATAGTCACTCAAAATACACGTTTCCTCACTTGAAACACCATATGGTCACACTTATTAACACGTTTAGCCACTTTATGGTTAATTGTATGTGACTAAATACCCAAAACAAACATGCTTTGTGTGACTAAATGTTAGAAAAGGCCACACAAACATAAAATTCATGTGGCCATTGGATGATCAATAGTCACACAAAAGACACCTTTCTTCACTTGAAACACCATATGGTCACACTTATTAACACTTTTAGCCACTTTATGATTAATTGTATGTGACTAAATACCCAAAACAAACAGGCTTTGTGTGACTAAATGTTACAAAAGGCCACACAAACATAAAATCCAAGTGGCCATTGGATGATCAATAGTCACACAAAAGACATATTTCTTCACCTTAAACACCATATGGTCACACTTATTAACACTTTTAGCCACTTTGTGCTTAATTGTATGTGACTAAATAACCAAAAGAAACATGCTTTGTGTGACTAAATGTTAGAAATGGCCACACAAAAAGAAATTTGATGTGGCCATTGGATTATCAATAGTCACACAAAAAACTATTATGTTTTTCATAAACAGAACTAACTACGAATACTAAACAGACTTATCTTATTTCTGCCAGACTTAACCTTGTACTGGCAGCCTTAACCACTAAAACTAACCTACCAGACTTAACTTTGTACTGGCAGCTTTAACCACTAAAGTTTTCTGTTTATAAGTAGACCACAACACAAAATATATATATTTTTTTTGGGTGCAAAGATGAACTTGTATTAATCAAGGAAACTTTGTAAAATGAAAAAATCAACACACACTGATATGGACAAGTTCCATATCAAGTTGCATACTAGGCAACTCTATTCAATATCTGATATATCTGTTCTTATAAGTCTGATAATAAAAACAAACTGCCCATATCATACAACCATGGACAGATGACAACCAACACAAAACCATCACAAAGAACACCTTTTAATGCACCAGTATGAACCATACACTTCCAGATAGGGGCTATACCAAGTAGTTTACATTCCATCTCATGAATGGCTTCAACTACTTAGGAACACACACCCTAAATGAAGCCAACCAAATCCTACACAATCCTAAAATCTGTTTATAAACGTGTCTACCAATAACAACTGATAACGCCTGGAATTACATTTTAGCACATGCTAAATACTGGAATTATAACTGGATTACGGGAAGACACCGAAGCTTGGTCGTCGATGACAAAGTCAACAAGATTGAATCTGACCATTTTGTTTCGTTCCCACTGACACTCCTCAACAATCTCTCTCCATATGGCGTTTATGGTAACGTGGTTCTTGCTTCTAGGCCTATCGCTGTGGTGTTGCAGATTCACGTTCACATAAAACTCCATGTCTTCCCGGTATCTCAGCAATGCGTTATGGTACTTCCACATGTGATTTCGCTTCGTAAACTTATGTGGTATGTTCTGCATTAAAAAGAACAATGTAGTATGCTAATCAAAAGTATGTCCATGTGTTGAAGTATATATTAGTTTTTGCGAAAGCAGATTATAATGACTGAAATGGTCCGATTTGTATCATTACTTACCAAACGACTCCTGTCCGTGACATATGCAAGGATGGGCGCGTAAAAACAATCCCTTTCACTTTCATGCTCTGAACATTCGTTCCATGCACATATGTGTTTCATACGCTCATCTGCAATTGGAATTTAATAAAAATGGTAATTAATAATTTAAAAGCTATTATATGGAAAGGTTTATTTTTAAAATAAAGTCATAGATTATGTCTACACTTTGATTAACATACCTTCATCTACGGGGTTTCTCATGAACGGTCTTGTACGATTCAGCTCCATACGTTGCACAAGTTCAGAACGCATCATCAGTCCATTTTCAGCAAATGGCATCAGGGAAAGAGTATTGTTTAGGAGATTTGTGAAAACAACTCTTGTGCCAGCAAACAGGTTTTCATCGTGAACCAATACATTCCATCCGTGCCCACCAAACTCATGCACGTGTCTGTTTTCCTCCAGTATTTCAATTTGACGGTGAGTGATAGCTGCTACGGGCACGCCAGCAACAAGAACGTCAAATTGGTTATTGTCAGTATGGTCCCGGAAATTGCAAGGAATGACCTACGTAATAGTTTAGTTTAAAGAAAACATTAGCGGGTCAAACAATTAAAATAATCCCCATTTTCAACAAACTTATACAATGTATTGATTAACATTTTTTTCTTACCAGAGGTTGTGCAGGATATTCATCCAACGTAACCAGGCACCTACGTTGTCTGTAACCTAGAAGAGCCAGATCGTATCCAGGGCATTCGTGGCCTGCATCGTTGTACCCTGTTACATAATAACAGTCTTCTTCCTGACGAATGAAATGGAATGTGGCCACATTGATGTATTGGCTTTGATCAATAAAAGCTTGCCACTCGGACCCTTGCAAAGTAATGCGACCACGAACCAATTTCCAGTAAACCTTATGTTTGGTTCCCCTATTGTGGATTAGGTATATCCAGCGCTTCTTGGGGTACAGTGTTTCAGTAAACAAAGCAGGAAGCATCTTAAATTTAAAAAGTAAGCACGTATATCAATTTGATGGATACATCGATAAATTTATAACCTTAAGTAAGCATTTTAAGTACAACTTACCTGCAATGTCCTAATGTTTGTGCGGTTTGCCTCCACCAACAATTGGATGCTCATTCTATTTTAAAACCACAATCGTCTTAATGGTCAATAAGGTTATCTCATATGCATAACATTCAACTAATACAAGTCTTAGATGATCAATACATCTTTATCATTAAGGTGTCAAACAAAATATGATTGAAGATGTACTACTACATATTTAACTATGTTTCAAAAACCAATAATCATATAGTTCTTTTAGAGTAAAAATCTGTATTTTTTTACGTTTATTCATCTTACCCAATACGTTTGTTAAAATCTAGTAAGAAATCCATAATCTACCCAACATACCATACGCCATTGCTTCATCCAATGTTTAAACCTAAGCTCAGATAATTAATTACATAAGGTGTAGTGCTTTACCAAATCATATAAAAGCTATACTAACCTAGATTAAACATATGTTTACAAGTTGTCTAATTAGCTATTTAACAAATAGCTGCTACGTTTTTCCACAATCCACATATATCCATGATTTTTTTTATTCAAATCATCCTATATTTACATGTCACACAATATTCTAAAGAATCAAATCGCATATAGTTCTAATAAAACGGCTGTTACTTTATGATCAAAGGATACTATATTCTTTAGGATATGTTAAACATTGCTGAAAAATTACCAAACATGCATTTGTATCCATCAACATATCAGAAACATGCATATCAATCACTTTACATTTGCAGTTCATGGTTAAAAAAACAAAAAAAAAAAAAAAAAAAAAAAAAACAATGTGTAACATTACCTGATGATGCGGTTGTTGTGTTGAAGAAGATAGACTTGAATATTTTGCTAAGACTATGTGATTAAGTGTAGCCGTAATATGTCACGGTTCTCAAAACTGCAATGATTACAATTAATTAAGGGAAGGATTTTTTGTTTTATTTTTTTAGCTAGTATTATGGGAGCATTGCATATATACCCACTAAAACTCAAAAAGTTTCATATTTCTCCATAATACAATTTTTTAATGCATGATGTACAATGCAACTTAAGCATGTTTTGGGTATATATGCAAATATGTAAATTTTACACAACAATTACGTACCAAAACAGTACATTTGAAAAAGTACGCAACTATTTTATGACCTAAACCCTTGATTAAATACATACAAAATATTTGGTAGAATCACCTTAAAAATTAAGTACCTTAACATACAAATAAATAATATTACATTAACATACACGATATCGTAACTTCTCGCAAATAAATACATATGTCGAATACAATATTGGTTAATCGAATATACAATGTAGCTATTGAATCACTGCCAGTGCATCAACATTTGCAATGTTTTTGTACGATGTTTCCCGTCCTTGAATGTCACGTTCACTGTGATGATAAAAAACCTGTGGAATCCAATTAACAAAAAAAGTTATACGTTGTAATAAAGTATATAATTGTAGGTACTTTTTAAATAAGAAACATACTATTCAATAACTTAGCACTACCAGTATTAACTTAGCACTGACAGTATTAACTTAGCACTGCCAGTATTAACTTCTTCCAGCCCATTCTTATTCGATGTCAAATTCCAGCCCATTCTACTACGACTATATACACAGATGCTTAACATCTTCGAGCCAATCATGATTCATTGGGACGGGTGTATGATAGGGACCAATGATTATATATAGCTTCTAACAGAAACTATATATACACGTGACGCCAACGGACGCCAGCCACAATGAAACATGATTGACCTGAAGAAATTTACCAACTTCATTAAAGTACAAGGTTGTGATAATATTATGCATATAAAATAAAACGGTCACAAACATGCGACATAATCGTCTATACATTGCTATAAACCAGGTCAAGATATGGGCAATCTCAAGTTTAAAACTACCCGTCATAATTGATCAAAGCGTTGATGGTCATGGTAAGCTTAACACAGCCTCTATCAAAGTAAGACACCTATGTTATAAGCAAGCAAGTGGAGACAGCTTAGTACTTTGAGCGTCCACTCGAAATCCCATTGCCATGTCT
>BPTQ01000004.1:253731279-254182386 GCA_019973895.1 Chrysanthemum seticuspe
CACACCAGGGCCACACAAACATAAAATTCATGTGGCCATTGGATGATCAATAGTCACACAAAAGACACCTTTCTTCACTTGAAACACCATATGGTCACACTTATTAACACTTTTAGCCACTTTATGATTAATTGTATGTGACTAAATACCCAAAACAAACATGCTTTGTGTGACTAAATGTTAGAAAAGGCCACACAAACATAAAATTCAAGTGGCCATTAGATGATCAATAGTCACACAAAAGACATATTTCTTCACCTTAAACAACATATGGTCACACTTATTAACACTTTTTGCCACTTTATGCTTAATTGTATGTGACTAAATACCCAAAACAAACATGCTTTGTGTGACTATACAGTGTTTATGGTCACTAATACGGATTAATCCAACAAAATTTGTACCTAATTAGTCACACATGTTACGGTTTTGGTTACTCTTTTGCAATAGAGACTAAAAAAAAGTCAAACACGTGACCATAGGGTACCTATGGTCGCGCGACCTTTAGTCACACACGGCCGAAAAAACATGTGTGACTATATGTATATCGTCACACATATTCGGTGTAGCCAAATCCACTTTTTGTTCTAGTGTGGCACGCCATTTGACGAGTCTAAATCCTCGCCACCATATCGTCGTCACTCGCCGAGAGCATTTCGCCGAGAAATCGACGAGGATAAAGACAAATGATTTAAGAAATGTCCATTCTATAATGTTTATCTTTTAATTTAAATTTCTTTTCTTTTTTTAAATAAACCCACTTAAACAATATAAACTTTACCTTATTTTTAACCAATTTTTACACAACCTACCCTTTCAAAACACTTCATCTTAACCATGAGTGATTCATCCTATTCCGGTTTGTCCAATCTTGATCTAGATGACATCAAGATGATTATGCAAGCTGGTATGAGTAATCTTTGCAAGAACATGTAGCCCAAATTTCATGCCACCGTACTCCGATCTAGCGTGAACGTGATGTTGCTTAAGTACATTTGATGGCCGACTATTTTGGTGATACCAAAATATCCAGAGTATTATTTTAGGCGCCGATATTGTATGAGCCGTAAACTATTTAAAGAAATAGTCCAAGGTATTGAAACATATATTCAAACTGTACATCCTCTTCTCGGCCATTTTAATTTTTTTGTAGTCTGACCCGATGCTACGTGTCAAATGAGTTTTAGTTATCCGTCATACGCCAATTGGCATATGGCGTTACACCTGATGTATTAGATGAGTATTTACAAATTGGGGAACATTATGCACGCGATTGTCTAAATAATTTTACTATCTGCATTAACCAATTGTATTTGCCCCATTTTTTAAGAAAACTTGCCTTGAATGACATTCAAAATTTATACAACGCATACACGGTTCATGGGTTTTTAAGAATGCTTGAAAGCGTTGATTGTATGCACTGGGAATGGACTAATTGTCCGAAAGAATGTCACAGCAATTTGTGAGAGGTGATAAAAGATACCCAACTTATGCTTGAAGCCGTTGCGTCAAACGATTTGTGAATTTGGCATGCATTTTTTGGGGTAGCAGGTGCGAATAACGATCTTACCGTTTTGATAATTCTCTGTTATTCGACGACTTTCTTGATGACATCGCCCCGTGGTTCCGTTTGAAGTAAACGGAGTTACATTTCAACAAGGGTATTACATAGCTGACGGGATTTACCCAACGTGGGCATCTTTTATCAAATCATTCGTGGTTGCAAATTCAGAGAAAAATGGCGTATTTAAACGACGACAAGAAATTGCTCGAAAAGACGTTGAAAGAGCTTTTGATGTCCTCCAAGGACATTGGCATATTATAAGCCAACCGACATGTTCTTGGACTGTCAACAGGTTACGAAGAGTCATGTACAAGTGCATCATATTGCATAACATAATTTTGAAAGATCAAAAGTATGCAATATCTGAAAAGAACGAAATTTATATTTTTCTACGTCCAAATATGTTAGGATTTGGAAAATCCAGTAGTTAAAGTGTCGGTCACCTCAAGTACATGTATTCGTTAGAAAGCTCGTAGTCGTAGTTATTTAATGTTAAGTAGTATTTAGTTAAGTAACACCGTGGAGGACGGACGGGTCTTTACCCACTGTATGCCTGATCCACAGCCCGTCAGGTGGCGTTTTATTGTAAGACTATAAATACTCTCTACCTCCCAAGGTAGAGAGTTGGAGATCATAATAAGATTTTTCTTTCTCTCACTAAAGTTCCCAAACCTCTAACTTTCTCTCTCTAAAACTCATCTTGTACGCCCCTTGTGTTAGTGATTTGATGTGTATGTGAAATCCAATATGTTACAAATGGTATCAAGAGCCATGGTTAGATCATCTCTTACATATCCTTGGATTTCTAGTGGTTTTTAGATGGTTTTTGAGTTTGAAAACTTTTAGTGGTTTTTGCATCATTTGATTCATTTCTTGTGTTAAAGTTTGAATTTTGGGTGTACTTTTGTGTTTAGAATCATTGTATGTGCTTGGGTTTTGATTTGGTAAGCTTGAATCACTGTGGTTGAGCTTGTTTTGGATTGAAAAGTGTGCTTTTAAAGTTTTTCTTGGTAGCGACTTGACTCTCGGAGTGAATTTCATCCTAGCGACTTGCTTCAGGAAAAGGTAGCGAGTTGTAGTGAGTTTTGGTAGCGACTTGGTCCAGCGACTTGTCTTTTGAGACAAACCGACAAACAGTACACTTAGTGGATTCTCCACTACGGGTAGCGACTTGGTAAGGTAGCGACTTGCTTTCAATTTTGATAGCGACTTGTTCTTAAGTTTCTTAGCGACTTGGTGTTAGCGATTTGGACCTTAGCGAGTTGCAATTTAGCGACTTGACGTCTTAGCGATTTGGTACTTAGCGACTCGCTGTCAAAATTTGTAGCGACTTGGTGCCTAGCGACTTGTTGTCATAATTCTTAGCAACTTGGTGCTTAGCGACTTGGTTCAAGGTTTCTTAGCGACTTGGTTGAACTTTTGGTTGTTATACGGTTTTCTCTTGATTTAGTAAAATCCCGTGAAAGAATCTATTTCCCGTTTTAATCATAGAGTTTTAAAATCCCGTGTAATCTGTTAACATGTCTACCAACGTACCTACAATCATCTCCACTGTTGCTGAGGATGTTCAAGCAGCTGGTTCAGATACTCGTCTACCTATGCTTGACAGAACTGACTACGAATCTTGGGCACAATGAATCAGATTGTACTGTCTTGGAAAGGAAAATGGGGTCAACATTCTCAAATCGATTGATGAAGGACCTTATCAGATTGAGACTACAAGAGACTTAATTGATACAGCTGCAGATGGAACAATGATCTATGGAATAGACAGACCAAAGACATATGATGAGCTCAATGATAAGGAGAAAAAGAGATTCGATGCTGATATCAGGGCTTCTAACATCATACTTCAAGGTCTTCCAAAGGATATGTACAAGTTTATCAATCACAACACCGAAGCCAAGGCAGTGTGGGATAATGTCAAGATGCTTCTCTCAGGTTCTGAATTAACTATGGAAGACAGAGAATCACAACTCTATGATGAATTTGAGCACTTAAAGATGAAACCAGATGAGAGTGTCTATGAGTATTACGTGAGATTCCACAAGCTTGTTAATGATATGAGGAATATCAAAATGACAATGCCAAACATTCAGTTGAACTCAAAATTTGTGAACAACATGAATCCCGAATGGCACAAGTTTGTCACCTCTGTGAAGCTAACCAAAGGTTTGAAGAACACCAACTATGAACAACTATATGCCTTCCTGCTTCAGAATGAGAGACATGCCATGTTTGAAAAAATGATTCTTAATCAGTTCAAATCAAAACAGGGAGAAACAAGTTCATCAAATGATTCAACAGCATTTTACACCAATGTTGGGATTACAACCAAAGCTTCACAAGTCATACCCACTGGTAATGGTAATTACAAGCTCATTCCCGATCCATCATATAAGCCTCCAGACTCTAACACACTCATGGAAAACTTCATCAACCAACTGTCTCTCATGGTTAGTCAAAACATGAACACTCTCCCACATACCAACAACAACCTTAGAACAGCATCTAATCCACACAATCAAGCCACTGTCAGAGATGGGAAGGTTATGGTACAACCAGTTCAAGAAAGGCAGTATGAACAAGGAGGAGGTGGAGTTGGTAGAGGATATGTGGCAAATCAGAATAGGGCAAGGAATGGAAATCAAGGACAAGTAAAGCCGATCAAGTGTTACAACTGTGGTGGTGAGGGACATATTGCAAGGAACTTCACATCGCCAAAACGCCCTCAGAATGCAGAGTACTTCAGGGATAAGATGTTGCTTGTGCAAGCTCAGGATAATGGTGCAGCTTTAGATGAAGAGGAGTTGTTGTTTCTTGCTGAGGGAAATGCCAAGACATATGATGCAGATGTGGATGAGCAGCCAATTCAGGAGATAGGCCACAATCATCAGAATGCCTTTCAAGTCGCTGATTGTGATGCATACGACTCTGACGTTGATGATGAACCTACTACACAAACAATTTTCATGGCTAGCATTTCTCCAATGGTCCCTTCTAAAGTCTCTTCATCACCACAAGCTGGTCCATCCAAAGACAAAATCATTTCTGAGGTATTAAAACTATACGATGATGCTGATGTGAAAAAAATGCATGACAAAGTACAATCAACTGAAACTATTGAGTCAGATATTGAAAATATGGGTAATATCAATGTTGTCCCATATGATCAATATGTGAAACAAAGTGAAAGTGAGATTGTACCAAGTGATGCATCTTCTGCAGTCAATGATGACTATGTTTTTGATGAATACACTGCATGTGCCCCTGATGATTCTGTTATCTCTGAACTTAATGCCTATAAAGAACGAGTTGCCATTTATGAACAACGTGCTAAGTTTGAGTTAACCACCAGTGAGCAGGAAATGGATGATCAAATGCATACAACTATTAGAAAAAGTAAGTTTAGAGAAGAGGTATTAAAACAAGAGTTAAACTCCTTACAAGAAAAGCTTTCTAAAACTGCTAAGCAAAAACAAGAACTTCAAGAAAATGTTAAAATGCTTGAGCAAGAATTCAGTGCTAAGGAATCAAAACTTTTGAATGATTTCTCCAATCTAAAAACTTTGAAAAACAAGCTTGAAAATAAGTTGTATGTACAAGGGAATACCATTCAGACTGCTCACATGGTCACTAAGCATAGAGTCTTAAGCGATAAGCATAGTGTCCCCATTATAAAGGAATCCAACCCTGAGTATGGTAAGATTGCAAAAGCTGCTCAAAATGTTATCTATAATGGCAATGAGATTCTTAAACCTAGACAGACACCTAGTTGCGTTGAGTGCACCGAGGAAGACATAAAATTAGATGATGCATCAAGGGAGAAAATGGATAAGAAGCTTAACGATCCCAAGTGCAAAGAGAATAAGATTATTGTCAAACCCCATGATTACAAAAAGGAAAATTGGATTTCCTTAAACAAGTTTAAGCCTCAAACTTTGTTAACACCTGAACAAGTGTTCTGGAAAAAGGACTTAGATAAGCAAAAAGCTGAAAATCTTGTTGAAACAAACCCTCCCCTTAGGAAATGCCTGCAGCGACTGTGTATCCTCCAAATACACCAATGCATTTAGTTCCTAGAACTATTGCCACTAAAATCAAGACATTAATCAGTCAATATGTTATATTTCAACTATTTGTTGACTTTGAGAAAACTTGTAAGAAAAGGATCACACCCACTGGGATAACTGAAGGGGAAAGGGGTTTTGAGCAAACAAAATAATGTTATTTAACTGAGGTCATGCCTTTCTTTAAACAACTAAAAGATCAATTTGAGAGTCTTAAAAAGGGGATAGATACAGATATTAAAGGAATGGAAAAGGAATTTGATGCAATGATAGTTGAGGTTAGTGACTATGAGCGAGCATTAAAATATAATGAAATTGAGAGGAAGAATTTGCATACCTTAAATGAGAATCTGATTTCTGAATGTATCTCTCAAGATGTGTTCTATACTGCCACTAATTGTTCTATTACTGCTTCTCAATTTCATGAATTATCTGTTGCTTTGAAAGTCTCCCATGATCGTGTCATTGAGCTTGAAATCAAAAACTCTAAACTAAGTGAGAAAATTGAAGAGGATGATCACGATAATTTGGTAAAACATTTTTCTAAACTAGAAGTTGAACATTTTGATTTACAACTAAAATATCAACATCTCAAAGAAAATGTTAAAACCTCAAACATCAAGATATCCTCAGATGTTCCAGAGTTTGATGCAGTTTTTGAAATAAACAAACGTGATGAACAGATTCAAGCTCACTGTAACACGATCAGAAAGTTGAAAGCCCAAATTTCTCAATTAAAGGGTGAAATGAACAATGTGACTGGCTCCCAAATGCCTCCTCCTTTAGATTCTCGGAATTCTCAAAACTTTCATCTTCAAAACTTGGTTAATGCTTTACAAAAGGAAAATGAGAGTTTTCTAGAAGAAAATGAAAAGGTTAAACGTCATTTCAATGAGTTATTTGAGTCAATAAAAGGCACTCGTAACAAAAATAATGAACAAATAACTTCGTTGCAAAAGGAAATTGAGAATCTGAAGAGTCAGGTAAAAGGGAAAATGCCAATGACTAATGGGGAGAATGGTGCATCAAAGGTGCATGGTTGTAATAAATATGCTTTGTCTGTGAAATATGATCCTCCTCATCTTAGGAATAACAAACTTGCTATTCAAACATATTTCTCATACCTTAAGGACAGCCTAGAATGTCTCCGTGAGATTGTAGAAGAGGATAAGTTAGAGAAACCACTTGATAATGCTATTGGCCATGCATGCTTATATGCCAAACGATCTCAAGAACTTCTAGAATGCTTAATTACAATATGCTGTAAAACCTTAGGTGAGCAAGTCAATCCCTTAATACCTTGTTCTATGCCTAGTGCCAAGTATGCAAGTCATTCAATGCCCAATGTTATGAATGTGAACTTTAGTATGCCTTCAAGTAGTTCAGATCCCAGCACCTCTAGTGTTAAGAAAGTGAACTTCAGTGCGCCTTCAAATAGTTCACATCCCAGCACATCTAAACAAGTAATGCAAAAAGTAGCAAAACCAACTAATGTTCCCATTCCCTCTACAGGAGTAATCAGTGACATTAAAACGAGCATGTCAAAGTCTCAAGGCAATACAAGGAATGATAGGACCTTGCAAGCTAAGAATGTGCATTGGAAAAGAGTAGAAGATCACCCTAGGAACACTATGTTTGAGTTGAATAAAACGAATCGTGTTGATTCTAGTATTAGCTATAAGCGTACTGTAATTAATTCGAATTCTGCTACTACTTGCAAAACATGTAATGAATGCTTGATTTCTGGTACTAATCATGAATGTGTTGTGAATGGGTTGTCTAATGCTATCAATTGCCCAGTTAAAACTGCTGATTCTAAAAATCAAGCTAAGAAGGCTAAAAGGCAAAGGCGAAAGAAAGTTAGAAAACAGTGGAAACCCACAGAAAGAAAATTTAGTAATATAGGTTATCAATGGATACTTACTGGCCGTAAAGTTAATGAGTTTTACCCTCAATTTACTAAGACAATGCCTACTAGAAAATGGATGCCTACTGGTAGAACTATTCCTTTAAGAAGTGAACATACTTTGAATAGGTCAAATACGGACACTAGCACTGCATCTATTCCTAATGATTCCATTGCTTCTATTTCTGATATGGGTGTTTCTATTTCTGATGTGAGTGTTCCAATCACGGTTACTAACCAAATGGAACCCATTCTTGCATGGGGATCCCAATTATCCAGTTATCCATTCTTGTCTATGTTCAACTGCAGATCGTTCAAATCGTTCTGTGATACTTGGACTCAGGCTGTTCCAAGCATATGACTGGAGACCGGTCGCGGCTCATGAACTTCGTGAGTAAATTCATCGGGACAGTTAGATTCAGGAATGATCATTTTGGTGCAATTATGGGTTATGGAGATTATGTTGTCGGTGATAGTGTTATCTCCAGGGTATACTACGTAGAAGGTCTTGGTCATAACTTATTTTCTGTCGGTCAATTCTGTGATTCTGATCTAGAAGTGGCATTCAGAAAATATACTTGTTTCGTTAGAGAACTTGATGGTAAGGAACTTTTAAGAGGAACTCGTGGTTCAAATCTATACACCATCTCTATCGAAGATATGATGAAGTCTTCTCTAATTTGCTTGTTGTCAAAGGCTTCGAAAACAAAGTCAAGGTTATGGCATCGTCGTCTCAATCACTTGAACTTCGGCACCATCAATGATCTCTCCAGAAAGGACTTAGTTGTAGGTCTACCTAGACTAAAGTATGAAAAGGATCATCTTTGTTCAGCTTGCCAATTGGGAAAAAGCAAGAAATATACCCACAAACCCAAGCCTACAAACTCAGTTACAGAAGTTTTTCATACAATTCATATGGACTTATGTGGACCCATGAGAGTGCAGAATATATTTGGGAAGAAATATGTATTAGTTGTGGTTGATGATTACTCTCGATTCACCTGGGTTAAGTTCTTAAGGACAAAGGATGAAACACCAGATATCATCATCAAACTTATCAAACGGCTGCAGGTTCGACTTAACAAAACTCTGAGAATCATCCGAACAGACAATGGAACTGAGTTTGTTAATAAACAACTTAGTGAGTTTTATGAAAGTGTTGGAATCGGTCATCAAAGAAGTGTTCCACGAACTCCTCAACAGAACGGTGTAGTTGAAAGACAAAATCGAACTCTTGTGGAAGCCGCAAGAACAATGCTGATTTACTCAAAGGTTCCAATGTTTCTCTGGGCTGAAGCCATTGCCACTGCATGCTACACTCAAAATCGATCCCTAATTCACACTGCTCATGGAAAAACTCCATATGAACTTGTCCACAATAGAAAACCTAATTTATCATTCCTTCGTGTGTTTGGTGCATTGTGTTATCCAACAAATGAGGGTCAAGACTTAGGCAAACTTAAAGCTAAAGCAGACATTGGAGTGTTTGTAGGATATGCACCAAACAAAAAGGGATACCGAATCTACAACAAAAGAACCCGAAATATCATGGAAACAATTCACGTTACGTTCGATGAGCTGTCCGGTCCAATGGCTCCAGGACAACCCAGTTCTGGACCCGCATCATCATGTAGTCCCATCAGTTCTACTTTTGTTTACGGCTCCTCGCCAGCAACTCCTTACGTACCTCCTTCAGAAGATGACTTGAAGAAACTATTTGATCCAATGTTTGATGAACACTATGAACCAACCGCTAATGATCTGTCAATCCCATCATCAGAGGCTGCTTCTATCCCTGTCAATGAAGTCAATCCTTCAGTTTCTATGTCATTAAGTCAGGAAGCGCCTGCTGCTGATCAATCAGTCTCATCAACAAACCTTCAATCACCGAGTGTACATCAAGGAATTGCTTCTGATTCACAAGATGAAGTTAATCCCTTTGCTACTCCCGAAGATGCTCCATTTGAAAATATATTTGCTCATGATTCATCATCTGAACCATCTTCATCAGGAGACATCGACTCTGCTACTTCAGTTCCACAACAACAACCACATGAACACCTTAGAAAATGGACATATGATCACCCATTGGAAAAAATCATTGGAAACCCTTGTCGTCCTGTATCCACTCGTAAACAACTTGCTACTGATGCCTTATGGTGCTTCTTCAACTCCGTACTCTCTAAGATCGAACCTAAAGATGTTAAAACTGCTATGAATGAAGACAGCTGGTTCAATGCCATGCAAGAAGAAATTAATGAGTTTGATCAATTAGATGTATGGGAATTAGTACCTGCTCCAGACTGTGCTATGATCATTGCTCTAAAGTGGATCTTCAAAGTGAAGCTTGATGAGCATGGTGATGTGTTGAAAAATAAGGCTAGGTTAGTTGCTAAAGGATATCGTCGAGAAGAAGGTATTGACTTTGAAGAATCTTTTGCTCCTGTTGCTCGTATCGAAGCTATCAGAATCTTCTTGGCTAATGCGGCTAGTAAGAACATGGTCGTATATCAGATGGATGTGAAAACCGCCTTTCTTAATGGTGATTTGAAAGAGGTGGTTTACGTCAGCCAGCCATAGGGTTTTGTGAATCTAGAGCATCCTACTCATGTCTATCGCTTGAAAAAGGCCCTTTACGGTTTGAAGCAAGCTCCTAGAGCATGTTATGATACGCTGTCAAAGTTTCTTCGATCTACTGGATTCAGCAAGGGAGCAGTTGATCCGACATTGTTCACCAGAAAGTCAGGCAAACATTTAATTCACGTTCAAATATATGTTGATGATATCATTTGTGCCTCGACTGACCCCAATGAATGTGATCGTTTTTCAAGTGAAATGGGTTCTAAATTTCAAATGTCAATGATGGGACAAATGTCATTTTTCTTGGGATTACAAATTTCACAAAGTCCCGGAGGCATTTTTATAAATCAATCTAAATATGCAAATGAGATTTTAAAGAAATTTGGATTTGATTCTGGTGACCCTGTTGACACTCCCATGATAGAACGTACTAAACTAGATGAGGACCACTCAGGCATCATGGTATACCAAACGAAATATCGTAGTATGATTGGATCCCTGATGTACCTCACAGCTAGTAGACCAGACATCTTGTTCGCTGTTTGCATGTGTGCTAGATACCAGGCTAAGCCTACTAAAAAGCACCTTGAAGCGGTTAAACGGGTCTTTCGGTATCTCTAAGGAACCATCAATATGGGACTTTGGTACCCGAAGGACACCGGTATGTCACTAACAGCCTATGCAGATGCTGATCATGCAGGATGTCAAGATACTCGTCGAAGTACGTCTGGAGGTGCTCAGTTTTTTGGTGATAAGCTTGTGAGCTGGTCTTCAAAGAAGCAAATGAGTACTTCTATTTCCTCTACAGAGGCTGAATACATAGCCATGTAATCTTGTTGTGCTCAAATCCTATGGATGAGATCCCAATTATCTGACTATGGCTTTGAATTCAACAAAATCCCTCTGTATTGTGACAATAAAAGTGCTATTGCCCTCTCATGCAACAACGTACAACACTCAAGAGCAAAGCACATCGACATTCGACATCATTTCATAAGGGAGCAAGTTGAAAACGGTGTTGTGGAACTATACTTTGTGAGGACTGAATACCAGTTAGCAGACATCTTCACAAAAGCTCTTCCTAGAGAACGTTTTGAGTTTATCCTTCCACGACTTGGTCTTAAGAGCCTACAACCGGAAACACTCAAACGTCTTCAAGAGGAAGAAGAGGAGTAAAAGTTTTTTTTTCTTCATCTATCTCTTGTATATATTTATTCAAAAACCAAAATACAAAATTTCAAAACCTTCAAAAAAAAAAAAAAAAAAAAAGCAAATAGAAAATTTTAAAACTTTTAAAAATCCATAAAAATTGAAAAATCTTGAAAAATTCCAAAAATATTGTCTTTTTGTCATGTTTTCCTCGATTCGATAATATCTACGGTCTTTGTGCTGTCATTCAAAGAATGACACGGGACTTTAGATGTTGTTCGAATGTTTAAAAAAAAAATTGGGGAAAAAAAAAGATAAAAAAAGAAGGTTTATTGTCATTTCAGGCAGTAACCCGCTTTTCAAAAAAAGAACAGAGCCATGCTTTATCTTGCTTTTTCAAATCTCATGCTCTGATTCTATAAACAATTGCTTTTAATCTAATGAAAACTAATTGCTTTGAAAAATAACTCGTACTCTATTTTTGTAAATCATCTGGACTTATCTTTTGTTAAAATATCTATCTCTCAATCAACAACTTATGTCATTGATTGAGGGGGAGAATGATTTCAATTAAATCAAAAGGTTATTTGTCATACAATTGTTTTCAAAAGATATTCATGCATGTTTAATCTATGGAGCTTAAAATCTCAAAATCCGATCCTTATCAGTTAAAACTTTTTTTCATAAACAAGTCACAATTCTCTATAAAAGCTTTCAAAATCAATTTAAATCTACAGAGATCACAAATCTCAAATGATTTGATAATTGTGATCGGGGGAGAATTTGTGATTTAAATTGATTTAAACTGATAATTCGATAAATGGGTTCATAAGTGTTTAGCAAATTTTCCTCCCCGCATGTGACAAACGATTTCAAATTTTCCATGCACATGTTGAGGGGGGTCATCTACTTTAAACCTTAAATTATTGAAACGTGATTGAATTGTCTCTAAGTGCAGGTTCCCTCTAATATGTGCAAAAATCTTTCAAACTTCGAGGCACATATTGAGGGGGAGCAAACTTTTGAAAACCTCATCCTTCCTCAAAATGTTTTATCTACTCAAATTGATTGGGAAGTGATGATGATCATTTTAGAAAATGTTAATCAAAAGATTGGACCTTTCATTCTTAATCTAACGATTTCAAAGATCTCTTGCCTCCATGTGCTAAACAATATCTGAATTTTATGCATATGTTGAGGGGGAGCATTTCTAAAATATCAAAATAATTAAGATACAAAATACTTTGATTTTATATCACAAGTATCTTGATTGATTTTCAAATGGTTTTCAATTGGTTTCAAGGCGGAAGAACTATATCAAAAGACCGACCAACTTTACTTTATGCATGGTGATATAAGGATGATAAGGTTAGGTTGAGGTCCAATGATCCGGCAGAACCGGAGGGATCTACCCAGGGACAAAACCACTTGATAGTGTAGAGTCCTTAGGTATATTGAAAAAAGGAGAAAAATGAGATATGGGAAGAGTGCGGACTGAAACTGAGCTAGTACTGGAATAAACCCAACAAGGTTCTAGTTATGAAGTTTCGGTAAGCACTGAAGGGGTTGAAGAATGAAAAAGAAATTAAATGTGAAAAAGGGTGAAAAGAAATAGCCCTCCATTTATTCAACCTTAGGGCAGAAACCGGGTTCTATTCATATGCTACTGGTGGTTACCAAGGTAACATCGGTATTGAAGACAAGACGTCATGGACCCAGTGACGCACTGCACTACAACTTCCCAAGCCACTCAAGTTTCTATTAAAAGGACTTGTTTCATTCTCACGGGGAACCGACATAATCTATCGACTTTCTCTTAGAGATTGTTGATATTGAAGAAGGAGACCCTCTCCCTAGTCTCCGGCATAGGAACCAAATATGCACAATTGAGTCTAGAGCCACGAGATCATCTACAAATCTCTTTAGGACACTTTCAATGAAGACTCTCTGTTTCACACAATGTGGAAAGAGAGATTATATCTTATGAGTCCTACGCATTATCCTTGTGGTATTGCCAGAACATCTGAGTAGTATGCCAACATACTCACAATGAAGATGGAAAGCCTTCTGGAGCCAACATCAAACAAGCTCCTGGTGGGTGGCATGTGAGATCTATCCAATAGATCAACCATGTGACAACTGAACAGAAACAATGGGGCGATTCAATCTTTTGAATCAATCCTGGTTCAGGTTATGGATTGACGGATACCTTTGAAAAAACCGGCCGTTGTGCTTAAAAACTCTTTTCCTTAGCACATCGACTGTGTACTAATTTTTCAAAAATAAAAGGTGTTTATGATTGATAATTGATTTTCATTAAAACCTTCGTTGTATTGCAAAAACAGTTTCTATTGAGTGGTACACGATTGTTTTCTCAAATCTCTTTTCATCAATCAGTGAATCTCAATTCACTGGTTCACTCACTCCGTGTTGTCTTCTTTGAGACGTTCCGGTTTGAGAACAGCTAGAGCAGCTGCGAAACCCTGTCAAGGAAATTCTTCGGAATTTTACCTGATCACAGGCAGTACTTGTACTGATCAACGGGGAACCGTGGGCCGTGTACCTCAATTCAACAAAAGTGATCAAATACACTCTTGTGCGCTTTATTGCTAACTGTTTTATGCATGAGCACCCGACGTTTGCAGCTGATCAGAATGGAGCGGTCAATCCATAGCCGCATGCTCACACAACACATTCATTTCCAAAGAAATCATGATTAGTGCATCAATGACTCTGATATTATCACTCCATGCTTCTGCTACGCTGCTGCCAATATCATGAATCAACGAAAGCTTCCGCTACTCTGATAAGAATATATCATGATCCAGAATGTGAGCATGTCGGTCCAAATGTCACAACATCACATAATACCAACACCACAATGGATGAGTCAGAGATTTACTGTGGCTGATGATCTCAAAGCTGGCTCAAAACTCAGTATCACGTGGATCAGTTAAAGACCTCCACTCAGATGATCCAAACATGCAAAAATGAAGAATCAAAGACTACGAGCTACAGAACAAACAACATGAACAAGAATTCAAGAACTATCTCAATGAAATATCTGTTTGTATTCTATGTAATTTTAATGTGTGTTTGAGGTGACCTCCCTTAGGGGGAGATTGTTAGGATTTGGAAAATCCAGTAGTTAAAGTGTCGGTCACCTCAAGTACATGTATTCGTTAGAAAGCTCGTAGTCGTAGTTATTTAATGTTAAGTAGTATTTAGTTAAGTAACACCGTGGAGGACGGACGGGTCTTTACCCACTGTATGCCTGATCCACAGCCCGTCAGGTGGCGTTTTATTGTAAGACTATAAATACTCTCTACCTCCCAAGGTAGAGAGTTGGAGATCATAATAAGATTTTTCTTTCTCTCACTAAAGTTCCCAAACCTCTAACTTTCTCTCTCTAAAACTCATCTTGTACGCCCCTTGTGTTAGTGATTTGATGTGTATGTGAAATCAAATATGTTACAAAATATATTACAGACATGGATCGAACGATGCGAAGTGCAAAATCCGAAGAACTCCGTGATAAACAAACACACGCAAGACTTCAACAAATATTATTGAGCATGTTTGGCAACAACATCTACATAATCACTAGCATAATTAGTTTATTATATATTTTTTTTTAATTTTCGTATTGGTTTTTGTATTTCGCCTTTTTTTTAATCGTATTGTATTTTGTATTTTTATTTGATTGAAATATATATATTTTTTTTTGAAAAAATAGAAAAGAAAATAAAATCGAGATGGTTAATGGCTAAGTTGTGACTTCTAAGTGAAAGGAAATTTTGAAATGTGAGTGTTGAAAATAAAAAAGTTAATGTGACACTTAATGAGGCCCGAATGGCTAAAATTTCTTAGCCATAATATCCTATGCTCGAGTACCAAAATTAGTGAATTAAATACATAGGTAAATATAAAATCCTAAATAACGTGGAGAATATTAGTGATATTATTGCAAACCCAAACTTATAAAGGCAAATTAAAGTAAAGGTTAGGTAAATTAAAACCTAAATAACTAAAATTTTATAAAAGACCTAAAAACTAAGACATTCGAATTAAAAACCGTAAAAAGATTGTGGATAAGCGAGGGTGAACATGTATATGAAGTAATTATGATAACACGTGAGCGGACATGTGTGTGAGAAGAGGGGCAAACTTGGTGCTACTTTCTTAGCAGGTTTTAGCGCCTTTTTTTTAAGCGGGTGCGTGGTTGTTCAGGAAGCAAGAAGTGCGTCGCTTGAACTTTTCAAAATGAACCGCGCATTTTTATTTTACGTAAATGAATTTTTCACAACTATTTGTTTGATTTAAGAGTAGCCGGCATATCCAACTACTATTAAGTAGGCGCATGATGTTTATGGCGTGCGCTTGATTCATATGCCAAAATAAATAAAATGCCTATGTGCCTTGAAGCATGAGCTTGTACGCCTCGATGTATTTTTGATTTGTGCACGTCGATGCATAATCTTGTGCACCTTGATCCATAAGATTTGTGTGGAGATGAAGGTTAGTTGTAAAGAATAAATGGGTTAGGTAAAGCTTTTATTGAAGTCAAAGCTTTAGAAGTCATTTGCAAAAAAAAAATGAATCAATCAAATTTGTGTGCATAGTCTTGTATGCGCCGTGTGCATACGCTTAAGCAAGTGATGCATAAGCTTGTGCGTCGTGTTCATAAGTTAGTTTGTATAATGGATCGTTTTGGTAAAGTGATAAAAATTAGTTTGAATTGGTAGAAGAGTTACTTGTATTTTATTTTCAAAAAGTTGATTTTATATAAATGGTAGTTATCATAAATAAATACATCACATTTAATTACATGTGGACTAAAAATTGGGTTTAGCAAACGTTAAATTAAGAGGGAATTGCATATATACCCACTAAAACTTAAAAATTTACATATTTTTTTATAATATAAGTTTTTATTGCACGATGTACAATGCATTTTAAGCATGTTTTGAGTATATATGCAAATATGCAAGTTTTAACGGATATATATGCAATTGCTACTTAAATTAAATATAAGATAAATGACGTACACCTATTATCCAAAGAAACACTTGGTATGTAAAAATACACGTGTACCAAGAACACATTTTAGAAAGAGATGATTTGCACACTTAATAAAATGATTGAGACACTCTATATTATAGCGTTTGAACATTTATACCTTCACATAGGTGAAATATAAAAGTCACAGTAAAGATATAAGTGTCTAAATACAATAATTTAGAGTGTCACAATCATTTTATAGTGTATACAAATCACCTCCCCTCATGAATAAGTTACATCTCAAAAGTCAGAAAACACATGAAAGATCAACAACTTTAAGCGTACGTACACACACCTCTCGCTAGTATCTTCATCCACCATAAACTCATTGTCATTCCGGCAAAAATGCAGATCGTTGGTCCACCGCTTTAAAAGAAGAGATAAGGTAGATGTATTGCCGACATTCTATTATTAAACATGTACGAGAACCTTCGTTTGGTGTTTACAAGTAAACACTAGGACCTACTGAAAGGTTAATTATGTAATTAACTCTTATTTAGGATAAGAGAATATTCCAGGATATGCGGTATTGTTATGGCTAAAAATGAGCTTTCTTAGACCGACCAAATCTAGCACCTTCTAAAAAAGTAGTTGAGTCAGTTATTTATGATATGTGTCTTCGGTTAGAAAGTTGTTAAACATTTGGGCAAATTAGTCAAGGGGTAGAACTAACGATGATCGTGTTGTCAGGTAGATGCATCCACGGATGGAAAGTGTTTGTTGAATTTTTCTCTTTCAACAACTACCAACGAACGGAACCGACATCAAATAAAATGGTTATATATTATTGTTTGATTTGATATTCTATATATTGTATGTATGTGTAAATATATAAAATGTTATCTTGTATATATATACACATGCTAATAGCTTAATAATCCATAGTAAACTAAGCCATGCATCATTTTCTTTAGCAATAGTATTAGTTGATAAATAAAGCCGTGCATCATGATTTGCCAAAAGGGTTGTACAGAGATTTATTATCTGGGAGTGACAAATATTAATCAGACTAGTACTATACGTTATATATTGCCCATAAAATGATAAAAGAATAGATAAATGTATATGCCCTCATTAAGTATTTTTGAAGATAACAAGTACACAACAACGGGTATATTGGTGCCGGTAGTGGCACAAGTTACACCCGATTTTATGTCACGAAAGTGCAAATATTTTTGAAAAATTGTCATTTTGTGGTACGTGCAAGTATAAAATTTTTTTTTTGCTACTTTCGCTTTTTATGGGTTAAGTCAACAGTTTCTTTTTTTTTTTCCTTTTTTTTTTTTTTTTTTTTTTACACAACTTTTTGTGTGCAACACTTTCTTAAAAATTCAGAGTCCGTTTCCGTAGTTAACGCATGGCATATACTCATATACACCTTGAACATAGCCTCAAATACTATTTTTTCTTGTTTTAGAAAAGTACTGTAATTACGTATGTGTAAACATTTTTGGCAGTTATGATATGTGAAAAATATGAGGAAAAATGGTCTAGCTAGTCAAGTCGTATATTAGGGTTTCCAGATGGTATGACAGATGTCAACTCAAATCAATTCAGGCATCATACTAGGTACTTAATTACGAGTGCAGAACTAAATATTTGCTCATTTGCGTTCAACATCAAAATATAACAGCTCATGCGCGTTCAACATTAAAATATAACATATCTAATTAAAAATTGACACCTTATAAAGCGACGAGAAAAGGATAAAAAGAAATATATTTTATTTTTTAATAGTTTTTAATTGCATACTTCTGAATTTCTTGAACCTCCGTTTCCTATATAAACCCCAACACTACTCCAACTCCAATAACACCAACAAACTACTTATAAAAACACATACTTAAACATTCAAGCATATATTCGCTAAAAACTACAAACACAACCTCGATCACTTTCGCAAACATACACTCAACAATGGCTCCACCAGTTGCTAATAATAATTCCAACATGATCACTTCCGGTTTAGTCAAGGCGAAAACCTTGCCTAGACGTGCCTATGTCACGTTCTTGGCTGGAGACGGCGACTACTGGAAAGGTGTCGTCGCTCTAGCCAAGGGCTTACGTAAGGCCAAGTCGGTCTACCCTCTTGTGGTAGCAATACTTCCCGATGTTCCAATGGAACATCGTAAGAAATTATTGTCACAAGGGTGCATCATTCGGGAGATCGAACCGTTGCATCCACCCGAAAACCAAACTCAGTTTGCTATGGCGTATTATGTCATCAATTACTCCAAGCTACGTATATGGGAGGTAACAAATTAATCCTTCACTGTTTATTGATCTAGCTAGTTGTTATCTTGAAAGATATTTAGCTTGGGTTTTTTATATTTGTTATTTAGAAAACTATTTTTGGACACAAAACAGAAAGTAAACCAACTTTTTTGTTTGGTTAATTTGCGTTTTTAACTTTAGATATATTTTAGCCCATTAAAATTTGATCAAATATCATTATAAAACGTAACAACTTGATAAGGCGCATGAGGATTTGGTCAATCTCATGAAATAATATTATTTACGTGCCAATTACTTCAAGTTAATTAACTTCAGTTCAACAACAAATTAATCGTGGAGTTATTTTTTATTTGCAGTTTGTGGAGTATAGCAAGATGATATATTTAGACGGGGACATACAAGTATTCGACAATATTGACCATCTCTTCGACTTGCCAGACGGCTATTTCTACGCGGTCATGGACTGTTTCTGTGAGCGAAATTGGAGAAACAGTCCACAATACCAAATCGGGTACTGCCAACAGTCACCCGAAAAGGTCCAATGGCCAGAAGAGAAACTTGGCCCAAAACCTGCGCTCTACTTCAACGCGGGCATGTTTGTTTTCGAGCCAAGTCTCTCAACCTACCGCGATCTCCTCGAGTCAGTGAAGACAACTCCACCAACATTATTTGCGGAACAAGATTTCTTGAACATGTTCTTTAGGGACATTTACAAGCCTATCCCGACCGAATACAACTTGATCTTGGCGATGTTGTGGCGTCACCCCGAGAACTTTGACCTTGAAAAGGTCAAAGTGGTGCATTATTGTGCCGATGGGTCAAAGCCGTGGCGATACACAGGAAAAGAAGTGAACATGGATAGGGAAGATATTAAGATATTAGTGAAAAAGTGGTGGGATATTTATAACGACAAGTCTCTAGATTACTGGAGGATCCGTGGAGACTCGATGCCTTTGATGGTATTGGATAAACCGACACCCGTGGTTTCCAAGAGGGGTAGTCGCTACGTGACTGCCCCGTCAGCGGCTTAACCTATGGCTAATGATAAATCAAATACCATAGGTGTAAGCATTTTATTACTTCCTTTATCATGCCTCTCAAAAGCGTGTATTTTGAGTTTTGAGAGAACTAGCAACTAAAAGTTATATGTATAGTTAGGATGGGATTTTTTTTTTCAGAAGTAATTTTCGGTTATTGGTGTGGGATTGTAACTATGGATATTAGGGTTTCCAACATAATATTAATGGAAAATTACTATTTTATGTAACTTCTTGTTTTAAATCAAGAAAGAGTACAAGCAAAAAGATTACTATAGAGCAAAATTTCATTTACATATAAAATGGTTACTTAAAATTGTAGTTCTGTATTGTATAATTTTAGCCGTTAAATAATCAAGTAATAGATTTTAGGTTGTAAAAATAATGTTATTTCGTCTATTCAATCACTCAGTTAAATAAAAATGTTGACCAAATTACAAGTAACACTTTCAAAAATGAGCAACATAGCTATATTTGGCATCATAAGTAGGATGAAGAGTTTATTAGCCGTATATTACATTTGGCCAATGACCCAATTCCGTTCTATGTATATATGGGCTTTAGATCACCTTGCTTTCCTAGACATATTAGTATCTATCTATAATAAAACAGAGTTTTGTACCACGTAATAAAGCAATCAAAATAATCAATGCTCTTATGTGATCTGATCAGCCAATTGGTGAACACATTTAAACACACATAACTAAAAGCTTCTTGAGTACGTCATTGTTCAAACACATTTTAGTTACATTTAAAAATTCATAAAATACAATTAATTTCTTCAAAGTCAAATCAACGTCCAAAAATAAAATACGATTCAATATTTATGTTATTCATTCCTATTTTACAAACCATTTCAATCAGTTACATCTATACAACTAATACAATTAATTTCCTCAAATCAACACAAAAAAATAAACCCTAATTTTGGATGTGAATAACAGTTGGTGTTTTGCTGTCAATATTGTAATATGGAAATGATTGAGTAATTCATGAGGAGTCGTAATTTGGTTATAGATCATAAGAGAACTTCATATCCGGCTATATCAAATATTTAAGTGCGGTGAAAGAGAGCATCAAGTTGCGTCTTCGAATCCTAAACATGGATGCAATCTGTTTATGGGGAGCCGCACCTTATCAACATGGAGATGATAGTTATGGATGAACCGAAAAGTATGTACAATGTATTAGGTTCATTTTAATGTACATATTATATTGTGTAGTTCATAATGTCGATATACTTTTTTTTCCAGAGAACAAAGAAAAGATGTAGGCAATGGTAAGAATGCCTTTGGTGAACCAATTTAAGCATGAATAGGAGGAAGGCAATGCTGTAACATTTAAGACTTACAGTCTTGGCGAGATAAAACCTCAGTATCGAATGGTCAACCAAGGACTCCATCTTAGTTTTATGTCGAATACTATATTGGAAAAGTGTACTGATTTTACTGGATCTGTCCATGGCTTTGAATATCGTCCTTTTAAAACAATAACTCCTTTACTTGATGAGGAAGTGAGACAGTTTAGTACGTAGCGTCGTTTTCTAATACATATGTTATGTGTCCCAAATTAACTGTTATCTAAAACACTTTCATATGTCGTGTGCTTGATGTTTGCATACTCATTTGATGCATTAATACTGAATACTTAGAACTAAATGTAAAGAACACAAGTTTGAGATTGTGAAGAAGCTTCAAGAAAGAAAGCACATATGTGGGATGATTGGTGATGGTGTCAATGAGGCCGCCACTTTGAAGAAGGCTGATATTGGAATCGTTGTTGTTGATGCTACATATGCTGCAAGGAGTGCTTCTGACATTGTGCTTACCCAGCCAAAGGGGAATTGTCAAATTGAGTCCAAAGGTAAATGAAACAAAGTTTATCGGATGAAAGGTAACGAGTTATTTGAAAGAAGTTATAATGCTTGGTTACACATACTCAACTTGCTCGGGTTAGTATTCTTTCACTAAACCTAACTTACATGCTTATAAATGAATGAGGAGTTGCAGGTTATATATTAAATCCAAACATGTCACAAATAGAAATAGGACATTTGGGCTACAAAAGAAAAAATTGTCAAATTGATCGAACTCAAAACCACATAATAAGTGCATTTTTATTGCATAAAATCTCCTAAAAAGAGTATTTGGTGACTTTGACCATGGAAAGCCACAAGTAAAGGAAAAAATAGTCCTATTTATATAGCAACAAAATAATGGGTAAGTAAATCACATCTAACTCATATTCTTAACGCAATGTATCTAAGGGGCTGTTTGACAAATCTATATGATTTAGCCCTGAATGAGTTAATGATACTGAATGAATCAAAGACACTGAATGAATAAGATACTGAATGAAAATGATTGTTTGATTAGTATTCTAGATGTACAATATACGTAAAAAAGAACCAACGTTTTTGACTCTCCTTATAAATTACTCCCCTGCGTCCCATAATTATTTTCAAGTATTGACTTTTAAAGTCTTTAATTTTCAACACTGACTTTAAATATTTTTATTTGTGCTATAGATTACTTGATGCAAAATATATGAATGAATTGAGTTTTAAATGTATTTTCATTGGTATAATTTTCATCAAGTATTATATAACAAAAATAAAAATATTTAATGTCAAAATTACAAAATAATGACTTCAAAAGTCAACACTGAGCAATAATTATAAGACGGAGGTAGTAATATTAACTGTTTACTTTTTAGATACATGTTTATTAAGTTTAATAATTTTAATTTTAAATTTAATAATTTAATCTAATTAATAAATAAAATAATGAAAGAGATTGTGTAGTCTCTTCGAAGATAGAATAACGTGAGGCATGTTTGTTCAATTTGGAACAAGGTATAACAATCAAGAAGGCTAAAAATAAAAAGCACACTATCAAAAAATTAATTACAAAAGTAAAATAAGAAAAGAAAAAGCAAAGTATCACGTGTGTCTTTTGAATAATTTGGCTCTTAATGATAGAGCCACACATCCTAGGATGTCCCATTCAGAATTAAAATGACTCATTTAGCGCCAATTTTTTCCTACCAAACATCATCTTCTCTTACCGATTAAAAATAGGTAATAAAGTAACTATTTAGTGAAACTGTAAATTATAAAGATTGTTTGAGATTGCTTATGAGGAGAAAGTGACTAATATATATAAAGGAGGTTTTCAGGATTGTTCATTTAAGGTTACAGATATTATCTTCTTAGATAAAGAATTTTAGTTAGGCCGGTTAAATTACTAACCGGTGTTAAAGTTTGTAATGATGGACTATTTGATCAAATTGGTTTTGTGGGTTACAAGAACTGAAAAAGGTTAGATGTTTGCGAGAGTTGATTTTGATTTTTTTTTTAGGATATGATATGTTGACATGAAAAGGAGATTAAACATCTATAATGTCGCTCACGTAAAATAATAGGCTTTATAGTTAAGTTAAACCACTGATTTCATATTTCTTCTTTATTATCTTTTTTGTGTTTAAAGAAATTTGATGTTTAGTTAATTTGACAGCTTCTGCTTAAAGTCTTAATCATGATGTGGCCGCACATATTGAAAACTTGTCAATGCCATGTCTTCTGCATTTGCATTACCATAATTTGCTATATTGGTTAGGTTAGATGGCCATAAGGCAATATTAACAATCAATATATATATATATATATATATATATATATATATATATATATATATATATATATATATATATATATATATATATATATATATATATATAGCTTATGATATTTTATGTTAGCTGGCCCATTTACATGGAAAACTCTCAACAATTTGACTTTGCACAAAAACTTACTGAATTGACCCATTTTAAAAAGAGTATTTAGTGACTTTTACCATGATGCGTATGAAATGGTTGTTTGACATGATTAAGTGGTCACTTTAATATGTGTTGGGTTCAGTAAATACCCAAACCCCTTAATCTAGGATTTGAATAGAAAATAGCCCAAGTGTTTAGTCCGTTAAACACTAACAGGTCACTGAGTGCATAGTCTCAAAGTGAGTCATCTTCAGGATACTCAGTATGAGGCGAAGAAGAAGTCTCTCCACTCAGTAAGGCGGAACTTAAAGGGTGAAGACTGAGTCAAGAAGAAGATGATGGATTCAGTGAGTAATGACAATAACTCACTGAATCCCTAAGACTCCTCTCCAACTACTTACACTGAAGACAAACTGAAGTAGAAGACTGAAGGATGTAAAGACTGAAGAATGAGCAGGACATGGCGGGATAAGTTTGAATCAGATAAGACGAAGTACTTATCAACCAAAGTCAACTTTCCCTGAATAGCAAAAGATCAAGCTCAGTGTTATCACTGAACTTAGAAAAGTAGTCTTGTCTCTTACCTAGAATAGTCTTTGTAAACAAAGACAAAATACATCAGTATTTTGTCTTCTGTATGATGTCAGTTTGTCACTTAGGAAAGAGTCAAATATCATACATGTATAAATAGCATAAGAGATGGAGTGAAAAGATTAAGCTTGTGAATTGTAAAAACACACATACACGCAAGCCATCTTTTCACTCCTCTAAATACAACTTAGCTCCTGAGATAGCTCAGTGGGCTCTAAGAGTTGTGCTCAGACTTAGCCTGAGCTTAGAGAGGAGTCACCAAACTTTGTCATTTCAATCTCAAGTACTATTCCGCAAGTACTTGGGTAACGTATTCTTTTTGATTAATTTCTAATAAAGAATATGATGTTGAAAATTACTTTGTGTGTTTTACTTGCTTTAATTTCAGTCATTGTTCACTGTTAAAATTGTTTTAAGTACTTAATTGTTTTTAAACGATAGTGAATAGGGAACAACAAGTGGTATCAGAGACAGTGGATGCTCAAGAAGCATGACTGGTGTGAAGGAGTATCTGCACAAGTTTGTAAAGGAACCAGGACCCAAGGTAGTATTTGGTGATAACTCATCATGTCCCACTGAAGGTTATGGTTCAGTAAACTGCAATGGAATAGTTTTCTCTAGAATTGCTTACGTCAATGGTCTCAAATACAATCTCATCAGTGTCAGTCAACTATGTGCTGCTAAGTACATTGTGCAATTCAATGACAAACAAGGTACCATTTTCAATGCCAATAAAGAAGTTGTTTTGATAGCCCCTAGAAGAGATGATGTTTATGTCTTAGACATGTCTACTCTTTCTCAAGATGGAACATGTCTCTTTACCAAAGCCACTGAGTCTATCAACTGGCTGTGGCACAAGAGACTCTCTCACTTAAACTTCAAAAATATCAACAACCTGGCAAAACAAAACAAGGTCCTTGGCTTACCATCACTGGTTTTTGCAAAAGACAAACCATGCTCTGCCTGCGAAAAAGGTAAACACCACAGAGCATCTTTCAAAACCAAACAAAATTTCTCCATCAAAAGCTGCCTTCACCTCCTGCATATGGATCTCTTTGGACCTGTCAGCCCCAGATCAATCCAGCATGAGAAGTATACACTTGTCATTGTTGATGAGTTTTCAAGATACACTTGGGTATACTTTCTTTCCAAAAAGAGTCAGGCAGCTGATACAATAATGTCATTCATCAGAAAAATTGAAAACCAGAATGACATTACTGTTCTTACTGTTCTTAATGATACAATAATGTCTTCTGTGTTTAACACCAGAAGACAACAAGTCGAGGAAACCTTTCATGTCACCTTTGATTTAAGTTCAGAAAGCATCATGTTCACCAATACCTCAGTGGAGGAAATAGGAATTGATGACTCATCAAGATATCCTCCTGATGAGTTCAACACTGAAATCAATTCCTCATATCAAGCTGATGCTGACATCTCATCTTATGTCTTACCTCACAACCTACCCCAACTAACCATCAGTGAATTCATTGATAATCAATCAGTCCCTGCTGGGATATGCAACACTGATCCAAATGATCAGGTACCTGTGATTCATGAAACCCTACATGAACAAGACATCTCAACAGATGTTCTTAATGATTCTGTAGCTAATGTACCAGAACTCACTCCTGAGTCTCCAGTGACCTCCTCAAGTTCAGATCCTAGACCACAAAGTAAGTGGACAAAATCTCAGGACATTGAGCTTGTAAACATCATTGGTGAACCCACTGAGGGCATGCTCACTAGAAGCATGGCTGTTAATTTAACTGCAGCTTCAGCCAATGAATGTCTATATGCTGATTACCTATCAGATATAGAACCCAAAAGTGTCACTGAGGCTCTAAAACACCCAAGCTGGTTCAGGCTATGCAAGAAGAACTGCAACAATTTGATAAAAACAAGGTCATGACCTTGATCAAATGTCCTCAGGATGTAGTAGTTATAGGAATGAAGTGGGTTTTCAGAAACAAAACTGATGAAAACGGCACTGTCATTAAAAACAAAGCCAGACTTGTAGCCAAAGGTTACAGTCAACAAGAAGGCATTGACTATGATGAGACATTTGCTCATGTTGCAAGAATGGAAGCCATCAGGATCTTCCTTGCATATGCAACATACATGAACGTCAGGGTCTACCAAATGGATGCTAAAAGTGCATTCTTAAATGGTGATCTCAAGGAAGATGTATATGTTCAGCAACCTCCAGGCTTTGAGAGTAGTGAATTTCCTGACTATGTCTGCAAGCTTGATAAAGCCCTCTATGGACTTAAACAAGCTCCTAGGGCATGGTATGAAACTCTCTCAACCTTCCTGATCCAAAACAAGTTTGTCCGAGGAAAGATAGACAACACACTGTTTGTCTACAGAACAAAACAAGATGTGATAATGGTTCAAGTGTATGTTGATGAAATCATCTTTGGCTCAACAAACTATACTCTTTGCAAACAGTTTGAAAAACTAATGACAAAGAAGTTTGAAATGAGCATGATGGGTGAACTCACATACTTCCTTGGACTGCAAATCAGGGAAACTGATAAAGGAATATCCATCAGTCAAGAGAAATACACCAGAAATCTCTTGAAGAAATATGAGATATCTGACTGTGCCTCAGTGAAGACACCAATGGTCCCTCCAAACAACCTTGGACTTGACCTCACTAGAAAATCAATCAATCAAACTCATTTAAGAGGGATTGTAGGGTCACTGATGTATCTAACTGCTTCTAGACCAGACATCCAATTCTCAGTCTGTCTAATAGCAAGATATCAGTCTAATCCTAAAGAATCCCATCTCACTGCAGCTAAGAGAATTCTCAGACACCTGAAGGGAACTTCAAGCCTTGGACTTTACTATCCAAAGTGCTCAGTGTTTGATCTCAAAGGTTACTCTGATTCTGATTATGCTGGCTGCAACATGGACAGGAAAAGTACCTCAGGGTCCTGTCAATTTCTTGGAGGAAAGTTGGTGTGTTGGAGTGCTAAAAAGCAACAATCAGTGGCTATGTCTTCAGCAGAAGCTGAGTATGTAGCTGCAGCAGGATGTTGTGCCAATGTATTATAGATGAAAAGTCAACTCAGTGACTATGACATCCATTACAAAATGGTACCCATCTTCTGTGATAACACCAGTGCTATTGCAATCTCCAACAACCCTGTCCTCCACCAAAGAACCAAACACATTGATATCAGATATCACTTCATCAGGGATCGCATAATGAAAGGAGACATAGAACTTCATTTCATCCCTACTGAATATCAACTTGTTGATATCTTCACCAAACCCTTGGATGAACCTACCTTCAGGAGACTGAAAGCTGAATTGGGAATGCTTGACATTAAAAGTCAGGCATCTGAAAACCAATCTCAGTAAGTTCTCTGAAATGGTTCCTCTTCCCTGAACGAAACCCACTGATGAGTGTGTAAATACTCATCATTTTTGGTCAAATCTGAACTGCAAAACATTTAAAAATGCTCAGAAATGCATCAAAATACTGAAAATATCTCAAAATTGCATTTTATATGTTTCAGATGCAAAATGTTTAAAATCAGATGAAAAACGAGCTAAGTTTGCATAATTGGCAGTTTCAGTCCCCCGACTTTCAAAAATTGGCAAAAATAGTCCCTGAGCACTTATTTTAAAAGAAAAGTCACCAAAGGTCCTTTCGAAATCATAAATTGTCATAATTAGTCCTTTGGTGAAAAAAAATTCCAAAAGTTTTGAGAAATTACAGTTTTGGTCCCTTGAGTTTCAGATTCGGCAAATATAGTCCTTGGATTATTAGAGATTGTCAAGATTGGTCCTTGGAAAGCATTTTCAGAAATTACATGCATGGTCCCTGGTTTTTCAGTTTTGGCAAGATTGGTCCCTAAACTATACATTTTATCCAAAACTAATCCTAAATACAAACCAAACCGTTCCCTAATATCTAACCCAAGCCCAAACCCATCTGACCCGGTCCAAACCCGTTACCTAATATCCCTAACCCACGTTTAATAATAAACCAAATCCCGCCCACCTTTTCCCTCCAAACCACCCATCTTCCCCAACTGCTTCACCTGCAAACTCAGACCTCCCATCCTTCCACCTCACCCAACAAGCCAAGATGCATTTATTGCTTCTTCAACCTAACACTCAAAACCCCCCACTGGCATATACCCATTTCCCGCCAAAAATCCATCTACGGCCAATATCTATTCTAAGCATCCAACGGCTCAAATAAGTGGTGGGATTTGCTCAGAAGTCAAGTGGGAAGCTTTTGATGTATAAAAAGAAGCAAGAGAAGGAGAGATAAGAAAGTTATCTTTTAGTTAGTTTTTAGTTTTAAGTTAGTTTTCCAGTCTTGGTTCAGTTTTTATGTATTTAGAAAACTGTTACCGTGTTAATTTCTGTGATTTAAATGTTTTCAAGTAGTTATTAATCTCAGTTGTAATTTGTATTTTCAGTTTAATTAATGCAAGCTTAATTTTCAATTTGAATCTCTTGTCCAAATGTCACATAATTGTTGATTACTGTTTCAGTGGTTTCTTTTCCTGTTCATTAAGCTCACATAAGCTTTTCATAGCTTATGTGAGCTGAGAGTTGTTTCATTTTGTTCTAATTCAAGTTTTTGTTAAAAAGTCAACGAAAGTCAACTAATAAAGCTCATCTTAATTTTAGTGTAATTTGTGTTTAAAAGCCTTTTAGTATAAGTAATTCAGTTTTTAGAAGTCCCTTTCAGTTCAAAATTTCAATGTTTAATGAAAAGTTTTCTTTGAAAATCTGTTTTGGTCACATAAAGGAGTGGTTGGATTAGATTTGATTTACAGGATTTAATGCTTTTTGTGAGTTCAAATTGAGTTTTCTGAGTTTAGATATCTGTTTTAGAATAGTCTCAACCAAAGTTTTTGAGTTTTCAAGTCTGTGCTAATGTTTCCAAGTTTTGCCAAAGTGATTTCATATTACTGATTTTGTCCAAACTGTCTCATTTCATCAGTTTTTTAAGCATTTCTAGTTGTTAGTAAAATTTCTAAAAATTAAAAATCACAAGTCCACTAGCTTGTGTAGCTTGGGTCAAAAGAAAAAAATTCAAAAAAATGTTTTACTAAGTCTGCTAATGGGTCAAAGTGGGTCAGTTGGACAGGTTGGTGTTCTGTGCAGGGTATTAAGTCCAACTGCAAGTTTTCTCTTAGCTTATTAATAAGCTGTAAACAGCTTATTAATAGCAGCTGTTGGGGGCAAAAGCAAGTGGGCTAGGTGTACTTCAAATAGCCAGAAGCTCAAGTCCTTAATCTCTTTCTAGCTTATCTCAAATAAGCTCCAAAATGAACCCTTTGGCCACTGTACGCTGCAACTAGCAAATTATCTTTTAATGTGCTTTTTAAGTTTCCTTTTCAGCTTATTGAGTTCTATTTGTGTCATTAGTCTATTTAGTTTAGTTTTAGTTTGCCTGTAGCTTTTTGTGCTTATTTCCAAGCTTAAACGTGCCCCTTTTAGCCATTTGGAGATTGTAACAGTAGGCTGCATCAGCAGCCTATTTTCAGTCCTTTTTTATGCTTATCAATGTTTAAGTTATTGCTAGTTAGGTTCCCGTTAATGCTTTTAACTAATTAGATTAGGATCTTGTTAGTTTAGCTTTATTGTTGGCTCATTTTAGCTTTAGGATCTCCCCTAGATTAGATCATTGAGCCAACTGCTTATTCCCCATAGTTCTTTGTTTTATCTCTTTGTTTTCAGCTCAATTGAGTCTAGTTTGGTGCATGTTTTGCTTTTCTAGTGCCTACCAACTGCTTATGCTACTTCTCATGCTTATTTTATGCTTAAAAATAGTAAAAGGGGCGTTTGGATTGTGTTCTGTCTCAAGATCAGTGGTAATAAGCTGTGTAACAGCTTGTTGAGTGGGTTTTATAAGAAAAAATCTTCTCAAAAAGTACTTATTTGATTGCTTCTTCAAGCTTTGAAAAGAAATCAAGAAAAAAAAAATAAAGAGCAAAAAGGTGGGGAGGCAGGCTCGAACCTGAGACCTCCCACCTTTGGGAAGTGATAGTGTGTACCTGGAAACCATTGCGCCCTTGGGTCTTTATTGGTTTTAGTTTGCAACGTTTAATATTTAAGGTACCTTGTAGTTTTATGCTAGTTAGCTTATTTCGCTTTTTAACAGCTTATTTCATTAAGCACTAGTGTAGTTTTTTATTTTTCATAGATTCAGTAGTATCTCAAGTATTTTCTGTGAAAGTTTAAGATTTTTTAAAAATGCTTTAGTATTTTTAATCATTTAATTAGTTTAAATTCGTTTTTAATTCATAATAAATAAAATAAAAGTCGAAAAAATACCCGGCTTTTTCCTAAAATTTTCTTTTGTCATATAGTAAGTAAGAAAATTGTTTTTACACTTGTAGGACTTTTATCTCACAAATTTTACGTTTTTACTTGCGCACTCACGTAATTTTTATATAAAACGCACGTTTTTATTCTAGGTCACGTTTTTAGGTAATTTAGGTTTACGTTTTAATTAAAATAGTTTATTTAAGTCATTTTGTTTTATAAATCAAAAACATCATTTTGCAAATAGTGATAGCGTTTATTTAATATATTTTATCTTTTTAATTTTCTTTAATTTGCATTTAAGCCCATGTAATTTATAAACTTTTCCTTTAGGTATAATTGTTCATAATCACAACTCTTTCCCGTTCAAATTTTCTCGATCACTATTCGTTTGGTTATTCTAGCACAGCTCGTTGGGACATAACGACCCGGGGAAACACTATACTCCTCTGATCTTCATTGCATTGGTGCCTTAACTGTTTTAAGTTTCTTACGGTTAGCCATTCACAAGTGGCTAGCTTGTGTGAGATAACTTGACGGTTTATCACGAATCAAATTTTGGCGCCGCTGCCGGGGAGCTGTGCTGATTATCTTCCGTTAGCAGATTAGTGATTTGAATATTCACTCCTTGTTCATACCATCTATATATATTTATATTTTCTTATAAAAATCCAAAAATCCAAAAAAATCTTAAAACATATAAAACACAAAAATATTTTTCTTTTGTTTCTACATATATATAAATCAAAAACCCAAAAAGATTTTCTTTCTTATTTTTACAAAATGTTTATCCAAAAATTCAAAAATATCCATCTTTACCCTCTCACATCTTTGATTCTTCATCCCTACCTCTCTGTAAACCTTTGATTCTTTCTATGTCTTATCCTCACCCTCTTGGTTGTCAATGGTGTGGTGGTCCTTATAATGGTGGCAATTGCCCCAGTTGTAGCATGGTGGAATCAGGAAACGGGTCTGTCTATAACCAGGATCCCTATTCTTACCATAACACAACTGATTTATTCCATCAGCTACCACACTGTGAGACTCAACAGTTTTACTGTTGTGAGTACTGTGGTGGTTCACACTCCAGTTCTGATTGTCAATCGGGAAACACGCTTGTCTGTAAGCAGGTTCCTGATAACAATTATGACTACCACACATATAACTCACAGCCACATCAGTTTTACTGTTGTGAGTATTGTGGAGGTCCACACTGTAGCTCTGATTGTCAAATAAGGAATCCATTTCCTTGTAACAAGTACGACTCTTCGTATCATAACCAACCTCTACAGTACCAAATGAATCAGGCACCACCTCAGCCTGAGCCACTTCCTCAAAATCTTCTCCTTGATCTTTTGCATTTAGTGAAAGATTTGAAGGAATGTAAACATTCCCAAGATAATCCAAATCAAAAATCCATGGAAGAATTATTAGCTGAAGAGCAGGCTGCTAAAATAAATTCCCAAATTGCGTTTGAAAAATCTATTAGGGAATCAATTGCAAAAGAAAAAGCAGCCAGATCTAGCTCTCAATTTCGTTTTATTCCTGATGACAGTGATGATGAGGATATACTTGATATCCTTCAATTCTATAAAGATTCATCAAGTTCATCAGATGATATCCCAGCAGTTGAGATTCATTCTCAAACAACTGCTATCACACCCGAGGTTCACACTCACTCTCTGAGCATGGGGGACGAGCATCTTGACACTGTTCCTGAAAAGGAATCGGACGAATTCATAAAGTCTAGTGTTGAGAACCTTGTCCCAATCCCAAGAGAGTCACAGGGAATTCTCGAGCATCTGTGTGATATCCCTACCCCTCTTGTCTTCCCAAAAGATCATGTTGAGATGTTCTCCGATTCTGATGATGATGATTCGTTGTCTTGTGGAGAAATCGTTTATGTGGAAGATTTACCTTCTGAGCTTGTTAGCTTAGAAGAAGAGAATGATGAAGTTACTAACACTGAAATCAAAGATGAAGCACTTCGTGCAACATTATTGAATGTTAATCTTCTCATTTCTAGAATCGAGGCTTTTAATGAAAAGCCTATTTCATCTCCTATCCCCATTAAGGATAGTGACATTCTTTCCGATGATTCTATTCCGGAAATGAAAGCCTTCTGTTTTGATAATATGGGAGAGAAGATTAGTGGCAGTACCACTTTTCATTCTCATAATTCTCTCCCCAATTATGAATCATTTACATTGGAGGAATTCACTAGTGAACCCACTCATATCAATTCTGAATATGATTCATTCACCTTCAAGGAGTTCTCAGATGAACTCACTCATATCATATCTCCGCCGGAGTATGATAATTTCTACTTTGATCTAGACACACCCATAATATGTCTTGATCAGGCAAGCTTAACTGATGAGATTCATGAAACTATGAATTCTCCTATTGAGGATGGAGAGTTAGTCATGATTTTTATCATGATTTTCTTTCTTTTCTTCATATATTCTGTCACTTCTCCTGTTCTTCACTCCTTCGGGAATGAAGACATTATCTTTGACCCCGGCATTTCAATGTACCATTTGTGAGCCGGGTCTGTCTATGTATATCTCGTCGGTGTGGAACTTTCGCGTGCTTCAAATGTTTATACAAACATCTTGAATGAAAGTCCGATGGAGATTGTCTCTTCCACTTACTTCCCCATGAACAAATTAATTCGGGGTCGAGTCAAGCTAGCGACTCGGTAATCAAAAACAGTAGTTAAACATGGGTTTTCACCCGTGTGTACCACCCTAGTGTGGGGGAGTTTCCCCCCGCTGTTGTATATAAGTTTTCAATTAAAAAAAAAAAAAAAAAAAAATCATTCAAAATAAAGGCCGTAGTATTTCCCTTTTACGTTCTATGTTTCGGCATAACCGCCGGTACTTTGAATATTGAGGGAAATATTCATTTCTAGTGTGGGGGGGGGGGGGGGAATTCTCACGAATTTTATCATGTAATTATACCACCCAATTCCCCCGTTTTTGGCCAAAATTTGTTTTTTGGAGTAAGTGTTTTGCACTTACTCAGCCTATGGTTATCAGTCCACCATGTCTAATAAACAGAAGGATTGGCTAATCCAGGAGCAAACGGCTCTTGGTAAAGATATCTCAAATCCGTTGACGGCTTGCAATTTGCCCAAAATTGTATGGTATTCAGCTCACCATATCTTTAATTAGTGAAGAGTTGGCTAGCCCGCAAGTTTATGGCTTGTGGTAAAGGCAGTGGAAAAACCATAATTGGTAATCGACTCACCAAAGATAATATTGATAATTTATCTAAGAGTTGGCTAGTCCAGAAGCAAACGGCTTCTGGTAAAGACAAATCAAATCCGTTGGAAGCTGGTGGTTTGCTCAAAATCACATGGTTATCACTGTACCATAGTTCTTACTTGAACTGAAACATTTGGCTACTCCAGAAGTAATGGCTTTTGGTAAAGAGATTCAAATCCATTAAGTTTTCTCAAAAGATTGCTAGGGACTAGCAATAGTTTAGTGTGGGGGATTGATAAGTGTGTAAATACTCATCATTTTTGGTCAAATCTGAACTGCAAAACATTTAAAAATGCTCAGAAATGCATCAAAATACTGAAAATATCTCAAAATTGCATTTTATATGTTTCAGATGCAAAATGTTTAAAATCAGATGAAAAACGAGCTAAGTTTGCATAATTGGCAGTTTCAGTCCCCCGACTTTCAAAAATTGGCAAAAATAGTCCCTGAGCACTTATTTTAAAAGAAAAGTCACCAAAGGTCCTTTCGAAATCATAAATTGTCATAATTAGTCCTTTGGTGAAAAAAAATTCCAAAAGTTTTGAGAAATTACAGTTTTGGTCCCTTGAGTTTCAGATTCGGCAAATATAGTCCTTGGACTATTAGAGATTGTCAAGATTGGTCCTTGGAAAGCATTTTCAGAAATTACATGCATGGTCCCTGGTTTTTCAGTTTTGGCAAGATTGGTCCCTAAACTATACATTTTATCCAAAACTAATCCTAAATACAAACCAAACCGTTCCCTAATATCTAACCCAAGCCCAAACCCATCTGACCCGGTCCAAACCCGTTACCTAATATCCCTAACCCACGTTTAATAATAAACCAAATCCCGCCCACCTTTTCCCTCCAAACCACCCATCTTCCCCAACTGCTTCACCTGCAAACTCAGACCTCCCATCCTTCCACCTCACCCAACAAGCCAAGATGCATTTATTGCTTCTTCAACCTAACACTCAAAACCCCCCCACTGGCATATACCCATTTCCCGCCAAAAATCCATCTACGGCCAATATCTATTCTAAGCATCCAACGGCTCAAATAAGTAGTGGGATTTGCTCAGAAGTCAAGTGGGAAGCTTTTGATGTATAAAAAGAAGCAAGAGAAGGAGAGATAAGAAAGTTATCTTTTAGTTAGTTTTTAGTTTTAAGTTAGTTTTCCAGTCTTGGTTCAGTTTTTATGTATTTAGAAAACTGTTACCGTGTTAATTTCTGTGATTTAAATGTTTTCAAGTAGTTATTAATCTCAGTTGTAATTTGTATTTTCAGTTTAATTAATGCAAGCTTAATTTTCAATTTGAATCTCTTGTCCAAATGTCACATAATTGTTGATTACTGTTTCAGTGGTTTCTTTTCCTGTTCATTAAGCTCACATAAGCTTTTCATAGCTTATGTGAGCTGAGAGTTGTTTCATTTTGTTCTAATTCAAGTTTTTGTTAAAAAGTCAACGAAAGTCAACTGATAAAGCTCATCTTAATTTTAGTGTAATTTGTGTTTAAAAGCCTTTTAGTATAAGTAATTCAGTTTTTAGAAGTCCCTTTCAGTTCAAAATTTCAATGTTTAATGAAAAGTTTTCTTTGAAAATCTGTTTTGGTCACATAAAGGAGTGGTTGGATTAGATTTGATTTACAGGATTTAATGCTTTTTGTGAGTTCAAATTGAGTTTTCTGAGTTTAGATATCTGTTTTAGAATAGTCTCAACCAAAGTTTTTGAGTTTTCAAGTCTGTGCTAATGTTTCCAAGTTTTGCCAAAGTGATTTCATATTACTGATTTTGTCCAAACTGTCTCATTTCATCAGTTTTTTAAGCATTTCTAGTTGTTAGTAAAATTTCTAAAAATTAAAAATCACAAGTCCACTAGCTTGTGTGGCTTGGGTCAAAAGAAAAAAATTCAAAAAAATGTTTTACTAAGTCTGCTAATGGGTCAAAGTGGGTCAGTTGGACAGGTTGGTGTTCTGTGCAGGGTATTAAGTCCAACTGCAAGTTTTCTCTTAGCTTATTAATAAGCTGTAAACAGCTTATTAATAGCAGCTGTTGGGGGCAAAAGCAAGTGGGCTAGGTGTACTTCAAATAGCCAGAAGCTCAAGTCCTTAATCTCTTTCTAGCTTATCTCAAATAAGCTCCAAAATGAACCCTTTGGCCACTGTACGCTGCAACTAGCAAATTATCTTTTAATGTGCTTTTTAAGTTTCCTTTTCAGCTTATTGAGTTCTATTTGTGTCATTAGTCTATTTAGTTTAGTTTTAGTTTGCCTGTAGCTTTTTGTGCTTATTTCCAAGCTTAAACGTGCCCCTTTTAGCCATTTGGAGATTGTAACAGTAGGCTGCATCAGCAGCCTATTTTCAGTCCTTTTTTATGCTTATCAATGTTTAAGTTATTGCTAGTTAGGTTCCCGTTAATGCTTTTAACTAATTAGATTAGGATCTTGTTAGTTTAGCTTTATTGTTGGCTCATTTTAGCTTTAGGATCTCCCCTAGATTAGATCATTGAGCCAACTGCTTATTCCCCATAGTTCTTTGTTTTATCTCTTTGTTTTCAGCTCAATTGAGTCTAGTTTGGTGCATGTTTTGCTTTTCTAGTGCCTACCAACTGCTTATGCTACTTCTTATGCTTATTTTATGCTTAAAAATAGTAAAAGGGGCGTTTGGATTGTGTTCTGTCTCAAGATCAGTGGTAATAAGCTGTGTAACAGCTTGTTGAGTGGGTTTTATAAGAAAAAATCTTCTCAAAAAGTACTTATTTGATTGCTTCTTCAAGCTTTGAAAAGAAATCAAGAAAAAAAAAAATAAAGAGCAAAAAGGTGGGGAGGCAGGCTCGAACCTGAGACCTCCCACCTTTGGGAAGTGATAGTGTGTACCTGGAAACCATTGCGCCCTTGGGTCTTTATTGGTTTTAGTTTGCAACGTTTAATATTTAAGGTACCTTGTAGTTTTATGCTAGTTAGCTTATTTCGCTTTTTAACAGCTTATTTCATTAAGCACTAGTGTAGTTTTTTATTTTTCATAGATTCAGTAGTATCTCAAGTATTTTCTGTGAAAGTTTAAGATTTTTTTAAAAATGCTTTAGTATTTTTAATCATTTAATTAGTTTAAATTCGTTTTTAATTCATAATAAATAAAATAAAAGTCGAAAAAATACCCGGCTTTTTCCTAAAATTTTCTTTTGTCATATAGTAAGTAAGAAAATTGTTTTTACACTTGTAGGACTTTTATCTCACAAATTTTACATTTTTACTTGCGCACTCGCGTAATTTTTATATAAAACGCACGTTTTTATTCTAGGTCACGTTTTTAGGTAATTTAGGTTTACGTTTTAATTAAAATAGTTTATTTAAGTCATTTTGTTTTATAAATCAAAAACATCATTTTGCAAATAGTGATAGCGTTTATTTAATATATTTTATCTTTTTAATTTTCTTTAATTTGCATTTAAGCCCATGTAATTTATAAACTTTTCCTTTAGGTATAATTGTTCATAATCACAACTCTTTCCCGTTCAAATTTTCTCGATCACTATTCGTTTGGTTATTCTAGCACAGCTCGTTGGGACATAACGACCCGGGGAAACACTATACTCCTCTGATCTTCATTGCATTGGTGCCGTAACTGTTTTAAGTTTCTTACGGTTAGCCATTCACAAGTGGCTAGCTTGTGTGAGATAACTTGACGGTTTAGCACGAATCACCCACAAAACATCCTCTCACTGAATGAGTAAGACTCATTCAGGGACCCTGACAATTGATATTAAGCATTGAATGAGTAACTAAATGATCCAACTATCAGTTACTTAAATGTCCTAGGTTGGTAACTATGCCAATTTAATATAGGAATATATGTCTTACTGTCAGGGGTCTCCTCACTTACCTCATCCCACTTGGCATTAAATGCCTTCTCTCACATAAAATATCCTGTGGATATTTTATTGCTGCAAAAGTGCACTTTTACTGTGCACTGCAACTGTTCCCTTGAAATATGGGATTTTACTGCGGGTAGTGGTGGGTGGCATTAAATGTGGAATGTCAAACGTTTTCAAAAACCATCTTTACATATCCACGTTTATGCAAAAACCACTCCTCTCACCACTCTATAAATACCCCTCATAAATATTAAAACACACACAATTGATTTCTGCAAACAAACTCTGTCAAAATCTCTTTCAAACCAAGAAATCATTGTGTTCTTCAAACCTCTTTCAGAAAAACCTTCATTGTAAACATTTACAAAAGATTTTTCATCAAAACTTGAGAGATTCAAAAATTCTTTTGACTGTTCTTGTCAAGTTTTTCTCAAAACCCTAAAAACTATTTCAAATGGAAATGGCAAGAACTCAATATCTTGAGTATGCACAACAGTGGGCAGGGGATCTTACTAATGTTGAATTTAAAACCAATAATGTCATAGGCAATTTTGAATACCCACAAAATGTCCCAGCCTATAAAGACATTATGAAATTTTTGTTTAACTGCCCACTGAAAAATGCCTTTGTTCAGTGTCCCTCTATTGTTTACCAAAAACTTCTCAGGGAGTTTTGGGCAACAGCCGTGGCCTATGACCCGACACCTGCTACTAATGAGACTGACCTACGACCACTAAGGGAGTATCTCATTAAGTTCAGTCTTTTTGATGGGAAACAATCAGTCACGCTGGATTACAAAACGTTTTCCACCTCTTCAGGGTTAGACTATAATAAAGGTGTTTATGTCGCCCATCCTGAACCCATTACAGTGAAGGATATGGGTTAAAACGAATTGCTTTAGAGCCAAACTTTTTGGACAGAACCCCAGTCACCAAAAAATCATTCCCCGTGGCTTGGAGGATCTTATTCACTTTTGTGATTCAGGTCCTCGACGGGAACCACTCATCAACTGAACAAGTTAATTCTATTCAGTTGATGATGGCTTACTGTTTGATGAATGGGGTAAATGTCGACATTGGGGAGATCATTTACAATGATCTCGTAACTAAGCTACAGAGCAAATCTAGGGCAAAATATATCTCATATCCTAGATTTGTCTCTTGTGCTTTGCAAGTGTTACTGGGTTGCAATTACCCTCAGGATGGAAAATTTTGTGCTTTACCTGGCATCCTGAGTAAATCAAACTTTCAAAAAGACCCATCCCAAGTCTCTGATATTGAATTGACGGCCCATATGATTGCTGTAAACAATCAGAGTAGATCAGTGTCTCCAAACCCTGCTCCTAAAAAGAGAAAGGGGAAGTCTCAGACTGGGACTAAGACTAAACCCAAGTCTCAGGTCCCTGAGGCTTCTAGAACACAGCCTAAGAGGCACAAAAAGCCCCAGACTAAACAGACACACATTGGTGACCAGGCATCATCCACCCCCGTGACAACGAAGGACACTGATACATCACAGTCAGTGCCCTTGGTCACAACCACTACTCCCTAAGATCCAGAAGGAAACATACAACCAGCTGGTAGGGGAACGCCAACCACAACGCCCAGTGATGACATTAGCAAATCCAAGCCTTTGTCTGAGGGCACACTGATCGATCCCAAAGACTCAGAGGGAACCATACAACCCGCTGATAGGGATATCACTGTCACTGACTCTGCTAAAGGCACTAGAAAATACCCATCAGTGTCTCAGGGGTCTAAGGGGGACAAAGACTCGGAGGGAAAGAAACAACCCGCCGATATGGAACCCAAACCAATCCTGACTCCAGAGAAGGCACTGGGAAATTCCCACCAGTGTCTGAGGGGTCAAAGGGGGACAAAGACTCAGAGGGATTAATACCACCCGCTGATATGGAACCCATCACCAACCCCCTGTTAACCATTGCTGATGTTACTAGAATACTCTTCTCTGACGATGAGCTTGCTGACACTGATGATGAAATTCTATCAGCTGGGGAAGAAGTGGACGCTGAGGTTCAATCTGAACAAGAGCCTCAGCCTGATCCACAGGAACACACTGAATCACCATTCCAGCCTGAAAATGATGACTCCTCTTCCTCCACTGATGAATTTTCAAGATTTGATAATGTTCTTCCACTTACTAAAAGGCAGCTTGTTCAGTGGATCACCAAAGCTTCAAGGAAATTATACTTTGGGGTCACTGAAACATTGTGGGAACAACATACTGAAGCTGGTGCAAGTTATGGAGATCTAAAGGCTGAGGTACAAGCCTTTGATGAAAATGTTCATGAGCACAAGGATTTGATGTATGACAACATTCACAGACTGGATGAAAATTTGGCTAAATTCCTCAGACACCTTCAGGGTGTAGGCACAAAGGTAGATGAAATCAGGGAATCTGTCAAAGACGACTCAGCACTCAACTCTAAAGTGCTGGAGGCTACAGAGGCGTACTTGAAACAATCCTCCAGCCTCACTGAACTGATCGAAATGCTCAACTCAGCAAATGTTCAGGGTCTTCATTCATCAGTCCAGTCCCTTCAAACTACATTGAGCTCTATGAACGCTCAGATGGCTACGTTGGCTCAGGCATCTACTTCCTTGGCCTGGAATCTTGGGCCACGCATGACTGCTTTGGAAGTGTCTCAGGCTAATTTGGAAGCTAAGGTCACTGTCATTCAAACAGATACTTCAGACATCAAGGCCATGATCACTGAAATTTATCAGGCCTTCAAGGGTCAAGCTGCTCCGTCCCCCTCAGCACCAACACCAACTCTTGCCCTCATTGACGCTCCGGCAATAGTTGAGGGGGAGAATATTGCTGAAGAAACTCCTCTTCACACTGAGGGGGAGCCAACACCATCAGTCTCAGCAATACCCATCTCATCACTTCCACCACAAACATCAACAACAACAACAACACTGACAGTCACAACACCTATCATGACAACAACACCACCTTTGGTTGCATCATCTTCCTCAGGCCAGGACAAAGGAAAAGGAAAAATGACAATTACTGAGCCTGAGAAGATTCCCTACAAAATCGGTGACACTGAATACCTTCTCACACCTCAACAGCTAACCAAATATCTTGCTAAAGAAGAAAAGAGATTGAAACAAGCTGAGGATGATAAGAAGAGTAAGGAAGCACTGGTTAAAGTGATTGCCGAAGAAGCTGAGAAAAGGGTCAGGCATGACAAAGGTTCAAGGATGCTCAGGCAAAAAAAAATGGCTGAAATGAAAAAACAGTTGGAAGAAAAGAAGAAGAAAGCTGAAGCCCTCAGGCAAAGCAGAATTGAGCACTACAACTGGACGATGACAAGCCGAAGGCTGCCTGAAAAGATCACAGATGTCAAAATCATCCCAGATCCAAACCACTGGCAATGAACGTCTACATGGGGGTTGATAAAAGACATTTCGAAGTTCATGATCCCCTAAAATTCACTGACTTTGGGATCACTGAACTCGATGAACTCGGTCCAATAATAGAAAAGAAGCAAAATGCGGTGGTTAAGGAGCTGATGAAGATGCTCAGTAAAAGATATGAAAGACTGAGGGATGCACCAGCGCAACTGGGAATTCAGCCTGGCTTAACTGCACCTCAAGGATCTCAACCACAATCATCCACTGGCAAAAGGAAAAGGGTTAAGTTCCAGCCTGAGATAAAAGTGCCTAGATTCGAATGCAACAGGGAACTGCCAGAAGGTGTTAAGTTCGTGAACTGTTTAGTGATTGAAAAGCCTAAAAGAGGGCTATTCCACATTGATGTCTATGGAAACCCAGCATTTCAAAGATGGAGTGATATTGATCAGGCTGGTGTAGCTGCAATGCTGAGCTACATACAAGTGGCCTCTCAGATCCAAACCCCAGCAAACATCAGGTTCTGTCAAGACCTGAATGCCAAGATAAGAGACCATCCTGACAGGGAAACACTCATCACCAAGAAAGTCTAGCTTGAAGCATTGGGAATCCATCTGGACTGACATCATTTTGATTTATCTTTTGTACTAGTGATAGGAATCTTGTAATTTGATCAATAAACGATGTATGTTTTGTTAAAATATTCAGTGTTCCTTATTGTATTCATTAGTACATTCAGTGTAAGAAGAAGCCATTTGCTCACTTACACTGATCAATCACTTAGGCTATTTGTATATCCAAATAGGGGGAGACTGTTGGGTTCAGTAAATACCCAAACCCCTTAGTCTAGGATTTGAATAGAAAATAGCCCAAGTGTTTAGTCTGTTAAACACTAACAGGTCACTGAGTGCATAGTCTCTCAGTAAGTCATCTTCAGGATACTCAGTATGAGGCGAAGAAGAAGTCTCTCCACTCAGTAAGGCGAAACTTAAAGGGTGAAGACTGAGTCAAGAAGAAGATGATGGATTCAGTAAGTAATGACAATAAGTCACTGAATCCCTAAGACTCCTCTCCAACTACTTACACTGAAGACAAACTGAAGTAGAAGACTGAAGGATGTAAAGACTGAAGAATGAGCGGGACATGGCGGGATAAGTTTGAATCAGATAAGACGAAGTACTTATCAACCAAAGTCAACTTTCCCTGAATAGAAAAAGATCAGGCTCAGTGTCATCACTGAACTTAGGAAAGTAGTCTTGTCTCTTACCTAGAATAGTCTTTGTAAACTGAGACAAAATACATCAGTATTTTGTCTTCTGTATGATGTCAGTTTGTCACTTAGGAAAGAGTCAAATATCATACATGTATAAATAGCATAAGATATGGAGTGAAAAGATTAAGCTTGTGAATTGTAAAAACACACATACACGCAAGCCATCTTTTCACTCCTCCAAATACAACTTAGTTCCTGAGATAGCTCAGTGGGCTCTAAGAGTTGTGCTCAAACTTAGCCTGAGCTTAGAGAAGAGTCACCAAACTTTGTCATTTCAATCCCAAGTACTATTTCGCAAGTACTTGGGTAACATATTCTTTTTGATAAATTTCTAATAAAGAATATGATGTTGAAAATTACTTTGTGTGTTTTACTTGCTTTAATTTCAGTCATTGTTCACTGTTAAAATTGTTTTAAGTACTTAATTATTTTTAAACGATAGTGAATAGGGAACAATGACATGTTTTTACAAAGATTGGTAACAGGTGGGACACTTTTTTTTAACGATAACATGTGGGACACTTGGTGACTTAAAAAACAAGTATCCCTGGCTAAGGGAAATTCATGTCATGCTGATATAACAAGAAAAAACAAGAATCTATATTGCTTTACTAATGTATTCTTAGAGGCTCTTTGGAATTTCATATTCAAACTACCATGACGGGAACAATAGACAATGCAGAAACTAAGGTAATGTTTTCCGAAATATTATGTATAATGATCTCTTATTTACTTTATGATAGTTTAGAACATTATGTATAAAACATTTTGAGGGAACAAGCTTGAGTTCAATTGATTCATTTGTTATAGCTTTAGTACATTTTTTTTGTACCATGTCTACGTTTAGTGAATTCATATCTTATATCTAGGGCCATCATTTCATTTCACATTATGACTAGTGGAGCTTTTTGGCCGTGCTAAGCAAGGCCCAAGATTGTGAATAAGTAATAACGTTCAAATAGCTACAACGGTGGTTATAATGAAAGCAAAAGCTTTGTATTCTCACATACGAAAAAAAAGAGTTTGCATGATAAATACATTATAATGACAATAAAATCCTTGTAAACTTATTTGTATACACATAATAGAGTAAAGAAAATAAAGAGTGAGAAAGTTTAGTGGTAACCATTGATTATAAAAGTTGTAGATTTATGGAAATCACTATCTATGAAATTATGATACTAGAGGGTGCAAATTTCATTATATATACTTCAGTACCAAATCATAAAACTAATAGGTGGTAAACATACATACATACATATATATATATATATATATATATATATATATATATATATATATATATATATATATATATATATATATATATATATATATATATATATATATATAGAATCCGGATCGATTGAGAAGGTTTTTATTTTGAGAAGATTGAGAAGGTTTTCAAAAACGATAGATTTTTAACTTTGATTCATGTTTTTCAAGCGTAAAACTCATTTTAATGTGATTCAAATTCAAAATGTGTAAAAAAAAATTTGAATCAATGTTAAAAATCTCTCGATTTTGCAATATATGTAGAATATTGAATCATCTGTACAAATGTAATGAATCATTATCATAACTCGATTTTAACAATAATTTGTGAATCAAATTTGTGATTTATAGATTTGATTCACCATAAAATGATGTTTACTTGTGAATCAAATCAAAAACATGAATCAATTTGCTCAAACGAAGATTTCTCAATCTTCTCAAAATAAAAACCTTCTCAATGGAACCGGAGCCTATATATATATATATATATATATATATATGGTATAAAGAACTACAAGTAATCACAAGTATGTGTATGAGTACATGTATATCATCTATCAAGTTGGTAAATATACATTTTTAAGTTTTTAGTTTATACAATTCTCTTACCAATACAAATTAGAAAATCATCCAAAAATTACAAAATCATCCAAGTTAATGATTGAACTCCTAAAACCATCCCTTATACAGTCACACCCATAATGCATTCATATCTCTCAAACTTATAGTCAAAATATGTACACGAGTACAAGAAATCAAATCCAATTAAATGTATTCCTACACTTACACAATCTCCATACTCTATCATGTATAATTTTTTACAAGGCCATACTTGTACCTGAACAAAAAAGATGGCTTAAATATCATATACAGTAGTTTTAATGTTTAACATGACAAATGATGTGTAGCTTTACCAATGTACACAAAAATTTCTTCAAAGATTATGTATGTTATGTGTTTATTATTTGATTTTAAAAAAAAAAATAATCATCAGGGCCGGGAAATTCAAGTTTTGATTAAAATTTACCCTTTTTAAAAGCCAAAAAAAAAACTATTAACAAATTAATTTATCTTGCCTTCTTCTTGTTCGGCTAGTAAACGAAGATAGAAACATGTTGAGATTTATAACCTGAGAGCTTAATTGTAATCTGATATTGCTTATTGTGAATCCAGATTATTATGTTTTTAGCTTATTTGCTGATGAGAGTTTAATAAGTTAGTTTTTGAAGTTGCATGGATCTTCAGGGGCTTGAAGTATAAATATTTTACACTATGGAGTACTTTGGGTCAGTTCTAGCATGTCATTAAAGATGGAGGTTCAAAGCTAAATATGAGAGGCTATATAGAGAGAAAGAAACACTCTTTCTCATTTATCTCTGATTACGATTCTCTCTCTCAAAATTCAACTATCTAAACTACTCTTTTGTAAACCCTAATCGTGTTCTTGATTCTCTTGATCAAAACACTTGTTACTGATTGTTCTGATATTGTGATATTTGATTGAGATCAAATATTGTGTTGTTGATTGATACTGTTTGAGAATAGTTATTTGGTGGTTATAAACTTGTTTTATGAAGTAATAAAAAGTGTTTTGTTATCATTTGAATCTATTTTTCTTCATGGTATCAGAGACAAGTTGCTCTGAAAATTGTTTTTGAAAAATTAGGGTTTTGTTAAAATTTGGGATTTTTTAATTCGTAAGTTGATTTGTCAATTAACTTGTGTTAATTGATAGATCTTGTAGTTGATTTCATTAATATTTAAGTTTTTTTATAAACGCCTAATTTTAAAAAAAATTAGGGTTTGGTGAATTTGGGGCTTTTGTGATTAAAGGCTTTTGTGATCGATTAAGATTGGTTAATCGATAGATCTGGTGATTTAGTTAAGATTGAAAGTGGTTCTGGTGTTTTGCCCTAATTCTGAAAATTAGGGTTTGTTGGTTCTTGGATCTTGGTTCTGGGTTCTTGCTGGATATCTGCTATATCCCTAGACTAAGTGAATCTAGGGTATAGTATGATGGATCTGGACACACTCTTTTGTGTCAATGATATTTTGTATAATATTATTAAGCACGCGGAATTTACTTAGTAATACTTAGAAGATGGATTGTATGATGTATTGTATATAAACAGAGATTAAACACAAAACTTAAGCTCCAATATTATTGATGAATAATACGAGTGATCTTAGCTTATCACTAGGGTTACACCTTGAAGCTCTTGTGAGTAATACATAGGTAATTACGAGTACCTAAGACAATGACCTAGGACCTCCTTTTATACAACAAGGAGTCCTTTACAAGATAAGTATAAAGCTAACATAATAGAATATACACCAGATCTATTCTATACTTATCTAGATGCGGTAAACTTCACATAAACAATAGCAGTGGTAATAATGTTCTAGCAGTGGGAATACGTTTCCAATGCTAGTGTTAAACCGAGCAGTGTAAACCACATACTATCTGTGGTAACGGATTATTCCCAACAATCCTCCCCTAAACTTATGATTTCTCTGCAAATCAATAAGTTTCTTCAATATGCATTATCTTCAAGGATTTGGGGAATTCAATCAAACACTTCACTTCTTTCTTAACTTCTGTATGGCTCTTGAGCATTGATCTTGAAGCCTATCTAACAATGCTCTGACCTTTTCATTGTCTTCATTAACTCTTATTGGTAAGGTTAACATCACTGTAAGAGCTCCAGCTCTAAGTGGATATTCTTTCTCAGCAAGCATGAAAAAGTCTTCTCCATTAGTCGTAGAGACATGATGAACTTCACATGAATCATAGTAAAACCATTTAGTACCAAAACTTGTGAATAAGGTTTTCTAGAAGTCATCATCAACATTTGGTTCATAGAGCCTTCTAAGATTCACCCATTACTGCATCTCCTTAGTATCTTTGAGATCTTGAACATTAAACCTTTCTTGAACTAATCTCCATAGTGTATTAAGATCATCTCTGTCAAAAGCTTTAATAAGATCTTCAAATGTCATGAATGATGAAGTTGCACCACCTAGCCTTGTGATCTTCCATGATGGAGCAAAATTGCTAGCAGTGAAAACTTCTCAATCAATAATAGGATGTCGAACTTGCAGTGGTTCTGGATGAAAATCTTCTTCCATTATCACAATCATTCCAGTCAGTTGTTCTTCAGTGAATTTCTCTGTAGGAATTTCCTTCTCAGTAGACATTGTTTGATCTTCATCAACCTTAGTCTTCTTAACATTTTGAGAATCACTTACTTTGGCCTTTCTCTTCAATCTAGGAAATCTTCTTTCTTCTTCTTCAGAGCCCATTGCAATAAAATCTTTATCTTGTTTTTGAGTTCTGTAGTAAGCCTTTTCAACTTGATCATTAGACATTCCTTTGAATTGATGCATCTTCCAACCTCTAACATGACAACAATAAGTTTTCATATATGAAAGAATTTGTCTCTTGGTAGGTTGTCTTGATTTCTTTTTACCCTTTTTGACTGTACTAATCACATCTTCAAGTGCTTGATTGTTCTTCATTTGAATGAAATCCTTCAACTGAGCAGTTCTTTGTTCCTCAGTTAAGGATGCATCAACTACTAGATCAATTGCCTTCTTCTTGATTTCTGCATTATTAGCAATCAAGAATTGAATATCTTCTTCAGAAGGAACATAACTAAACTCTGGAGTCTTCTCTCTAAGAACTGTAGGTTGAATAGTGGAAAGTGAATCTTCAGTATCTTCCATTCTATCCAATCTTTTAGCCTCCAAAAAGCTTTCAACTTCCATTTCTTTCAATCTTTTCTTCTCAGCAACTTGTTCTTCTGCTATCTTCTCTGCAAGATCTTTATCAAGAGCAATCTGAGTTTGTCTTTTCTTTGAAATTTTGCTTCCAGTTTGCTCTACATCTTCCTTAACTGCTTTACCCTTGTCTTTCTTCAGTTTATCAAATTCTTCATATGCAGTGGCAAAATTTGGCTCTGCAATGGAAATAACATCAGTGGTAAAATCAGTTGCAGTTTGAAAAATGTCTTGATCTTCAAGTTGCTCTCCATGAGTTTCAGTTTCCTTTGCTCCTTTACTTGTATCTCCTTCATCTCCAAAATCAATTGTCCTCCCCTCAATATCAGCACCTGTTGTCCTTCCTTGTTTGGAAGAATTTCCCAAATCATGATCAGCTGAATCACCATCAGTAGGTGAGGATGAAGATGAAATCACCATCTTTGCAGTCTTCTTGTGCTTTTTCAACCCTTGTATCTCCTCCTTTAAGGTCTGAATCTCTGTCTTTAAGTGTTGAACATCCCTGACATGTTGCTTCTTGACATTTGCCAAGTCCTTCTGTAGAGATTCAACCTGCTTTGCTAATTTGGTACACAAAACCATCAATTCCAATTGGTTCCCACTGCCCTCATCACTTCCAACTGTGTTACCTGTTGGGAGAGGTGAATCATGGGGCAAAGGTTCAGATTCCTCCCTAGTGGGACTAGGTTGAAGTCTAGAACCACCACTGCTTGTTCCTAAACCATAAGGTTCAGAAACTTGCTGTGTTGTCATGAGAGGAGTTGACTGTTTAGACCTTCTCTCATAGGTTCTTGAAACTGGTGGGGTATAATCAATGTTTGGAACATTAATTATGGGTGTGTTTTATTCAGTTGAAATTTTAGCAAGCATTTGGGGTAGGAGAGGTGTAAAAATCATATTGCCATCTTTGTTCAAATTTTGAAAAACTTTAGGCTTTAGGCAACTGATTTGATAAACATTAGTGTGAGGTTGCAGTTGAAACTCATTTAGCACTGCTTGCACAAACCTTGGATACATTAAAAATTTTGTTTTACTCTGTACATTGCCTTTCATACTTGTAAAAATATAGTTTGACCAGTGATGAGTGTCTAAATACTCATCATTTTTGTACCATTTAAACTGCAAAAATATCTGAAAACACTCAGAAATGCATCAAAATGATAAAAATATCACAAATAAGTGTTTTATGTGTTTTAAATGCAAAAATATCAAAATCTGGTGAAAAACGTATCAAATTTGCATAATTGGCAGTTTTAGTCCCCCAAGTTTCAAAAGTTGTCAAAAACAGTCCTTGGTAAAACCAAATAAAGAGAAATATCATTTCAAGTCCCTAGGGATTCCTAAGTTGTCAAAATTGGTCCTTGAGATTTAAATTTACAAAATTACAACTTAGGTCCTTTAACTTTCAAAAATGACAAGTTAGGTCCCTAAACTTTCATAGATTGTCAAGTTTGGCCCTTAGTTTATAAATTCAGAATGTGCATGATTGGCCCCTGGAGAAACAGAAAATGGCAGAATGGTCCTTCAAGAATTGGAGAATTACAAAACAAGTCCTTTTAACATTAAACCTTCCAAGCCTTGTCAAAATACCTTTGACCCCTGCCACTTATACCATTGTGACCCCCTGTCATTACCATTTTGAACCTTTGGTCAAATAAAGTCAAACCCATACACCCTTTCCCTCCCAACTGGGTTTCCTCTCCAAGTTGCCTGCAATCCCTGCAACTCCCCTCTCCCATCACCCAGGCCTTATCCCAACACCTCTCACCCCTCATCATCACCCCTACAATCCACCCCCCCTAGTTGCTAGCTCAGAACCCCTGTGGTCAAAATCAGCTTTCCCGCCAAAACCAAACCAGTGGCCAAAATCCACAAAAGTTATCCAAAGGCACTGGAACCAAGTGGGAAGTGGTCAGAGGAGAGAGAGAGACATTTTGGAGCTATAAAAGAGGAAGAAGAAGGAGAGAATAAGTAGTAGTTAGTTTTTATTTTTCTATGTATGTCGTTTTTTTTAGTTATCTTAATTAGTGTTTTTAAAATGTAATTCTAAGCTTTAATGTGTTAAACTCAAGTTAAGTTATCATTGTAATCTGTTTTAAGAATCAAATTCAAAGTTTGGATAAAATCCTTGTTCTTGTATTCACTGTTGAGAAATTAAGTTTCAAACTCTTGCCTTAAAGCTTTTATTAGCTTATTTTTAAGCTTAAACAGGTTTACTTAAGCTTATTAGAGCTTTTGGTAAGCTTGGATAACATTTTCAAGCAAATTTGGTTGATGGTCAACAAAAGTCAAACTGAGCAAGGAATGGGAATGGTGATGATAATTGGGTTTGTTTCAGCTTGGATATGGGTTGGTAAGGGCTTAGTGTAGTGATCTTGGGTCTGGTTTTAGCCTGCAAACCAGTTGGATACTTGTGAGTTTTGTTTATCTCCTTTTCAATTTTAGTTCAATTTGCATACTATGCTTGTGTTGGTATCTGTGTTCATTGATGACCTGAACTTGTTCAGTAGTTGTAAATTAGCATATCTAGATTAAGTGTCAAGGTTAGCTTAAGCTAATAAGGTGGTTTTCAGTTTAAAAATTGCATATCAATTATTAAAAAGTGTGTTTGGATCAAGTGGTTTAACTGTAATTTAGGTTTGCTCAGTTGTCAAAGCTTGCTGTTTTATGCTTGTGTATCTTTCTTGTACTCATTCCAGTCTTTGTTTTGCACTTTAGAACAACAAAAGTCAAATATCACTTTAATCTGTCCTTACAGCTTAACTGTTGGAATTTGCTTAAAGCAAAAGCTTAATCTGTGTTAGGAAATTATGTATATAGCTTGCATTAGGTTTCATTCATCCTATAAGATCATATTCAGTCAACAAATCAAGATCAAACTTCAAAATAGTCAACATTTCAATTCTGTCTAAAAAGTCAAAATTTGGAAAAGTGGTTTTGTGCCTAAATAGAAGGATTTTTCATGAGTTCATTTCTGGGTCAATTCCATTCAAACTCTGGGTTTTATAAGTTCAACCAAATCTAGTTTCTTATTAGGAATTTTTTAGATTTTTAGCAATTTTTCTTAAGCTCCAAATGAGCTTGTCAAACAGGGCTTATATGCCCTGTTCACAAAGCTCAGTCTAAGCTGAGTTTTCTCAGCTTCTCGCAGCCATTGCACCAAGCTCAGTTGAGCTTGTCTAGGTCCCATCTTTGGTTTACTAGCTCTTAGCCAGGTCTCCTTCAAGTTCCAAGTTTCTGTTTTAAGTCTTAGCTTATTGAGTGGCTTGTGTTTGAGCCCAAACTTGGTACCCTCACATCTGTTCTTGCTCAAAAGCTCAAATAAGCCAAATCTTTGTAACTTGCTGTCCAGAGGTTTTAGCTTGTTGTTTTTAGTTGCTTTAGAGTTATTTTAGCTTATTCAAGCTTCTGTCACAGTTTGGTGTGCTGTTGTGACCATTTGCTTATTTCAAATGCTTATTTCTAAGCACTTGACATAGCAGTTTCATTTTCCTACACACAAGCCCTTGTTTTTATATTTTTCCTAGATTCATAATAATATTTTAGACTTTTCTTGAATTTTTTAGATTTTTCCTAGCATGTTTGTTATTTTTCTGCATTAAAATCAATTTTTAGCACTTTTTAAATAGCTTTTAATCCAATTAATTAAGAAAAGGTTCAAAAAAATAATTTTTCATTTTTTTTAAGTTTAGATAAATATAAAAAGTAAAAAAGGTAATTTTCCAGATTTTTCATAGTTTAATTTGTATTTTTAAGTAATTTAAATAGTTTTTAATAGTTTAAAATTCATAAAAAATAGAAAAATAGTCAGAAAAATATAAAAATAGTTTTGAAAATTCTCTTTTGATATTTTAGATTTTTCCAAGTCATAATTTTATTTTTCTAGCTTTATTTCCTATTTTCTTGTATTTTAGGCTATTATTAATTAGTTAAAAATAGTTTTTAATTAATAATAATTAGATAAATAGTTATAAAAATAATTTTCTTTTTCTATAAATTTTCTTTTATCATTAGGTTTGTAAAAATATCATTTTCATAATTTTAGGATAAATATTGCTTTAGTTTCACATTTTCTTTTATACGTCGCGTAGTTTTAAATTAAGTTTTATAAAAACAGAAAAATCAAAAACATCATTTTGCAAATAGTGATAGCGTTTATTTAATATTTTTTATCTTTTTAATTTTCTTTAATTTGCATTTAAGCCCCTGTAGTTTATGGGCTTTCTCTTTAGGTATAGATCAATCACTATCCTTTCCCGTTCAAATCCTCTCGATCACTTTACGTTTGACTATTCTCGCACAACTCGTTGGGACTTAACGACCTGGGGAAACACTATACTCCCCTGATCTTCATTGCATTTGTGCTTAAACTGTTTGAAGTTTCTTACGGTCGGCCATTCACAAGTGGTCGGCTTGCGTGATAAAACTTGACGGTTTGGCACATATCAAATTTTGGCGCCGCTGCCGGGGAGCAGTGCTAATAGTCTTACGTTTAGCAGATTAGTGATTTGGATATTCACTCTCCTTGTTCATACCATCTATATGTGTTTATATTTTCTTATAAAACCCAAAAACATTTTAAAATCAGTTTTCAACAAACACAAAAAACCCAAAAAGATTTTCTTTCTTATTTTTACAAAATGTTTATCCAAAAATCCAAAAATATCCATCTTTACCCTCTCACATCTTTGATTCTTCATCCCTACCCCTCTGAAAACATTTGATTCTTTCTATGTCTTATCCTCACCCTCTTGGTTGTCAATGGTGTGGTGGTCCTTATAATGGTGGCAATTGCCCCAGTTGTAGCATGGTGGAATCAGGAAACGGGTCTGTCTATAACCAGGATCCCTATTCTTACCATAACACAACTGATTTATTCCATCAGCTACTACACTGTGAGACTCAGCAGTTTTACTGTTGTGAGTACTGTGGTGGTTCACACTCCAGTTCTGATTGTCAATCGGGAAACACGCTTGTCTATGAGCAGGTTCCTGATAACAATTATGACTACAACACATATAACTCACAGCCACATCAGTTTTACTGTTGTGAGTATTGTTGAGGTCCTCACTCTAGCTCTGATTGTCAAACGAGGAATCCATTTCCTTGTAACAATTACGACTCTTCGTATCATAACCAACCTCCACAATACCAAGTGAATCAGGCACTACCTCAGCCTGAGCCACTTCCTCAAAATCTTCTCCTTGATCTTTTGGATTTAGTGAAAGATTTGAAGGAATGTAAACATCCCCAAGATAATCCAAATGAAAAATCCACGGAAGTTTTGTTAGCTGAAGAGCTGACTGCTAAATTAGATTCCCAGATTGCCTTTGAAAAATCTATTAGGGAATCAATTGCAAAAGAAAAAGCAGCCAAATCTAGCTCTCGATTTCGTTTCATTCCTGATGACGATGATGATGAAGTTACCCTTGATATTAGTCAACTTTGTACAAATTCATCAAGTTCATCAGTAGAAATTCCTTCCATGAAAAATCAGGGAGAAAAGACTATGATGGAATTACTAGCAGAAGAACAAATGGAAAGTATAAAACATATGTATGCTAGTCCTTCTAAACTCCCTCAGTCAGTTGATATCCCAGCAGTTGAGATTCCATCTCAAACAACTGCTATCACACCCGAAGCTCCCACTCACTCTCTGAGCATGGGGGACGAGCATCTTGACACTGTCCCTGAAAAGGAATCGGACGAATTCATAAAGTCTAGTGTTGAGAACCTTGTCCCAATCCCGAGAGAGTCACAGGGAACTTCTGATCGTATGTGTGATTCTCTTTCCCCTCTTGAGTGTTCAAAAGATCATTTTGATACTTTCTCCGATCTTAGCGACGATTGTGCTTCTTATGGAGACATTGAGTATGTTGAGGCATCATTTCCACAGTCTGATCCTCTTCTTGAGGATTTCACCGATGAACTCACTCACATCAGTCCACTTTCATCAGAAAGTGACGATGATCTCTTTGATTTCGAAGCCGATCTTGGAGAAACTAAAAATCTCCTATATAATGATCATCCACTCATTTCTTGTCCCATTTCCGACTCTTCCATTCCTTCTCTCACTCCAAATGAGGAAGATGACAAATTTTGGAAGGAGGTCGATGCTTTTCTTAGTGATGAGTCAATTCCAACAGGGATTGACAATACTTGCTATGATTCGGAGGGAGACATCCTCTTTCTTGAAAATCTGTTGATTGAAGAACCGTTTCCAGCTCTCCCTCCCGGAAATTTTGTTGCCAATCACAATACAAGCTTCAAGTCTAAGCTTAAAAATCTAACAAATGGTGATTTGCTCCTCACTAATGAAGAATGGGATTGCATTGTGATGCACATCTTTATTCCATTTTTCACAAATGGTGTGGTTTCTCGTTCCCTTTTCTCCTTCAGGAATGAGGACACTATTTTTGACCCAGGCATTTCCATGTACCATTTGTGAGCCGGGTCTGTCTGTCTGTATCTCATCGGTGTGGAACTTTCACGTACTTCAATGTTTATCCAAACATCTTGAATGAAAGTCCGATGGAGATTGTCTCTTCCACTTACTTCCCCATGAACAAATTAATTCGGGGTCGAGTCAAGCTAGCGACTCGGTAATCAAAAACAGTAGTTAAACATGGGTTTTCACCCGTGTGTACCACCCTAGTGTGGGGGAGATGCCCCACATGTTGTATATGGATCTAAAAAAATGAATGAAAATTGTAAATATTAAAAAAGAGAATAATTGTTGTGTTTCTACACTTAGCTAGAATGTTATCTTTTTACGTTCTAAGTTTCGGCATAACAGCCGGTACTTTGAATATTGAGGACAATATTCATTTCTAAGTGTGGGGGGGAAATTCTAGCGAATTTGATCATAAATATACCCTTTTAGTCCCTTTTTCCCCCAAAATGGCCAAATTTTAATTTTTTTTTAGTGGAAGTACTATGTACTAAACACAACAAATGGTAATCAGTCCACCATGTCTAACCCAAATAAGGACTGTCTAATCCAGGAGTAAAAGGCTCTTGGTAAAGATATCTCAAATCCGTTGACGGCTTGCAATTTGCCCAAAATTGTATGGTATTCAGCTCACCATATCCTTAAAAGTGAAGAGTTGGCTAGCCCGCAAGATTATGGCTTGTGGTAAAGGCAGTGGAAAAACCATAATTGGTAATCAGCTCACCAAAGATAATATTGATAATTTATCTAAGAGTTGGCTAGTCCAGAAGCAAACGGCTTCTGGTAAAGACAAATCAAATCCGTTGAAAGCTGGTGATTTGCTCAAAATCATTTGGTTATCGGTGTACCAAGGTTCTTACTTGAACTGAAACATTTGGCTACTCCAGAAGTAATGGCTTTTGGTAAAGAGATGAAATCCATTAATTTTTCTTAAAACATTGCTAGGGACTAGCAATATCTTAGTGTGGGGGATTGATGAGTGTCTAAATACTCATCATTTTTGTACCATTTAAACTGCAAAAACATCTGAAAACACTCAGAAATGCATCAAAATGATAAAAATATCACAAATAAGTGTTTTATGTGTTTTAAATGCAAAAATATCAAAATCTGGTGAAAAACGTATCAAATTTGCATAATTGGCAGTTTTAGTCCCCCAAGTTTCAAAAGTTGTCAAAAACAGTCCCTGGTAAAACCAAATAAAGAGAAATATCATTTCAAGTCCCTAGGGATTCCTAAGTTGTCAAAATTGGTCCTTGAGATTTAAATTTACAAAATTACAACTTAGGTCCTTTAACTTTCAAAAATGACAAGTTAGGTCCCTAAACTTTCATAAATTGTCAAGTTTGGCCCTTAGTTTATAAATTCAGAATGTGCATGATTGGCCCCTAGAGAAACAAAAAATGGCAGAATGGTCCTTCAAGAATTGGAGAATTACAAAACAAGTCCTTTTAACATTAAACCTTCCAAGCCTTGTCAAAACACCTTTGACCCCTGCCACTTATACCATTGTGACCCCCTGTCATTACCATTTTGAACCTTTGGTCAAATAAAGTCAAACCCATACACCCTTTCCCTCCCAACTGGGTTTCCTCTCCAAGTTGCCTGCAATCCCTGCAACTCCCCTCTCCCATCACCCAGGCCTTATCCCAACACCTCTCACCCCTCATCATCACCCCTACAATCCACCCCCCCTAGTTGCTAGCTCAGAACCCCTGTGGTCAAAATCAGCTTTCCCGCCAAAACCAAACCAGTGGCCAAAATCCACAAAAGTTATCCAAAGGCACTGGAACCAAGTGGGAAGTGGTCAGAGGAGAGAGAGAGACATTTTGGAGCTATAAAAGAGGAAGAAGAAGGAGAGAATAAGTAGTAGTTAGTTTTTATTTTTCTATGTATGTCATTTTTTTTAGTTATCTTAATTAGTGTTTTTAAAATGTAATTCTAAGCTTTAATGTGTTAAACTCAAGTTAAGTTATCATTGTAATCTGTTTTAAGAATCAAATTCAAAGTTTGGATAAAATCCTTGTTCTTGTATTCACTGTTGAGAAATTAAGTTTCAAACTCTTGCCTTTAAGCTTTTATTAGCTTATTTTTAAGCTTAAACAGGTTTACTTAAGCTTATTAGAGCTTTTGGTAAGCTTGGATAACACTTTCAAGCAAATTTGGTTGATGGTCAACAAAAGTCAAACTGAGCAAGGAATGGGAATGGTGATGATAATTGGGTTTGTTTCAGCTTGGATATGGGTTGGTAAGGGCTTAGTGTAGTGATCTTGGGTCTGGTTTTAGCCTGCAAACCAGTTGGATACTTGTGAGTTTTGTTTATCTCCTTTTCAATTTTAGTTCAATTTGCATACTATGCTTGTGTTGGTATCTGTGTTCATTGATGACCTGAACTTGTTCAGTAGTTGTAAATTAGCATATCTAGATTAAGTGTCAAGGTTAGCTTAAGCTAATAAGGTGGTTTTCAGTTTAAAAATTGCATATCAATTATTAAAAAGTGTGTTTGGATCAAGTGGTTTAACTGTAATTGAGGTTTGCTCAGTTGTCAAAGCTTGCTGTTTTATGCTTGTGTATCTTTCTTATACTCATTCCAGTCTTTGTTTTGCACTTTAGAACAACAAAAGTCAAATATCACTTTAATCTGTCCTTACAGCTTAACTGTTGGAATTTGCTTAAAGCAAAAGCTTAATCTGTGTTAGGAAATTATGTATATAGCTTGCATTAGGTTTCATTCATCCTATAACATCATATTCAGTCAACAAATCAAGATCAAACTTCAAAATAGTCAACATTTCAATTCTGTCTAAAAAGTCAAAATTTGGAAAAGTGGTTTTGTGCCTAAATAGAAGGATTTTTCATGAGTTCATTTCTGGGTCAATTCCATTCAAACTCTGGGTTTTATAAGTTCAACAGGTCTAGTTTCTTATTAGGAATTTTTTAGATTTTTAGCAATTTTTCTTAAGCTCCAAATGAGCTTGTCAAACAGGGCTTATATGCCCTGTTCACAAAGCTCAGTCTAAGCTGAGTTTTCTCAGCTTCTTGCAGCCATTGCACCAAGCTCAGTTGAGCTTGTCTAGGTCCCATCTTTGGTTTACTAGCTCTTAGCCAGGTCTCCTTCAAGTTCCAAGTTTCTGTTTTAAGTCTTAGCTTATTGAGTGGCTTGTGTTTGAGCCCAAACTTGGTACCCTCACATCTGTTCTTGCTCAAAAGCTCAAATAAGCCAAATCTTTGTAACTTGCTGTCCAGAGGTTTTAGCTTGTTGTTTTTAGTTGCTTTAGAGTTCTTTTAGCTTATTCAAGCTTCTGTCACAGTTTGGTGTGCTGTTGTGACCATTTGCTTATTTCAAATGCTTATTTCTAAGCACTTGACATAGCAGTTTCATTTTCCTACACACAAGCCCTTGTTTTTATATTTTTCCTAGATTCATAATAATATTTTAGACTTTTATTGAATTTTTCAGATTTTTCCTAGTCTGTTTGTTATTTTTCTGCATTAAAATAAATTTTTAGCACTTTTTAAATAGCTTTTAATCCAATTAATTAAGAAAAGGTTCAAAAAAATAATTTTTCATTTTTCTTAAGTTTAGATAGATATAAAAAGTAAAAAAAGTAATTTTCCAGATTTTTCATAGTTTAATTTGTATTTTTAAGTAATTTAATTAGTTTTTAATAGTTTAAAATTCATAAAAAATAGAAAAATAATCAAAAAATATAAAAATAGTTTTGAAAATTCTCTTTTGATATTTTAGATTTTTCCAAGTCATAATTTTATTTTTCTAGCATTATTTCCTATTTTCTTGTATTTTAGGCTATTATTAATTAGTTAAAAATAGTTTTTAATTAATAATAATTAGATAAATAGTTATAAAAATAATTTTCTTTTTCTATAAATTTTCTTTTATCATTAGGTTTGTAAAAATATCATTTTCATAATTTTAGGATAAATACTGCTTTAGTTTCACATTTTCTTTTATACGTCGTGTAGTTTTAAATTAAGTTTTATAAAAACAGAAAAATCAAAAACATCATTTTGCAAATAGTGATAGCGTTTATTTAATATTTTTTATTTTTTTAATTTTCTTTAATTTGCATTTAAGCCCCTGTAGTTTATGGGCTTTCTCTTTAGGTATAGATCAATCACTATCCTTTCCCGTTCAAATCCTCTCGATCACTTTACGTTTGACTATTCTCGCACAGCTCGTTGGGACTTAACGACCCGGGGAAACACTATACTCCCCTGATCTTCATTGCATTTGTGCTTAAACTGTTTGAAGTTTCTTACGGTCGGCCATTCACAAGTGGTCGGCTTGCGTGATAAAACTTGACGGTTTGGCACAGATCAACCAGTTAAAAATCTTATCAGTGACTAGACAAACCAAATGATAAGCCATGGTTGAACTAAATTGCTCATAAGATTTTTTCTTCGGACTAAGACAATGCAACAAAGTATGAATCAAAAATATCCATTGGGGACAAAAACCACTCTTTTTGAAAATAGCCTTTTTGTCAGTGGTATCATACCCCATGGATGATAAAGTATCATGAATTTCGGGCAGAGGTAATGTGATGAGACCATGGATATCACCCAATTGGAGTACTCTCCTCAAGGATGACTCAGTAACATCGATAGTTACCCCATCCACAGTGGCTCATAGAGCATCCACTGTTTCATGTGTATCTCCAATCTCAAGTGTTATGGACTGAGCAGAAGTCCAAAACTGTTTGATTTGAGAGATATAAATTGTGGGTTTTAAAAGCAAAGCATACCTTATATGTGTGGTATGTAGAAAGTCCACAATTTGATGATAAACAGGGCCACTCTTCTCATTAGACTTTTGTAGGTAGGCCACGAGGTTGTGCTCATCTGCAAACTTCAAAGATGCCATAGAAACTTTTGATGAAAAACGATATTATGTCAGTAACAATTGAAAGAATAACTAGCCAATTGAGAGAGAAAGATATATAGGGTTAGGGTTTAGAATTATTGCGCAAGTAAAATTATCTTAAGAAAGTATTAAAATATGGAAAGAAGATAATTCTCTTAAAATTTTAACCTTATATATATGGAAAACAGTGGTTACTTTCAACAGCTAGTAAAAATAAGTTACTGACACAATCAGTTGTAACGGCTAGAACAACAGTGGTAAAATAACACTATCAGTGGAAACTGTGAACTAGCAGTGGTAATTTTTTTACAAAAATTTCAAAGAGCAGTGGTAAATAAAATCATTTAAAACTAGACTACTCTTATCATAGTTTTTAGCAAACTACCAGCTATCAACGTATTTGATATGTCTTTACCATGAGCCGTTTGCTATGGACTAGCCAACTCTTAATCATAAAGAATATGGTGAGTTGATAACCATATAGTTTTTGGTAAACTATCAACCATAAATGGATTTGTTAAGTCTTTACTAGTAGCCGTTTGCTCTGGACTAGTTGATTCTTATGTTTATAAGACATGGTGAATCAATAACCATTTGTTGTATATCTCAGATATACACCTTTTAACATCAATTCCTATCAAACCTTGGTTATGTTTTTGTAAGACATAGAAATAACCAATTTGATATTAACCAAAGTTATCTTTAACCAATCCAAGTAAAATATCTTCCAAAGTCAACTTGATAATATCTATATTTACTCCTTAACCTACCAAAATAGGAAAAGTAAATATTCTCATTAAATAACCCTTTCAACCGACTTTGTCTATATAAGGAGGCTTGGCTTATTGTAATCTTCATCAAATCACATTCAAACATCCAAAAACCCTAAAACAATCATGAGTAATTCCTCCAATATCATCAACATCTCTTCAGACTCAGAAGAAGAATATGTAATCGAGTCAGAGTCCTCATCTGAAGCATCAGGATGGTGTGGATACTTTCCACCAGGGGCTGGCTCTTCATCCAAAAGATATACCAAAGAAACTGCTAAGCGTATGCCTGCAGCTAAGCCTGCAAAATCTCTTGAGTTCTACTCCAGCTCATCTGATGGTGATGATGAGAATGATGAAACTTATTCCATGGCCAAAGATTTGCCAAAAGCTCTTTCAATAGCACTGGAAACAGCTATCTCCAATATGAAGCAGATATCCATTCCAACTAAGTCTGCAATGCTACCAAAGCCTCCTCCACAAATTCTTGGTCTTCCATGTCCAAGAATGCAGTCCACCTTTGAGAACAAAAGGAAGAGGGCACAGAAAAACAAGCATGATTATGTGGGTAAAGGCAAGAAGCCAATGGAGTAGTTGAAGTTAGATGTAGGATGTGCTAGGTTGCAGTCTTTTGTGTTTTGATGATAAGTAGTACTTTAACTTTGGTTGTAATGAATCACGTTATATTAATGAAGTTCCTTTGATTTCCTTTTTCCACTATAAGCATGTTACCACTGGTTGCAATATAGTTCCCACTGTACAATAATTTCTGTGTAAATATCAGTGGACAACAAGAAAGAATCTAAACAACCTCGAGCATCGATTCATCAAAGAGTAACCATTTAATGTAAACAAAGTATCCTTCAAATCTACAACTCAAAAGCATAAATCAAACGCTGGAATCACTGTTGAGTTTTGGCAATGGTTAGTGTATATACTTGAATGAACATAGCAGTGGCTATACTCAATAAAGTCAACTCATAAACAATGATACACTTTCCAAGGCCACAGGACTCCAATTTACTTCTCAACTACTTACACCTTCCCCTCATTAACTTTCAAAGTCCAACTTATTTAACAAACCTTTTAACACAAACCACTCAAACCACATACTCCAAAACTTTCACTCTCAAAGATCATTTTTCCAACAACACCATGAGTCAATCAAGTCCAATCAATCTTTCTTCTAGCAGTTCATCTGATAGTTCATGGGATGACTTTGTTTTGAAAAACCCTGGGAGAGTTGAAAAAGAAGAGTATGAGAAGGTTGAATCTAGGAAGAGAAGACATTCAATGGTTCTTTCAAATCCTTTTCCTGCTGGTCCTTCATCACTACAACCAGAGCCTCAGGATGCACTAAACAAGGAAGATAGCTCAGAGATCAGCTCCTATGTATCTCCATATGAAGATACAGATGATGAGACCTCTGGAAGAGTCCTGAGTGTTCCCCCTCTTGCAGCAATAGCTCCTTCTAAAGAGCTCCAACCATCACCTTCACTACCATTGCTATCAGCACCTCCATCAGCAGGTCCTTCATCATCCTTACCACCAGTCAGAGAAGTGGTAAGGGGGTTAGCATGTCCTAGAGTGTATGAATGGATTGACATGCGAGGAGCTCCTAAGGTGATGCCAAGCTGGGGCTTTCCCAAGAAGCCATAGATGATAGATGATGGGAAGGAAGGGGATGGGTTAGGAAGGTTGTGTTTGAGATAGGTTGTTGGTAGTAGTTTTCAGTTTTTGTTGTGATGCTTGTAATCTGTACTTCATGGATGTAACTGCTGCACTTAGAGTGCAGTCTTGTGTAATAATAATAATAATCCATGTTTTCCTTTTTCTTTGATATTCCTGCATCACACATTTTGTTCCACTAACTTCATTATCAAACCTGACAAACTGTCCATCATAATGCTCAAAATTAGAAAGATAGGACTTGTTGCCAGTCATGTGCCTTGAACACCCACTATCTGTATATCCTTGATCTGATCTTTTTGTCCTTGGATGTTCCTGCACATAAGAGTAAAGAGTTAGTTTCTTTTGGGGACCCAAGCCATGATTGACTTGGATCTGCCTCGTGTATCAATATAGTTAAATCTATCAAAGGTCATTGATACACCATTGGGATTAGTTGTAGAGGTATTTCCTTTAGGTTTCCATTCCCAACGTGCTGAGGCCTTCACAACATTGCCTATGTCCCCCCTTTTCTTGTTTACAACCCTTACAGTGGTAACTTTTGAATGAGCAGTGGTAACTGCTGGTTTCTTTTTAGGCACCCACTGTTGGTTATAATTAAACTTTTTAGCTTGAAAAGTTCCTTTCCCTGTTTGTGCAGATTTTGCAAAAGTTGTTTTGGAGTTTGCTCTTTTAACAGGTGACTTAGGTTGAGCAGTGTTAACAGTTTTAGCAGTGGCAAAAGTTTTGAGGCCACTTCTAAGTTGAACTGCTCTTGGGACCATTTTGCAATGTGTGTTAGGGTGTACATTATGTTGAAACCTGTTAGTCTCCACCCTTTTATTCCCATGGACTTCCCTTCTCCCAACATGATAGTCACAATAAGCATGTAAATGATCAAAACTACCACAGATATAGCATGCCTTATTGTACATCACAAAATCACTACCTAGTTGTTGAGATTTAACATGATTTCAACTCCTCTGGTTACCCCTAGGAGCTGTAGGCTTGTTTCTATACATCTCAGCATACCTTACAGTTGATCTAGGTTTATTAACTGGTTTCCTAGGTTCCTCTGTAACAGTATTAACAACTTTTGGGATAGAAGTCTCTACATTCTTTTTAACACTCTCATCTACAACAGATGAGTCACTAGCACTCTCAAAAACATCATTATCAAGCTTACTCTCTTCCTCACTCTTCACAACTGTGTCTTTTAAAGGACCATATTCTCTTTCAAGATCCTTAAAATCCTCTATGCCTGTATGAGCTAGGTCTACACCTGGAGGTGAATGCACACCCCTTAGTGGTGGAGGCACAGTATTATAACCCATACCAGACTTAGATTTATTATATATTTGAGCATTCCAAATTTTATCAATTGACTTAGACTGATGATAACATGTGTCTACAGTTAAATTGACATTTTCAATTTTCTTTTGAAGTTTTTCAAGCTCTTTTTGGTATGCTTCATTCACAGCAGTTGTATGTTCTACCTCTCTTCTAAGAAGAATCATATCATCATTATATTTTGACTCATTTGCCTGATAGTGCTCTATTTGCTTTTCTAATACTGCCATAGCTCTCCTAAGATTAGCCACAGTATAATTAGCAGTATATAACTCTTGCCTTTCATTAGAGTACAAATCATTAAGTCTTTCAACTTCTTTAGCAGCCCTACATGTTTTAGAACAACTATCAAAGTTTTGTACCTCAGAATCAGAGAAAGCCATGAGAGCAAATTCAGTAGCAACAAGAGCAGCATCTGAATGTTCTTCTTCTTGTTCATCAGCCATGAAACTCCAATCATAGCTCACACCATCAATAGCCAACATTGCCTTTGGTTCTTCCACAGTTGGTCCCTTCTTTTGCTTGTACCAAGTAGACCTGTTGTCCTTGGTCTTTGGTCTTCTACATTCTCTAGCAAAATGTCCAAACTCCAATGGGTGGAATTTGGTGGGAATCAGTCAGAGACATGTGGGAAGATGTTTGGTATATATAAGAAGCATGAGGAAGCAAGAAAAAGAAGTAGTTAGTTTTGTAGTTTTTTCTTAATGTCGTTTTTATATTAATGTTTTAGCTTTAAGTTCAAATACTGTAATCTCAGCTTTTATGTATCATAGTCAGTTGACAAATCTTTGTAAGTTACTTTTAAGTATCAATCTAAAGTTTTCATCTAAGTTCTAAATTTCATGTTACTGTTACAAAGTTTAGTATCAATTTCTTATGTATAAGCTCCTAGTAGCTTATTTTCTAACTCAAACAATCTTATATAAGCTTATCTTAGCCTTTCAAAAGGTTACATTTAATTTTCAAGCCATTTTGTGAAATAGTCAACAGAAGTCAAACTGAGCTTCATATGGTTCTGGAAATGGTTACTGGTGATGCAGAGGTTGAAATGGTGTGAAATGGGTTGGATTAGGTTCATGTAGGTTAGCCTTTGGTTTGGTTTTGGCCTGCAACAAAGCTGGAACTCATGTGAGTGAGTCTCTCCTTTTCAAAATTTCAAGTCAATTTGCATTTTATGGTTGTTTGTGTATCTGTGGTTATATACTGTTAAAACCTGTTTCTTTAGTTGTAAGTAGGTTAGTTTAACTTAATTTGATCATTAAAACAACTTGGTCTAGTGCTTAGCTCATTTTAACCTTCATATCAGTTCTTTAAAGGAGTGTTTGGATTGCTTGATTTAACTGTGATAGAGGTTTGCATATTGGAGTAGTTAGATTGCTTTAGGCTTTGTTTTAGTTATCTGCTCCATATCTGTCTTAGGTTTGCTGTGATTTGAGCTCTAGTCAATAATCATTTTACCACTGTCTTGTATGCTTTTAATTGTTGAAAACAGTTTTTGAAATCATCTCACATAGGTTTAGAAGTAGTTTATCTAGCTTTCTTTAGTCTCATCACATCATATTTCACCTTAATCAGTTCTACATTTGATTTTAAAACTCATTATGGTCAAACTTTAATCTGTTCTTAAAAAGTCAACTGTGTCAAAAGCATTTCTACATCAGAGTTTTGCAGAACTTGCAGACCTTGCATACTGTTCAATTCTGTTTTTCATGGCCTCAAATTTGGTCATATTGTAGTATGCTAGGTAGTCTTCAAGTCTACAATTCTGGTTTTCTCATTTGCTTATTGGATAAGTAGTTAGATAAGCTCAAAGTTGTACCTGTCTTATCTGATTCTGCACAACAGCAATCTGTCTCAGTTTTTGCCATTTTATCTTGCTCTATATCTTCTTCATTACTAATCCTTATGAGCTGAAATTTGGTACTTATGATCTCTGCTAGGTGGTTCTGAGGACCACACTTTTTGTTTTCTCTGTTGCTCTTTAGATAAGCTGTTGCTAGTGCTTAAACAGTGGGGGTAAATTGCTTATTTGCTTTGGTGACAGTTAGCTTAAATCATAAGTAGAATGCTATTTAGGTTTTAGGAGTAGGTGCATAAGGTTGCTTTAGAGTAGTTTAACTATCATTTAGCTTAAGTATCAGTTTGGTGTCCTTTAGAGCTTATTAGCTTATTTTTAGAGTAGCTAATTTAGAACAGTTACACTACAGCTTCAGATTCTCCCACATAGGCCCTTGTCTTTCTATTTTTCATAGATCCAGAATAAGATTTTAGTATTTTCCTGAAATTTTCATTAATTTTAGTTACTGTTTGGTATTTTTCTTAAATTAAATTAGTTTTTAAGCACTTTTTAATTAGCTTTTAATACAATTAATCAAGAAAAGTTTCCAAAAAAATAATTTTTCAATTTTCCTAGTTTAAGAAAAATATAAAAAGCATAAAAAAGATTTTTCCTTATTTTTTTCCCTTTTATTTGGCATTTTTCACAATTTAATTTAGTTTTAAATAGTTTTAAATTAATAATAAATACATAAAAAGTCTAAAAAATATATTTTCAGTTTTAAAATTAGTTTTATCATATTTTAGATTTTTCTAAGTCTTAAAATTATTTTTCTAGTCTTATTTCATATTTTCTTTTATTTTAGAGTATTATTAAATAGTTTAAATTAGTTTTTAATTAATAATAATTACATAAATAGTTTTAAAAAATAATTTTCTTTTTCTAATAATTTTCTTATATAATGAGGATTGTAAAAATGTATTTTTCATATCCATAGGTATTTTCCTTCTTTATTTTCACTTTTTATTTTGTGCGTTTACGTAATTTTTATTTTAAACGTAAGTTTTTAGTTTTAAGTTTTAAACGTTCATCAGTTTAAGTATAGTGATAGCGTTTATTTAATATCTTTTATCTTTTTAATTTTCTTAATTTGTATTTAAGTCGCTGTTATTTATAAACTTTTTCAGTAGTGTAATATTCAATCTAATCCTTTCTGATCGCTATCATTAGTGATCATTCTATCGTCTGATCAAGTGTTTAACACACCATTGAGTCTCCGTGGGACTTAACGACCCAGGAATCCCCTATATTCCTCTGATCTTAATTGCATTTGTGTTTTAAGCAGTTTTAAGTCTGTTACGGTTAGCCATTCACAAGTGGTTAGCTTGTGTGATTAGACTTGACTGTTTAGCACCAATCAGAACTACTTTCTCTTCTCATCTATGTGCTTGTTTCTGGTTCTTGGAATAATGTCTGTTCATAATTCTCTTCATGGTTATACTGATGATGAGTATGAACCTGGGAACCCTGTCACTTTAATAAGTAAATTGGATTTGAGTCATCCTTTACATTTACATCCAAGTGATTCTGCTTCTTTAACTGTTGTCTCAATAAAACTCAAGGGAACTGAAAATTATAATGTTTGGTCTTGTGCTATGCTTTTAGCATTAGAGGGCAAAAATAAAACTGGTTTTATTAATGGAACATGTAGAAGGTCCAATACTAATGAAGTTTTGGGTAGACAATGGGACAGGGTTAATGCTATTGTTTTGGGATGGATTCTAAATTCCATCTCTGAAGAGTTGTTTCGTGGGCAAATTTTTTCTAAAAGTGCATCTGATGTGTGGAATGAGTTAAAAGATACCTTTGACAGGGTTGATGGTTCTGTAACCTTAAATTTGCATCATAAAATAAATTCATTAACTCAGAATGGTACTACTATCTTTGAATATTTTAACAAATTGAGTACTTTGTGGAAATAATTTGATGCTATGGTTCAGTTACCTAGATGCACTTGTCATTCTGCTGATGATTTTAAAAAGCATAATCAACTTCTGAAACTAATGCTATTTTTAATGGGTCTAGATGATACTTATATGCAAATAAGGAGTAATATTCTTTCTAGAGATCCTTTGCCTGATGTTAAAGGTGCTTATGCTATTATCAGTAGTGAGGAGAGTCATAGGAATGTTTTGTCTGGAAGTACCAGTAGAAATCATAATTCTGCTTTTACTTCTAGAGTTGTGAATCAAACTAATAATCAGACCAGTCAATCTGTTAGACCTATTAATCAGAATGCTCAATCTAATAATCCAACTGCTAATTTTAATAGAGTATCTGATAATAGAATGAATATTGTTTCTACTCTTGTTTGTGAAGATTATGGTTTTAATGGCCATATTCAAGAAAGATGTTTTAAATTGATTGGGTATCCTCCAAATTTTGGAAAAGGGTAACAATAATACACCTCAGAATACTACAAAAAGGTTTTCTAATAATAACTCTGTGGGGTCTAGTTCATCTTCTGGTTTTACAGATGAACAACTTACTACTCTCATTTCTCTCATCAAAGACAATACACTCAAAGGAAATAGTGTGCAGGCCAATATGGCAGGTACTTATTTTAATAATAGCATAGTTTTTTGTGGAAAACTAGAAGGGGGGGTTGAATAGTTTTACTGATTAAAACTTCGTTTTAAACTATTTAGATCGACTTATGTCAGTCTATTTAAATGTGTGTGTTGGATGTTGATAGATAAGCATATACATAAGTAAAGTAAAGATAAAGAGTAAGAAGCACAAAACCACAACGCGAGTATTTATAGTGGTTCGGCTACAAGGACACCTTCCTTGACCTACTCCACTCCCCGAGTCACCTACTCGAGAGTTCGTAATCACTACACAACACAAACTCTTTGTGGCGGAGAAGCCTTCACAACGTCGCCTACTCTTTATCCGGTACAAGGTTAGACACCGGGTTCTTCCACGAGGTAGAACCAAAACTATCACAACGTCGCCTACACTTTATCCGGTACAAGGCTAGATACCGATTTCCATTACAAAGGAGGAACTACTACCCGACACTATACAACACCTATCCCAAAGGAGATCCACTCCTTATAACAACATCAACAAGGATATCATATCCTTTGACCCAATACTAATATATCTTGTACATCGACACACCATATCGAATGTACACCCTAGGCACCTTTCACTAATGCCTTTGACACGACTCCTAGGCACCCTTCACTAATGCCTTCAACATGGACTTTCGGCACCCTTCACTAATGCCTTTCACACGGACTTTCAGCACCCTGCACTAATGCCTTTGACACGGATCCTTGGCACCTTTCACTAATGCCTTCGACTTGATCTTTTAGACACCTTTCACATATGTCTTCATCACAACACTTCTAATGAGAGAAGAAAGAACTATCAACAAGATAACATCAGTAGTCTTGATGATGACAAAGCTTGACAACCCATGGACTTGAGCTTGCTCGACTTCAAGAGGTGGTGATCTCGCCTTTAAGAGGAACCTAGAGAATCTCACAAACACAAAACTAAATATAAAGATCCTTTGGATCTGAGGTTAGAGAGTTAACAACACTAAGAGAGAATGTGTGTGAAAGGGGTGTTTTACAATGAGGAAATGGCTCTCTATTTATAGGCAAAAACTTGCTATTGTCCCATGGATCCCTTGCTTGAGGGATCCGTCTAGTGTATTCCTAGGAATCCGTAGGATGCTCCCCTAAATGGGTTGTGGGTCATGGATCATGGATCATGGGTTATAGACACAATGTATCTAGAAGATGCAATGCATCTAGTCAATGGGTCATGGATCATGGGTTATAGACACAATGTACCATGGGTATCTAAATAGATACAATGTATCTATAAGATGCAATGCATCTAGTCAATGGGTCATGGGTTAGTTCCATGGGTCATGGATATTACCCATTATGACTTATGCATGATGTCATGTAATGGTTCATGGATCATGCTCCATGGGTATGGGTCATGGACTTTGGGTTTTACCCAACTACATTCAATGTATCTAGTTAATGGGTTAACTACTTAAACTTCTACCCATTCTATTACCCATTATAATACATACTAAGTATGTATATATCTACCCAATATGTAAACACTAGTTGTTGTACACATGCATTACTAAATCATGAAAGCACTATTACTTGTTTAGTGTTTTATATGAAAATGTAAGTGTGTTAGTAAACTATTGGCTCAAAACATTTACGTATTTTATTTGTTTCGTTAAATTGATCTTACGTTTGTTATCGACAAAACATTAGAAGATCGTAAAATATAAATAAACGTTTTTACGGCTAATATGTATTAACATTTTTAATTAGAAATTTCAAAAGTTTTTTTCCACAAATAGTAATTTGAAATCTAAACTTACTTCTGATGGAAAAATTGTGAATTCTGGTGCTAACCAACATATGACACATTGTGACAAGGAATTAATAAATGTTTTTGATATTTCTCATCTTAAAATAAAGGTTGGTCATCCTAATGGGACTGAAGCTTTTATTGCTAAAATTGGAAAACTAAAGTTAACTGATTCTTTAATATTATATGATGTTTTGGTTATTCTAGAATATTGTGTCACTTTAATTTCTGTTCATAAACTGGCTAAATATAATAAAATCGTGGTTGCCTTTGATGCGAATAAATGTTATTTCTTGAATCAGGATTTGAATCTGGGAAAAGTTCTAGGGACTGGTAATCAGTCTGGTGGTTTATATTATTTCAATACTGGAGGTATCTCTTTTAAAAGTCATAACTCTTTTGTTCAAAGTTCTCTTTCTTATTATGACTGGCACTGCAGGCTTGGTAACCCTGCATACTCTGTTCTAAATGTTTTAAAACCTGATTTGAAGTTTAATTCAAAAGATCAAAATTTGATTTGTGAAACTTGTCAAAGGGCTAAGCAAACTAGAGAACCTTTTTCCTTTAAGTGATCATACTTCAACTGTTTTAGGTGAACTTGTTCATTTAGATCTTTGGAGGCCTTATAAGGTTGCTAGTAAAGAAGGTTATAAATATTTTTCGACTATTGTGGATGATTACACTAGGGCTATTTGGGTATATTTACTTAAATCAAAGATGAAACTGTTCACTATATCACTGTTTTTTACAATATGATTGCAACTCAGTTTGATAAAAAAATTAAGAATTTCAGAAGTGATAATGGTACTGAATTTGTTAATCATTCTTTTTCAAAGTTATGTGAGGAAAAAGGTATTACCCATCAAACCTCTTGTGCATACACTCCACAGCAAAATGGTATTGTTGAAAGGAAACATAGGCATCTCTTGAATGTAGCTAGATCCCTTCTATTTCAGGGGGAATTTCTCTTAAGTTTTGGACTGAGTGTCTTCTTACTGCTACTTTTCTTATTAACAGATTGCCTTCTTCTGTGCTTAATGGGAAATCACCTTTTGAGATGATATATAATAAGAAACCTACTCTATGTGATTTAAGGATGTTTGGTTGTTTATGTTTTGCTACTGTTGTTAATAATCAAGATAAATTGAGTAGCAGATATGAAAAATGTGTAATGATGAGGTATTCTAATTCTAAAAAGGGATATAGGTTATATAGTCTTGATAAGCATCAGTTCATCTTTTCTAGAGATGTTAAATTTTTTGAGTCCATTTTTACTTTTAAGAAATCTACTGCTTATAAGAACAATAATACTTCTGAAAATGTTTTTCAAGACTTAAATCAGTTGAACTTTTTTGATGTTGAAACCCCTGAACTACCCAATGATGAAAAGAGAGTAGACCCTAATCTGAATAGTGACATTGAGTCACCAAGTGAAGGTAGCTACTCTCCTCTATCTGGTAGAGACCATGTCACTGATCATAACAGTGACAGTAGTATCTTTGCTGATGAGGATGAGATGGTAACTACACTTGAAGAAAACATTAATTCTGAGGGTAATTTGAACCATGATTCAAATTCTCCAGTTCAGGAAGAAGTACCTTTGAGAAGGTCTTCTAGACCTTCTGTCTTCCTAGAAATTATAATGATTTTGTTGTTTAGTCTAAAGTTAAGTATGGTATTGAAAAGTTTGTGAATTATTCTAAGCTTAACTATAGAAATTATTGTTTAACAGTTCAGTTAAATAAAATTCATGAGCCAAAAAATTATTTTGAAGCTTGTAAATCTATCTATTGGACTGATGCTATGAATAATGAAATTGAGGCTTTATATAGAAATGATACTTTTGAAATCACTGTCTTACCTCCTGGTAGAAAAGCTATAGGAAGTAAATGGGTGTTTAAAATAAAGTATAAGTATGATGGAGAAATAGATAGATATAAAGCTAGAGTGGTTGCTAAAGGGTATAATAAAAAAGGAGTAGATTATGAGGAAACCTTCTCTCCTGTTGTTAAAATGGTCACTGTTAGATGCTTGCTAAATGTTGTAGTTCAAAATAATTGGCCTATTTTTTAACTTGATATTAACAATGCTTTTCTTTATGGTGATCTTGATGAGACTGTATACATGAAATTACCAGAAGGTTTCTTCCCTGATGGTGAGAACAGGGTATGCATGCTTAAAAAATCTTTGTATGGTTTAAAACAAGCTCCTAGACAATGGAATGCTAAACTTACATATGCTCTTATTGAAAATGGCTTTATTCAAAGTAAAAGTGATTATTCTTTATACACTAAGTCTAAAGATGATGTGTTGCATTACTTGTTTATGTTGATGATATTATTGCTACTGGGAATAATATTGATGAAATTAATAATTTCAAGATCTTTCTTAAAACTAAGTTCATGATTAAAGACTTAGGAAAGTTACATTATTTTCTTGGTATTGAAGTTTGATGAGTGTGTAAATACTCATCATTTTTGGTTAAATCTGAACTGCAAATCATTTAAAAATGCTCAGAAATGCATCAAAATACTGAAAATATCTCAAAATTGCATTTTATATGTTTCAGATGCAAAATGTTTAAAATCAGATGAAAAATGAGCTAAGTTTGCATAATTGGCAGTTTCAGTCCCCCAAGTTTCAAAAATTGTCAGAAATAGTCCCTGAGCACGTAGTTCAAAAGAAAAATCACCAAAGGTCCTTTTAAAATCATAAGTTGTCAAAATTAGTCCTTTGGTGAAAAATATCAAAAGTTTTGAGAAATTACAAGTTTAGTCCTCCAAGTTTCAAAATTGTCAAAAATAGTCCTTGGAAATTTGAAAATGTCCATTTTGGTCCTTGTACTATTGAAACTTGTCACTTTTGGTCCCTTGGAACAACTTTGCAAAATTGGCAGCATTGGTCCTTGTATTTTCAGAAATTACAAAAAAGGTCCTTGTTTATTAAAGCCCCTAAGCCCTTGGACCCTTGTCATAACCCCTTTGGACCCTGCCAAACCTTGTGACCCCCTCCTTTTGACCCCCTTCCTATAATACTCCTCCTCTGGTCAAAATAGTCAAACAAACACCCCTTGCCCGCCTTTTCTTCTTCTTCACCAACTAAGCCTGCTACACTCAACCTCACCCCTCTCCTCCACATCACATACTCCACTCCATGTTCCCCCCACCTTCACCAAACTCCAAAAGGCATTTAATGCATCCCTCCCCCTAACACTCAAACCCCAACTGGCAAAAACCAATTTGGCACCAAAAATTGAATCAATGGCCAAGATTATCTCAAGCCATCCAAAGGTCCAAAATGAAGTGGGATTAGCTCAGAGGAGTGAGAGAAGCTATTTGGGGTATAAAAAGAAGCTAGAGATAGAGAAAAAAAGGAGAGTACTTAGTTTATTTTTCAAAATGTATGTCGTTTTTTATGATTATGTTTTAATTAAGCTCTAAAGTTGTAATCTTTTGTTTTATTGTACTAAACTAAAGTCACATTATCAGTGTAATCTACTTTTAATCATCAATTTCAAAGTTTACTTAAGTTTCATATTTTTGTGCCACTGTTGCAAATTTCAGTTTCCAACTCTTATGTCCAAGCTTCAACTAGCTTATTTTTAAACTCAAATAAGCTTATATAAGCTACTTATAGCTTTTTGTGAGCTTATAAATCAATTTCAAGCAACATTGGTTTCGGGTCAACAAAAGTCAAACTTGGTGAAATTTTGGCTAAGCAGTAATGGCAATGGACATGGGTTGATGTAGAGCTGATTTGGGGTTGGATTGGACTAAAATAGTGTAGGATGGTTATGGTTTAAGCTGCAGAATAAGCTGGATACTTGTGAGTTGTTATTCTCATTTCCATTTTCAATCCAGTTTGCATATTGTGCTTGTATGTGTATCTGTGGTCATAAATAGTTTAGAACTGTTTAATTAGTGGTAATTAGGATAATTACATTCAGTTGCAGTGTTAGCATTAGCTAGTTAAGTGGTTAGTTCAGTTTAAATTTGCAAAACAGTGTGTTAAGGTGTGTTTGGTTCAGTAGGATCATTTGAGTTTGGGCTGTGGTTTGTGTTTAACATATATCTGCTCAGTCTCAATATAGGCCATTAGAATCATTCTAGCCATAACTTGTCATCAAAACTCACCCAAAGTCAAAATGATCTAGGTTCTGTCTTAATTACTTAACTGTTAGGATTTTTAAAAATCAAAAACTTGTTTTGTGTTTAGAAATCATAGGTATAACTTGCAGTAGTTTCATTTCATCATTTAACATCACATTCAGTTGATAAATTGGTCTCAAAGTTCATTAAAGTCAAAATAACAAAACTGTTTCAAAAGTCAAATATTGAAAAATCCAGTTTTCACCCAAATGGGGTGATTTTTCATTGATTCATTCTTGGATCAAATCAAGTGAAATTGTGGGTTTATGAACTTCAACTGGTCTATTTTCTTAATATCATTTTTTTAGATTTTTGTAAATTTTTTATAAGCTCCAAATTGGCTTGTGATTTTGGTCTTATCTCCCCTGTGCACACACTCAGTGAATACTGAGTGTGCACAGGTTTGTGCAGGGCTTGCACAGAGCTCAGTTTAGCTCATCAAGGTCTGGTTTTTGGTTTATAAGCACCTAGCCAGGTCTTCTTTAAGTTCCAACACCTAGTTTTCATTTTCAGCTTATTGGGTAGCTTGTGCTTAAGCTTAAAAGTAGTAGCCTCAAACTGTTTTTAGCACTTATTCTCAAATCATCAAATCATGGCAGTGAGTACTTTAGAGGTTTAGGATAGTTATAATTAGTTGCTTTCTAGTACTTTTAGCATTTTATAGCTTCTGTAACAGTTTGGTACTTATTTGTGGCTTTTGGCTTATTTGGAGTGCTTATTCTTAAGCACTTGTGATTGCAGTTCCATATTCTTGCACACAAGCCACTGTTTTTATATTTTTCTCAGATTTAGAATATTAATTTAGACTTTTCCTGAAATGTTCATAATTTTTCATCACTGTTTGCTATTTTTCTTCATTTAAAACAGTTTTTAAGCAAATTTAATTAGCTTTTAATACAATTAATTCATAAAAGTTTCAAAAAAATAAGTTTTCAATTTTCCTAGGTTAAGATAAATATAAAAAGTCAAAAAAATATTTTTCCAGATTTTTCATAGTTTATTTTGTAATTTTTAGCAATTTAATTAGTTTTAAGTAGTTTTTAATTCATAAAAAATACAAAAATAATCAGAAAAATATAAAAATAGTTTTGAAAATTCTCTTTAGTTATTTCAGATTTTTCTAAGTCATAATTTCATTTTTCTAGCTTTATTTCATATTTTCTTGTATTTTAGGGTATTATTAAATAAGTAAAAATAGTTTTTAATTAATAATAATTAGATAAATAGTAATAAAAATAATTTTCTTTTTCTAAAAATTTTCTCTTATCATTAGGTTTGTAAAAATGTCATTTCCATATTTTTAGGATTAATATTGTTTCAGTTCACATTTTCTTTTGTACGTCACGTAGTTTTTAATTTAAGTTTTATAAAAGAAAAATCAAAAACATCAGTTTAAAAATAGTGATAGCGTTTATTTAATATATTTTATCTTTTTAATTTTCTTTAATTTGCATTTAAGCCCCTGTAATTTATAAACTTTTTCTTTTAGTATAATCAATCACAATCCTTTTCCGTTCAAATCCTCTCGATCACTATTCGTTTGATTATTCTCGCACAGCTCGTTGGGACTTAACGACCTGGGGAAACACTATACTCTCCTGATCTTCATTGCATTTGGTTCCAGACTGTTTTAAGTTTCTTACAGTTAGCCATTCACAAGTGGCTAGCTTGTGTGAGATAACTTGACCGTCTGGCACGAATCAAATATTTGGCGCCGCTGCCGGGGAGCTGTGCTAATTATCTTCCGTTTAGCAGATTAGTAATTTGAATATTCACTCTTTGTTCATACCATCCATCTCTCTATATCTATATATATATTTTCTTATAAAAAAAAATCCAAAAAAAACCCAAAAACATCCAAAAACGTATAAAACACAAAAATATTTTTCTTTTGTTTCTATATATATGTATAACCATAAAAATCAAAAAGAATCTTCCTTTCCCATTTTCATAATTCCCCTCCTTAACTCTGAGAGTCCTTAGAGTTAACTCTAGTGCATGCGCACTCGTTCTTCTAGATCATTGAGTCCTTTGCGTGATTTAGCAGAAATTCCTAGAAGACGTTCTCGTAGACGTGCTGCCCAAATAGTCGAACCCGAGATTCGTACTATTTCAAACAACAATATGGCAGACGAACGAACTATGGTGGAAATGCTCCAGGCACCCACCGAAGGTTATGGAGATGCCATCATTCTACCAGCAATCAATTCTGATCACTTTGAATTGAAGACACATTTGATTCAACTTGTGTCTACGAATCAATTCCACGGGTTTGACCGAGAAGACCCATATGCACACATCCGTTGGTTTAACAAGTTAACTTCAACTATCAATTTCAAGGATGTGCCACAAAAAGTCATCAAGTTGATGCTATTTCCATTCTCACTTGAGGGGACAGCCCGGATTTGGCTGGAAAAAGAACCCCCTCGATCCATCGAAACTTGGGAGGATCTTGTTCAAAAGTTTGTCAATTATTTCTTTCCTCCATCAAAGACGACTAATCTTAAAAATGAAATTTCTGGATTTCGTCAAAATTTCGATGAAAACTTTGGAGAGGCATGGGAGAGATTCAAATATCTCCTTAGGAAATGCCCCCATCATGAATTCACGGAGCTTCAACAAGTCAATATCTTTTACAATGGGTTGAACGGTAACGATCAAGATTCTTTGAACGCAGCCGCAGGCGGCAATATCTTGAATCGTAAACCTAAAGATGTGATTGAGATTTGCGAGCAAAAATCAAAAGTTCCTATTTCTCGCAACAAAGTCAATACTCCAAACACTCCTGCTTCTTCATCCAATAACTCTTCTGAGTTAGCAGCTCCGATAGCCGCTCTAACGGACGTCATCCGTTGTATGATGAAAGAGGTAAAGGAAATCAAAAGCGAAATTAATAAGCCAGAACCAATCAAAGCCGTAAACAAGGTGTGTGAAACTTGTAGTGGTCCACACGCGTATTATGATTGTCAAGCAACCGATGCTTCTTTTTACCAAGCTCCCGTAGCTTCGGTAAACCACAATCAATACCGACCACAAGCTGATCCTCACTACCGTGCACCTAGCGGTATGACACCACCTGGTTTTCCTCCTGTGCAAAACCATAGCAATCAAAATCGCTTTGTTCCGAATCAAGGACAGAACTTTAATAACTCTCAAAATTTCAATCAAAACCGGAACAATTTCAACCAACCATATCAAGCTCCAAATCATCAAAGTTATCAACAACCTTCTCAAGCTCCCCTGCCAAAAGACTTCATGAAAATTACTGAGTCAAGCATACGTTCAATGCAAACTCAGATCAATAACATGAGAGTTGAGCTAAAAAAGGAAATTGATACCACAATGTCTCGGCAGACAAATGAGTTAAAGAATATGATGAGCAGTTTCATGAACATGAATATGAACAAAGCTTCGTCATCTTCTGGAGGACTCCCAAGCAATACAATTCCTAATCCCAATGCCGAGTTGAAAGTCGTCACCACTCGTAGTGGTAAGACGCACAATGGACCTTCGACTCCAATGCCCCCTCCACCTGTGGCAATGAGTCAAGTTACCAAGGATACAACGGACAAGGTGCAATTCTCAAGCCCACGAAGTACCGCACACGTCCCACCTTCGGTAGTCCAAGCTTTAAGTCCGGAACCCGAAGTTCCTCAAACAAATTCTGAGCCAGAAAACACTTCCATCCCGGCTCAAAAGTCTAGTCAGCTTCCTTACCCATCAAGAATGCATGATGAGAAGCTCAAAGACAAAAACAAAGAGCAAATGGAAAATTTTTTCCAAATCTTCAATGAGCTACACTTTGATATAAGCTTCGTTGATGCTCTCGTTCTAATGCCTAAATTTGCATCCACGCTTAAAGGCTTACTGACCAACAAAGATAAGCTATCTGAGATGGCTAAAACCCCTCTAAATGAGCAATGCTCAGCGGTCCTTCTCAAGAAGCTTCCCAAAAAGCTTGAAGACCCTGGCAGATTTTTAATCCCGTGTGATTTCTTGGGGATGGTTCAGTGCTCCGCCTTGGCCGATCTTGGCGCAAGCATTAACCTCATGCCACTCTCAGTATGGAAGAAACTGTCTCTTCCTAAACTTTCACCCACTTGTATGACACTCGAGCTAGCGGACCGTACCATAACTCGTCCACTTGGGATAGCCGAGGATGTCGTGATAAAGTAGGAAAGTTTCACTTTCCTACTGACTTTGTTGTAGTAGACTTTGATGCAGATCCTAGAGTTCCCCTCATCTTAGGGAGAGCTTTCTTGAGAACGAGTCGTGCTCTAATTGATGTATTTGCTGAAGAGTTGACCATACGGGTTGACAACGAAGAACTCACGCTGAATATCAACCAAAACTCCAAGCCTCTATCGAAACAGAGTGTTGCCACAATTGATCAAAAATCTGAAAGATTCAATGCAACACTCTCAAATTTCACGGTTAAGAGGAGTCATCAAAAACGTGCTGAGTTAAAAGCTTTGAAAATCAACCCTGGTTCAAACAAATGGTTTGAAAGTTGTACCAGGGAAGTCAAGAGTGTTCTTGATGATGATGATCTAGAATCGGAGACTTCATCGGAAGTGGTGGAAATTGCTAGCTCTAAGAGCACACCACTTGTCCCACCTCCGGAATCAGTTTAGCGTATCGAGTTTGTTAACTCTGTGGATGAAACCAAACTCTCTTCTATTTCATCTGAATTGGATGATGATGTTTGTGATCCAATGGGAGACATTCTTCCCATTGAAGAATTGCTCAAAAATGATCCATCATCTTCTAGTCTTATTCCCGACTCTTCCATCCCTTCTCTCACTCCTGATGAGGAAGATGACAACTTTTGGAATGAAGTCGATGCCTTTCTTAGTGATGAGTCAATTCCAACAGGAATTGATAATACTTACTTTGATTCGGAGGGGGACATCCTTTTTCTGGAAAATCTGTTGATTGAAGAACCGTTCCCCGCCCTACCTCCCGGACATCTTATTGACAATCACCATATAAGCTTCAAGTTTAAGCTTAAAAATGTCAAAAATGGTGATCTGCTTCTTTCTGATGAGGAATGGACATGCATTCTCATGCACATCTTTATTCCATTCTTCACAGATGGTGTGGTTGCTCTTTCCCTTTTCTCTTTCGGGAATGAGGACACCATTTTTGACCCCGGTATCTTCCTTTATAGTTTCTACTATTAACAATACCGCGGTTGTATCTCGTCGGTGTGGAACTTTCTGATGTTCATATGTTTCTTAACACTGTGAACGAAAGTCCGATCGAGATTGGTTTTCCACATTGCTTTCCCCATGAACAAATGAATTCGGGGTCGAGTCAAGCTAGCGACTCGGGAATCAAAAACAGTAGCACGCCATTGGGTTTTCACCCATATTTCTGACTTCTTTCTATTTCTACCACCCTAGTGTGGGGGAGTTGCCCCCCGCTGTTGTATATAAGTTTTCTTAAAAAAAAAAAAAAAAAAAAAAAAAAAATCTCTCAAAATAATGGCCGTAGTATTTCCCTTTTACGTTCTTTGTTTCGGTATAACAGCCGGTACTTTGAATATTGAGGGCAATATTCATTTCTAAGTGTGGGGGGGGGGGGGAATTCTCACGAATTTTATCATGTAATTATACCACCCAATTCCCCGATTTTTGGCCAAAAAAAAAATTTTTTTTGGGAGAAAGTGTTCTACACTTACTCAGCTTATGGTTATCAGTCCGCCATGTCTAATAAACAAAAGCATTGGCTAATCCAGGAGCAAACGGCTCTTGGTAAAGATATCTCAAATCCGTTGACGGCTTGCAATTTGCCCAAAATTGTATGGTATTCAAGTCACCATATCATTAAAAGTGAAGAGTTGGCTAGCCCGCAAGTTTATGACTTGTGGTAAAGGCAGTGGAAAAACCATAATTGGTATTCAGCTCACCAAAGATAATATTGATAATTTATCTAAGAGTTGGCTAGTCCAGAGCAAACGGCTTCTAGTAAAGAAAAATCAAATCCGTTGGAAGCTGGTGGTTTGCTCAAAATCACATGGTTATCGGTGTACCATGGTTCTTACTTGAACTGAAACATTTGGCTACTCAAGAAGTAATGGCTTTTGGTAAAGAGATTCAAATCCATTATGTTTTCTCAAAAGATTGCTAGGGACTAGCAATAGTTTAGTGTGGGGGATTGATGAGTGTGTAAATACTCATCATTTTTGGTTAAATCTGAACTGCAAATCATTTAAAAATGCTCAGAAATGCATCTAAATACTGAAAATATCTCAAAATTGCATTTTATATGTTTCAGATGCAAAATGTTTAAAATCAGATGAAAAATGAGCTAAGTTTGCATAATTGGCAGTTTCAGTCCCCCAAGTTTCAAAAATTGTCAGAAATAGTCCCTGAGCACGTATTTCAAAAGAAAAATCATCAAAGGTCTTTTTAAAATCATAAGTTGTCAAAAATAGTCCTTTGGTGAGAAATATCAATAGTTTTGAGAAATTACAAGTTTAGTCCTCCAAGTTTCAAAATTGTCAAAAATAGTCCTTGGAAATTTGAAAATGTCCATTTTGGTCCTTGTACTATTGAAACTTGTCACTTTTGGTCCCTTGGATCAACTTTGCAAAATTGGCAGCATTGGTCCTTGTATTTTCAGAAATTACAAAAAAGGCCCTTGTTTATTAAAGCCCCTAAGCCCTTGGACCCTTGTCATAACCCCTTTGGACCCTGCCAAACCTTGTGACCCCCTCCTTTTGACCCCCTTCCTATAATACTCCTCCTCTGGTCAAAATAGTCAAACAAACACCCCTTGCCCGCCTTTTCTTCTTCTTCACCAACTAAGCCTGCTACACTCAACCTCACCCCTCTCCTCCACATCACATACTCCACTCCATGTTCCCGCCACCTTCACCAAACTCCAAAAGGCATTTAATGCATCCCTCCCCCTAACACTCAAACCCCAACTGGCAAAAACCAATTTGGCGCCAAAAATCGAATCAATGGCCAAGATTATCTCAAGCCATCCAAAGGTCCAAAATGAAGTGGGATTAGCTCAGAGGAGTGAGAGAAGCTATTTGGGGTATAAAAAGAAGCTAGAGATAGAGAAAAAAAGGAGAGTACTTAGTTTATTTTTCAAAATGTATGTCGTTTTTTATGATTATGTTTTAATTAAGCTCTAAAGTTGTAATCTTTTGTTTTATTGTACTAAACTAAAGTCACATTATGAGTGTAATCTACTTTTAATCATCAATTTCAAAGTTTACTTAAGTTTCATATTTTTGTGCCACTGTTGCAAATTTCAGTTTCCAACTCTTGTAACAATTCGTATTTTCGGGTCACTATTCATTTTTACTATTCATTGTTACTATTCATCACATTTTGGGTCATTATTTAAACTCAATTTTTTTCTTGAAAAATTACTATTCACGAGTTACTATTCACCGTAATTTTTATTATTTACTAATTTCGCTTAAATTGAACAAGTAAATACTTTTACACAATTTTTATGCATAAACAATGTACTATGTACTCCTAATATATAAATATCTAGTTACTATTTATAAATATCTAGATATTTTCAAAAATATCTAAAAACTATTCATCAAAATATCTAAACACTATTCATCAAAATATCTAGATATTTTCAGATATTTTCTCTATAAATAGAAAGAAAACTAGTTCATTTTATTTCACAGAAAAACACGCACATTTTCCCCCTCCTCCTTGATGTCGCAACCCTCCATACACCCTCCATACTTGATTTTCAGGGTCCGAGTTATACACATAAGTTGAAGGCATTAGTATTCTCTACGTAAAAATTAAGTTTATTTTGTATTTCCGCGGTTGGATTAAGAGCTACACAATGGTGGGTTGGAGCTGTGGGTCCCAGGAAATTCTCAAAACTTTTGCAAGGATAGATCGGGCAATATTAAAGATTGGTTTTTGTTTTTGAAGTTATTGGGATAGTTATGGGGTAGATATGAGGTAATTTAGAGGTTTTTATAGTTTAGGAAATGGATTTTTGAATTTAGATGCGGAAGCGCTGCCCAATTTTCTTGTATCATTCATCAGTTATTATCAGGTGAGTTCGTAGCCCCACTTTTACTCGTTTAATTGTTTTACAAACTCTTTGGGGGAGATACATGCTCAAATACTTGCTTTTACTTTCACAAGTACTCTAAACTTTTACTAATTATCGTGAGTTCGTAGCCTCACTTTTACTCGTTTACTTGTTTTACAAACTCTTTGGGGGAGATACATGCTCAAATACTTGCTTTTACTTTCACAAGTACTCTAAACTTTTACTAATTATCGTGAGTTCGTAGCCCTACTTTTACTCGTTTACTTGTTTTACAAACTCTTTGGGGGAAATACATGCTCAACTATTTCTTTTACTTTTACAAATACTCAAAACATTATACTTGATTGTATTATACGTGATTGCATTGTACTTGATCACATTATACTTGGTTGCATTATACTTGATTACGTTACACTTGATTTTGTTTTACATGCTTGGAAATACTTGCCTAAATACATGAATTATATTTACAAACGTGCGACAATACTCTATGCTGTCGGAGAGGTATTGATAGTACTATAAGTCGGGTACATGCCCCCGCCCATGGTACCCGATTCATGACCATGGGATTAATATAGTACTATTTGGGAAGGTGCCCCCGCCCATGTGTACGGATTCTTGACCATGGGTGAATATAATCCGGTGTATTGTGCAAACTATATTTTGGCAGTGGGTTGTGAACACACAGGTTGCAAGTTCTTTATGGCGGAACTTGGAACTGAGTGGATTTACAATGCCTTTGCTGTGGGAACATTCTTTAAAGGCTTTTCAACTTATTCAAACAAACTCTATGAACTCACCAACCATTGTGTTGACACTTTAGCATGTTTATCTCAGGTCAATAAGACGATAGTTGTTGCATGGAACTTAGAGTCGCACGACATGTTTTGAAGACTTATGCTTTTCTCATTTACCATTCGAAACATTTATGTAATATACTTTGGGACCTCATTGTTCGTAACTCTGATTTCGTTAATCGAATTGTAACTTTTCAAAACGTCTCATTTAGAGGTCGTTTTCTATAACTTGTACTTTGTATTATGAAGTAGCACCCCAATGACACAATCTTCCGCTGCGGTATTTTGGGGGTGTTACAGATTGGTATCAGAGCATTGGTTATAGAGAACTAGGTTGCATTTAAGAGCCTAGACTATAACTGCTTTATACGTTAAGACTCTCCACTATAATTGCCTTACACACACTTCATGCGCATATGCTTCTTGTTAGTTGTTTGCTTAGATCCGCGTTGTTGGATGATATGACTTTAGTAATAATAAGGAAACCACATAATTTAATCGAGTCATTAAAAATATGGAGCTCAGTAATAACTAATTATTTAACTTTATCTTGTGACAGTTCTTGTTTGATGAGACATGAGATTTGAGTTAAATAATATTATTACTTAGCTTTAGACATTTGATGACTTGGTTATCTTATTATCTGTCTCATAAAGTGAGTTTTGTGTCGGAAAATCTTAAGTAGGATGATTTATAATCTCCTTATTTGAATGGATTGGGACGCTTCTTTATTCAAATAAAGAAATTATAAACCACCGAACCATAAGTTCATAATCCATTACTTACATAAATTTGGACGCTTCTTTATGTAAGTAATGAATTATAAATAAGTGGGCTTATTTTCATCCGATATGATTCCCTAACCACATTATGGGTGTATTACAACGTAACCCATACACTATTCTTGTTGAATAAGAGAGAACCCCACTGTTTTAGAGACCACACTTTTCTTAGACACGCTATAAGTAGTTAACATCAACAGAACTTCGGGACGAAGTTCCCTTAAGGGGTAGAGACTGTAACAATTCGTATTTTCGGGTCACTATTCATTTTTACTATTCACTGTTACTATTCATCACATTTTGGGTCATTATTTAAACTCAAACTTTTTCTCGAAAAATTACTATTCACGAGTTACTATTCACCGTAATTTTTATTATTTACTAATTTCGCCTAAATTGAACAAGTAAATACTTTTACACAATTTTTATGCATAAACAATGTACTATGTACTCCTAATATATAAATATCTAGTTATTATTTATAAATATCTAGATATTTTCAAAAATATCTAAACACTATTCATCAAAATATCTAAACACTATTCATCAAAATATCTAGATATTTTCAGATATTTTCTCTATAAATAGAAAGAAAACTAGTTCATTTTATTTCACAGAAAAACACACACATTTTCCCCCTCCTCCTTGATGTCGCAACCCTCCATACACCCTCCATACTTGATTTTCAGGGTCCGAGTTATACACATAAGTTGAAGGCATTAGTATTCTCTACGTAAAAATTAAGTTTATTTTGTATTTCCGCGGTTAGATTAAGAGCTACACAATGGTGGGTTGGAGCTGTGGGTCCCAGGAAATTCTCAAAACTTTTGCAAGGATAGATCGGGCAATATTAAAGATGGGTTTTTGTTTTTGAAGCTATTGGGATAGTTATGGGGTAGATATGAGGTAATTTAGAGGTTTTTATAGTTTAGGAAATGGATTTTTGAATTTAGATGCGGAAGCGCTGCCCAATTTTCTAGTATCATTCATCAGTTATTATCAGGTGAGTTCGTAGCCCCACTTTTACTCGTTTAATTGTTTTACAAACTCTTTGGGGGAGATACATGCTCAAATACTTGCTTTTACTTTCACAAGTACTCTAAACTTTTACTAATTATCGTGAGTTCGTAGCCTCACTTTTACTCGTTTACTTGTTTTACAAACTCTTTGGGGGAGATACATGCTCAAATACTTGCTTTTACTTTCACAAGTACTCTAAACTTTTACTAATTATCGTGAGTTCGTAGCCCTACTTTTACTCGTTTACTTGTTTTACAAACTCTTTGGGGGAAATACATGCTCAACTATTTCTTTTACTTTTACAAATACTCAAAACATTATACTTGAATGTATTATACGTGATTGCATTATACTTGATCACATTATACTTGGTTGCATTATACTTGATTACGTTACACTTGATTTTGTTTTACATGCTTGGAAATACTTGCCTAAATACATGAATTATATTTACAAACGTGCGACAATACTCTATGCTGTCGGAGAGGTATTGATAGTACTATAAGTCGGGTACATGCCCCCACCCATGGTACCCGATTCATGACCATGGGATTAATATAGTACTATTTGGGAAGGTGCCCCCGCCCATGTGTACGGATTCTTGACCATGGGTGAATATAATCCGGTGTATTGTGCAAACTATATTTTGGCAGTGGGTTGTGAACACACAGGTTGCAAGTTCTTTATGGCGGAACTTGGAACTGAGTGGATTTACAATGCCTTTGCTGTGGGAACATTCTTTAAAGGCTTTTCAACTTATTCAAACAAACTCTATGAACTCACCAACCATTGTGTTGACACTTTAGCATGTTTATCTCAGGTCAATAAGACGATAGCTGTTGCATGGAACTTAGAGTCGCACGACATGTTTTGAAGACTTATGCTTTTCTCATTTACCATTCGAAACATTTATGTAATATACTTTGGGACCTCATTGTTTGTAACTCTGATTTCGTTAATCGAATGGTAACTTTTCAAAACGTCTCATTTAGAGGTCGTTTTTTATAACTTGTACTTTGTATTATGAAGTAGCACCCCAATGACACAATCTTCCGCTGCGGTATTTTGGGGGTGTTACAACTCTTATGTCCAAGCTTCAACTAGCTTATTTTTAAACTCAAATAAGCTTATATAAGCTACTTATAGCTTTTTGTGACCTTATAAATCAATTTCAAGCAACATTGGTTTCGGGTCAACAAAAGTCAAACTTGGTGAAATTTTGGCTAAGCAGTAATGGCAATGGACATGGGTTGATGTAGAGTTGATTTGGGGTTGGATTGGACTAAAATAGTGTAGGATGGTTATGGTTTAAGCTGCAGAATAAGCTGGATACTTGTGAGTTGTTATTCTCATTTCCATTTTCAATCCAGTTTGCATATTGTGCTTGTATGTGTATATGTGGTCATAAATAGTTTAGAACTATTTAATTAGTGGTAATTAGGATAATTACATTCAGTTGCAGTGTTAGCATTAGCTAGTTAAGTGGTTAGTTCAGTTTAAATTTGCAAAACAGTGTGTTAAGGTGTGTTTGGTTCAGTAGGATCATTTGAGTTTGGGCTGTGGTTTGTGTTTAACATATATCTGCTCAGTCTCAATATAGGCCATTAGAATCATTCTAGCCATAACTTGTCATCAAAACTCACCCAAAGTCAAAATGATCTAGGATCTGTCTTAATTACTTAACTGTTAGGATTTTTAAAAATCAAAAACTTGTTTTGTGTTTAGAAATCATAGGTATAACTTGCAGTAGTTTCATTTCATCATTTAACATCACATTCAGTTGATAAATTGGTCTCAAAGTTCATTAAAGTCAAAATAACAAAACTGTTTCAAAAGTCAAATATTGAAAAATCCAGTTTTCACCCAAATGGGGTGATTTTTCATTGATTCATTCTTGGATCAAATCAAGTGAAATTGTGGGTTTATGAACTTCAACTGGTCTATTTTCTTAATATCATTTTTGTAGGTTTTTGTAAATTTTTTATAAGCTCCAAATTGGCTTGTGATTTTGGTCTTATCTCCCCTGTGCACACACTCAGTGAATACTGAGTGTGCACAGGTTTGTGCAGGGCTTGCACAGAGCTCAGTTTAGCTCATCAAGGTCTGGTTTTTGGTTTATAAGCACCTAGACAGGTCTTCTTTAAGTTCCAACACCTAGTTTTCATTTTCAGCTTATTGGGTAGCTTGTGCTTAAGCTTAAAAGTAGTAGCCTCAAACTGTTTTTAGCACTTATTCTCAAATCATCAAATCATGGCAGTGAGTACTTTAGAGGTTTAGGATAGTTATAATTAGTTGCTTTCTAGTACTTTTAGCATTTTATAGCTTCTGTAACAGTTTGGTACTTATTTGTGGCTTTTGGCTTATTTGGAGTGCTTATTCTTAAGCACTTGTGATTGCAGTTCCATATTCTTGCACACAAGCCACTGTTTTTATATTTTTCTCAGATTTAGAATATTAATTTAGACTTTTCCTGAAATGTTCATAATTTTTCATCACTGTTTGCTATTTTTCTTCATTTAAAACAGTTTTTAAGCAAATTTAATTAGCTTTTAATACAATTAATTCAGAAAAGTTTCAAAAAAATAAGTTTTATATTTTCCTAGGTTAAGATAAATATAAAAAGTCAAAAAAATATTTTTCCAGATTTTTCATAGGTTATTTTGTAATTTTTAGCAATTTAATTAGTTTTAAGTAGTTTTTAATTCATAAAAAATACAAAAATAATCAGAAAAATATAAAAATAGTTTTGAAAATTCTCTTTAGTTATTTTAGATTTTTCTAAGTTATAATTTCATTTTTCTAGCTTTATTTCATATTTTCTTGTATTTTAGGGTATTATTAAATAAGTAAAAATAGTTTTTAATTAATAATAATTAGATAAATAGTAATAAAAATAATTTTCTTTTTCTAAAAATTTTCTCTTATCATTAGGTTTGTAAAAATGTCATTTCCATATTTTTAGGATTAATATTGTTTCAGTTCACATTTTCTTTTGTACGTCACGTAGTTTTTAATTTAAGTTTTATAAAAGAAAAATCAAAAACATCAGTTTAAAAATAGTGATAGCGTTTATTTAATATATTTTATTTTTTTAATTTTCTTTAATTTTCATTTAAGCCCCTGTAATTTATAAACTTTTTCTTTTAGTATAATCAATCACAATCCTTTTCCGTTCAAATCCTCTCGATCACTATTCGTTTGATTATTCTCGCACAGCTCGTTGGGACTTAACGACCTGGGGAAACACTATACTCTCCTGATCTTCATTGCATTTGGTTCCAGACTGTTTTAAGTTTCTTACGGTTAGCCATTCACAAGTGGCTAGCTTGTGTGAGATAACTTGACCGTCTGGCACGAATCAAAGTTGCTGAAACTGATAAAGGGATTTGTTTAAATCAAAGAAAGTATTGTTTAGATTTGCTAAGTGAGTATGGAATGCTTGGTTGCAAACCTTCTAAAACTCCTTTGCAATCTAAACTTGTTATTTCTAATGAAGCTACTGATATTGATCCTTTACTTGATAATATTACTGATTATCAGAAGCTTATTGGTAAGCTTATTTACTTGACTAATACTAGGCCTGATATATCTTATGATGTTCATTGTTTGAGTCACTTCATGCACTCTCCACTTAAGTCTCTTCTCAGAGTAGCTTTAAAGATACTCAAGTATCTTAAAGGAGCTCCAGGTTTGGGTATTCATATTACTAAGAATTCTGGTATGTCTCTTTTTGCTTATTCTGATGCTGATTGGGCTAAATGTATTGTGACTAGGATCTGTTATTGGCTATTGTGTATTCTTAAATGGGTCTTTAGTATCTTGGAAAAGTAAAAAGCAACCTACTCTCTCAAAAAGTTCTACTAAAGCAGAGTATAGAGCTCTTGCTTCAGTAACCAGTGAAGTAATTTGGATTATAAAAAATTTAAAAGATCTTAATATTTCTGGTCTTTTACCTGTTCCTCTTCACTGTGATAGCAAATCTGCTATTAAAATAGCAGCCAACCCAATTTTCCATGAAAGAACTAAACATCTTGAGATTGATTTGCATTTTGTTAGAGAGAAAATTTTAAATGGTGTTGTTACGACTGTTAAGGAAGATTCTGCAAATCAAAATTGCAGATATCTTTACAAAAGGGTTGGATACATTACAACATAATTTTTTGGTCAAAAATCTTAGCATGTTTGACATATATTAGATATCAGATTAAGGGGGGATGTTGAGATTTATAATCTGAGAGCTTAATTATAATATGATATTGCTTATTGTGAATGCAGATTATTATGTTTTTAGCTTATTTGCTGATGAGAGTTTAAGAAGTTGGTTGTTGAAGTTGCATGGATTTTTAGGGGCTTGAAGTATAAATATTTTACACTATGGAGTACTTTGGGTCAGTTCTAGCAAGTTATTAAAGATGGAGGTTCAAAGCTAAATATGAGAGGCTATATAAAGAGAAATAAAATCTCTTTCTCATTTATCTCTGATTACGATTCTCTCTCTCAAAATTCATCTCTCTAAAATACTCTCTTGTAAACCCTAATCGTGTTCTTGATTCTCTTGATCAAAACACTTGTTACTGATTGTTCTGATATTGTGATATTTGATTGAGATCAAATATTGTGTTGTTGATTGATACTGTTTGAGAATAGTTATCTGGTGGTTGTAAACTTGTTTTCTGAAGTAATAAAAAGTGTTTTGTTATCATTTGCATATATTTTTCTTCAAAACCAACCAAAAAATCCATAGATTTACACGTTTTGGTGTATTCAAAAAGCTATAGATGTATGCGAATAAATATTGACAACAATTTCATGAAATAACTTTTCTTTAGGGAGCTCTCAAACGGACTTGATTATAATTCTTTAGCCAAATAGGTGTTAAACCCACAAGGCCACTTAAAAACATTAAAAAAAATTCAAATAGGTATGCTTAATCTATCAAATACAGGAAAAAAATAAATGAAAATTCAAAAATCTATATAATTCTCTCATAACCTCAACTTAAACGAAATGATAGCAAGAGCTAAATATCAAACAAAATTCAAATGTGCAAAAAGTCTCCAAAATCAAATTCCAACACCTATCAAAAGTTGGATCCAAAACAATGTACCCTTGTTATTTTATCAATGTGTTGTACTGTTGTAGTCATATTCTTTTCATCCTCCATTCATCCATCACCACTGCAAATAGTAATCTGATCCTATATACAAATATGGCTAGTAATTTAAGATTAGATATAAACATATATTTTTGGTGTGAGTTTCTTGATAACATCAAATAGTCCTGAATATTAAGTGTCAATTTCCCCCCGTTAACGCTCGTTATTTATATCATTTATACGGATTTACGCTTGTTTTCCATTGTTTTCCACTTTCAGGTAAATTACGAGCATTGGAGCTAAAGAGACGCGGAAATGGAAACATTACTAAAGATTTATCACAGTATGCTTATTTTGAAGAAGTTACGGCGTAACTCATCTCCCACATTACGCCGTAACTATTGCGTGACCCTGAAGTCCAACTTATCAAGAGGTTACGGCCTAACTCTTCCCAAAGGTTACGACGTAACTCCATTAGGTCAAAAGAGGTTCCACGCCGCTGATACTTACGCCGTAACTACTGCAACACTTACGACGTAACCGAGTTTATTGAAGACTACAGCGTAACCACTTATAAGGTTACGCCGTAACTAGCATATCTAGTGCATTTACGATGAAATAGAAGGTTATGGCGTAACTCCTCTATTGGTTACGCCGTAACCCAGACCTGGCCTATAAATACCCCACGAATTCCAGCATTTCAAAGCATCCCATTCCACACACAACACTCTGAGAACGTGGGAAAAAGCTCAAGGAAGGTCTAGGGAAGCATACGGAGCTGTTTCCAAGGGAGAAGTCACACCATTACGATAAGCTTTAGCATTTATTATTTCTTTTACTTTCAATTCATGTATTTCGTACCTTTGAATATTGAATTGATGTGCATGATTAATATGAGAGGCTAAGCACCCTTTGGTGCTAGCCTAGTTATGATTCCTTAATTGTTTTGTTTAAGTTTACCTTTACTTCCGTACAATTATTTCTAAGTGTATGCATGCATAGTTCTTTGGTAGTCACCCCTGGTTCGGTAGTTTTGAATGGCGATAGAGGCCAATTTCCTAGGAGATATGACCATATGACCCTAGGTGAGCGGACTGAGACGGGAAGGGTAAGATATGACCAACTGACCCTTTCTACGTGTGCGATTTGACCAACTGATCACCTATCGTTTGGATGAACTTAAGAATTGGGGGGTGTAGTGTCTAAGTTCCTAACGGCCGGGCACTCACTATTTAGAATCTAGCATGTAGCGGTACTTAATGACTCGACTAAGGGGACCAGGAACAACAAGACTTATGACGGTGCGCCTGATTTCTCCTGTGGTGGCATCTTTGCTGATAGGTTAGGGGAAATTGACCAAATGCTATCCTCTCGAATTTGACCCCACCTAAAGTAATTGGAAGTAGGTAGACGTAGACATAACTAGCTAGGAGGATTAACTAGGTTAGCACCACTATTCCTCTATTGATTTCCCTTCACACATTTATTTGCTTTACTTTATATTCTGCATTAGTAGTTTAATTAATTAAAACCCTATCAAACCATTAATATTCTGTGACAATTAGACTTAGTAATTATCCGACACACATAGCTCTTGGGATGACCTCGGCTTTACCATTTACTACACTATATACGACCGGGTACACTGCCCGTTAGTGCATTAGGGTAGACCATAGGTATGGCGAGACACTATAAATATTAAGACCTTGTCAGTAAAACCTGCATCAAGTTTTTGGCGCCGCTGCCGGGGAATTATATTAGGATTTTTATTTAAGTTTTGATATTATGACTCTTAATATGAACGATTATCTCACCACCTCTAAAAGTAAACAGGGAATCACCATTCCAGCTCTTGAAGAAAATGTTAAATTCGAATTTTGGGGACTCTGTCTTGATGAACTGAAAAAATGCTGCTTTTATGGAACCAAAGACGAAGAAGCACACGAACACATCGCGAAGGTATGTGAGATCGCAGATTTATTTCATGCACCTGGAGTCTCAAGAGATCATGTTATGATGAGGGCTTTTCCTTTTACCCTAAAAGGAAGAGCTAGAGATTGGTTAAAGAAACTTCCATCAGGATCTATTACAACATGGAACACCTTTAAGAAAGCTTTTCTTAAGGAATACCGAACCCCTGCAAAAATCCTTCAACAGGTCGATGAAATTAGGAGGTTTAGCCAAGTCTACGATGAACCACTATTTACAGCTTGGGAAAGATTTAACGAAGCCATCCTGAAGTGCCCCGAGCATAAACTCAATAAACACGAGCAACTGCAAATATTCTACAATGGGTTGAATATAAAGACTCGACAATTGTTAGACTCTAATGAACCTATCCCTTTAATGACTGCTGATAAAGGATGGATAAAAGTTGAGGATGTTGCGCTCCATTCGTCATCATGGAATGAAGATCCTATAGAGATACAATCAGTGATAAAAAATCTGGAGGAATTTGAAGTAGACATGCAATCCCTGACTGAAGAAGTCAAGATGGTTAAACACAAGTTCGATAAACCCATTGATGGGAGAGTGACGAATCTTGAAAAGGCTGTGAAGATGCTCGTTAAAGAATCTAGCAGAAAATATGATGAGAACGCAAATTTGGTTTGGAATCTCAAGCGAGATTATGACAAAGCACTTAGAACACAAGCAGCTGCTATTAGAAGACTTGAAAATCAAGTGGGAAAACTGGCAGAATCTATCAGAGTAAGGGATGAAGGTGATTTGCCTAGCACGACAGAAACAAATCCTCGAGATCTGGCTCACGCTATTACAACAAGAAGTGGATTAAACTATAAGGAACCAGCTTACCCTTCGAACTCGAATGATCTGACTAACGAAACACCCCAAGATAACAATAAAGAAACCGAGGAGGCTCAACCTTCTGTCGAAAAAGTCCATCCCTACATTCCACCAATTCCATTTCCGGGGAGGATTAAGAAGGAACAAGAACGGGTGCTATTTCAAAAATTCATGGAGAAAATTCAACAACTCAGCATTAACATTCCTCTCGTTGAAGCCTTGGAGCAAATGCCGAAATATGCCAAATTTATGAAGGATCTCCTTACCCATAGAAGACTTTCTGATCGGACGCAGATTACTTTAAACCAAAGATGCTCTGCTGCTCTTTTAAAAAATATGCCTCTCAAAGAAGAAGATCCAGGAAGTATCACTTTACCTTGCACTATCGGGGGAATTTTATTCAACAAGGCCCTTGCCGACCTTGGGGCAAGCATTAGTTTTATGCCATTTTCTCTTTATTCACGTTTGGAATTGGGAGAGTTAAAACCAACTAGAATGTGTATCGAGCTGGCTAATAAAACTACTCAATATCCGAAAGGGGTCGCTGAAAATGTTCTTGTCATGATCGATAAATTTGTCTTCCCAGTCGACTTCGTGGTCCTGGATATGGAAGAGGATGATATCCCTATTTTGCTCGGAAGACCCTTTCTTGCAACAGCACACGCTATGATTGATGTCTTTAACAAGAATATTTCATTAGAGATTAGTAATGACAAGATTACTTTCGACCTGGAAAAGTCCATGAGATATGCTTCTTTCACCGATGACAACCTTGATGATCTCGACCTTATCGAAGCTAACACTTAGAAACATGCCCAGGAATGTTTTCTTCCTGATCCTCTGAGATCATTAAAATTCGAAGATAATGATGGGACTTCTAGCGATGAAGAAAGCGAAACAGAGGTACTGACCAAGAAGAATCAGACGGTATGTGCAACAAAAACCCCGGAAGAAGCTGATGCTCCCCCGAAACTTAAGGAGTTACCTCCTCATTTAGAATATGCATTTATCAATGAAGATCAAAATTACCCTATTGTGATCTCTTCTCTGTTATCTGACGAAGAAAAGGAGTCATTACTACAGGTTTTAAGCAAGCGCAAGGGAGCAATTGCATGGAAAGTCTCTGACATTAAAGGAATTAACCCTTCATATTGTTCCCACAAGATAATTATGGAAGATGATTTTAAGCCTGTAGTGCAACCAGAAAGGAGATTAAACCCTAAATTACAAGACGTTGTGAAGGACGAAATCATTAAGCTCCTAGACGCGGGCTTAATTTATGCTATTTCCGATAGCCCTTGGGTTAGCCACATTCATGTTGTGCCAAAGAAAGGAGGAATGACAGTGGTCACCAACGAAGATAATGAGCTGATACCTACTAGGACAGTCACTGGCTGGAGGGTGTGCATTGATTACAAAAAATTAAATGATGCTACACGAAAGGATCACTTCCCCCTTCCGTTTATCGATCAGATGTTAGAAAGACTGTCTGGACATGAGTATTACTGCTTCCTTGATGGATTCTCAGGTTAATTTCAAATTCCTATTGCCCCTGAGGATCAAGAAAAGACAACGTTCACCTGCCCTTACGGAACATTCGCCTACCGAAGGATGCCTTTTGGACTATGTAATGCTCCCACCACATTCCAACGGTGCATGACTGCTATATTCTCTGATATGTGTCAAGATTTTATGGAAGTCTTCATGGATGACTTTTCGGTTTTTGGTAACTCCTTCTCATCCTGTCTTAATAATCTATCTAGAATGCTTTCCAGATGTGAAGAAACCAACCTTGTCCTTAACTGGGAAAAATGTCATTTTATGGTTAAAGAAGGGATTCTTTTGGGGCATAAAATTTCTCAAACTGGGATAGAAGTTGATAAAGCTAAGGTGGATGTTATTTCTCGACTGCCTTATCCGACCAACCTAAAAGGCATTAGGAGTTTTCTTGGGCATGCAGGATTTTATAGACGATTTATAAAAGATTTTTCAAAAACTGCCAAACCCATGACCCAACTCCTAATGAAAGATGCTAAATTTGATTTTAACGATGATTGCAAAAAAGCCTTTGACATTTTAAAAGAAAAACTAACTACTTCCCCGGTTATTATTGCTCCTGACTGGGGGGCGATTTTGAACTCATGTGCGATGCTAGAGATTATGCTGTTGGAGCTGTTTTAGGACAGAGGGTGGATAAAAAGTTTAAACCCATTTATTATGCTAGTAAAACCTTAAATGAGGCACAAGAGCATTATACAACCACTAAAAAAGAACTCCTGGCTGTAGTATATGCCTTTGATAAATTTAGGCCTTATTTAGTTATGTAAAAAACTATTGTCTACACTGACCATTCTGCTTTGAAGTACTTATTTAATAAACAGGATGCCAAACCAAGGTTGATAAGATGGATACTGTTGCTGCAATAATTTAAAATTGAAATCAAGGATAAGAAAGGAGCAGAAAACTTAGTAGTTGATCACCTTTCACGATTAGAAAACCCTGAGCTCGAAGAACTTGACACAGAAACTATCCGGGACTCCTTCCCTGACGAACACCTCATGGCAGTTAGAATTAAAGATTCCAGTGTCGAACCATGGTACGCAGATTTCGCTAATTACCTAGCAGCTAAAGTGTTACCTAGCAACAAAAGCTACGACCAAAAGAAAAAGTTCTTCTCGGATCTCAAGTATTACTTCTGGGATGATCCGTTCCTTTTTAAATCATGCCCTGATGGTATTATTCGGAGATGCGTATATGGGGAAGAGCAAAGACAAATTCTGGAACATTGCCACAACGGCCCTGCAGGAGGACACTATGGAGCCGACAATACTGCTCGAAAGGTTTATGAGGTCGGATTCTTTTGGCCAAGTATTTTCAAAGACGCTGCAAGGCATGTTAGGGATTGTGACACTTGTTAGAGGGCATGGAACATTTCTTCTCGGAATCAGATGCCACTCAACAATATTATGGTATGTGAGGTTTTTGATGTTTGGGGGATCGATTTTATGGGACCTTTCACTCCATCGAAAAATAAAAGTTATATCGTTGTAGCTGTCGATTACGTTTCAAAGTGGGTTGAAGCAGAGGCCTTACAAACTTGTGATGTTAGGAGTGTCATTCGCTTTTTGAAAAGATTATTCTCCAGGTTTGGGATCCCTAAAACCATCATTAGTGATCGAGGGACGCACTTTTGTAATGCTATTATGGAGAAAATTCTGAATAGATACGGGGTACTCCACTGAATGTCTAAACCTTATCACCCACAAACCAATGGGCAAACTGAAAACACCAACAGGGCACTCAAAAAGATTTTGGAGAAATCTGTCAGCAGTAACAGAAAAGATTGGTCTGACAAACTCGATGAGGCATTATGGGCATTCAGAACGGCCTTCAAAACTCCTATTGGAAGCACCCCTTTTAAGATTGTTTACGGAAAAGCATGTCATCTTCCCGTTGAATTGGAACATAAAGCATATTGGGCTCTCAAAAATGCCAACTTGGAGGCTGATATAATCAAGGAACACATATTTTCCCAAATAAACCGTTTAGCTGAATTACGAGACGAAGCATATGATCATGCCAGGGCATACAAAGACAGGACCAAAAGATGGCACGATAAGCGAGTTAAGGATAAAAGATTCGAGGTAGGACAGGAAGTTCTCATTTTTAACTCAAGACTCAAATTATTCCCTGAAAAAATGAGATCTTGTTGGGTTGGCCCATACACAGTAAGTAAGGTATTCCCTTATGGGACTATTGAAGTTCATAACAAGGAGGGAGTATATTTTAAGGTAAACGGACACCGCGCAAAGATTTATTATGGCCAGGATGTTATCAAGCTATCTGGTTATGAATTCTTCGCACCGGTCTAGTAGCCCCGCGGCTCTGAGTCTAACTTAAAGACTCGTTAATAAAGAAAAGTGCTCTTTCGGGAGACAACCCGAATTATCCCTTTCTTCTGTTTTTATTTCATTTATGTTGGGTTTTGTGTTTTCTAACCATTTTTGCAGGAGACAAAGAAGTAATTACTGCTGCAGTTGCTGATCTGAACAGAGTTACGGCGTAACTCATCTTGGTGATTACGCCGTAACCAACATTTTCGCAGCAGAATTCTTGACGCATTACCAATTACGGCGTAATACCATCTCAGTGGTTACGCCGTAACTATTCGCTTGACAGCTCATACCAGGTTTTGCCAGTTACGTCGTAACTCTCTCATAGGAGTTACGACGTAACTCTCCTCTGCTTTAATTCTTTCATTTTAAAACACAGTAACCTTGTATTAGTTTTTAAATGAACTTTCTGGGTGTGTTCCCTGTAAACCCTCATGAGACTTCACTCGTCCACTTGGGACACCAAGTGGTTTAAAAGGCTTGTTGCATTCGCTAAATGCAACCGTGATTCCTACGAAAGTGAGTTAGGTTTGTTTTTCATTTTATTTTTTATTTTTAGAATTATGCTTGTCGGTATTGTGATTTCAGGGATTGAAGTTTGTTCATGACGCTTAAACGAAGGCACGATCCTTTCTCGTGGGCCTACTTCTTTTTGGAGAAAATTTCAGGGAAGTTCTCGCTCTAATTCTACCTTTCTCTTCACCTTTATTTTAATGCCTAGTACAAAAGGGACTTTGTACAATTCAAGTGGGGGGACGGGAGTAGAATTATCTCTTGAACTTTATTTCGCCCTCATTTTTCTAGTTTATTTTGAAAAATTATGGCATTTTTAAAATTTTTGACATGTTTTTCCGAACCTAACTAGATTAGACCTTAGCCGAGCACATACAACTCTTGATATTACATGGTGAGATTAGCCTTATCCGTTTCCAATATTTTACCCCAAATCCACCAAATTATGAGTGTGCTGGTAGCTTGTAAACTTTAGAACTTGGCATTTGCATCATTTCGAGACCATAGACGAGGTATGTTGAGTTAGCTCGATGTATTTGGACTTTTCAGTTTTAGAAGGCAGTATTATAGGATTATCACTCAAACAGCCTACCATTGTGAGTCTATCGATTAGTCACCTCGACTTTTCGACCCCCATGTGAAACCCTTTTGTTGCACTCCCCTTTAGTGCAAGATACCCCTAGATACACCTTTCTGAGCCATTCCTTTCATTTTGTCACCCCATTATATTGTTTCGTTACACCCTTACACCTTAGCCTACCCTGTAGTCTTTATTTGTAATTGGGAAGTCATCATTTGCCTAAGTTCAAGGTTCGAGTGGAAAGGTTTGGAAATCACGCTTTCATCCACAACAATTATGAACATCATTGAAGACCCCCCGAATTCCCATTGTTCATCTCAAGTGGGGGGAAGTTATGTTATTATGTTATGTTCAAAAAAAAATTATAAAAAAAATAAAAAAAATGATGATTCGAAAAAAAAGAAAAAAGAAAAAAAAGTTAATTGAGTTTTGATATTGTAAAGTGCGATGTTATAAGAACTATAGTATGAGCTTTATTGTTTAGTATCGAGGAGGCCACCTCGGTCACATTTGAAGATTGGAGTTGGAGTTATACCAACTGAAGAAGAAAAGGTAGTGTGCCCATCACGATGTCCTCTAATGACACATCTACCTTGAATTTCATGATCCGGTCTCTAAACTTCTAAGCTTCAACTTCTGGCGGACGGTAAGTGGTGATGACTTAGTTATAGATATAGACTACCTGCTTGTTTTTCGTTTTACACCAATTATATATCCCATGTCTTATCCTACCCTTTAGTCATGAAGCGTGTCTAGGTAATACAACGAGCAATCTTTGGTGTCTTGGCCATGGATTTGGACATGTATCATTGATTTTGTCCACTTTGCCGTGACATGTTAGCAATGACGAGCCACCCCTTAACCTTTGTCGTGTCTACCCATATTGCCTTCGAGAATTGTTTAGCCCTTAACTCTAGTGGTGGAGATTTGTGTAACCGCCAAGCTTATGATAGAATAAATGCTATGACTGTGCGATTGAGTGATCACCCCGAAATTGACACTTAGAATAGTTGAGAGATTTGAGTATTTGTTCCCTTTTCGTGAGGTGTTCGGCTTTGTTTTATTCTAGCATAAGGGATTTATAAACTCATATTTTCCAGGTTTTGGGAGATATCTTTTTAGGGATCTATCTAATAAGGTCTACTTGAGGGCAAGTAGAGTTCAAGTGGGGGGATATTTGATAACATCAAATAGTCCTGAATATTAAGTGTCAATTTCCCCCGTTAATGCTCGTTATTTATATCATTTATATAGATTTACGCTTGTTTTCCATTGTTTTCCACTTTCAGGTAAATTACGAGCATTGGAGCTAAAGAGACGCGGAAATGGAAACATTACTAAAGATTTATCACAGTATGCTTATTTTGAAGAAGTTACGGCTTAACTCATCTCTCACATTACGCCGTAACTATTGCGTGACCCTGAAGTCCAACTTATCAAGAGGTTACGGCGTAACTCTTCCCAAAGGTTACGACGTAACTCCATTAGGTCAAAAGAGGTTCCACGCCGCTGATACTTACGCCGTAACTACTGCAACACTTACGACGTAACCGAGTTTATTGAAGACTACGGCGTAACCACTTATAAGGTTAAGCCGTAACTAGCAGATCTAGTGCATTTACGATGAAATAGAAGGTTACGACATAACTCCTCTATTGGTTACGCCGTAACCCAGACCTGGCCTATAAATACCCCACGAATTCCAGCATTTCAAAGCATCCCATTCCACACACAACACTCTGAGAACGTGGGAAAAAGCTCAAGGAAGATCTAGGGAAGCATACGGAGTTGTTTCCAAGGGAGAAGTCACACCATTACGATAAGCTTTAGCGTTTATTATTTCTTTTACTTTCAATTCATATATTTCGTACCTTTGAATATTGAATTGATGTGCATGATTAATATGAGCGGCTAAGCACCCTTTGGTGCTAGCCTAGTTATGATTCCTTAATTGTTTTGTTTACGTTTACCTTTACTTCCGTACAATTATTTCTAAGTGTATGCATGCATAGTTCTTTGGTAGTCACCCCTGGTTCGGTAGTTTTGAATGGCGATAGAGGCCAATTGCCTAGGAGATATGACCAACTGACCCTAGGTGAGCGGACTGAGACAGGAAGGGTAAGATATGACCAACTGACGACCCTTTCTACTTGTGCGATTTGCCAACTGATCACCTATCGTTTGGATGAACTTAAGAATTGGGGGGTGTAGTGTCTAAGTTCCTAACGGCCGGGCACTCACTATATAGAATCTAGCATGTAGCGGTACTTAATGACTCGGCTTAGGGGACCAGGAACAACAGGACTTATGACGGTGGGCCTGATTTCTCCTGTGGTGGCATCTTTGCTGATAGGTTTGGGCGAATTGACCAAATGCTATCCTCTCGAATTTGACCCCACCTGAAGTAATTGGAAGTAGGTAGACGTAGACATAACTAGCTAGGAGGATTAACTAGGTTAGCACCACTATTCCTCTATTGATTTCCCTTCACACATTTATTTGCTTTACTTTATATTCTGCATTAGTAGTTTAATTAATTAAAACCCTATCAAACCATTAATATTCTGTGACAATTAGACTTAGTAATTATCCGACACACATAGCTCTTGGGACGACCTCGGCTTTACCATTTACTACACTACACACGACCGGGTACACTGCCCGTTAGTGCATTAGGGTAGACCATAGGTATAGCGAGACACTATAAATATTAAGACCTTGTCAGTAAAACCTGCATCAAGTTTTTGGCGCCGCTGCCGGGGAGTTATATTAGGATTTTTATTTAAGTTTTGATATTATGACTCTTAATATGAACGATTATCTCACCACCTCTAAAAGTAAACAGGGAATCACCATTCCAGCTCTTGAAGAAAATGTTAAATTCGAATTTTGGGGACTCTGTCTTGATGAACTGAAAAAATGCTGCTTTTATGGAACCAAAGACGAAGAAGCACACGAACACATCGCGAAGGTATGTGAGATCGCAGATTTATTTCATGCACCTGGAGTCTCAAGAGATCATGTTATGATGAGGGCTTTTCCTTTTACCCTAAAAGGAAGAGCTAGAGATTGGTTAAAGAAACTTCCATCAGGATCTATTACAACATGGAACACCTTTAAGAAAGCTTTTCTTAAGGAATACCGAACCCCTGCAAAAATCCTTCAACAGGTCGATGAAATTAGGAGGTTTAGCCAAGTCTACGATGAACCACTATTTACAGCTTGGGAAAGATTTAACGAAGCCATCCTGAAGTGCCCCGAGCATAAACTCAATAAACACGAGCAACTGCAAATATTCTACAACGGGTTGAATATAAAGACTCGACAATTGTTAGACTCTAATGAACCGATCCCTTTAATGACTGCTGATAAAGGATGGATAAAAGTTGAGGAAGTTGCGCTCCATTCGTCATCATGGAATGAAGATCCTATAGAGATACAATCAGTGATAAAAAATCTGGAGGAATTTGAAGTAGACATGCAATCCCTGACTGAAGAAGTCAAGATGGTTAAACACAAGTTCGATAAACCCATTGATGGGAGAGTGACGGATCTTGAAAAGGCTGTGAAGATGCTCGTTAAAGAATCTAGCAGAAAATATGATGAGAACGCAAATTTGGTTTGGAATCTCAAGCGAGATTACGACAAAGCACTTAGAACACAAGCAGCTGCTATTAGAAGACTTGAAAATCAAGTGGGAAAACTGGCAGAATCTATCAGAGTAAGGGATGAAGGTGATTTGCCTAGCACGACAGAAACAAATCCTCGAGATCTGGCTCACGCTATTACAACAAGAAGTGGATTAAACTATAAGGAACTAGCTTACCCTTCGAACTCGAATGATCTGACTAACGAAACACCCCAAGATAACAATAAAGAAACCGAGGAGGCTCAACCTTCTGTCGAAAAAGTCTGTCCCTACATTCCACCAATTCCATTTCCGGGGAGGATTAAGAAGGAACAAGAACGGGTGCTATTTCAAAAATTCAACAACTCAGCATTAACATTCCTCTCGTTGAAGCCTTGGAGCAAATGCCGAAATATGCCAAATTTATGAAGGATCTCCTTACCCATAGAAGACTTTCTGATCGGACGCAGATTACTTTAAACCAAAGATGCTCTGCTGCTCTTTTAAAAAATATGCCTCTCAAAGAAGAAGATCCAGGAAGTTTCACTTTACCTTGCACTATCGGGGGAATTTTATTCAACAAGGCCCTTGCCGACCTTGGGGCAAGCATTAGTTTTATGCCATTTTCTCTTTATTCACGTTTGGAATTGGGACAGTTAAAACCAACTAGAATGTGTATCGAGCTAGCTTATAAAACTACTCAATATCCGAAAGGGGTCGCTGAAAATGTTCTTGTCATGATCGATAAATTTGTCTTCCCAGTCGACTTCGTGGTCCTGGATATGGAAGAGGATGATATCCCTATTTTGCTCGGAAGACCCTTTCTTGCAACAGCACACGCTATGATTGATGTCTTTAACAAGAATATTTCATTAGAGATTAGTAATGACAAAATTACTTTCGACCTAGAAAAGTCCATGAGATATGCTTCTTTCACCGATGACAACCTTGATGATCTCGACCTTATCGAAGCTAACACTCAGAAACATGCCCAGGAATGTTTTCTTCCTGATCCTATGAGATCATTAAAATTCGAAGATAATGATGGGACATCTAGCGATGAAGAAAGCGAAACAGAGGAACTGACCAAGAAGAATCAGACGGTATGTGCAACAAAAACCCCGGAAGAAGCTGATGCTCCCCCGAAACTTAAGGAGTTACCTCCTCATTTAGAATATGCATTTATCAATGAAGATCAAAATTACCCTATTGTGATCTCTTCTCTGTTATCTGACGAAGAAAAGGAGTCATTACTACAGGTTTTAAGCAAGCGCAAGGGAGCAATTGCATGGAAAGTCTCTGACATTAAAGGAATTAACCCTTCATATTGTTCCCACAAGATAATTATGGAAGATGATTTTAAGCCTGTAGTGCAACCAGAAAGGAGATTAAACCCTAAATTACAAGACGTTGTGAAGGACGAAATCATTAAGCTCCTAGACGCGGGCTTAATTTATGCTATTTCCGATAGCCCTTGGGTTAGCCACATTCATGTTGTTTCAAAGAAAGGAGGAATGACAGTGGTCACCAACGAAGATAATGAGCTGATACCTACTAGGACAGTCACTGGCTGGAGGGTGTGCATTGATTACAAAAAATTAAATGATGCTACACGAAAGGATCACTTCCCCCTTCCGTTTATCGATCAGATGTTAGAAAGACTGTCTGGACATGAGTATTACTGCTTCCTTGATGGATTCTCAGGTTACTTTCAAATTCCTATTGCCCCTGAGGATCAAGAAAAGACAACGTTCACCTGCCCTTACGGAACATTCGCCTACCGAAGGATGCCTTTTGGACTATGTAATGCTCCCGCCACATTCCAACGGTGCATGACTGCTATATTCTCTGATATGTGTCAAGATTTTATGGAAGTCTTCATGGATGACTTTTCGGTTTTTGGTAACTCCTTCTCATCTTGTCTTAATAATCTATCTAGAATGCTTGCCAGATGTGAAGAAACCAACCTTGTCCTTAACTGGGAAAAATGTCATTTTATGGTTAAAGAAGGGATTCTTTTGGGGCATAAAATTTCTCAAACTGGGATAGAAGTTGATAAAGCTAAGGTGGATGTTATTTCTCGACTGCCTTATCCGACCAACCTAAAAGGCATTAGGAGTTTTCTTGGGCATGCAGGATTTTATAGACGATTTATAAAAGATTTTTCAAAAACTGCCAAACCCATGACCCAACTCCTAATGAAAGATGCTAAATTTGATTTTAACGATGATTGCAAAAAAGCCTTTGACATTTTAAAAGAAAAACTAACTACTTCCCCGGTTATTATTGCTCCTGACTGGGGGGCGATTTTGAACTCATGTGCGATGCTAGTGATTATGCTGTTGGAGCTGTTTTAGGACAGAGGGTGGATAAAAAGTTTAAACCCATTTATTATGCTAGTAAAACCTTAAATGAGGCACAAGAGCATTATACAACCACTAAAAAAGAACTCCTAGCTGTAGTATATGCCTTTGATAAATTTAGGCCTTATTTAGTTATGTCAAAAACTATTGTCTACACTGACCATTTTGCTTTGAAGTACTTATTTAATAAACAGGATGCCAAACCAAGGTTGATAAGATGGATACTGCTGCTGCAAGAATTTAAAATTGAAATCAAGGATAAGAAAGGAGCAGAAAACTTAGCAATTGATCACCTTTCACGATTAGAAAACCCTGAGCTCGAAGAACTTGACACAGAAACTATCCGGGACTCCTTCCCTGACAAACACCTCATGGCAGTTAGAATTAAAGATTCCAGTGTCGAACCATGGTACGCAGATTTCGCTAATTACCTAGCAGCTAAAGTGTTACCTAGCAACAAAAGCTACGACCAAAAGAAAAAGTTCTTCTCGGATCTCAAGTATTACTTCTGGGATGATCCGTTCCTTTTTAAATCATGCCCTGATGGTATTATTCGGAGATGCGTATATGGGGAAGAGCAAAGACAAATTCTGGAACATTGCCACAACGGCCCTGCAGGAGGACACTATGGAGCCGACAATACTGCTCGAAAGGTTTATGAGGCCGGATTCTTTTGGCCAAGTATTTTCAAAGACGCTGCAAGGCATGTTAGGGATTGTGACACTTGTTAGAGGGCATGGAACATTTCTTCTCGGAATCAGATGCCACTCAACAATATTATGGTATGTGAGGTTTTTGATGTTTGGGGGATCGATTTTATGGGACCTTTCACTCCATCGAAAAATAAAAGTTATATCGTTGTAGCTGTCGATTACGTTTCAAAGTGGGTTGAAGCAGAGGCCTTACAAACTTGTGATGTTAGGAGTGTCATTCGCTTTTTGAAAAGATTATTCTCCAGGTTTGGGATCCCTAAAACCATCATTAGTGATCGAGGGACGTACTTTTGTAATGCTATTATGGAGAAAATTCTGAATAGATACGGGGTACTCCACTGAATGTCTACACCTTATCACCCACAAACCAATGGGCAAACTGAAAACACCAACAGGGCACTCAAACAAATTTTGGAGAAATCTGTCAGCAGTAACAGAAAAGATTGGTCTGACAAACTCGATGAGGCATTATGGGCATTCAGAACGGCCTTCAAAACTCCTATTAGAAGCACCCGTTTTAAGATTGTTTACGGAAAAGCATGTCATCTTCCCGTTGAATTGGAACATAAAGCATATTGGGCTCTCAAAAATGCCAACTTGGAGGCTGATATAATCAAGGAACACATATTTTCCCAAATAAACCGTTTAGCTGAATTACGAGACGAAGCATATGATCATGCCAGGGCATACAAAGACAGGACCAAAAGATGGCACGATAAGCGAATTAAGGATAAAAGATTCGAGGTAGGACAGGAAGTTCTCATTTTTAACTCAAGACTCAAATTATTCCCTGAAAAAATGAGATCTTGTTGGGTTGGCCCATACACAGTAAGTAAGGTATTCCCTTATGGGACTATTGAAGTTCATAACAAGGAGGGATTATATTTTAAGGTAAACGGACATCGCGCAAAGATTTATTATGGCCAGGATGTTATCAAGCTATCTGGTTATGAATTCTTCGCACCGGTCTAGTAGCCCCGCGGCTCTGAGTCTAACTTAAAGACTCGTTAATAAAGAAAAGTGCTCTTTCGGGAGACAACCCGAATTATCCCTTTCTTCTGTTTTTATTTCATTTATGTTGGGTTTTGTGTTTTCTAACCATTTTTGCAGGAGACAAAGAAGTAATTACTGCTGCAGTTGCTGATCTGAACAGAGTTACGGCGTAACTCATCTTGGTGATTACGCCGTAACCAACATTTTCGCAGCAGAATTCTTGACGCATTACCAATTACGGCGTAATACCATCTCAGTGGTTACGCCGTAACTATTCGCTTGACAGCTCATACCAGGTTTTGCCAGTTACGTCGTAACTCTCTCATAGGAGTTACGACGTAACTCTCCTCTGCTTTAATTCTTTCATTTTAAAACACAGTAACCTTGTATTAGTTTTTAAATGAACTTTCTGGGTGTGTTCCCTGTAAACCCTCATGAGACTTCACTCGTCCACTTGGGACACCAAGTGGTTTAAAAGGCTTGTTGCATTCGCTAAATGCAACCGTGATTCCTACGAAAGTGAGTTAGGTTTGTTTTTCATTTTATTTTTTATTTTTAGAATTATGCTTGTCGGTATTGTGATTTCAGGGATTGAAGTTTGTTCATGACGCTTAAACGAAGGCACGATCCTTTCTCGTGGGCCTTCTTCTTTTTGGAGAAAATTTCAGGGAAGTTCTCGCTCTAATTCTACCTTTCTCTTCACCTTTATTTTAATGCCTAGTACAAAAGGGACTTTGTACAATTCAAGTGGGGGGACGGGAGTAGAATTATCTCTTGAACTTTATTTCGCCCTCATTTTTCTAGTTTATTTTGAAAAATTATGGCATTTTTAAAAATTTTGACATGTTTTTCCGAACCTAACTAGATTAGACCTTAGCCGAGCACATACAACTCTTGATATTACATGGTGAGATTAGCCTTATCCGTTTCCAATATTTTACCCCAAATCCACCAAATTATGAGTGTGCTGGTAGCTTGTAAACTTTAGAACTTGGCATTTGCATCATTTCGAGACCATAGACGAGGTATGTTGAGTTAGCTCGATGTATTTGGACTTTTCAGTTTTAGAAGGCAGTATTATAGGATTATCACTCAAACAGCCTACCATTGTGAGTCTATCGATTAGTCACCTCGACTTTTCGACCCCCATGTGAAACCCTTTTGTTGCACTCCCCTTTAGTGCAAGATACCCCTAGATACACCTTTCTGAGCCATTCCTTTCATTTTGTCACCCCATTATATTGTTTCGTTACACCCTTACACCTTAGCCTACCCTGTAGTCTTTATTTGTAATTGGGAAGTCATCATTTGCCTAAGTTCAAGGTTCGAGTGGAAAGGTTTGGAAATCACGCTTTCATCCACAACAATTATGAACATCATTGAAGACCTCCCGAATTCCCATTGTTCATCTCAAGTGGGGGGAAGTTATGTTATTATGTTATGTTCAAAAAAAAATTATAAAAAAAAAATAAAAAAAATGATGATTCGAAAAAAAAAGAAAAAAGAAAAAAAAGTTAATTGAGTTTTGATATTGTAAAGTGCGATGTTATAAGAACTATAGTATGAGCTTTATTGTTTAGTATCGAGGAGGCCACCTCGGTCACATTTGAAGATTGGAGTTGGAGTTATACCAACTGAAGAAGAAAAGGTAGTGTGCCCATCACGATGTCCTCTAATGACACATCTACCTTGAATTTCATGATCCGGTCTCTAAACTTCTAAGCTTCAACTTCTGGCGGACGGTAAGTGGTGATGACTTAGTTATAGATATAGACTACCTGCTTGTTTTTCGTTTTACACCAATTATATATCCCATGTATTATCCTACCCTTTAGTCATGAAGCGTGTCTAGGTAATACAGCGAGCAATCTTTGGTGTCTTGGCCATGGATTTGGACATGTATCATTGATTTTGTCCACTTTGCCGTGACATGTTAGCAATGACGAGCCACCCCTTAACCTTTGTCGTGTCTACCCATATTGCCTTCGAGAATTGTTTAGCCCTTAACTCTAGTGGTGGAGATTTGTGTAACCGCCAAGCTTATGATAGAATAAATGCTATGACTGTGCGATTGAGTGATCACCCCGAAATTGACACTTAGAATAGTTGAGAGATTTGAGTATTTGTTCCCTTTTCGTGAGGTGTTCGGCTTTGTTTTATTCTAGCATAAGGGATTTGTAAACTCATATTTTCCAGGTTTTGGGAGATATCTTTTTAGGGATCTATCTAATAAGGTCTACTTGAGGGCAAGTAGAGTTCAAGTGGGGGGATATTTGATAACATCAAATAGTCCTGAATATTAAGTGTCAATTTCCCCCGTTAATGCTCGTTATTTATATCATTTATATAGATTTACGCTTGTTTTCCATTGTTTTCCACTTTCAGGTAAATTACGAGCATTGGAGCTAAAGAGACGCGGAAATGGAAACATTACTAAAGATTTATCACAGTATGCTAATTTTGAAGAAGTTACGGCTTAACTCATCTCTCACATTACGCCGTAACTATTGCGTGACCCTGAAGTCCAACTTATCAAGAGGTTACGGCGTAACTCTTCCCAAAGGTTACGACGTAACTCCATTAGGTCAAAAGAGGTTCCACGCCGCTGATACTTACGCCGTAACTACTGCAACACTTACGACGTAACCGAGTTTATTGAAGACTACGGCGTAACCACTTATAAGGTTAAGCCGTAACTAGCAGATCTAGTGCATTTACGATGAAATAGAAGGTTACGACGTAACTCCTCTATTGGTTACGCCGTAACCCAGACCTGGCCTATAAATACCCCACGAATTCCAGCATTTCAAAGCATCCCATTCCACACACAACACTCTGAGAACGTGGGAAAAAGCTCAAGGAAGATCTAGGGAAGCATACGGAGTTGTTTCCAAGGGAGAAGTCACACCATTACGATAAGCTTTAGCGTTTATTATTTCTTTTACTTTCAATTCATATATTTCGTACCTTTGAATATTGAATTGATGTGCATGATTAATATGAGCGGCTAAGCACCCTTTGGTGCTAGCCTAGTTATGATTCCTTAATTGTTTTGTTTACATTTACCTTTACTTCCGTACAATTATTTCTAAGTGTATGCATGCATAGTTCTTTGGTAGTCACCCCTGGTTCGGTAGTTTTGAATGGCGATAGAGGCCAATTGCCTAGGAGATATGACCAACTGACCCTAGGTGAGCGGACTGAGACGGGAAGGGTAATATATGACCAACTGACGACCCTTTCTACTTGTGCGATTTGCCAACTGATTACCTATCGTTTGGATGAACTTAAGAATTGGGGGGTGTAGTGTCTAAGTTCCTAACGGCCGGGCACTCACTATATAGAATCTAGCATGTAGCGGTACTTAATGACTCGGCTTAGGGGACCAGGAACAACAGGACTTATGACGGTGGGCCTGATTTCTCCTGTGGTGGCATCTTTGCTGATAGGTTTGGGCGAATTGACCAAATGCTATCCTCTCGAATTTGACCCCACCTGAAGTAATTGGAAGTAGGTAGACGTATACATAACTAGCTAGGAGGATTAACTAGGTTAGCACCACTATTCCTCTATTGATTTCCCTTCACACATTTATTTGCTTTACTTTATATTCTGCATTAGTAGTTTAATTAATTAAAACCCTATCAAACCATTAATATTCTGTGACAATTAGACTTAGTAATTATCCGACACACATAGCTCTTGGGACGACCTCGGCTTTACCATTTACTACACTACACACGACCGGGTACACTGCTCGTTAGTGCATTAGGGTAGACCATAGGTATAGCGAGACACTATAAATATTAAGACCTTGTCAGTAAAACCTGCATCAAGTTTTTGGCGCCGCTGCCGGGGAGTTATATTAGGATTTTTATTTAAGTTTTGATATTATGACTCTTAATATGAACGATTATCTCACCACCTCTAAAAGTAAACAGGGAATCACCATTCCAGCTCTTGAAGAAAATGTTAAATTCGAATTTTGGGGACTCTGTCTTGATGAACTGAAAAAATGTTGCTTTTATGGAACCAAAGACGAAGAAGCACACGAACACATCGCGAAGGTATGTGAGATCGCAGATTTATTTCATGCACCTGGAGTCTCAAGAGATCATGTTATGATGAGGGCTTTTCCTTTTACCCTAAAAGGAAGAGCTAGAGATTGGTTAAAGAAACTTCCATCAGGATCTATTACAACATGGAACACCTTTAAGAAAGCTTTTCTTAAGGAATACCGAACCCCTGCAAAAATCCTTCAACAGGTCGATGAAATTAGGAGGTTTAGCCAAGTCTACGATGAACCACTATTTACAGCTTGGGAAAGATTTAACGAAGCCATCCTGAAGTGCCCCGAGCATAAACTCAATAAACACGAGCAACTGCAAATATTCTACAACGGGTTGAATATAAAGACTCGACAATTGTTAGACTCTAATGAACCGATCCCTTTAATGACTGCTGATAAAGGATGGATAAAAGTTGAGGAAGTTGCGCTCCATTCGTCATCATGGAATGAAGATCCTATAGAGATACAATCAGTGATAAAAAATCTGGAGGAATTTGAAGTAGACATGCAATCCCTGACTGAAGAAGTCAAGATGGTTAAACACAAGTTCGATAAACCCATTGATGGGAGAGTGACGGATCTTGAAAAGGCTGTGAAGATGCTCGTTAAAGAATCTAGCAGAAAATATGATGAGAACGCAAATTTGGTTTGGAATCTCAAGCGAGATTACGACAAAGCACTTAGAACACAAGCAGCTGCTATTGGAAGACTTGAAAATCAAGTGGGAAAACTGGCAGAATCTATCAGAGTAAGGGATGAAGGTGATTTGCCTAGCACGACAGAAACAAATCCTCGAGATCTGGCTCACGCTATTACAACAAGAAGTGGATTAAACTATAGGATCAGCTTACCCTTCGAACTCGAATGATCTATTAACGCAAACGCATTAATAATAAAAGAATTTAAACTAGGCCAAGACCTAATTTTCACATCTCCAAAATACCCTAGTGGGATGAAAAATATAATTACCAAGTAAAACAATAAATAAACAAAGACATAACATCAAATCATTAATTGACTAGTAATAAATTAACAATCAATTAAATAGAACACAATAAATAAAAATGCTCCAACAATTAAATCAGAATCAAAATTATAATAGAATAATGAAACCAAAATAATATTAAGAGGCGGAAAATAATTACATATCATGCCAAGGTTAATGCTATCGATCCCCTAGTTGAGTACCGGGGCAAAGGTTTTGCCCCATAAAAACCTTCGTACTAATGATGTCCTTTTCTTCTTCGGCGGCGCACCAGAAAACGAAATACCCAAAAGATGATTTGATCATGCGTACATGTATTAGTATATACGAGTGTGGAAACCCGCGCGATGCAGCGGGATTGGCTTCACAGGACTTACTTTGTAGCGACACTTAAACCTTAGGGACTAATTTTGCCAGGTTGCTATAGTTAGCAATTAATTCTACAGGACTTACCTTGCAATGCCCCTTAAACCTTAGGGACTGTTTTTGCCAAGTTGTGAAACTTTGCATTTAATGTTTGGACTTACTTTGCAGCGCCACATGAACCTCAGGGACTATTTCTGCCAAGTTAGGAAACTTTGCATTAAATGCTTGCTTTGCTTGCGCTTGCTTTGCATACAATGTGTACGCTTTTTAGTATTATATGATAAATAGTGATAACTTTAGGCCCATGTTCATTTTAGTCCTTGTTCTTTTGCCCTATTTCACCATAAGTCCTTGTGGTAAATAACACATAAAATGTGTTATTATCTTGTACGCTTCTGACCCTCCATTGTTCTTCATATTATAGTCAACAGTCCCCGAAATGGATAAAATAAATATAAACTTGCCGCATTTAATCCATGGACCTCGAAGCTTTGCGCCCAAGTAATTAGTTACGGCGTAACCAATTATCCGAGTTACGCCATAACCCTTTGTTAGCTCTTGATTATCCGATCCGAAATAATCTCTACGGCGTAACTAATGCCATGTTACGCCGTAACCTTCATAAAAATAATTACGACGTAACTAAAAGAGATGGTTACGCCGTATCCTTCAAAGCATTCTATTTATGCCGTAACATTATTAAGCAGTTACGGCGTAACCTTCACAAATAGTTATCAGGCCCTCGTTGTATTAGTTACGACGTAGTCAAAAGCACCCTTTACGCCGTAACTTGTCTTCAGAATATATTCCTTGGCCTTTTATCACTTCTTTTCCGCTCCAGCGCCTCATTGATCCTGAAATGCAAATATGAACGAATATAGACCAATTAAGTACCACTAGAAGGGTACCCGCGCAATGCGGCGGCGGGTACCCGATGCATAATTTTATGGCGAGCAAATATTTTTTATTTATACGTTTTTTATAACAGTAACTTTATTAATGAATGACAACTTTTAATTAAAATAACGATAATCAATATCAAGGCAAACTATTTTATATCCAAATAAAAGTTGTTATTCTATTGCTATAATCGGAGAAGCAAATCTTATTTATTTCTACTGTAGGTAATCGAACACCAAGATGAGAGTAGATTTATCGAATTTTGTGTGTCTTTTTATCGGTGCCAGAAAAAAAAAAAGAGAGTGTGTTTCGTATTAGTGTTTTTAGGTTGGCTTATATACCATTGAGGTTTGGGCTGTTACAAGTCGACACTTAATGAACTGTATAAATATTTGACTGTATTAATGGACTATATAAATATTTGACTGTATTAATGGATTGTATAAATATTTGAAGGGATGTTACTTTTTATTTATGAAAATTGTCATGGAAGCTATATGGTGAATAACATTAACTAATGACTTATTAATTTCCTATTAAAGAAATGTTTTTGGTCTTAAAAATTTTAAGACTTCTTTATTTAGAAAGTCCTAAACACTTTAAAAAGTAGTATAGATATTAATATAAATGAGGCCATAAATACGGGAATTTGATATATAAAAGATCAGGCTAATTTGATGTTATCAAATATCCCCCCACTTGAATCCTACTTGTCCTCAAGTAGACTCTTTAAATAATTTTTAAAAAGATATCTCCCAGGATTAATTGGAAGTTATGAGTTTAAAAATCACCTAAGCTAGAAAATTCCAAACCGAGCACCTCACGAAAAGGGAATTGAAATCACACTCTCTCTCATAATTCACGTGTTAATATTGGGGTGATCACTCAACTGCTCAGTCATGGTGAGTATTCTATCATAGGCTTGGCAAAGATACTAATCTCCACCACTAGAGTTTATAGATGCAGCTATTCTAAAAGGTAATGGGTTGACACAACATAGGCTTATGGGTTTATTTTGTCATTACTAACAAGCTACGGCGAAGGGGACAAAATCAATGATACATGACCAAATCCATGGCCAAGACACCAATGATTGCTCGCTTCCTCACCTAAAATCGATTCATGACCAAGGGTAGGATAAGACATGGGATATTTAATGGGTGTAAAATAAAAAGACACGAAACAAATAGATTCCTAAGTCCATAGTCTCCCCACCACTAGTCGCATTCAATCCCATAGAAAAAATCAAGGGTCAAGAGTCAAGGGGTCTTCAATACACGAGTCAATGCATATAAAATGTAGCGTAGTGCCTCATAATCTCCATAAACTAGGCAAATAAGATGCATTAACTCGGCCTTCATTATCAATGAAAAAAGAATGTGCTATATAAAAAATTTTAAAATTTAGGTACTTTTAGCACATAATTTTACCAAAATCAACCATTTCTGTCTCCCATCCCCCCACTTGAAATGTACAATGCCCCCATTGTACGAAAATTGATTAAAATTGGAAAGGCGAGATAGAAATGTACGGGTTTCTAATTTTATCCGTAAGACAAAACGGATTTGTAAAAATTTGCGCCTAATTGAACAAGGCGAGAATACTTAACACAATGCGACACAAAGGCTGATTATAACGATCAACAATAAACAAACTAACAAACTCTTGCTTGCATTCTTTTTTTTTTTTTTTTTTTTTTTTTTTTTTTTTTTTTTTTTTTTGATGTAAGACAAGGTATACATGAAAAAATAAAAACAATACGAACAAATAAAGCATCCCCCCACTTGAGATCAACTATCATCTAAACCCGATTTTCTTCCAAAACCCTTTATTCAAAACCCGCGACTTTCTCTAGTGGAACCAAAATTAACCAACAGTGCCCGGACCATGGACATAAGGAAACTACAGGGTAGGCTAGGCGATAGGTGTAACGAAATAGTTATATTGGGTGAACAAAATGAAAGGAAATGCTCTGAAGGGTGTATCTAGGGGTATCTTGCACAAATGGTGAGTGCAACAAAAAGGGTTTAACAGGGGGATTGACTAATCGATGTGAAAAGTCAATATACACAAACATATATGGGCTATATGGGTTTAATCCTAAAATTGCCTTATATCCTAGCTGCACTGATCACACCAAGTTACCTCAGTGTAATGCTCATGATAATGGTCTCGAAAAGATATACAAAGCCAAGTTCTAAAGTCTACTACAGCCACCGGCACACTCATTTTAATGGAATTATGTATAAGGGGAAAACGGAAAGGCTTATCCTCACACAACGGAAATAGGGTAGGTGTGCTCTGATGAGTGCGTAAATACTCATCATTTTTGTACTGTATAGACTGCAAAATCATCTGAAAACACTCAGAAACACATCAAAATGATCAAAATATCACAAATCAGTGTTTTATGTGTTTTAAATTCAAAAATGTCAAAATCAGATGAAAAACATATCAAATTTACAAAAATTGCAGTTTTAGTCCCCCAAGTTTCAAAAATTGTCAAAAACAGTCCCTGAGCACAAAATTTCAAAAGAAAAGTCACCAAAGGTCCTTTTAAAATCAAAAGTTGTCAAATTTAGTCCTTTGGTGAAAAATATAAAAAGTTTTGAGAAAATTACAAATTGGTCCTTTAAGTTTCAAAATTGGCGGAATTAGTCCCTGGAAAATGGCAAAATGTCAACTTTAGTCCTTATACTTTTGGAACTTGTCATTTTCAGTCCTTGGAGAAACTTTTCAGAATTGGCAGCCATGGTCCCTTGATTTTCAGATTTTACACATATGGCCCCTATAGTTATAAATCCTTTTTGGCCTTGTCAAACATTTTGAACCCCCTGTCACTTTTGCAATTTGAACCCCCTGGCTTATTGATATCCAGTCAACCCAAGCCAGTCAAACACACACCTGTTGGCGCCTTTCTTCTTCCCCACCATATCCCTGAAATCACTCAACCAAACCACCCCCCTCCTCTCCATATCACCTTCCTGTCCCCTCCACATCAACATAAAACAAATATCATTAATTAACTCCTCCCAAAAACACTCAATCTCACACACCTGGCTTAAACCAATTTTGGCGCCAAAATGATCAAACGGCCATTATCAACTTAAATCATCCAATGGCTATTATTTGTGGTGGGATTCAATCAAGAATGTGAGAGAAAGCTAGTGGGAGTATAAAAAGAGAAGGAGGAGCAGTGAAGAGAGTTAGCTAGTTTTCAATTTTTTCTTTAAATGTCGTATTTTATTTAAATGTCTTAGTTTTAGTTTAAATAGTGTAATTTCAGTTTTCATGTATCAAATTCAAGTTAACTAATCATTGTATTAAGCTTTTGAAGTTTTCAATCCAAGTTTGAGATAAATTTCATGTTTCCTTTCATTGTTGAAAATTTCATTCTCAATTTCTTATGATAAAGGTCTCAGTAGCTTGTATTTGATATCAAACAAGTTCATATTAGCTTATAATAGCTTTGTATAAGCTCATTTTACAGTTTCATACAATTTTCCATTTAAGTCAACAAAAGTCAACAGGAGCTCAAAATTGCAATGGTGATGATTATGGTTGTTGCAGAGGTGAATTTGGATTGCATTAGCATAGGATAGGTTAGTCTTTGGGTCTGGTTTGGCCTGTGACATCAGCTGGATCCATGTGAGTATATTTCTCAGTTTCCATTTTTAAGTCCATTTTGCACTATAAGCTTGTACTAGTATCTGTGATAATGAGTAGGTGTAGCCTGTTCTCTTAAGTTGTTTGTAAGTCTAATAACTTAGTTTGAACTATAGCTTTTGCTGGTTTAGTGTTCTTATCATTTTAAGTTTGTATAACAGTTTAAAAGGGGTGTTTGGTTCATAGCCTAAAACTGCCCTAGAGGCTTGTGCAGGGTTTTATGTTTGTTGTTTCATGTTTGAGTAGTCTAAATATGTTCATTTGAATCAATAGTTTGGTCTACAACACTACAAAAGTCAAAAGTTTCTTAAATCAATATCACTGATTCACTGTTGGATTTTTGATCATTCAAAATCTTGTTTTATGTTTAAAGTACCTAGATCTAGCTTGTAGTAGCTTTTATTCATATAATTACATCATTCTAAGTCCTTTAAATCAGGTTCTAAACTCATATAAGTCAACTTTTTAGTTTTTGTTAAAAAGTCAATTTGGAAAAACCTTGTTTTGAGCCACTGAGAAGGAATTTTAATTTGCTCATTTCCAAGCCAATTTCAGTGATTCTAGTTGTTTTTAAAACTTTCCTTGGTCTAGTTTCTTATTGTTATTTTTGATTAATTTTGTGAATTTTCCTTAAAGCTCAAAAGAGCTTATGATTCTGGTGTTCAGTCCCCTGTGCAGGGCACAAGGCCTGCACAGGTTTTGTGCAGGTTTTGCAGACCTTGCACAGGGCTCACTTGAGCTCCCCTAGGTCTGTATTTTGGTCTAACAACTCTCACCCAGGTCTAGTGTAGGATACAAGTTTTTGTTTCATGTTTCCAGCTTATTCAGGTGCTTATTCATAGGCTTAAATCAGACACCCCCTTTACTGTTTTCTGTCAAAATCTCAATACACCAAGTCATTGCATCTTGCTAATCAGTGGTTAGAACTTGTTGATTCTCATTGCATGTTGGTTGTTTTAGCCTATTAGAACTTCCCTATCAGTTTGGTGCCTTTTGAGTTCCATTTGCTTATCAAAGTGCTTATTTGATAAGCACTTTGATCATCAGTTTCATATTCTGCCAAACAAGCCCTGGTTTTTCTATTTTTCCCAGCTTCCTAATATAATTTTAGACTTTTCCTGAATTTTTCAGATTTTTCCTAGCTTGTTTAGTATTTTTCTTGATTTTAATTAGTTTTTAAGCCTTTTTAAATAGCATTTAATACAAATAATTAAGAAAAGCTTCAAAAAAATAAGTTTTCATTTTTCTTAAGTTTAGATAAATGTAAAAAGCTTAAAAAGTAATTTTCCCTATTTTTCTCCTTTTATTTGCTATTTTTAATAATTTAAATTAGTTTTAAATAGTTTTAAATTAATAATAAATATTTAAAAAGTCTAAAAAGTATATTTTCAGTTTTAAAATTAGTTTTATCATATTTTAGATTTTTCTAAGTCTTAATTTTATTTTTCTAGTCTTATTTCATATTTTCTTTCATTTTAGAGTATTATTAAATAGTTTAAATTAGTTTTTAATTAATAATAATTAATTAATTAGTCATAAAAATAATTTTCCTTTTCTATAAATTTTCTCATATCATTAGGTTTGTAAAAATGTATTTTTCATATTTTTAGGATCTATATTGTATAAGTTTCACTTTTTATTTAGTACGTTTACGTTATTTTAATTTAAACGTAAGTTTTTAGTTTTAGGTTTTAAACGTTCATCACTTTAAATATAGTGATAGCGTTTATTTAATATCTTTTATCTTTTTAATTTTCTTAATTTGCATTTAAGTCGCTTTTATTTTATAACTTTTTCTGTAGTGTAATTATCATATCCAAATCCTTTCTGATCGCTATCATTAGTGATCAATCTATCGTCTGATCAGTGTTTGCACACCATTGAGTCTCCGTGGGACATAACGACCCGGGAATCCCCTGTATTCCTCTGATCTAAATTGCATTTGCGTCTGAGCTGTTTTAAGTCTGTTTGACTTGACGGTTCGGGCTAGATCAAATTTTGGCGCCGCTGCCGGGGAGGCTTAAGCGTGTGTTTAGCCATTTTCAGACCCATTCTTGCACATACCCCATCTTTTGTAAAAAGTTTTTTGTAAAGTTATCAAAAATCCAAAAAGTTCATTAACACTTTTCCTGAAGTGTTAACAACACCAAAAATATTTTCATTCTTTGTTTTTGCAAAATGTTTTTCAAAAATCCAAAAATATCCATCTTTTATCCTCTAATCTGTTTAATTCTACATTTCTTTATCCTCAAACCTGTTTGATTCTCCATTCCTTATCCTCTATATCTGTTTAATTCTTCATCTCTTATCCCTCTTATCTGTTTAATTCTCTATGTCATGGTATTTGACATGTTCCTGGTGTGGAGGTCCATTTAACGGTGGAAATTGTCGGCGATGTACCAATGTGAGTTTCGGGGACAAATTTGTCGGTAATTCCGATCCCATTTCAAATGAAACACCCGATTTTTCCTACCTACCTCCACAGCCCCAATACGAATCCTCCTCATGCGAGTATTGTGGGAATGATTCTCATTACGGTTTTGATTGTCCATCACGGGTCCCGCTTGTCTATGAGCCGGAACCGTGTTACAATCAGAATTTTGGTGAAAGTTATTTTTCCAATTATCTCTGTTGTGAGAATTGCGGGGGTCCTCATGAGACTTTTGAATGTCAACCGATGAATCAAAATTTTCAAACTTACAATTCTCCCGGTTTTGACAATTTCCAACCCCCGCAGTATTCCATCAGTCATCAGACTTCTGAGCCTTCACAGCACTTCAATGATTACGAGGAGTGTAATCTTCCTCAAAGTTCTGAAGAAATACGCATTCGAAAGAAGCTACAAATGAAAAGAATGTTGTGTAAGCTTCAGCAGATGAATATCAGAATCAGATATGATGACGATGATGATGAGGATTCTATTCAAGTAAAGGAATATTATGAGAGCTTGTCAACTGAAATCACACCCGAAGCTTCCATTGACTCTCTCTTAATGGGGGACGAGCCTTCTAGCACTATTCCAGAAATGGAATCGTCAAGTGTTGAGAGCCTTGTTCCAACCCCAAGTGAGTCCGAGGGTATCTCCGGTAATGTGTGTGATGAGCCTCTTAATGATGATTCTACTCCTCCTCTTGACATTCCATATGATCATGTCGAGATGTTCTCCGATTCTGATAACGATTGTACTTCGTTTGACGATTCTTTATCCTATGGAGACATCGATTATGTCGAGGAGTTGCCTTCTGAGCTAGTTAGCTTGAAGAAAGTGAGAAATTCTGATGATCTGGAAATTGAGGACGAGATACTTCGTGAACAATTGTTCAATATAAATCTCCTCGTTTCTAAGATCGAATCATTTTGTGCTAAGTCAGCTTCAGCTCCTATCCCCGTTGTGGATAGTGACTCTACATTGGACAAGCCCGAGCCTGAGGCTTTTTCCAATGATTCTCTTCATGAAGAGTTCTCCGGTGAACTCTTTCATGACATATCTCCTCCGGAATATGATCATTTCTGTTTTGATCTTGAGGATGATATTGGCTCGGAGGAAGGTGTACTCTATCATAAGAGTTTGCTTATTGATGATACTACCTTCACCCTTCCTCCCGATACGTCTACATTTGAGGATGAAGAATGGATCTTGATTGTTATCAACATCTTCCTTCCATTCCTCACTTATGATGTGTCTTCCTCTCTTCTTCACTCCTTCGGGAGTGAGGACACTATCTTTGACCCCGGCATTTTCATTTATCATCTGTGAGCCGGGTCTGTCTCTGTTTCTCTATATCTCATCGGTGTGGAACTTTCACGTGCTTCATATGTTTGTCCAAACATCTTGAATGAAAGTCCGATGGAGATTGTTTCTTCCACTTTGCTTCCCCATGAACCAATGAATTCGGGGTCGAGTCAAGCTAGCGACTCGGGAACCAAAAACAGTAGCACACACTGTATGGGTTTTCACCCATATTTCTGTCTTCTTACCCCCTTTCTACCACCTAAGTGTGGGGGTGATGCCCCACATGTTACATATATATATATATCTTCTAAAAAAAAAAAAAAAAAAAAAAAAAAAAAAAAAAAAAAAAAAAATCCCTTTCTAAATAATGGCCGTAGTATTTCCCTTTTACGTTCTTTGTTTCGGCATAACCGCCGGTACTTTGAATATTGAGGGCAATATTCATTTCTAAGTGTGGGGGGGAATTCTCGCGAATTTCATATATTATCTACCCAATTCCCCCGTTTTTGGCCAAAATTTTTTTTTGGAGTAAGTGTTCTACACTTACTCATTTGGTTATCAGTCCGCCATGTCTGTAAGACTAAAGGATTGGCTAATCCAGGAGCAAACGGCTCTTGGTAAAGATATATCAAATCCGTTTACGGCTTGCAATTTGCCCAAAATTGTATGGTATTCAGCTCACCATATCCTAAAAAGTGAAGAGTTGGCTAGCCCGCAAGATTATGGCTTGTGGTAAAGGCAGTGGAAAATCCATAATTGGTAATCAGCTCACCAAAGATAATATTGATAATTTATCTAAGAGTTGGCTAGTCCAGAAGGGTACGGCTTCTGGTAAAGACAAAATCAAATCCGTTGAAAGCTGGTGGTTTGCTCAAAATCACATGGTTATCGGTGTACCATGGTTCTTACTTGAACTGAAACATTTGGCTACTCCAGAAGTAATGGCTTTTGGTAAAGAGTTTAAAATCCATTATGTTTTCTCAAATCATTGCTAGGGACTAGCAATATCTCAGTGTGGGGGATTGATGAGTGCGTAAATACTCATCATTTTTGTACTGTATAGACTGCAAAATCATCTGAAAACACTCAGAAACACATCAAAATGATCAAAATATCACAAATCAGTGTTTTATGTGTTTTAAATTCAAAAATGTCAAAATCAGATGAAAAACATATCAAATTTACAAAAATTACAGTTTTAGTCCCCCAAGTTTCAAAAATTGTCAAAAACAGTCCCTGAGCACAAAATTTCAAAAGAAAAGTCACCAAAGGTCCTTTTAAAATCAAAAGTTGTCAAATTTAGTCCTTTGGTGAAAAATATAAAAAGTTTTGAGAAAATTACAAATTGGTCCTTTAAGTTTCAAAATTGGCGGAATTAGTCCCTGGAAAATGGCAAAATGTCAACTTTAGTCCTTATACTTTTGGAACTTGTCATTTTCAGTCCTTGGAGAAACTTTTCAGAATTGGCAGCCATGGTCCCTTGATTTTCAGATTTTACACATATGGCCCCTATAGTTATAAATCCTTTTTGGCCTTGTCAAACATTTTGAACCCCCTGTCACTTTTGCAATTTGAACCCCCTGGCTTATTGATATCCAGTCAACCCAAGCCAGTCAAACACACACCTGTTGGCGCCTTTCTTCTTCCCCACCATATCCCTGAAATCACTCAACCAAACCACCCCCCTCCTCTCCATATCACCTTCCTGTCCCCTCCACATCAACATAAAACAAATATCATTAATTAACTCCTCCCAAAAACACTCAATCTCACACACCTGGCTTAAACCAATTTTGGCGCCAAAATGATCAAACGGCCATTATCAACTTAAATCATCCAATGGCTATTATTTGTGGTGGGATTCAATCAAGAATGTGAGAGAAAGCTAGTGGGAGTATAAAAAGAGAAGGAGGAGCAGTGAAGAGAGTTAGCTAGTTTTCAATTTTTTCTTTAAATGTCGTATTTTATTTAAATGTCTTAGTTTTAGTTTAAATAGTGTAATTTCAGTTTTCATGTATCAAATTCAAGTTAACTAATCATTGTATTAAGCTTTTGAAGTTTTCAATCCAAGTTTGAGATAAATTTCATGTTTCCTTTCATTGTTGAAAATTTCATTCTCAATTTCTTATGATAAAGGTCTCAGTAGCTTGTATTTGATATCAAACAAGTTCATATTAGCTTATAATAGCTTTGTATAAGCTCATTTTACAGTTTCATACAATTTTCCATTTAAGTCAACAAAAGTCAACAGGAGCTCAAAATTGCAATGGTGATGATTATGGTTGTTGCAGAGGTGAATTTGGATTGCATTAGCATAGGATAGGTTAGTCTTTGGGTCTGGTTTGGCCTGTGACATCAGCTGGATCCATGTGAGTATATTTCTCAGTTTCCATTTTTAAGTCCATTTTGCACTATAAGCTTGTACTAGTATCTGTGATAATGAGTAGGTGTAGCCTGTTCTCTTAAGTTGTTTGTAAGTCTAATAACTTAGTTTGAACTATAGCTTTTGCTGGTTTAGTGTTCTTATCATTTTAAGTTTGTATAACAGTTTAAAAGGGGTGTTTGGTTCATAGCCTAAAACTGCCCTAGAGGCTTGTGCAGGGTTTTATGTTTGTTGTTTCATGTTTGAGTAGTCTAAATATGTTCATTTGAATCAATAGTTTGGTCTACAACACTACAAAAGTCAAAAGTTTCTTAAATCAATATCACTGATTCACTGTTGGATTTTTGATCATTCAAAATCTTGTTTTATGTTTAAAGTACCTAGATCTAGCTTGTAGTAGCTTTTATTCATATAATTACATCATTCTAAGTCCTTTAAATCAGGTTCTAAACTCATATAAGTCAACTTTTTAGTTTTTGTTAAAAAGTCAATTTGGAAAAACCTTGTTTTGAGCCACTGAGAAGGAATTTTAATTTGCTCATTTCCAAGCCAATTTCAGTGATTCTAGTTGTTTTTAAAACTTTCCTTGGTCTAGTTTCTTATTGTTATTTTTGATTAATTTTGTGAATTTTCCTTAAAGCTCAAAAGAGCTTATGATTCTGGTGTTCAGTCCCCTGTGCAGGGCACAAGGCCTGCACAGGTTTTGTGCAGGTTTTGCAGACCTTGCACAGGGCTCACTTGAGCTCCCCTAGGTCTGTATTTTGGTCTAACAACTCTCACCCAGGTCTAGTGTAGGATACAAGTTTTTGTTTCATGTTTCCAGCTTATTCAGGTGCTTATTCATAGGCTTAAATCAGACACCCCCTTTACTGTTTTCTGTCAAAATCTCAATACACCAAGTCATTGCATCTTGCTAATCAGTGGTTAGAACTTGTTGATTCTCATTGCATGTTGGTTGTTTTAGCCTATTAGAACTTCCCTATCAGTTTGGTGCCTTTTGAGTTCCATTTGCTTATCAAAGTGCTTATTTGATAAGCACTTTGATCATCATTTTCATATTCTGCCAAACAAGCCCTGGTTTTTCTATTTTTCCCAGCTTCCTAATATAATTTTAGACTTTTCCTGAATTTTTCAGATTTTTCCTAGCTTGTTTAGTATTTTTCTTGATTTTAATTAGTTTTTAAGCCTTTTTAAATAGCATTTAATACAAATAATTAAGAAAAGCTTCAAAAAAATAAGTTTTCATTTTTCTTAAGTTTAGATAAATGTAAAAAGCTTAAAAAGTAATTTTCCCTATTTTTCTCCTTTTATTTGCTATTTTTAATAATTTAAATTAGTTTTAAATAGTTTTAAATTAATAATAAATATTTAAAAAGTCTAAAAAATATATTTTCAGTTTTAAAATTAGTTTTATCATATTTTAGATTTTTCTAAGTCTTAATTTTATTTTTCTAGTCTTATTTCATATTTTCTTTCATTTTAGAGTATTATTAAATAGTTTAAATTAGTTTTTAATTAATAATAATTAATTAATTAGTCATAAAAATAATTTTCCTTTTCTATAAATTTTCTCATATCATTAGGTTTGTAAAAATGTATTTTTCATATTTTTAGGATCTATATTGTATAAGTTTCACTTTTTATTTAGTACGTTTACGTTATTTTAATTTAAACGTAAGTTTTTAGTTTTAGGTTTTAAACGTTCATCACTTTAAATATAGTGATAGCGTTTATTTAATATCTTTTATCTTTTTAATTTTCTTAATTTGCATTTAAGTCGCTTTTATTTTATAACTTTTTCTGTAGTGTAATTATCATATCCAAATCCTTTCTGATCGCTATCATTAGTGATCAATCTATCGTCTGATCAGTGTTTGCACACCATTGAGTCTCCGTGGGACATAACGACCCGGGAATCCCCTGTATTCCTCTGATCTAAATTGCATTTGCGTCTGAGCTGTTTTAAGTCTGTTTGACTTGACGGTTCGGGCTAGATCATGCTCAGTCTAGATTAATCCAGTTAAGTAATGAAAAACATGTCAAAATTTTACTAATGAAATACTTTTCATCAAAAACTGGAAAAACAAAGGCAAATAAAATCAAGCGGGTGTCTATGTCTAATCCCTTCCCCCCACTTGGGTCATACTTAAGCATATAAATGAAAAATAAGAAGGGTTAGAGATGGAACGAAAAACTCCCCTGGATTTGCTCGGTATGAATAATAAATGTCACTTCTCGTAACATGCTCCAAATACGCCTCCTCAAGCAACATCCAACTTCTCATCAACTTTCCAACACAATGTCACTCAACTAGGACGGATAAAAAGTGTTCTCTTGCAGCCAGTCATAGCTCCATAACTTCAACCTGTATTGCTACAAGAAAAACTAATACAAAAAAGCATAATTCCTGGATAAAAAGCAAAAATAGCACGAAATGTAAAAATAAAAAACAAAATAAAACCTAACTCACTTTCGTAGGAATCACGGTTGCATTTAGCACATGCAACAAGCCTTTTAAACCCCTCGGTGTCCCGAGTGGACGAGTGAAGTCTCGTGAGGGTTTACAGGGAACACACCCACAAAGTTCATTTAATTACTAATACAAGGTTATGAAAATGTTTTGAAACTGTTTTTATTAAAAATTTTCATATCAGAAGATAGTTAAGGCGTAACTGGATCGGCCCAGTTACGGCGTAGGTGAGTAGACTTAATAAAATGTGTACTAGGAAAGGGGTTACGGCGTAACTGGATCGGCCCAGTTACGGCGTAATAAGAAAGCTCGAGAAAGAAAATACCTGGAACAGGGGAGTTACGGCGTAACTAGATCGGCCTAGTTAAGTCGTAGTTATGATGAAGTGGGAAATTGGCCTTACTGATCGCCAGTTACGGCGTAAATGGATCGGCCCATTACGCCGTAATTTCATTCTGATGTTGTTGTGCCCAAAATGTCAACTGCTTCCTACGTGTTCAAGAGGAGTTATCGGAACTCCTATAATCTATCATTGGTCTTTAAACCTGTAAACAAGATAACAAAACATATCAAACCCAAAACAAAATCTAAAAACTAACAAAAATATCCAAAAATGTCTAAGAAAATAAAAACAAAAGCTAAATCTAAGATAGGGACGAGTAGTCTCCCGACGAGCACTTTTCTTTAACTTCCTTGAGTCTTTAAGTTAGACTCCTGCAACCATCATCAACGGGCATCCATTAGACGTCTCCAATCATGTCCATTGCTCCACTAATCTCGACTTATGATATTGTCAAGATTTCCTCCACTTGTTCTTTTTGTACCTGCACAAAAACACTACCAGTGCATTAAATGTGTAAAATAATTTCATAAGCAACAAGTGAGGATATTAACAGATGTTTCAAACTTGGTTACGTCGTAATACTATTAACAACTACGTCGTAACTTCAGTCTGAAAGAAACCTGATATAATATAAGAATAGATTACGCCGTAACCATGGCCAAGGTTACGCCGTAATCTCAAGACAGAAAACATAATTGTAGAATAATATTAATCAAACAGCCAAAAATACGAAAACCGTTCCCCGGCAGCGGCGCCAAAAACTTGATGCAGGTTTTACTGACCAGGTTTTACATTTATAGTAACTCGTCTACCTATGGCCTACCTAATGCACTAACGGGCAGTGTACCCGGTCGCATGTAGTGAGGGAATGGTAAGACTGAGGTCGTCCCAAGAACGGTTGATTCCTAACTGTCTAATTAATTAAATTGGTCAAATAAATAAGTTTTAATGTAAGAATTGATAATATTTAAAGTGTCACATGATCAATAGGGCTGGTTCTCTGGTAAACAAGCAAATGGAAACGATAGTGATGCAATTCTTAAACCTAGTTATTCCACAAGTGGTAACAGTCGATAGACTCCTTTGGTCAATTCGCCTACCATATGGTTCTTAGAATCCTCACCAAGATGAACAGGTCACCCGGGATCATTCGGCAATCTAATAGCAGTCATTAAGATCTGGTCGTTTACTATCGCAATACATGGGTTCTAAATGTCACTAGATTCTTGTTTCAAGTGGGGTTAAAGTCGAGAGGACAACATTTGGTCAATTCGCCCTAACCTATCAGCAAAGATGCCACCACAGGAGAAACCAGGCGCACCGTCATAAGTCCTGTTGTTTCTGGTCCCCTAAGCCAAGTCATTAAGTACCGCTACATGCTAGATTTATAATAGTGAGTGCCCGGCCGTTAGGAACTTAGACACTCACCCCCTAATTCTTAAGTTCATCCAAACGGTAGGTGATCAGTTGGTCAAATCGCACAAGTAGAAAGGGTCGTCAGTTGGTCATATCTTACCATTCCCGTCTCAGTCTACTCACCTAGGGTCAGTTGGTCAAATCTCCTAGGCAACTAGCCTCTACCGCCATTCAAAACTACCGAAACAAGGGTAGCTACCAATAAACTATGCATGTATACACTGTTAACAATTAATAACGCAAAAGCATTAATAATAAAAGAATCTAAACTAGGCCAAGACCTAATTTACACATCTCCAAAATACCCTAGTGGGATGACAAATATAATTACCAAGTAAAACAATAAATAAACAAAGACATAACATCAAATCATTAATTGACTAGTAATAAATTAACAATCAATTAAGTAGAACACAATAAATAAAAATGCTCCAACAATTAAATCAGAATCAAAATTATAATAGAATAATGAAACCAAAATAATATTAAGAGTCGGAAAATAATTACATATCGTTCCAAGGATAATGTTATCGATCCCCTAGTTGAGTACCGGGGCAAAACCCCATAAAAACCTTCGTAACAATGATGTCCTTTTCTTCTTCGGCGGCGCACCAGAAAACGAAATACCCAAAAGATGATTTGATCATGCGTACATGTATTAGTATATATAGTGATAACTTTAGGCCCATGTTCATTTTAGTCCTTGTTCTTTTGCCCTATTTCACCATAAGTCCTTGTGGTAAATAACACATAAAATGTGTTATTATCTTGTACGCTTCTGACCCTCCATTGTTCTTCATATTATAGTCATCAGTCCCCGAAATGGATAAAATAAATATAAACTTGCCGCATTTAATCCCTGAACCTCGAAGCTTTGCGCCCAAGTAATTAGTTATGTCGTAACCAATTATCCGAGTTACGCCGTAACCCTTTGTTAGCTCATGATTATCCGATCCGAAATAATCTCTACAGCGTAACTAATGCCATGTTACGCCGTAACCTTCATAAAAATAATTACGACGTAACCAAAAGAGATGGTTACGCCGTATCCTTCAAAGCATTCTATTTACACCGTAACATTATTAAGCAGTTACGGCGTAACCTTCACAAATAGTTATCAGGCCCTCGTTGTATTAGTTACGATGTAGTCAAAAGCACCCTTTACGCCGTAACTTGTCTTTAGAATATATTCCTTGGCCTTTTATCACTTCTTTTCCGCTCCATCGCCTCATTGATCATGAAATGCAAATATGAACGAATATAGACCAATTAAGTACCATATTAATATAAATGAGGCCATAAACACGGGAATTTGATATATAAAAGATCAGGCTAATTTGATGTTATCATTTCTCAAATAAACAACGCCTTTCAACAATAATACTTAAAAACATGATATGAGAACTTTAGAAGCAAAAACGAACGATAGCAAAAGCAAACAAGTAATATTTTGTTCTTATCTCTTTACTCATTCTGTGGATGGAATCTTCATACATATCTTCAATATGTACCACGAGTTCAGCACCAAACTGATTCAAGTCAATCCAACCAAACGTAAAAAAAATTGCAGTAAATATATTATAGCATCTACAAGTAGAAAGCAAAAGCATAATGGAGGATGTTACCGTTCAAAGGAGGTTGAAGGATGGTGAATTGATGATGAATTAGGAGAGGGTAAGACAAATGAGTAAAGTACTGAAAATGATAAGAGAAAAAGTGACTTACTTATATTTGCTTATATAAAGACTCCACAATCAAACACAAACTCAACCATTAAATAGTGGCAACTATCCTACTGACGTGTCCTTTTTGTGAGCTTCACAGCTGCTGACGTGTCCTCTTTTGAGAGCTACACAGTAAAAACAAGCCTTTCATTTATATAATAGGTAGATATAATCATAATAATTCTCAATTAATGATACTATTCCAACTGTAACGAAGCTTAAAAAGTTTTGCAGCTTAGAGCACTAGGTGCCATGAATGTAACAATTCACATTTTCAGGTTACTAACCAATCTCTAATTTTTACTATTCATTATTACTATTCACTTTTACTATTCATCCCGTAATTTTTTTTTAATTTATCATGACAAGAGAGTTGATATATGTCAACTGGTCCTGACAACGTACGTTGAACCTATTCAGAACCGATTTCATAAAACCGTGTCTGGGATTTACTTTTAGGTTTAAATGTCATTCGAACATCCCGACATGTCTATACAACATTACAAATAATAGAAATATTTGTTTCTCACATCATACGACAATTCCATAAGTTTTAGAATTTTACGTTTTCCAGTTCTACGTCTTACGCAATTTACGCATTTTAAACCTACGTTTCCAGTTTTAACAACGTTTACGCGATCCATTAAACTTATAACTCAATTTATTTATTAATATGAAATATAATGATAAGTTTAATCACTTCTACAAGTTTCATATTTTTACGATACCCGATTTTAAGTTTCGCGACTTTACGACTTACAGTTAGCGATTACCAGGACCAAAACTGACTCCGTAAAAGCAAAATAACATCAAAACTCATACCTAGTCATCCAAGATAGACCATCAACGAAATTTTAGTGATTCACCAAGCCTTGGTGGCTTGGTGATAAGTCTTGAATTTATTAGATACATGCATGTGTCATAACTTACTAACTAACACTTGAAAATATCTTAAGACTTAACCTCCTCATTTCACCATATATACTTCTCATCCATTGTGACTAGAAACAACTCACTTTTTCCCTTGTTCTCTTCCAAAAACTAGCCACCATAAAACCCCAACACATTGATTCTTTGATTTTTGAATAAAAAGTTTCACATCACCCTTGAAGATCTTGTTAATCCCTACCTAAATCAAGTACAAATTCCTTCATTCCATGGATCATTTAAAAGCTACACAAGGGAGATTCTAAAAGAAGTTTTCAAAAAATATTTCAAGAGATCCTAAGTTGATAGCAAGAGTTTTGCAAGTCTTGGGTTGAGATATTGGAAGCTAGAGTTGTTGTTCAAGCTTTAGGTTTAGTATCCTAGTTCTTGTTTTTATTATCTATTCCAACACCATCCTTGTAAGAGAGCTCTTACTCGTGTTTACTTCTATGTTTTCATACTTATATATTCTATATATGTCTATTTATATTGATCACATAATGTACAAACTTGTAAAAACAAGTTTAAAAACTTATATGTTAACTTATGTTAACTAGTGTAAACTAATGAACTTATGTACAATTTTGCCACAAAACTGACCATATCTAGAATTGGTACTTTATATATTGTTATAGAAAAGGTTAAAATGAAAACATAGCAATTTGAATCACCTAAAACGAGTACACGAGTCAAAAAATATGGTCAAATGAATTTACCAAAACTTCACCAGAAAGCTGTTAAAACTTTCTGTGACAGAAAGTTAGGGCATGCATTTCGAGGCACTTCTGTTCCGATTTATCAAAAAGTTAAAGCACGAAAATTGTTCAGAATGACGTTTTCGTTAAAAACTCAGGTGCACGTGTCCAGAAAATGCATAACGAAGGCTATTGTTTTTTCAAAACCTTAACAGGTCTATATAGCCGCACGACTATACAGTTTGTCACACGACTAAGGCAAACCAAACGGCCTAAAGGCCTTAGGCCGAGACCACAGCTGTGGCTAAGGCCAAGGCTGAGTTCTCAAGGCCATGGTACCCGATACCAAAGCTACGGCAAGGCTACGGCTAAGGCATCGAGGCTTTCTAAGCTGAGACCATTAGCCAAGGCCTTAGCCTTAGCAAAACAACACAAACACCAAAATTTTTTTGATCTACTCCATCGATAAACCATGAAATTTTACAAATATCAATCTTCATTCAAAATAAACTTTCTTAAGTTTATTCGACCTTTGGAATTGTAACTTTTTTAAAACGACGAGAACTTGTAAAACCATTTAAGTTACTTGTATAACCAAAGGACCAAACTACTTTTGTTAAACATCTAAACCAACTCAAACCCGCCTACGGAACATGACCAAGCTTTATTTTGTAAACCATGTAACCATTTAAACTATATGTCATATAATCAAAATGGCCAAAACATATATTTTTCCATATCGAATACTACGAAACTAGGGAGCTTCATGTGAGGGGTTTCATTTGGGTAAAGGAATCGACGGGTTGCTCGATTTATGAATTAAAGTGTCCTAGCTTCTCAAACATTTACTACATGACCTCTAAATTACGATGGCCCGAACGGTAGTGCGAGATAACACTATAAATATTTTATAAGCCACTTCTATAAAGACGACATGCACAAACTACCATATAAAGCATCATGATCAATATAAAATGACATATATTGACTCATTTATACTTTCCATAAACTAAGACACGAAACCATATTATAGGTTGCTCGTCAGGGACAGACCTACAAGGGAGTCGGGTGTGGCACACGCCACACCCTATTTTATTTCAGGAAGTGTAAATTTTTGATAAATGTCATTTTTTGGCACGTGCAACCCCCAATTTGTCTGATAAATTCTTGATCTGGCAACTTTAGTACTCATAATCCTAAAAGAAAAACTTGTGCAACACCCTCTAAAAAATCCTAAGTCCGTCTCTGTTGCTCGTAGAGGTTTTTACGACTCGACCACCACTTTCACTACTCACTAAACATCATCCAACTCACGGTGAGTTCATAGCCCCTACTTTTATACTTTTTGAATTACTTTTGGGGGAGATAAATGCTCAACTATTTTCATTTACTTTCATAAACACTCTAAACGTTATCTGATTACCGTGAGTCATAGCCCCATTTTCTATCGTATAACAGTTTTGTAAACTCTTTGGGGGAGATACATGCTCAACTATTTTAATTCAATTTCGATTATTTGTAAACTATATGTTGTATCTGAACTAAATGTTTATTCATGTTAAATAACATTATTGCCATATTTAAAGTTTCTATATCATGAACCGTTAAGCACTATGCGTAGTGAACACGAATATTATGGTTAGATCTATTGTAATTAGTGTAACCATTAAGTTGACTCATTTAGAACAAACAAACGCAATAAATACTAAGTACAACAACAAATTACCTACTAGGCTATGATTGCCACTACTATGCCAATTTCTATTTGCTCGAGGTTATAAATTAACCAGAATGATGGAACGATTATGCCAATATCTATTGGTATGAGGTTAAAGATTAACCAGAACGATTATGCCAATTTCTATTGGTACGAGGTTAAAGATTAACAAGAACGATTATGCCAATTTCTATTGGTACAAGGTTAAAGATTAACCAGAACGATTATGCCAATTTCTATTGGTACGAGGTTAAAGATTAACCAGAACGATTATGCCAATTTCTATTGGTACGAGGTTAAAGGTGAACTCGAACGATTGATGGCCCCATGCCGGGTAGATTTTACATAAACTACGATATCGACATCTACAAGAATGGGATGAGACGAATATGGGTATATAATAACGTAACCCACAATTCAACTTGATACAATGACGATTCAACAGACTTAGTACAATCATGAACTAATCAGATACCAGAAACAAGAAACTAGAAAACTTAAGATTTCGGTACTAGTATCCTAGGGCAACGAAAGTACTATCTCTATGTGATATTATAATAGTCATACACTCGAAATTTCTATGAACTACATTTAGTATTTACATATACTTGTCTCGATAAATTCTACAAGGTTTTCACAATTATTTCAACAAACTCTATGAACTCACGAACCTTTGTGTTGACACTTTAGCATGTTTATCTCAGGTCCATGTGAACGAGGTTGGCACAGAGGGGCATGGATACTCAAGAAGGCTATAAAGTTTATTATCATTCAAAAACTCATTTTATGTAATTTGTAAACCTTGAAACTACTGGGACCTCATTTTGTAAACTCTGATATTTATATAATTCGAATGATAAATCTTTTAAAACAACCCAGTTAGAGTTCGTTTTCTATTATTATAACTGTTGTGCCATGAAGTAACACCCAGTTTAAATTCTGGTGCGTATCACGAAATTTGGGGTGTTACAGATTGATATCAGAGCTATAGTTATAGAGAAATGGGTCTAATTGAGACCTAAACTATAACCATTTCTACACAAAAACATTTTATATCCTTTCGCTCTCCGTGCATTCCATCCACCAAACGATTATGTCACTTTTAAGCATGTTGCGCTACATGAAAATACTAGTATATTGATATATACACACTAATACACTTTCAATCATTTTATTTAAACGATGTACTAAACATATCTGCGTATGCCTATTCTAAGGCATTACGGCACAATCCTATTTTTCCAAATCATGTATCTACTCGTGCATTTTAGGAATACAAAACTTCTTCCAAGACATTGTAACTTATTACAATGGTATTTCCTACTTCCCAGACATTGTAATCTATGCAATGGTCTCATTTATTTTTCAGACATTGTAAGTCCTATAGTGGTCTCTATTACATCCTTAAACACTGTAAGTCCTACAGTGATCTCTATTACATCCTCAGACACTGTAAGTCCTACAGTGGTCTCTATTACATCCTCAGACACTGTAAGTCCTACAGTGGTCTATATTACATCCTCAGACACTGTAAGTCCAATATTTGTCTCTATTACATCCTCAGATACTGTAAGTCTTACAGTGGTCTCTATTACATCCTCAAACACTATAAGTCCTACAATGGTCTCTATTACAATCCTGGCCAAGTATGGACTGTTGTAGAATTACTTAAAACTTCCTTCCCACACGTATCTACCTGCATTATCTTCTACGCAATAGAATGTGAAAACATAGGTTACAAGTCTTGTATGGGCGGGACTTGCAACTAAATGGTTTGACATCACCTTTTCTTTGTGGAGATTTGCTCAAGAGCTTTGGACATGTTACAAGTATAACTAAGTTGAGTATTTAAAAATTCATTGAAACTTGGTTAAATATAGTCTGATCAGCTATGTTTAACTTAGGGACAGTGGGACATAGCCTGATTACTTATGTTCGATAAGAGATGAATTTTGCAATACTGAGATTAGTTATGATAGAATTATGTTCGGGTTGATTCCTACCTATATCCATAAAGCAAATTTCGTGTAAGTATAATCAATTCATAAGTATTCACACGATAGAGTACCAAAATTAATCAGACTCTTACTTTACCTTTACCCGTAAAAGTCAGCCTCATCCTACGCCATACTCCGAAAAGACGAATCGAAATACATTACTAGTTATTCTATAAAAAATTCACCGCAAGTAACCACATCTTTTCACCGAAATTGTTTCAACCTTTAACACAAACTGAACTTCAGGACGAAGTCTCCTTAACGGGTGGAGACTGTAACAATTCGTATTTTTAGGTTACTACCAATATCGAATTTTTACTATTCATTCTTACTATTCACTTTTACTATTCATCCAGTATATATTTTTTAATTTATCATGACAAGAGAGTTGATACTCGTCAAGTTGTCCTGACGACGTACGTTGAATCCATTCAGAATCGATTTCACAAAACCATGTATGGGATTTACTTTTAGGTTTAAACATCATTCGAACATCCCGATATGTCTATAAAAATTACAAACAATAGAAATATGTGTTCCTCACATCATACGACAATTCCATAATTTTTGGAATTTTATGTTTTCTAGTTCTGCGTTTTACGCAATTTACGCGTTTTAAACCTATGTTTCTAGTTTTAACAATGTTTACGCGATCCATTAAGCTTATCAGTCAATTTATTTATTTATATGGAGTAGAATAATAAGTTTAATCACTTCTACAAGTTTCATATTTTTAGGATACCTGATTTTAAGTTTCCTAACTTTACGACTTACAGTTAGCGATTACTGGGACTAAAACGGACTCCGTAAAAGCAAGATAACATCAAAACTCATACCTAGTCATCCAAGATAGACCATGGAAGAAATTTTAGGGATTCACCAAGCCTTGGTGGCTTGGTGATAAGCCTTGAATTTCTTAGATACATGCATGTGTCATAACTTATTAACTAAGACTTGAAAATATCTTAAAACTTAACCTCCTCATTTCACCATATATACTTCTCATCCATTGTGACTAGAAACAACTCACTTCTTCCCTTGTTCTCTTCCAAAAACTAGCCACCATTAAATCCCAACACATTGATTCTTTGATTTTTGATTAACAAGTTTCACATCACCCTTAAAGATCTTGTTAATCCCTACCTAAATGAAGTACAAATTCCTTCATTCCATGGATCATTTGAAAGCTACACAAGGGAGATTCTAAGAGAAGTTTTCAAAAAATATTTTAAGAGATCCTAAGTTGATAGCAAGAGTTTTGCAAGTCTTGGGTTGAAATATTGGAAGCTAGAGTTGCTGTTCAAGCTTTAGGTTTAGTATCCTAGTTCTTGTTATTATTATATATTCCAACACCAATCCTTGTAAGAGAGCTCTTACTCGTGTTTACTTCTATGTTTTCATACTTATATATGCTATATATTTCTAGTTATATTGATCACATGTAAAAACTTATAAAAACAAGTTTAAAAACTTATATGTTAACTTATGTTAACTAGTGTAAAGTAATGAACTTATGTACAATTTTGCCACAAAATCGACCACAACTAGACTTGGTATTTTATATATTGTTGTAGAGAAGGTTAAAATGAAAACATAGCAATTTGAATAACCCAAAGCGCATAAACCTTCTGGTTTTACATAGCTGAAGATGTATTATGCTTTTACATTTCAGTCTATAGTAGTCTATTTTGGTGGAATCTAATTACCAATCGCTTTGAATCTAGTTAGAAATGAGTATCTTTCGGTCTCAGTTTCGGTTTTTCTTTTCAGACCGTAGTCGAGAAATTCTTTTGCATATCGATTTTGGTTATAATAAACTGCTAATTATATGCTTGTTTTGGTTCTTGCGTTTTAACCTTTGATGTTGATGACTTTGCAGACGATGATACTGGAATTGATATGCTTTTGAAAACATCGACTTTTTTGAAGGACAAAGCTTCAGACAAAACTACTGTTGTTCCCAAAGGTATTTATAGTCACATATCATCTTTACTTTCTTATCTATCAATGCGAATGCAATTGTTTGTTTTGACCTTACTTTTCAGACAAACATACTCATTGTAGCCAAACTCATAAGTGGAGCTGATTAGCCTACATTACATTTTCACTTTTGGTCAGGGAAAATTACTTGTGTTTTTTGAAAATCACAACTGATTTGGACAGATCACTTGTGATTTTCCAAAATCACAAGTGATTTTCCCTGATCTGAAGTGAAAATGTAATGTAGGCTACTCAGAAATGAATTACAAATACTTAAACATGTTATTTTACTTTTAATTAAAAGTATTTTACGTTTTCTTACAAACCTTTTCAATTGTTTTATGTAGGTGTCACAGATCCTAAACCATCTTCAGAAACTGTTGATAAATTAGCAACTAAAAAGAAGTCCAACCCATCCTTACCTCGCATCAGTGAAGTAAGTGAGGCTGCTGACAGTCCTTCTCATGAAGCACCCAAAAAAACTAGATTAACTAAGACTACGGCCTCCCGTGACTCTCCTTCTGAGCCAAAGCCAAAGCCTGACCCAAAGTCAAAATCTGAGCCAAAGTCAAAATCTGACCCAAAGTCAAAGCCTGAACCAAAGGCAAATCCTAAGCCAAAGGCGAATCCTGAACCAAAGGAGATTCCTGGTCCAAATTCAAAGCCTGATGCAAAGGAGAAGCCTTCTGAGGCGAAGCCTGATGCAAAGGCGAAGCCTTCTCAGCTGCCTAGGCTTAATGTTGAAAAACAAGACAAAAAACTCAAAGGTAATGTGCATCCGCCATGTACTCATTATAAACATAAGCAGGGGGCGAAGCCGCTAGTAGAGGCACATCCTTCTAGAAAGTCTAAGTCCACTTCTGAGTCGAAGGAGCAACTTGAGGTGGAACCTTCTGGGAAGGACAAGTCTAGGAAAAGAAAGACTTCAGATTCTTTTGTAGCGGAAGAGGAGAAAAAAAAGAGTGTTAAGAAGATCAAATCTGTTGCTAAGGATAAGGGTAAGAATGTTGTAGAGGGGGAAACTCTAAAAGATGTGAAGAAGGAAGATGACTCTGGTTCCGAATCTAGTTTACAGAAAGGTAAAAAAAGGCGGAAACAAAAGAGTCCAAGTGAGGAAAAAGTTAAAAAGGATTTTCTTGATAGTGAATATCCTAGTATGCGTTCAAGGGTTGTTCCTGTTTCGCTTTTTAAAGCAATTCGTAGTGCGAAACTGAATATGAAGTCGTTTTTGGATAGTATCGGTTTTGGATCATTATATGGAGTTAATATGGAAGTAGTAATTCCAGGGAGATTGGGTTGTTTGGCTGTGAAATTGTTTGATAGTAAGGAGTTTTGTATGCGTTTGAAACAAGGAACTATTCATGTGAATGCTGACAAAGTTCATGATATGTTAGGACTTCCTAATGGAGGAAGATCACTTTTGTCTCTAGATGTGAAACCTAATTGGCCTGAAGATCCAGTGAAACAAGAGTGGCTTAACCAGTTTGACGTCCAGATGGGAAAAATTCGGGCGTCTCATATTGTTGATAAGATTACAACCGCAACCCGCGTTGATTTAATGTTCAAGCTGAATTTTCTTATGCTTGTCACCAACACACTTGGTAAGAATGAGACAACGAATGGGGATCTTTCATTTGATGTCTTGAAATGCATTTGTGATGACACTCTGATTGACTGCCTTGATTGGTGTGGGTATATTTGCAACTGTGTTTATAAGAGTAAAATCCCAGAGCATCGTGGTCTCTACTAAAATGGGCCCGTGTATTTCCTTGTTGTAAGTTTTCTTTTCATCTATTTATATTTTAAGCTTTATGTGTATACTGTAAGCCACTGTAAATCACTTGTGATTTACAGTGGCAAATCACAAGTGATTTAAATCACTTGTGATTTGCCACTATAAATCACAAGTGATTTAAATCACTTGTGATTTGCATTTGATTTGACACTTTAGCCTAATACATATTCTTAAACTTTTCTTTAAAGCTGATGTTTTAATATATCTTTTGTATGTTTTTATAACTAGCTTTTGTACTTGGATTCAACCAAGTTTGAAGCCATGCCATACATTCGTTCATGTCCAGCACTTAAAGACTAGAATTCTACTCTGCTGAAGAATTGAATGGATCTTGAGATTGAACAAGGTGTTTTTGGCGACTTGGAACTACATGGAGAGTGGACTGCAGAGGAGGCTGGGGTAGCAGAGGCTTTTTTTGAAACTGATGAAGTACATGATTTTATCAGATTGTCTTATCCATCAGCACCGACCACCCAAGAGGTAATATAGGATCACATGTGATTATATACTTTTTATTGTAGTAATTTATGTACTTTTAGTTAATTAACAGATACTTTTTTTGTTAACTGTTTGTAGGGATTTTGTAAGAAGGTTAAAGCGAAGTTTTCCATCATTTCTGATGAGATGGAAGATTTAGCAAAGACCCTCAAACAATTTAAAAAATTGTTCCCTGGTGATGCCAAGCTGCCTAATTACCTTGAGAAGTATGGTCAACTCTTCAAGAAGGTAATGAATCTAAATGACGAAGTTGATCAGGAACACGACGATGAATCTGAGGATGATTCGAGTGACGACGAAGAAGAATCTGGTGACGAATAAGGTTATGGTGATGAAGACATCAAATCTGTGAAAGAGGAAAAAGCAAAAGCAGGTAGTAAGGAGGATGATGGTGATGAAGAAGAGAAAGAGGATAATGAGGAAGGTATTGAGGAAGACAGTGAGGAGAGTGACGGCGAGGAGGATAGTGATGAGGATGATGGTGAGAAAGAAGAAAATAAGGATGAAGAGGTCGGTAAGGACGATGATAAGGAAGAAGAGACAGATGACAGTGAGGAGAGTGATGGCGAGGAGGATGGTGATGATGATGATGGTGAGAAAGAAGAAAAGAATGATGAAGAGGTCGGTAAGAATGGTGGAAATGAAGATGAGAAAGGCACCAGTGAGGAGAGTAATGGCGAGGAAGATAGTGAGGAGGATGATGGCGAGGAAGATAGTGAAGAGGATGATGACGAGGGAGAAGAAAATAAGGATGAAGAGGTCCCTAACAAAGATAAAGAACATGATGATGTTGATGGCAAGAACATGTCAACTGAGGATGGAAAGGTTGATGCTGAAACTGATAAACTCTTTCAATTGCTTGACAAAAACAGTGATCAGATTTGCAACGAGGTTGATTTTCTTTCTCTTAATTATTATATAAAAAATTGCCAAACATCTATGTGGCTTTTAACATACTTAATTTTCCTTCTTTTGTATTTTTTTTCATTTAATTAAGAAGTATTTTGTTTTTTATTTCAGGATCATGACCGCCTCGTAGTTGATGCATCTCTAAAGACTCCTGCGAGACGACATGCTGCTAAACGAGCTCTCTACATTTTCTCTCCTTATCTTAATAAGAAGACTGTCGTTGTATCTCTAATTACATCGGACGAGTATAAATTTTCCAACTATTTGTTTTCAATGTTCAACGAGAATAGGTAAGAATACTACTTTTCGATTCGTACCTGCAACCTACAAGTGATTTGTATATATAATTCACTTTTGATTTGTACCTGAAAATCACAAGTTTAGGGCTACTTTCTTACAACCACATTTTTAATACAGGGATGTGGTCTTTGAAACGAAATCTGGCGATTCTTTGATCAGAGATCAAATGGAGTCATTAACACCGCGTTTTCATGTGGATTCTGGTGTCATTAATTGTTGGTCTACTTTGCTTAATTATGAGGAAAAATTCAAAGAACCAGGAGCTATGTCCAGGCATTTCTTTCATACGGGTTGTGTTGTAAGTTTTGGATCTTTTTAATAAATTAGGATTAAACTACATAGACGTTTTTATTTCTTAAGTGACTTTTTGTTATATTAATACAGACAAGGAATATGTGTCATGGCGGACTCACATGGGAGCAAAAGTGTGAAATATTTGATGCACAAGTTGCTTTTAGTTTCAAAGACAATATTGTTGGCTCTAATCTCAAGGACATTGATTTGGTAACTTTTTTAATTTTTTACAGTTTAATAAAGAAGTTTACTTTCATTTATTGATTTTTTGTTCTTTGTATTACAGGTGTTCTTCCCCATTCTCGGTTCTGAGTGTTTTATGTTGTTGTTATTAATCTGAAAAAGACGGCTATCGATATCCTTAACAACAATCGTGACGAGACACCATCATATGAAGCTTACAAAGACAGATGTGATCTATTGGTAATTTACTAGTCAAAATAATTTCTATGTTTTTTTTCTTCTTTGACTTTTGGAACAATTTTATAATGATTTTGTTATTTACTAGTCTAACTATTTTTTAACATTGGTTTTTTTGTTTGTATGTTTTGGTAGATAAAGTTGTTTGCAAGGTACCTCGAAAGCGTTGGCCACAAAAAGAGTCAAGCTGTTGTGACTGCGATTCCACACATTCCGAAACTCAAATTTACCACTACAGAGAAGAATATCGAAGATTCTGGTATCTTTTGTATGCATCATATGGATATGTACATGGGAGAACCATTTTCAAAGTGGGACTGTGAAATTGTGGGAAATTCAGATAAAGAACACCTCTTGTTGCTTTTGAGGGTCAAGTATGCAACCAAGATTTTGTCACATGAAATAAATGTGCATGCTAGGAAAAATATGAAAGACTCTGAGGAATTCCATGTGAATCATAAACAAATCACAAGTGATTTGTGATAAATCACAAGTGATTTGTGACAAATCACAAGTGATTTGGCTATAATTATCATTAAAGCAAACTTGAAATTATATCAATACAACTTAGTAAAAAAGTAAAAATTGAAATCCAACTATCATTTTTATTCAAGTAGTAATCAACAGATCAAAGTTTGTTAGGATTTAGTAAATCCAGTTATTAAAGAGTCGGTCACCTCAAGTATATGTAGTCCTTAGAAAGCTCGTAGTCGTATATTAGTTAATGTTTAGTAGTATTTAGTTAAGTAACACCATGGAGGACGGACGGGTCTTTACCCACTGTATGCCTGATCCACAGCCCGTAGGTGGCGATTTGTGTAAGACTATAAATACTCTCTACCTCCCAAGGTAGAGAGTTGGAGCTCATAATAATACTTTCATTTTCTCTCACTAAGTTCCCAAACCTCTAACTCTTTCTCTCTCTAAAACCTCATCTTGTACGCCTCTTTTGATTGTGATATGATGTGTTTGTGAAATCCAATATATTACAAATGGTATCAAGAGCCATGGTTTGATCATCTCTCTTACATATCCTTGGATTTCTAGTGGTTTTTGAGTTTGAAAAAGTTTAGTGGTTTTTGCATCATTTGGATCATTTCTAGTGTTAAAGTTTGAATTTTGGGTGTACTTTTGTGTTAAGAATCATTGTAAGTGCTTGGGTTTTGATTTGGTAAGCTTGAATCACTGTGGTTGAGCTTGTTTTGGATTGAAAAGTGTTTTTTGAAGTTTTTCTTGCTAGCGACTTGGTTCTCGTTGTGTTTTTCATCATAGCGACTTGCTTCAGTAAAAGGTAGCGAGTTGTAGTGTTAATTTTTAGCGATTTGGTCCTAGCGACTTGTCTATTGAGACAAGCCGAAAAACAGTACAACTTAGTGGATTCTCCACTACGGCTAGCGACTTGGTGAAGTTAGCGACTTGCTTTCAATCTTGTTAGCGACTTGGTGCTTTAGCGACTTGTGTCCAGCGACTTGGGTCTAAGCGACTTGGTCTTAGCGACTTGGTTCACAGGAAATTGAGAACTTGGCGAGTTGCTACTTAGCGACTTGGTTCAAGAATTCGTAGCGACTTGGTTGATTTTTGTTTGTAATACGGTTTTCTCTTGATTTAGTAAAATCCCGTGAAAGAATCTATTTCCCGGTTTAATCATAGAGTTATAAAATCCCGTGTAATCTGTTAATGTAGGACCTTACTTTTATCAACCTTATCACTTTACCAAGCAAACCCAACACTTATACAAGTATACCCACGTGAAACAAACAACACAAACGTAAAGCTTAGAAATAAGGTGAGAAAGATGGTGACTTGAATGATATATGAATCCGTGTATGTTATGAGTATAAGATATGCAAACAATAAGTTGTATATTCCTTGAGAGAGAAATACACACACACACACACACTTTCAAGCACACCCCTCAAATGACCATTTGAGGGGTATTTATAGTACAAGACACATGTTGCCCTAAAGGCTTTCCATGGGCTTTGTATGGGCTTCGTTGGATTGGATTTGGACGTGGGTTACACGCCATTATTCAATGCTAGCTTAACTAAACTAAAGTCCATTTAGCTTAGTCCAATCCACGAGCCCGTTGACTATTCTATCACGATATCTAACACACGATACAAAGTTCCTAAACGTGAATGACCATCACTTCTAATAAAACTATTAAGGCTAACAATCTCCCCCTAAGGGGTGGTCATTCAAATGATGCTCCACTTGATTAGGTCTTTACTTTTCTTGAGCTAGAACTTTGTGTGTAGATATTGAATAGTCTTGATTCTTTGTTCCTTCATGCTTTGTGATCAGATAATGTGGTTGTCTGCCATTGTCAACTTCGTTGGTTAGGTGTCTCCACGTCATTCTCCATTTCTTTCTCCACCATGCTCACACTTCTATTTTTCTTTTGGTTACCAATGATGTAGTTCTGGAGTCTTTAAACTTTGTAGATTCTTTGACATTGACGAAGAATCATCTCCTTTGATTATGATGAGAACTTTCATGTGTTGTTGGTATGAGCATGTGGCAAGTCTGCACGATCCATCCGCTCCAGAGCTTCCATAAGAAGAAAACATAAAACAGGTTAGTAATAAGCGGATTCCGGCACTTACAAGTTTGAATTTCGAGGGTGTTAACAACATAGTGTGAAAACACGTCTCTAATTCTCACAGAGGCCGTTCCTGAACTGGAGTCCCACAAGTGAGATAACACGATATACCGAAGTACACCTACAGTTCAAATGAGTCGCTGAGGTACACCGAAGCATCACCTCACGACTGTAGACCGTTTGAGACACACTAAGCGTAATCCACGGGGAGTTACCGAAGTGACCTGCTATCAGGGCTGCTTGATGTTGACCCTGGCAGGAGTTTCCATTCAATCACTGAAGATCACTGATGTGAAACTTCTCATAAATGTTCTGGCAAATTGCTAAGATCTGCGTAGGACTCTAGAATATATCACTTGTGTTCTTATTGATGAACAACAAGCGATGTCATGTCAAGTGTTCCTATGAGATCTTTTGATGAATCTCGTGGCTCTAGACTCAATAAGTGCATTTTGGTTTCCTGAGCAGAGAAAAGGGAGAGGGTCTCCTTCTTCAATACCAACAATCTCTAAGAGAAAGTCGATAGATTATGTAGGGTTCCCAGTGAGAATGAAACAAATCCCTTTTGAGAGGAATTGAGTGGCTAGGAGGTTTAGTGCAGTGCGTCATTGGGTCCATGACGTCTTAGTCTTCAATACCAGTGTCAACTAGTGACAACTAGTAGCATATGTATTGAACCCGGTTTCTGCCCTAAGGTTGAATATGGAGGGCTATTTCTTTTCACCCTTTTTCATTACATTTCTTTTTAATTCTTCAACCCCTTCTTTCTCCTTTCTCACATTACTCCTTTTTTCAATCATTCCTAAGGACTTCTAATACTAACTATTTATGATGTCCTTGGGTAGATCCCTCCGGCTCTGGCGGATCATAGGACGGATTTCCTATCCTTAGTCACCTTATAACTCCATGACTGTCCTATTGTTTCCATAAAACCATTTTTCTTCAAAGTCTCTCAGAGTGTTTATGATAGAAAACATGTTTGAAACACTCCGTGAGTTTTATATTTTCAGAAACACTCCCCCTTCACATGTGCTTATAAGTTTTGACAGAAATCTGCACATAGAGGGTAGAGTTCGCACTTTTTGAATTGATCGACTTTAAATGAACTAGACCGATTCGAGACACGTTTACATCACTCGAGAACTAGCTTGAAATTATTACCCGTCCTGGTTAAGTCCATAGAAAGTTTCTCGAGATGGTACATGATTGCTCGTTAATTCATTGGTTTCATCTGAGTCGAGCTCATTATGAGATTCAAACCACTATCATTAAACATTTTTGATCACATTTTAATCACGTCTCCTCCCCCTCAAAAATAGCATAATCGTGATATTTTTGATATCAACGGATTAAACAACATTTTAGAATCTTTTGGGGAGACAAACGGATTTGATTTAAGCATGAATTTGGAACATTTTGTTTTTATACTCCCCCTTTAATAAAGCATAATCAATTAAAGGGTTTTAGAGGGAGTTATCTTGAGCACAAAATATTTTGAAAGATTTTGAAAAATCTTTTTGAACAATCTTGAAAAGGTGCTCAAGATGATGATGATTTATCACCATTTTTAAATGTAGTGCACTGAAGCGTACACCTCATTTTTCGATCAAAGCACGAGTTTTGATTTGAAAATAATCAAAAGTCATCATTTTGGTCCGGGTTTCGTACTGATGTATACGAAAGCCATTATAGAAGAAATTTTGAGAAACGACATGTTTTGGAAAACAAATTAAAGAACTCTCGCTCAAGCATCTGTACATGCCCGTATCATTGTTGAATGACATTTCTAGAAACGTACAGAATATCGATTATACAAGAGACATGTCGTAGAAGAATATTTTTGGATTTTTGATTTTATATTGTTTTTGTATTTTTGAAAGTTTTATATTTTTATATTTTGTTTTTGTTGGTTTTTCAAATTTTGTATTTTGTTTTTCAAAATATTTACAGCGAAGCTTTTTGGAAAATCATTTTCAATCAGAAGATTCGAGAAGACGTTCTAACTCCTCAGGGGTTAGGCTTCGCATTCCAATTCGTCGAACTAAATACTCAAACCTTTCTTTTGGAAGGGCTTTAGTTAATAGATCGGCGAGTTGGTAATCAGTCTTCACGAAGAATAATTCAACAGTACCATTTTCGACGTACTCTTTGATGAAATGGTAGCGGACACGGATGTGCTTAGTCTTTGAGTGATGAACAGGATTGCATGATATGGCTATGGCACTTTTCGAGTCACAATACATAGGTATTTTATCGAAAGTAAAGCCATAATCTGTGAGTTGTGTTCTCATCCATAGAACTTGAGCACAACACGCAGATAGAGACACATACTCAGCTTCAGCGGTTGAAAGTGCAGTGCAATCTTGTTTCTTTGAAGACCAGCTTACTAACTTTTCACCCAAAAATTATGCTCCTCCGGATGTACTTTTTGCTGTAACTTGATCACCTGCGTGGTCCGCATCTGAAAAGGAAATTAGATCAAATCCGGATTCCTTCGGATAACAAAGTCCCATGTGAATGGATGTCTTCAGGTACCGAAAGATCCGTTTAACCTCTTTGAGGTGCAGTTCGGTAGGCTTTGCCTGAAACCGTGCTAATAAGCAAACAGCAAAATGAATATCTGGTCGACTAGCAGTGAGATACATGAGAGAACCAATCATGCTCCGATATTTCTTCGGATCAATAGGTTTCCCAAACAAATCGGCTCCAATTTTTGGTGAGGTTACCATTGGTGTTCCGACCGAGTCACAGTTATCCATACCATGATTTTTCAAAATCTCAGTTGTATACTTAGCTTGATTTATAAAAATTCCACGAGGGGACTGATGGAGTTGTAAACCAAGAAAGAATTTTAGTTCCCCCATCATGGACATTTCAAATTTGCTTTTCATGAGATTTTCAAAATGTTTTGAAAGATTCGGATTAGTGGACCCAAAGATGATGTCGTCCACATAAATCTGAACAATCAAAATGTCGTTTCTGCATTTTTGTGTAAACAAGGTAGGATCAACTGTTCCTTTGGTGAAATTGTTTTGGATCAGGAAAGAGGACAGTTCGTCATACCACGCTCTCGGAGCTTGTTTTAAACCATAGATTGCCTTTTTGAGTTTGTAGACGTAGTCTGGATGTTCCATGTCTACGAAGCCTTCTGGCTGACTCACGTACACTTCTTCTTTCAGAGTTCCATTCAAGAACGCGGTCTTAATGTCCATCTGATAAACCGTGATGTTTTTGTGAGCTGCATAGGCCAAGAATATCCTGACTGCATCAAGTCTAGCTACCGGCGCGAATGACTCTTCAAAGTCTATTCCCTCTTCCTGTCTGTATCCTTTGGCCACAAGACGAGCTTTGTTGCGAATTACAGTCATTTCTTCATCCCGTTTGTTCTTCCATAACCATTTAAGATCAATGACTCGAACGTCAATGGGTCTTGGAACCTTTTCCCACGAGTCATGTAGACGGTATTGAAGAAGTTCCTCCTGCATTGCTTCTATCCATGCGGGATCTGCCATTGCCTCGCGAATGTTCTTTGGTTCTAGATTGCTAATTGAGCAAAGGTAAATGCACAAGTCGCAATCGGTGGCAAGTTGACGTCTCGTCTGAATTGGCCTTGAAGGTTCACCAATAACTTGTTCAATTGGGTGGTCTTTTGTCCACTTTAGAGTAGAAGGATATCGTTGGTTAAACGTATGCGAGTTAGATGGTTCTCGTAAGCTTGAAGAAGATTCAGCTGATTCCGTAGCAAACGGGTTTTCAAATAAGTCGTCATCTAACGTTGCATCGTTTCGGTTTTGGTTTTGCTCATCAACTGCTGGTAGAACGGGTGCAATAACTTGAGTAGATGTAGATGATGTAGATGGAGTTGGTGCATTGGTTTCGACCGTTGTAGATGCATCTTCTGTTGGTGGTGGAGGATGATTTTGAGCGGGTGCAGCGGAATGATGGTTTGATGCATTTGTCGAAGTTCCACCATAGTATTCATCGAACATTAACTCGAAGAAATTCTCCCATTCTTGTTCTTTAGGATTTTCAAATGAAGTTGATTGAGCTCTTTGAGGTACGAGTCCTGAACTGATGTGTCCAGAAGTCTGTCGGTTTAGTGCGGGTTCTAGAGCGAGTCTCTCAGAAGCCATTAGTGTAAGTTCGTCAAACTTCACATTCATCGTCTCCATGATCCTCCTTAGCCTTCTGTTATACACCCTGAATTCCCTCGAGTTATCTGAATATCCAATGAAGATTCCAATATCACCTTTTGCTTTCAGTTTTCCAAGATCTTCTCTGTCATTCGTAGGATAGCACAAAGCGCCAAACACGTGTAAGTAAGAGATATCTGGTTTTCTGTTGTTCACAAGCTCATATGGGGTTTTATTGAATCTTGGATGGATAAGGGATCGGTTTTGAGTGAAACAAGCAGTGGCAACAGCATCAGCCCATAGAAATAACGGTGCACAAGAATAAATTAGCATCGTGCGAGCAGCTTCCACAAGAGTTCTATTTCTTCTTTCAACTACCCCATTCTGCTGTGGAGTTCTAACAGCTGATGTCTGATGAGTAATTCCAACATCTTCAAAATAAGCTCTTAACTCCTGATTAGTGAATTCTGTGCCGTTGTCTGTTCTTACAACCCTTACTGGAGTTTGAAGAAGTACTTGAATTCGCTTCAGAAAGGTGATGATGATGCCTGGTGCTTCGTCTTTTGATCTCAGAAACTTAACCCATGTATATCTCGAATAATCATCGACGATAACAAGAATATACTTTTTCCCGTTAATGCTTTCAACTCTCATTGGGCCACATAAGTCCATGTGCAACATATGCAACTTTGCTTCCGAACTAGGTACGGATTTGGGTTTATATGATGCTCTTTTGCTTTTTCCATGTTCGCATGATGGACATAAGTGATCCTTGGTGTATTTGAACTTTGGAAGTCCATTGACGATGTTGTCTTTGGCAAGATTGTTTATGGTGTCAAAATTGAGATGGGATAACCGTCTGTGCCACAACCAGGACTGTGTTCCAGATGCTCGTGTCATAAGACATATTGGTGATGAAGAGGCCATTTGATTGATGTCGATAGCATACAAGTTTGTATCACGATTCCTAGTTAAGAGATCAGTGCCATCCAAGTTTCTAACGAAGCAAGCATTTCTCCTAAAAGCAACCTCTAAATCTGCATCACAGAACTGCCCGACTGAAAACAAATTGTGTCCCAACCCTTCGACATAGTAAACCCGAGTGATCAAATAATTTCCAAAAGGTAGATCTCCATAACCCATGATAGCTGCTACATGATCATTTCTGAAACGTACGGTTCCCATGAATTTCCAAACGAAATTGATCAGCAGCTTCAGATTCCCGGTCATGTGCTTGGAGCAACCCGAGTCGACGATCCAAAGACAAATTTCGATAACCTGCCAGTAACAGAAAAAGAATATTGTGGAAACCGTTTTGATTTAGGTTCCTTTGGGTTAGAGGTAAAATCCTTATCACACTCAGAGAGGTTTTCTACAGGGGATTCTGGTTTATCACTCATTGTTCCATTCTGGAGTGTGAACGTTCTACCTGTGGGTTTCCAAATATCATCCCTAAAGTATACACGTTGGTTCCTGTCAGTAGTGTAAAGCCTAAGTTTTGCAACTAGTCTTCCTACTTGTTTAGCGTAATTACTTTTTGGGATGTTCTTCTTAACAGGCTTATCATTCACATTCTTAGAAGCACAATCATCTTGAACATTTAAAGATTTCTTGCAAGTTAAACAAAGAGATTCAACACATTCATTAGACTTAGAAAGTTTCATAGGTTCAGTACATTCAGATGAAATGTCTTTCTTATTCAAAAGCTGTAAATTCCTAGGGTGTTCTTCTACTTTCTTCTCTTTATTCAAGCTACTACTCCTAGAGGCAGGCGAGACTCTATTGTTCCTTGTATTGCTCTTAGGCTTTAGTCTGCTGCTCCTAGAGGTGCTTTCTAGTCCTGTAGAAGGTGAGGCACACGCATTAGGATTCACATTTTTATGAAGGGAGGTGATTTCAGCTATCCTAGTCTCTTTAGATGTGGAGGCAGACGCATTAGTGGTACTCATCTTAAAAAGGCCAGGTGCTAAAACTTTAGGATTCTCAATAACTGCTTTCCCTTTATCAACATTTTGTTTAGGCACGACAGGTGGAGTGACTGGTTTTGATGAAACATTTTTCTCATTGACTTTTGGAGGAGGCAAAGAAACAGACATTTTTGGTTTTGAAACCGGTTTGAGAACATTTGCTTTCTCCGCAGTCAATGGTTTTGTAATCACAGTTTCCACTGCCTTTCCTTTTTGACTTTCCAGCTGAGCCCTCAAAAGATCATTTTTCGCTTTCATGTCATTGTAGGCACGCTCATACGACAATTTGTCATACTTGCATTCCTCAGTTTTTCGATCAAGTTGTTTAAAATATGAGATATTTTCTTTTTCAAGTTTCATAAGAGCTTTTTCATATTTTGAAACAATTTCTGAGGTCTCATCCTGGAGTCTTTCATGATCTTCAACAGAATATGTTTGCAAAATGATGGACATAATATCAGTAGTCAGAACATCTTCGGAGAGAGAGTCATTAAACTTTTCCAAAATGTTAATGTGTTCAACACTGTCATTAGCTTGCTTTACCAGGGATTTATGGTCCTTGACAAAGTCAGCTGTTTCTTTCAAAAAGGCTTGTTCAAAATGAATTACCCTTGCACTGATGTTATTCAGCTGAGGGGCAATTTGAGTTTCAAAAAACTTTTTCTGTTCATTATCAAAACTATTAAACCAGATGTTTGTTCTAATATTGGTTTTAGTTTTAACGGTCTCTTGAAGATCTGCAATTCTCGTTTTCAAATTTTCCAAAATACTTCTCGCATCACTTGTGTTAAAAGGATTGTTTGAAGACATTTGTTCAATGTTCGAAAGAGATTTGGAGACAACAACTGGTTTTGAAACTGATTTTGAAACTGGTGTTGACACTTTGTTTGAAACACTTGGTGAGGTGGAAAACGTTGATTGTCCTTTTTGAGAAACAAAAGGAAGAACATTAATTTGGTTCCATTTGTTATAATCAATCGGTTTGATTTCCGGATGTTTTTGTTTCATTTTAGATCTACTCTCCTCAGATAGTTCCAACTTTCAAGAGAATCATGCACAATTATAGGTTCATGCAAAGGTTTTCCATTGTGCAACACATTCTGAGATTTCTGAGCTTTCTTGAGAAAACAAGGAGGTGAGTTACCAAGAGCCATTTTGTGAGATGTATGAAAAATCGGATTTACTTGATTAGAAAGCATTTTGTTTGTCTTAGCGGAATGACCCGTTGTAAGAAGTAATTTGTCCAATTTTTTGATCATTTCATTTTTGTCCAGAATCTCATCAAGAAGAGAATCTTCTCGTTTTGCAAAGTCAGTAATCAACTTCTTCTTCTCTTTTTCAAGATCAGAATACATTGCTTTTTGTTTAGAAAGTTGGTCATTTAATTCAGAAATTTCCTTGTTTAAAGATTTTATTTTCAAGTTCAGATTCACATCAAGTGTATCATACTTGATTTGCAATTGTTTTTCTCTTAAAACAGAATCTCGATAACCAATTTCTAATTCGGACATTTTGTTTGTATGAAATTCATAGGCTTTGGCATGCTCCTTGTAACTCTCAAGCTCAGCGGTCAATTTAGCATTCGCGGCCTTAACTTCGCGATTGACCGTTCTAACTTTCTCAACTTCAATGCCACATTGATTGATTAATGATTCAACATAAGCACGTGTTTCCTCATCAGTCTCAGTATTTTGTGCCACACAGCCTCCACTAGGATCCACATCTGGAGTTTCAGAGTTAGTATTGCTACAACTCGGATTATCCAGGTATGTATCATAAGTAGGTGCCGGCGTCACAGAATGCTGTTCGTCATGAGTAAACACATCAAATATGACATTGTTATAACATGGATCAATGATTGGTACCTCAGATACGGTATTGGCGTCATAGACAGAAGGTGAGTCTGACTCAGTGTCGTACTTAGCTTCCTGAAGATTTGCCATGAAGATGCAATTCGCATTGAGTTCCTCGAGGTCTTCCAATTCGTCCACAATAGCGAAAAAGTAATTTTCCTCAGCACTCAACTGTAACCCCGCATCTAGCTTATCTGCTAACAAAGCAGCTTTCCGAAGAAAATCACCATTCTTTTTGTGCGGCTTAGTGGGACAGTTTCTTGCCATGTGACCCACTCCTTGACAGTTATAACACTTAATCTGATTACCCTGATTCACATTTCCATAATTCCCAACGACTGGAGCTGCAACATTCCCATTCTGATTACCCACTGCTCTATTCCCAACATTCTGACCCATCTGATTTCCCTGATTCTGACCCAACTGATTACCCTGATACGGAGCTGCCTGATTACCCATACGAAATCCAGTAGCATATCCCTGCTGATTCCCAATAACTCCAACCATTTGTCCTTGATTGCCCATATTCACACCCGGCTGTGCAATTTGCCTGTTGCGAGTGTTTGACGAAATCCTTTGGTTGTTGTTAGTAGGTGTGGAATAGCGACCTTTGATTACTTGACCCAAGAGAGAAATTATTTGGGACATAGGGTCTTCTTGATCAGATTCGAGATCAGTGTTTCCTTGTTCCTGGTATTGTTGATCTGGATAGAATTGTTGTTGTGGTTGTGGAATGTATTGCTGCAAGTTGTTGTTGTTGGAAGATGATGAAGCTTGTTGTTGTGTATTCACTGAAGTTTGAGTCTTTGCAATGAGTGCCAATGGATCATGATTCTTTGCCAATCTTTCTTTCCTGACTTCATTCACTTCATTTTGGTTTTGTTTCAGAAAATCATTCAGTTAATCAAAGTTCACCTGATGAAGGTCTTTTGTTTGGTTGACAATAGTTACATATCGTCCCCATTCTTCTGGAAGATTATTCAGGAACTTGATGTTTTGAACGATAGTTCTGGGTGCTAGCTTGTTTCTGATTAGCTCATTCATCAAAGTGCAAAACCTTCCATAGTATGATTCAATGGATTCTCCTGGAGTGGAAGTAAACTTTTCCCATTCAGTTAGCAGCTTGTTCTCCATGTCTTGATGACCAATTTCTGTTCCATGACAAAGTCGTCTAACACGTTCCCACATATCGAAAGCAGTTTCACAACAGTCTACCGCAGCAAAGATGTCTATTGGTAAACCCAGTTGGATAATATGAATTGCCATGTCATCTGCTTCGACTTGTTTCTGATCCTCTGCAGTGTATTCAGATTCGTATTGAAGACGAGAAGATGGTGCGGTGGGAGGTGTTGCATCAGGATTTCCAGGTTCATTAACTTGTCGAGGCTGGAAGGGTCCATCCTGAATAGATTTAATCATGAGTTTGCCATTAGGTTTGGTCTTGATGTAACGGAGCATTCGACTTGTCCATTGAAGATAACCACCTTTTGCCAACATAGGAGGTCGGTTTTCGGCACCGGCTGCATGAATGTCTTGTTGAGTTGCCATTGAAGAAGGTGTGATATGATAAAGTTGATGTAGGATCGATTCAACGATAAAGGAGTTGTGGTTGATGAAGATTAAACTCGGTTGAGGTGTTTCCGAAAGTCGTACTCGTAAACTCGGTTCTTAAAAAATTTTCGCCCAAAATTTGAAATTCACTATAAAAATCAATTCTAAGGATGTTTGAAAATTTTGAGTTATGACAATTTTGACGCCAAATTTGACCCGAAAAATTTGAATTTAGGCCAAAAAATTTGAATTTTTGACCAAAATTTTCACAGTTAAACCAAAATTTGAATCTCGCGTAAAAATTGAACGTTTAGTCTCCTCAAAAATTTAAATTTAAATTTTTGACCAAAATTTTCACAGTTAAACCATTTTTTTTTTTTTTTTTTTTTTTTTTTAAACCTTTATGCGTAGAAAGAGCTTAGGCGTAGAAACACAAGTTACGAGTAGAAACTTAGGCGTAGGATCTTAGGCGTAGGATTCCTTAGGCGTAGGATCTTATGCGTAGGTTTAAAGTTACGAGTAGAAAAAGTTATGCGTAAGATTTAGCTTATGCGTAAGAAAAACTTAGGCGTAAGAAAAATGCTTATGCGTAAAGTATTCTACGCGTAAGTCGAAACTTATGCGTAAGATTAGGGTTTTGCCCAAAAATCCTTTACACTATCACAGTGTAAGAGATATCCAAAAGTCGAAGTGTTCCACACACTTATCCAAGTGAGGGAAGCACTGAGTCACCGTTATAGCACGAAGATTCTTCACCAAAAAGTTACGAGTAGAAAACTATGCGTAGTTGACTTTCTTACGAGTAGAACTAGGGTTTTGACCTACTCGTAAAAAATTTTCAATGATTCAACCAATTTCTCTTGCACAGATATCCTTAAAAACACTCGAATAACCCAAAAATGTTGACCTTTTTCACCCAAAGAGCCTAGAAAAGTTACGAGTAGAAATGACCAATGATCCAAAAACGAGTTTAAAACTTAACCAAAACGCGTAAAGCTTCGAACTTTTTGCAAAAAACTGAAACTTTAGCACCAAATAAACGTTAAACCACAAGAATCTTGAATTTTTAAGTGCAAAAATTAAAGCTTTAAGCGTGACAACGTTTATAACAAAGCTACGCGTATCAACCTTCAAAACAAACACAAACACTCCTAAACCATTGTTAGGCGATTGATACCAATTGTAGGACCTTACTTTTATCAACCTTATCACAAACCCAACACAAGTATCACCTTAACACAAACAACACAAACGTAAAGCTTAGAAATAAGATGAGAAAGATGGTGACTTGAAGATATAAATTCATGTATATGTGAGAAAAGATAAACACAAGATGTTGTATATTCAATAAAGAAAAACACACACACACACTTTCAAGCACACCCCTCAAATGACCATTTGAGGGGTATTTATAGTACAAGACACATGTTGCCCTAAAGGCTTTCCATGGGCTTTGTATGGGCTTCGTTGGATTGGATTTGGACGTGGGTTACACGCCATTATTCAATGCTAGCTTAACTAAACTAAAGCCCATTTAGCTTAGTCCAATCCACGAGCCCGTTGACTATTCTATCACGATATCTAACACACGATACAAAGTTCCTAAACGTGAATGACCATCACTTCTAATAAAACTATTAAGGCTAACAGTTAACATTTCTACTAACGTACCTACAATTATCTCCACTGTTGCTGAGGATGTTCAAGCAGCTAGTTCAGATACTCGTCCACCTATGCTTGACAGAACTGACTACGACTCTTGGGCTCAACGAATCAGATTGTACTGTCTTGGAAAGGAAAATGGGGTCAACATTCTCAAATCCATTGATGAAGGACCTTATCAGATTGAGACTACAAGAGACTTAATTGATACAGCTGCAGATGGAACAATGATCTATGGATTAGACACACCAAAGACATATGATGAGCTCAATGATAAGGAGAAAAAGAGATTCGATGCTGATATCAGGGCCTCTAACATTATTCTTCAAGGTCTTCCAAAAGATATCTACAAGCTTATCAATCATAACACTGAAGCCAAGACTGTTTGGGATAATGTCAAGATGCTTCTCTTGGGTTCTGAATTGACTAAGGAAGATAGAGAATCACAGTTGTATGATGAATTTGAGCACTTTAAGATGAAGCCTGAAGAAAGTGTCTATGAGTATTACGTGAGATTCCACAAGCTTGTGAATGATATGAGGAATATCAAAATGACCATGCCAAATATTCAGCTGAATTCAAAGTTTGTGAACAACATGAATCCCGAATGGCATAAGTTTGTCACCTCTGTGAAGCTAACCAAAGGATTGAAGAATACCAACTATGAGCAACTTTATGCATTCCTTCTTCAGAATGAGAGACATGCTATGTTTGAAAAAAGGATTCTTGAACAGTTCAAAACCGAACAGGGAGAAACAAGTTCGTCAAATGACTCTACAGCTTTTTACACCAATGTTGGAATTACCACCAAAGCTTCTCAAGTCATACCCATGGGTAATGGTAATTACAAGCTCATCCCTGATCCAGCATATAAGCCTCCTGACCCAAACACATTCATGGAAAACTTCATCAATCAACTGTCTCTCATGGTTAGTCAAAACATGAACTCTCTACCACACACCAACAATAACCTCAGAACAGCATCCAATCTACACAATCAAGCTACTGTCAGAGATGGGAAGGTTATGGTGCAACCAGTTCAAGAAAGGCAGTATGAACAGGGAAGAGGTGGAGTTGGTAGAGGATATGTGGCAAATCAAAATCATGGAAGGAATCCAAATCAAGGACAAGCAAAGCCAATTAAGTGCTACAACTGTGGTGGTGATGGACACATAGCAAGGAACTGCACTTCTCCAAAACGCCCTCAAATTGCAGAGTACTTCAAAGACAAGATGTTACTTGTGCAAGCTCAGGATAATGGAGTTGTGTTGGATGAAGAGGAGCTGTTGTTTCTTGCTGAGGGCAATGCCAAGACATATGATGCAGATGTGGATGAGCAACCAATTCAGGAGATATAATCATCAGAATGCCTTTCAAGTTGCAGACTGTGATGCATACGACTCTGACGTTGATGATGAACCTACTGCACATACAATCTTCATGGCAAGCATTTCTCCAATGGTCTCTCCAAAGGTCTCATCATCACAGCAAGCTGGTCCATCCAAAGAATCAATCATCTCAGAGGTATTAAAACTATACGATGATGTTGATGAGCAAAAGATACATGACAAAGTACAATCAACTGAAACTTTTGAGTCAAATATTGAAAATATGGGTAATATCAATGTTGTCCCATATGATCAATATGTGAAACAAAGTAAAAGTGAGACTGTACCAAGTGATGCATCTTCTGCAGTCAATGATGACTATATTTTTGATGAATATACTGCATGTGCCCCTGATGATTCTGTTATTTCTACAGCTTTTTACACCAATGTTGGAATTACCACCAAAGCTTCTCAAGTCATACCCATGGGTAATGGTAATTACAAGCTCATCCCTGATCCAGCATATAAGCCTCCTGACCCAAACACATTCATGGAAAACTTCATCAATCAACTGTCTCTCATGGTTAGTCAAAACATGAACTCTCTACCACACACCAACAATAACCTCAGAACAGCATCCAATCTACACAATCAAGCTACTGTCAGAGATGGGAAGGTTATGGTGCAACCAGTTCAAGAAAGGAAGTATGAACAGGGAAGAGGTGGAGTTGGTAGAGGATATGTGGCAAATCAAAATCATGGAAGGAATCCAAATCAAGGACAAGCAAAGCCAATTAAGTGCTACAACTGTGGTGGTGATGGACACATAGCAAGGAACTGCACTTCTCCAAAACGCCCTCAAATTTCAGAGTACTTCAAAGACAAGATGTTACTTGTGCAAGCTCAGGATAATGGAGTTGTGTTGGATGAAGAGGAGCTGTTGTTTCTTGCTGAGGGCAATGCCAAGACATATGATGCAGATGTGGATGAGCAACCAATTCAGGAGATATAATCATCAGAATGCCTTTCAAGTTGCAGACTGTGATGCATACGACTCTGACGTTGATGATGAACCTACTGCACATACAATCTTCATGGCAAGCATTTCTCCAATGGTCTCTCCAAAGGTCTCATCATCACAGCAAGCTGGTCCATCCAAAGAATCAATCATCTCAGAGGTATTAAAACTATACGATGATGTTGATGAGCAAAAGATACATGACAAAGTACAATCAACTGAAACTTTTGAGTCAAATATTGAAAATATGGGTAATATCAATGTTGTCCCATATGATCAATATGTGAAACAAAGTAAAAGTGAGACTGTACCAAGTGATGCATCTTCTGCAGTCAATGATGACTATATTTTTGATGAATATACTGCATGTGCCCCTGATGATTCTGTTATTTCTGAACTAAATGCCTATAAAGAACAAGTTGCCATGTATGAACAACTTGCTAAGTTTGAGTTAACTACTCGTGAGCAGGAGTTGGATAACCAAATGCGTACAATTATCAGAAAAAGTAATTTTAGAGAAGAATTGTTAAAACAAGAGTTAAACTCCTTACAAGAAAAGCTTTCTAAAACTGCTAAGCAAAAGCAAGAGCTTCAAGATAATGTTAAAGTGCTTAAACAAGAATTTAATGCTAAGGAATCAAAACTTTTGAATGACTTTTCAAATCTAAAAACCTTGAAAAACAAGCTTGAAAATAAGTTGTACGTACAAGGGAACACCATTCAGACTGCTCACATGATTACTAAGCATAGAGTTCTCAGCGATAAGCATAGTATCCCCATTATAAAGGAATCCAACCCTGAGTATGGTAAGAAAGCAAAAGCTGCTCAAAATGTAATCTATGATGGCAATGGGATTCTTAAACCTAGACAGAAACCTAGTTCCATTGAGTGCACTGAGGAAGATAGCAAATTAGATGATGCATCTAGGGAGAAAATGGATATGAAGCTTAACGATCCTGCGTTTAAAGAGAATAACATAACAATCAAACCCCATGATTACACTAAGGAAAATTGGATATCCTTAAACAAGTTTAAGCCTCAGACTCTATTAACCCCTGAACAAGTGTTCTGGAAAAAGGATATGGATATGCAAAAAGCTGAAAATCTTGTTGAAAAGAATCCCCCTTGTAGGAAATTGCCTAAAGCAACTGTGTATCCTCCTAATACACCAATGCATTTAGTTCCTAGATCTATTGCCACTAATAGCAAGACCTTAATCAGCCTGTATGTTGTTTATCAGCTGTTTGTTGATTTTGAGAAAACGTGTAAGAAGAGAATCACACCTACAGGGATAACTGAGGGGGAAAGGGGTTTTGAGCAAACTAAAGAATGTTATTTAACTGAGGTCATGCCTTTCTTTAAACAACTAAAAGGTCAATTTGAGAGTCTTCAAAAAGGGATAAATTCAGATATTAAAGAAATGGAAAAGGAATTTGATGCAATGATAGTTGAGGTCAATGATTATGAACAGGAACTCAAATATAATGAAGTTGAAAGGAAGAACTTACACATCTTAAATGAGAATTTGATTTTAAGTTGTGTTGCTAAAGATGTGTTTTATACTGTTACTAAGCACTCTATTACTGCTTCTCGATTTCATGAATTATCTATTGCATTAAAATTTTCCCATGATCGTGTCATTGATCTTGAAAACAAAAACTCAGAACTATATGAGAAAATTGATCAAGATGATCATGATAACTTGGTAAAACATCTTTCTGAACTAGAAGTTGAACATTTTGATTTACAACTAAAATATCAATATCTTACAGAAAATGTCAAAACCTCAAATATCAAGATATCCTCAGATGTTCCAGAGTTTGATGTAGTTTTTCAGATAAGCAAACGTGACGAACAGATTCAAGCTCATTGTAACACGATCAGAAAGTTGAAAGCCCAAATCTCTCAATTAAAGGGTGAAAAGAACAATGTGACTGGCTCCCAAATGCCTCCTCCTTTAGATTCTCAGTATTCTCAAACTTTTCATTTTCAAAACTTAGTTAATGCTTTACAAAAGGAAAACGAGAGTTTTCTAGAAGAAAATGAAAAAGTTAAACGACACTTTAAAGATTTATATGATTCAATGAAAGTCATTCGTGACAAAAACAACGAAAAAATAACGTCTTTACAAAAGGAAATTGAGAATCTGAGGAGTCAGGAAAAAGAGAAACTACCACTTGTTTTTAATGAGAATGTTGCATCAAAGTCATCCTCAGACTGCAAATATACTGTGACTGTTAAATACATTCCTCATCATCTTAGGAATAATGAACCTGTGTTTCATAACTATTGTGCTCACCTTAAGGATAGTCTAGAATGTCTCCGTGAGATTGTGAAAGAGGATTTCATAAATAAGCCTCTTGATAGAGAAATTAGGTTCCCTTGCATTCAGGCCAAACGATCTCAGGAACTGCTAGAATGTTTAATAGCAAAATTTCCTAAATCCTTAGGTGCGAAAGGTAAAGCTGTGATGCCTTGTTCTATGCCTAGTGCCAAGCATACAAACCATTCAATGCCCACTCTTAAGAAAGTGAACACTAATGTGCCTTCAAGTAGTTCAGATCCCTGCACTTCTAGTTCAGGAATGCAAAAAGTAGCAAAACCAACTAATGTTCCAATTCCCTCTACAGGAGTAAGAAGTGACACCAAAGCAAGCGGGTCAAAGCCTTAAGGCAACACAAAGAATGATAGGACCTTGCATGCTAGGAATGTTCAGTGGAAGAGAGTAGAAGATCACCTTAGGGAGAATTTGAATAAGACGAATCGTGTTGATTCTAGTGTTAGCTATAAGCGTACTGTAATTAATGCGAATTCCGCTACTTTTGGCAAAACATGTAATGATGATTGCGTGGTTTCTGTTACTAATCTTGAATGTGGTGTGAATGATTTGTCTAATGTTGTTAAATGCCCAGTTAAAATTGTTAATGTTAAAATTCAAGCTAAGAAGGCAAAAAGGCAAAGGCGAAAGAAAGTTAGAAAACAATGGAAACCCACAGGAAGGAAATTTAGTAATATAGGTTATCAATGGATACCTACTGGCCGTAAGATTAATGAGCTGTGCCCTAAATTTGCTAAGTCAATGCTCACTAGAAAATGGATGCCTACTGGTAAAACTATTCCCTTAAGAAGTGAACATACTTTGAATAGGTCAAATACGGACACTAGCACTGCATCTATTTCTGATGAGTCCATTGGTTCTACTTCTAATGTGGGTGTTCCAATCACTGTTACTAACCAAATGGAACCCATTATTGCATGGGGATCCCAATTATCCAGTTATCCATTCTTGTCTGTGTTCAACTGCAGATCATTCAAATCATTCTGTGGTACCTGGACTCAGGCTGTTCCAAGCATATGACTGGAGACCGGTCACGGCTCATGAACTTCGTGAGTAAATTCATCGGAACTGTGAGATTCAGAAACGATCATTTTGGTGCTATTATGGGTTTTGGAGATTACGTGGTTGGAGATAGTGTGATTTCCAGGGTATATTATGTTGAAGGTCTTGGACATAATCTATTTTCTGTCGGACAATTATGTGACTCAGATTTAGAAGTGGCCTTGAGAAAACATACTTGCTTTGTTAGAGAACTTGATGGTGTGGAACTTCTCAGAGGAACTCGTGGTTCAAACCTATACACCATCTCTATCGAAGATATGATGAAATCTTCACCCATCTGCTTGCTGTCAAAGGCTTCCAAAACTAAGTCATGGCTATGGCACCGTCATCTCAATCACTTCAACTTTGGTACCATAAACAATCTTTCCAGAAAGGACTTAGTAAGAGGATTACCCAGATTAAAGTATGAAAAAGATCATCTTTGTTCAGCCTGCCAATTGGGAAAAAGCACAAAATATGCCCACAAACCAAAACCCACAAACTCAGTAATGGAATTTCTTCATACCCTTCATATGGATCTGTGCAGACCAATGAGAGTGCAAACGATAAATGGGAAGAAATACATTCTAGTAGTTGTTGATGACTACTCTTGATTTACCTGGGTAAAGTTTTTGAGGACAAAGGATGAAACTCCAGATGTCATCATCAAACTTATCAAACAGCTTCAGGTTCGACTCAACAATATTGTTAGAATTGTTCAAACAGACAATCGCACATAGTTTGTTAACAAAGACTTAATTCAGTTTTATGAAACTGTTGGAATCAGTCATCAAAGAAGTGTTCCACGAACTCCTCAACAGAACGGTGTAGTTGAAAGACGAAATCGAACTCTTGTGGAAACCGCACGAACAATGCTAATTTATTCAAAGGTTCCAATGTTTCTATGGGCTGAAGCAATTGCCACTGCTTGTTACACCCAAAATCGTTCCCTTATTCACACCTCTCATGGAAAAACTCCATATGAACTTGTCCATAAACGAAAACCTGATCTATCCTACCTTCGTGTGTTTGGTGCTTTATGTTACCCAACTAATGACGATCAAGATTTAGGTAAACTAAAAGCTAAAGCGGACATTGGAGTATTTGTAGGTTATGCAACAAACAGAAAAGGATACCGAATCTACAACAAGAGAACCCGAAATATCATGGAAACAATTCACGTTACGTTCGATGAGCTGACCGGTCAAATGGCTCCAGGACAATCCAGTTCTGGACCCGCATTTCAACCGTTATCAAGTAGTCCTATCAGTTCTACTCTTGTTTCTAATCCCTCACCAACAACTCCTTATGTACCTCCTTCAGAAGATGATTTGAAGAAATTATTTGATCCAATGTTTGATGAACACTATGAGCCAAGTGCTAATGATATGTCAGTTCCATCAATAGAGGCTGCTTCTATCCCTGTCAATGAAGTTAACCCTTCAGTTTCAATGTCATTAAGTCAAGAAGCGCCTGCTGCTGATCAATCTATCTCATCAACTAATCATCAATCATCAAGTGTACACAATGGAAATGTTTCTGCTATTACAGATGATGAAAACCCTTTTGCTCCTCCAGAAGATGAACCCTTTGAAAACATATTTGCTCCTGAGTCATCATCAGAACCATCTTCTTCAGGAGATATCAACTCTGCTACTTCAGTTCCTCAACAACAACCACATGAACACCTTAGAAAATGGACACATGATCATCCATTGGACAACATCATTGGAAACCTTTCCCATCCAGTATCCACACGGAAACAACTTGCAACCGATGCCTTATGGTGCTTCTTCAACTCTGTACTCTCTAAGGTCGAACCAAAATATGTTAAAACTGCCATGAATGAAGACAGCTGGTTCATTGCCATGCAAGAAGAAATTCATGAGTTTGATCAACTAGATGTATGGGAATTAGTACCTGCTCCAGATTGTGCTATGATCATTGCTCTAAAGTGGATCTTCAAAGTGAAACTTGATGAGCACGGTGATGTTTTAAAGAACAAGGCTCGATTGGTTGCAAAAGGATACCGTCAAGAGGAGGGTATTGACTTTGAAGAATCATTTGCTCCTGTTTCTCGTATCGAGGCAATCAGAATCTTCTTGGCTAATGCTGCAAGTAAGAACATGGTAGTCTATCAGATGGATGTAAACACGGCTTTTCTTAACGGAGATCTTAAAGAAGTCGTATATGTCAGCCAGCCTGAAGGCTTTGTGAATCCAGAGCATCCTACTCACGTCTATCATTTGAAGAAGGCTCTTTACGGTTTGAAGCAAGCTCCAAGGGCATGGTATGATACGCTATCAAAGTTTCTTCTATCTACTGGATTCAGCAAAGGAGCAGTTGATCCAACATTGTTCACCAGAACGTCAGGAAAACATTTAATTCACGTTCAAATATATGTTGATGATATTATTTTTGCCTTGACTGACCCCAATGAATGTGACCATTTTTCAAATGAAATGGGTTCCAAATTTCAAATGTCAATGATGGGACAAATGTCATTTTTCTTGGGATTACAAATTTCACAAAGTCCCGGAGGCATTTTTATAAATCAATCTAAATAGGCAAATGAGATTTTAAAGAAATTTGAATTTGATTCTTGTGACCCTGTTGACACTCCCATGATAGAGCGTACTAAACTGGATGAGGACCACTCAGGAATCATGGTAGACCAAACGAAATATCGTAGTATGATTAGATCCCTGATGTACCTCACAGCCAATAGACCAGACATTCTGTTCGCTGTTTACATGTGTGCTAGATATCAGGCTAAGCCTACCAAAGGGCACCTTGAAGCGGTTAAATGGGTCTTTCGGTATCTCCAAGGAACCATCAATATGGGACTTTGGTACCCGAAGGACACCGGTATGTCACTAACAGCCTATGCAGATGCTGATCATGCAGGATGTCAAGATACACGTCGAAGTACGTCTGGAGGTGCTCAGTTTTTGGGTGATAAGCTTGTGAGTTGGTCTTCAAAGAAACAAATGAGTACTTCTATTTCCTCTACAGAGGCTGAATACATAGCCATGTCATCTTGTTGTGCTCAAATCCTATGGATGAGATCCCAATTATCTGACTATGGCTTTGAATTCAACAAAATTCCTCTGTACTGTGATAATAAAAGTGCTATTGCTCTCTCATGCAACAACGTACAACCCTCAAGAGCAAAGCACATCGACATTCGACATCATTTCATCAGGGAGCAAGTAGAAAACGGTGTGGTTGAACTCTATTTTGTGAGGACTGAATACCAGTTAGCAGACATCTTCACCAAAGCTCTTCCTAGAGAACGTTTTGAGTTTATCCTCCCACGACTTGGTCTAAAGAGTCTTCAACCGGAAACACTCAAACGTCTTTAAGAGGAAGACGAGGAGTAAAGGTCTTTCTTCATCCATCTCTTGTGAATATTTATTTCGAAAAACAAAAAACAAAATTACAAAACCTTCAAAAAGCAAATAGAAAAATATAAAACTTTCAAAAAATCCATAAAAATTTGAAAAATCTTGAAAAATTTCGAAAAATATTGTCTTTTTGTCATGTTTTTTCTCGATTCTATAATATCTACGGTCTTTGTGCTGTCATTCAAAGAATGACACGGGACTTTAGATGTTGTTCGAATGTTCTTAAAAAAAATCAAAAAATCAAAAAATATTTTTGGGAGAAAGTGAAACAATGGTTTATTGTCATTTCAGGCAGTAACTCGGTTTTTCTAAGAAAGAACAGGGCCATGCTTTATCGTGTTTTTCAAATCTCATACTCTGATTCTATAAACAATTACTTACTATCCAATGAAAACTAATTGTTAGGATTTAGTAAATCCAGTTATTAAAGAGTCGGTCACCTCAAGTATATGTAGTCGTTAGAAAGCTCGTAGTCGTAGATTAGTTAATGTTTAGTAGTATTTAGTTAAGTAACACCGTGGAGGACGGACGGGTCTTTACCCACTGTATGCCTGATCCACAGCCCGTAGGTGGCGATTTGTGTAAGACTATAAATACTCTCTACCTCCCAAGGTAGAGAGTTGGAGCTCATAATAATACTTTCATTTTCTCTCACTAAGTTCCCAAACCTCTAACTCTTTCTCTCTTTAAAACCTCATCTTGTACGCCTCTTTTGATTGTGATATGATGTGTTTGTGAAATCCAATATGTTACAAAGTTTTTATCTCAAGTAACAATGAACATCTCAGTTACAACTGAGTTAACAATCCACAAATATTTAAAACTTAACAAAGTATGTAAAGTATTTATAAAGTAAAAAAAATCACTTAGTTTCAACCAGTGTTATTCATCGATTTTTCAGCCGCTACTTTTTCAGCCACTGCTTTTGCAGCCGCTATTAGCTTTGGACCTAGATCAAATGGCAAGATCCAAGCCATCCAATCTACCTGCATCCAAAGGACAAGATTAAATATGATATTTACACTATAGGGGCAATTTTGTCCAATATTAGGTGATATCATATCACGCTTCTCACATGACAGCTTTTCATATCACGTTCCCAAAATAATTGTCAAAACACAGTCACACAAACACCAAACACGATCCCAAATATGAAAAGCATCAATTAAATTCATTAATTCATTCAGATCTGATCCAAAATCATCCATCAATTCATCAATTCATCAATTAAAATCATCAATTCATTCAAACCCGATCCAAAAGCATCCATCAAATCCGATTGAAAATAATCAAAATCATTCAAATCCGTCCGAAAATCATCAAATTCATTAAAATCCGATTCAAAATCATCAATGTCATCCAACACATGGATAATATTGGAGAAATTATACATGTTCATGTTGTTGAAGGTAGTGCAGGCAGTGTTTGTGAAGCAGAACAAAATGAGAGTATAGAATTAGGTAGTGTAAGTAGCGTATGTATGGTTGTTGATTCTGTTGAAAAAAAATCATAATGTTGAAGGAGGTAGCGAGGTTATGAGTGTTGATGATGTTGAACGAGTTCGGATAGTTGAAAAAGGTAGCGAGGTTATGAGTGTTGATCATGTTGAAGAGTTCGGATAGCTGAAGAAGGTATACTCGCAATGAATGATGTCGGTGATGCTGAACGAGTTCGGTTTATTGTTGAAGATGATATCAGAAGTGGTGAAATAGATGATGAAAATGAAACACATGTTAACGGCAAGTCATTTGTAATTTTATTAAATTTCTTTAGTTTTGAGGCAAAATCATTTGTGATATACATAAATCACAGGTGATTTGTGGTAAATCACATGTGATTTACGATAAATCACCTGTGATTTGTGCTAAATCAAATGTGATTTGTGATAAATCACATGTGATTTAGATATGTTTAGATGTTAGAATTTATAGTACTACAAATCACATGTGATTTAGCACAAATCACCTGTTATTTATGTATATCACAAATGATTTTGCAATTCTAAAAATTAACATGTTTTTTTTAAACAAATATGATTAAAACAAACTTCAACCTTGTAGATTTTTCAGAAGCTGTGACAACACCTAAAGCGAGTTTAGTAATTCATAAGGAGTCACCTGGGGGTTCAGTTTATTGGAAACCTAATATGGAACCAGAATTAATACCAAAAGAGCGGGTTTACTTTGACACACTAGATGATGCTATTAGGATGTATAAGGCTTACGCTCTTAGAGGTGGATTCGAAATAAGGCTTTCATCACAAAGGAAAACTAGAAGTGGTTTTGTACAATATAAGTATCTGATGTGTAACCGTGAATGAAAACTTAGGAACATCAACATAGATACTTTAAAAAGCCAAGGAAATGATAAGGTTATTCGAAACAGGAACCTACGGGTAACATGTTGTATGGTACGTGTTAAGTTAGATTTAGATCCTGTTTCTGGAAAATACAGACCAGCAAAATTCAATCCTAGGTATAACCATACGCTTTGTCTAGAAGTATATCGACATCTCTCTAAGACAGAAATAAAAATGGTCTACTCTGAAAAGCTCTTTGTCATGAAAGCTAAAACCGCAAATATAGATGCTACTGTAGCTCACCATATTTACAGTAGCATGAAAGGGTATGACCTAGTTCACGGGCAGGTTGTGGATTTTAAGAACTATTTTAGGGAACTTAACTGCTTCATAGGGGAAGGGGATTCTTAAATGCTAATTACCAAGATGGAAAACAGAAAGGCATATTTTGCCAAACTTTTCTTTTCACTACAAAGTAGAAGACAACGAACTAGTTGCACTGTTTTAGGCAGACGAAGTAATGAAATGTAACTTTGAAGAATTTGGCGACATCATTTCTTTTGATGCGACGTTAAGGACTAATAAGTAAGTTTCAACTATTTTGACTTTATCAATTAAGTAAAAATCACTTGTTATCTGTCAGATGCCACAAGAAAATCACAAGTGATTTGTTCCAAATCACTTGTGATTTTACTAAATCACAAGTGATTTGGTCCAAATCACTTGTGATTTGATACAAATCACTTGTGATTTGTCACAGAAGGCGTTTATTTCTATATGCTTTCTATGTGTTTTTATATGCTTTCAGGTACAATATGGTATTCGTTCCATTTACTGCAATGGATAACCACAGAAAGAGTGTGACAATTGTTGGGGGAATGTTGAAAAGTGAAGACACCAAATCCTACATTTGGCTGTTGGAGTCATTCATGTAAGCATTTAATAAGCAACCTACAATGGTCGTAACAGATCAAGATGGGGCGATGAAGAAAGCTATTGCAGCCGTTCTCCCAGAGTCGAAACACAGGCTATGTATCTGGCATATCACCCAAAAGGTTCCGGCTAAGGTACTTTCTAATAAATCACTTGTGATTTTACGTAAAGTTGTACCATCACTATGACTATGGACTTGTAGCATTGATGAGTGGAATTGTTTGACAGATTTGAAAGAAGATATATGATGAAACAGACTTCAAAAGGCGCTTCAACGAGATTGTATGGGATATGTTCTTGGAACCAAGGAGATTTGAGGAAAAGTGGGGAAAGTTAATTGAAGATTTTGGCTTGAAAGATCATAAGTGGTTGACGAAGATGTTTAATATGCGATCAGCATGGATACCTGCTTATTTTCTTGACTCGCCACTGTTTGGGTTAATGAGGACTACTTCAAGGTCAGAAAGTGAAAATTCGTTCTTCTTGCATTTCACAAACGAAGGATCGACACTGATTAACTTCATGATATGCTTCGAATCAGCAATGGAAAAGCAAAGAAACATTCAAGAGCAGTTAGACTTTGATTCAATGGACTCGATGCCCAAGTTAAAAACAAAACTGATGATTGAAAAACATGCTGCTTTGGTATACACAAGGACAATTTTTCTACGAGTTCAAACAGAAATTAATGAAGGAATCTGGGATTGTCAAATACAGACTGTACAAACTGAAGAGGGCTGTGAGATAACACTCATTAGAGATAAGAATGCTGGTGAATATAGAACACTATACAAGGAAAAAAAGAAGGGCACAAGTGAGGCGGTAGAAAAACCAAAGGCGGCACGTGTTCAGGCAATGTATAAGGTACAAAAAAGCTCTTTTAATTTAATATTTTGTGGTTTTTTTTCATTGTTATGCTTGCCTGAATCACTTGTGATTTTTGCTAATCACTTGTGATTTTAACAAATCATATGTGATTTTAACAAATCATTTGTTATTTTTAAAAATCACAAGTGATTTGTTACAAATCACTTGTGATTTTAACAAATCATTTGTGATTTGTAACAAATCACTTGTGATTTGTAACAAATCACTTGTGATTCTTTGTTATGTTATTCATTTTTTTGTGTCTTGCTCTGCTAAGGTAGTGCGCAATTTGGAAGATGGATCAATGGTTTGTACATGTAGGCACTTCCTTCGATTTGGATTTCTATGTCGCCACATATTTTGTGTTTTCAAGAATAATGACATTGAAAAAATTCCCGAGATGTACATTTTGAGGCGTTGTACAAGGGATATAATACCTCCTGATTTGAGTAGAAAGAGAAACCGATATGGTGAAAAGAATGAAACAATTGATAGACTCACAAATGAGGCAACTTGTTTAGTAGACGATTGCCTACATCGTTTGAGCAATGATGAAGGAAAGATGGCTGAATTTGTAGAGCATATTAGAACATTAAAGAAGAAGGTCGACATTGCTGTGCCAAATCCTCCAAACAAAAAAGATGATATGGAGAAATTTATCAGGGTTCCAAAGCCAAAAAGAATTGATGTCAACAACCCATCAGGTGCTAAAAACAAAGGCGGTACAAGAGGTGTACGTAGGAAGATTGAAAGAGAGAAAGCAATAGATGCAAGTTTAAAGCCAAAGAGGAAATGCGGAGAATGTGGAGTGAAAACTAATACACATACCAAAAGAATTTGTCCTCTAGGTCCAAAGGAAATAGCGGCTGCAAAAGCAGCGGCTGAAAAAGTAGCGGCTGAAAAATCTATGAATAACACTGCTTGAAACTAAGTGATTTTTTTTACTTTATAAATACTTTACATACTCTGTTAAGTTTTAAATATTTGTGGATTGTTACCTCAGTTGTAACTGAGATGTTCATTGTTACTTGAGATAAAAACTTTGATCTGTTGATTACTACTTCAATAAAAATGATAGTTGGATTTCAATTTTTACTTTTTTATTAAGTTGTATTGATATAATTTCAAGTTTTGCTTTAATGATAATTATAGCCAAATCACTTGTGATTTGTCACAAATCACTTGTGATTTGTTTATGATTTGTCACAAGTCACTTGTGATTTGTCACAAATCACTTGTGATTTGCCCACATCTCACAAGTGAATAACCACCAAAATTTTAATAAGTCGCATTAACTACACGTTTACTTTTCACAGTAGCTTAATAAGAAAATCTATTTAAATAGGCTAAATAGTTGTCCATAACTATAAGATGACTTTTCATAGATCCACCAAAACACTTGTCCATAACGACACATGACCAACAAAATTTGAAAAGTCAATCCACCTGCCAGGATAGCGACATGACCAACACTTGTCCATAACGACACATGAACAACAGACCTTAAAAATAAACAAAAGTAGTAAACAGTTCATTACTACAACTACCCGTCATACTTATAACGTTCGTGGTTTGCCCTAGCTAGGATAGCGTTCTTAATCATCTCCTTCTTTTTCACTGGTATAAACTTCACATGGATTTCCTCAGAGTCTTTCATATTTTTCCTAGCATGCACATTTATTTCATGTGACAAAATCTTGGTTGCATACTTGACCCTCAAAAGCAACAAGAGGTGTTCTTTATCATAATTTCCCACAATTTTACAGTCCCACTTTGAAAATGGTTCTTCCATGTACATATCCATATGATGCATACAAAAGATACCAGAATCTTTGATATTCTTCTCTGTAGTGGTACATTTGAGTTTCGGAATGTGTGGAACCGCAGTCGCAATAGCTTGACTCTTTTTGTGGCCAACGCTTTCGAGGTACCTTGCAAACAACTTTATCTACAAAAACAAACAAACAAAAAAACCAATGTTAAAAAATAGTTAGACTAGTAAATAACAAAATCATTATAAAATTGTTCCAAAAGTCAAAGAAGAAAAAAAATAGAAATTATTTTGACTAGTAAATTACCAATAGATCACATCTGTCTTTGTAAGCTTCATATGATGTTGTCTCGTCACGATTGTTGTTAAGGATATTGATAGCTGTCTTTTTCAGATTAATAACAACAACATAAAAACACTCAGAACCGAGAATGGGGAAGAACACCTCTAATACAAAGAACAAAAAATCAATAAATGAAAGTAAACTTCTTTATTAAACTGTAAAAAATTAAAAAAGTTACCAAATCAACGTCCTTGAGATTAGAGCCATCAATATTGTCCTTGAAACTAAAAGCAACTTGTGCATCAAATATTTCACACTTTTGATCCCACGTGAGTCCGCCATGATACATATTCCTTGTCTGTATTAATATAACAAAAAGTCACTTAAGGAATAAAAACGTCTATGTAGTTTAATCCTAATTTATTAAAAAGATCCAAAACTTACAACACAACCCGTATGAAAGAAATGCCTGGACATAGCTCCTGGTTCTTTGAATTTTTCCTTATAATTAAGCAAATTATACCAACAATCAATGACACCATAATCTGTTAGGAATTAGAAATTCCCGGTATTAAAGAGTCGGTCACCTCAAGTATATGTAATCGTTAGAAAGCTCGTAGTCGTAGTTCTTTTAAGTTAAGTAGTAATTTAGTTAAGTAACACCGTGGAGGACGGACGGGTCTTTACCCATTGTATGCCTGATCCACAGCCCAAAGTGTGGCGAGTTATGTAAGACTATAAATACTCTCTACCTTCCAAGGTAGAAAGTTGGAGCTCATAATAATATCTTTCACTTTCTCTCACTAAGTTCCCTAAACCTCTAACTTTCTCTCTCTAGAATTCCATCTTATTCGCCACCTTGTGTTATGGTTTGATGTGTATGTGAAAAGTTATATCTTACAATTGGTATCAAGAGCCATGGTTAGATCATATCTTGCACATCTTTGGATTTATAGTGGTTTTTAGGTGGTTTTTGAGTTTGAAAAAGTTTAGTGGTTTTTGCATCATTTGGTTGATTTCTTGTGTTAAAGTTTGAATTTTGTTGGTGCTTTTGTGTTTAGAATCATCATAAGTGTTTAGGTTTTCATTTGGTAAGCTTGAATCATCTTGGTTGGGTTGTTTTTGGATTGAAAAGTGATGTTTATATGGTTTTTCATGGTAGCGAGTTAGTTCACGGATAAGTTTTCTTCATAGCGACTTGCTTCATTAAATTGTAGCGAGTTACAGTGTTAAATCTAGCGAGTTAGATCTAGCGAGTTAAAGTACAAGTAGTGGAATCTCCACTACGGGTAGCGACTTGTGGTAGCGACTTGGTCAGTAGCGAGTTGCTCTTTAGCGACTTGTGTTTCTAGCGAGTTGTGTAGCGAATTGCTGCCAAAATTAGGTTAGCGACTTGGTCCGTAGCGAATTACTACTTAGCGACTTGTTTTTCTGATTAGCGACTTGGGATTCTAGCGACTTGGCTGTCTAGCGAATTAATTGGTAGCGACTTAGTGGATTTGTTTCTAGCGACTTAGAGCTTTATCATCTAGCGACTTGAGTGATTGTTTACGGTTTTCTCTTGATTTAGTAAAATCCCGTGAAATAATCTATTTCCCGGTTTAATCATTGAGTTATAAAATCCCGTATAATCTGATAACATGTCCACCAACGTCCCTACTGTCATCTCCACAGTTGCCGAGGATGTACAAGCAGCTGGATCAGATACTCGTCCACCCATGCTTGACAGAACTGACTACGATTCTTGGGCTCAACGAATCAGATTGTATTGCCTTGGAAAGGAAAATGGTGTCAATATTCTAAAATCCATTGATGAAGGACCATATCGAGTTGAAACGACTAGAGACATACTTGATACTAATGAAGATGGTACTCCTATTTACGGAATGGACAGACCTAAGATGTATGATGAGCTTGATGATAAGGAGAAAAAGAGATTTGATGCAGATATCAGGGCTTCAAACATTGTTCTTCAAGGTCTTCCTAAAGACATCTACAAGCTGATCAATCATAACACTGAAGCAAAGGCAGTTTGGGATAATGTTAAGATGCTTCTCTCAGGTTCAGAACTAACTATGGAAGACAGAGAATCCCAACTCTATGACGAATTTGAGCACTTCAAGATGAAACCCGATGAGAGTGTCTATGAGTACTATGTGAGATTTCATAAGTTAGTTAATGACATGAGGAACATCAGAATGACTATGCCTAACATTCAGTTGAATTCAAAATTTGTGAACAACATGAATCCCGAATGGCACAAGTTTGTTACCGCTGTGAAGCTTACTAAAGGATTAAAGAACACAAACTATGAGCAACTCTATGCCTTCCTCCTTCAGAATGAGAGACATGCCATGTTTGAAAAATTGATTCTCAATCAGTTCAAACCAACCAGGGAGAGACAAGTTCATCTAATGACTCAACAGCTTTCTACTCAAACATTGGAATCACAACCAAAGCATCACAAGTCATTCCCTTGGGTAATGGTAATCACAAACTCATTCCTGATCCTATGTTCAAACAAGCTGATGCTGATGCACGCGTGGATAACATCGTTAATCAACTAGCTCTACTCATTAGTCAAAACATGAATTCTCTCCAACAAACCAACAACAACCTTCGAACTGCATCTAACCCACATAATCAAGCCACTGTTAAAGATGGAAGGATTGTGGTGCAACCAGTTCAGGAAAGACAGTATGATCAGGGAAGAGGTGGAGCTGGGAGAGGTTATGTTGGAAACCAGAATCGAGGAAGAAATGGTAACCAAGGTCAAGCTAAGCCGATCAAATGCTATAACTGTGGTGGTGAGGGACACATTGCAAGGACCTGCACATCTCCAAAGCGTCCACAAAATGCTGATTATTTCAGAGATAAGATGTTACTGGCACAAGCTCAGGACAATGGTGCTGCGTTGGATGAAGAGGAACTGCTGTTTCTTGGTGAGGGTAATGCCAAGACCTATGATGCAGATGTGGATGAGCAGCCTATTCAGGAGATAGGTCACAATCATCAGAACGCCTTTCAAGTCGCTGACTGTGATGCATACGACTCTGATGTAGATGATGGACCTACTGCACACACAATCTTTATGGCTAGCATCTCTCCAATGGTTTCTCCCAAGATCTCTTCTTCACCACAAGCTGGCCCATCCAAGGACAAACTCATCTCTGAGGTATTAAAGCTATACGATGATGCTGATGTGCAACAGATGCATGACAAAGTACAACCAACTGAAACTTTTGAATCAAATGTTGAAAATATGGGTAATATCAATATTGTCCCATACGATCAATACGTGAAACAAAGTGAAAGTGAAGTTGTACCAAGTGATGCATCTTCTGCAGTCAATAATGACTATGTCTTTGATGAATACACTGCATGTGCTCCTGATGATTCCATAATTTCTGAACTAAATGCCTATAAAGAACGTGTTGCTATTTATGAACAACGTGCTAAATTTGAGTTGACCACTCGTGAGCAGGAAATGGATGACCAAGTGCGTACAGTAATTAGAAAAAGTAATTTTAGAGAAGAAGTATTGAAACAAGAATTAAATTCTTTGCAAGAAAAACTTTCTAAAACAGCTAAGCAAAAACAAGAACTTCAAGAAAATGTGAAAATGCTTAAGCAAGAATTTAATGCAAAAGAATCAAAGCTCTTGAGAGATTTTTCTAATCTGAAAACTTTGAAAAACAAACTTGAAAACAAGTTGTACATGCAAGGAAACACCATTCAGACTGCTCACATGATCACTAAGCATAGAGTTCTAAGCGATAAGCATAGTGTTCCCATTATAGATAAACCCAACCCTGAGTATGGAAAGATTGCAAAAGCAGCTCAAAGTGTTATCTATGATGGAAATGAGATTCTTAAACCTAGACAAAAACCTAGTTGCATTGAGTGCACTGAGGATGACAAGAAATTAGATGAAGTCACTAGGGAGAAGATGAATAAGAAACTAAATGATCCTAAATGCAAAGAGAAGAAAGTAATTATCACTCCCCATGACTACAAGAAGGAAAACTGGATTTCCTTGAACAAATTTAAGACTCAGACATTGTTGACTCCCGAACAAGTCTTCTGGAAAATGGATTTAGATAAGCAGAAAGCTGAAAATATCGTAGAAACAAACCCTCCCCTTCGGAAAATGCCTAGAGCAACTGTGTATCCTCCTAATACACCAATGCATCTTGTACCTAGAACAATTGCCACTAAAAGCAAGACATTAATTAGCCAATACGTTATATTTCAACTTTTTGTTGATTTTGAGAAAACTTGCAAGAAAAGGATCACACCCACTGGTATAACTGAAGGAGAAAGGGGTTTTGAACAAATGAAAGAATGTTATTTAACTGAGGTCATGCCATTCTTTAAACTTCTAAAGGATCACTTTGAGAGTCTTAAAAAGGGGATAGAAACGGATATTAAGGGAATGGAAAAGGAATTTGATGCAATAATAGTGGAAATTAATGACTATGAGCGTGCACTAAAATATAATGAGATTGAGAGAAAGAACCTGCATACATTAAATGAGAATCTTATTACTGAATGTGTTGCTCAAGATGTCTTTTTCACTGCTTCAAATTGTTCTATTAATGCTTCCAAATTTCATGAATTATCTGTGGCCCTGAAAGTCTCCCATGAACGTGTCATTGAGCTTGAAAAAACTAATTCTAAACTAAACGAGAAAATTGAACTGGATGATCACGACACGTTGGTTAAACATTTTTCTAAACTAGAAGTTGAGCATTTTAATTTACAACTAAAATATCAACATCTCAAAGAAAATGTCAAAACTTCAAATATCAAGACATCTTCAGATGCTCCAGAGTTTGATGCAGCTTTTCAAATTAACAAACGTGATGAACAGATTCAAGCTCAGTGCAACACGATCAGAAAGCTGAAAGCCCAAATCTCTCAATTAAAGGGCCAAACGAACAATATGACAGGCTCCCAAATGCCTCCTTCTTTAGATTCTCAGAATTCTCAAACGTTTCATCTTCAAAACCTAGTAAATGCTTTACAAAAGGAAAACGAAAGTTTTCTAGAAGAAAATGAAAAGGTTAAACGTCATTTCAATGAGTTGTTTGAATCAATTAAAGTCACTCGTAACAAAAACAACGAACAAATAACTTCATTGCAAAAGGAAATCGAGAATCTGAAGAGTCAGGTAAAAGGGAAAATGCCAATGATCAATGAGGAGAATGTTGTATCTAAGGTTTGCTCTAGTAATAAATATGCTTTATCTGTGACATATGTCCCCCCTCATCTAAGGAATAACAAACTTGCCATTCAAACATATTTCTCATCCCTTAAGGATTGCTTAGAATGCCTGCGTGAGATTGTTGAAGAGGACAAGCTAGAGAAACCTCATGATAATGCAATTGGACATGCATGCTTATATGCCAAACGATCTCAAGAAATCTTAGAATGTTTGATCACAATATGCCCAAAGACATTAGGTGAGAGAGTTAACCCTTTGATTCCATGCTCGATGCCTAAGGCCAAACATGACATGCACTCGATTCCCAATGGCTTGAATGTGAGAAGTAGTGTACCATTGAGTAGTTCAGATTCTAGATCTGTCAATGCTAAGAAAGAGAACTCAAATGTGCCTTCTAGGAGTACTAATCTCAGTACATCTAGCTTTGCGAAAGTGAACCGTAGTGCACCTGCATGTAGTTCAGATCCCAGCACATCTAAACAGGTGGTGCAAAGAGTAGTAAAACAAACTAATGTTCCCATTCCCTCTACAGGAGTAATCAGTGACATTAAAGGGAGCAGGTCAAAGTCTCAAGACAATACAAGGAATGATAGGACCTCTCAAGCTAAGAATGTGCACTGGAAGAAAGTAGAAGAACAATCTAGGAACCTTATGTTTGAATCGAACAAAACGAATCGTGTTGATTCTAGTATTAGCCATAAGCGTACTGTAATTAATTCGAATTCTGATACTATTTGCAAAACTTGTTCTGATGTTTGCTTGAATTCTGTTTCTAATCATGAATGTGATGTCAATGCTTTGCCTAATGATGTTAATTGTCCAGTTAATATTGTTAATGCTAAAACTCATACTAAAAAGGCTAAAAGGCAAAAGCGAAAGAGAGTTAGAAAACAATGGAAACCCACAGGAAGAACATTCAGCAGAATAGGCTTTTATTGGATACCTGTTGGTCATAAAACTAATCAGAAAATGCCCACTAGAAAATGGATGCCTACTGGTAGAACTATTCCCTTAAGAAGTGGTCACACTGTAAATAGGGTTAATACAGACACTAGTATTGCATCTATTCACAATGATTCCATTACCTCACTGTCTGATATGAATGCTTCTATTTCTGATGTGGGTGGTCCAACTGTTGCTACTAACCAAATGGAACCCATTCTTGCATGGGGATCCCAATTATCCAGTTATCCATTCTTGTCTGTGTTCAACTGCAGATCGTTCAAATCGTTCTGTGGTACCTGGACTCAGGCTGTTCCAAGCATATGACTGGAGACCGGTCACGGCTCATGAACTTCGTGAGCAAATTCATCGGGACTGTTAGATTTGGTAATGATCATTTCGGTGCTATTATGGGTTATGGAGATTATGTTGTTGGTGATAGTGTCATCTCCAGAGTGTATTATGTGGAAGGTTTAGGTCATAATCTGTTCTCTGTTGGTCAATTCTGTGATTCTGATCTAGAAGTAGCCTTCAGAAAACATACCTGCTTCGTTAGAGATCTTAATGGTAAGGAACTGTTGAAAGGAACTCGTGGCTCAAACCTTTACACTATCTCTATCGATGACATGATGAGAGCTTCACCAATCTGCTTGTTATCAAAGACTTCAAAGACAAAGTCATGGTTATGGCATCGTCGTCTCAATCACTTGAACTTCGGCACCATCAACGATCTTTCCAGAAAGGACTTAGTTGTAGGTTTACCTAGACTAAAGTATGAAAAGGATCATCTTTGTTCAGCATGTCAATTGGGAAAAAGCAAGAAGTATGCCCATAAACCCAAACCCACTAACTCTGTCACAGAAGTTCTTCATATGATTCATAGGGATTTATGTGGACCAATGAGGGTGCAGAATATCTTTGGGAAGAAATATGTGTTAGTTGTGGTTGATGATTATTCTAGATTCACCTGGGTCAAGTTCTTAAGGACAAAGGATGAAACTCCTGATATCATCATCAAACTCATCAAACAGCTGCAGGTTAGACTAAACAAAACTGTCAGAATTATCAGAACAGACAATGGAACTGAGTTTGTCAACAAACAACTTAGTGAATTCTATGAAAGCGTTGGAATCAGCCATCAAAGAAGTTTTCCACGAACCCCTCAACAGAACGGTGTAGTTGAAAGACGAAATCGTACTCTTGTTGAAGCTGCTAGAACAATGCTGATCTACTCAAAGGTTCCAATGTTTCTCTGGGCTGAAGCAATTGCCACTGCATGCTACACACAAAATCGTTCCCTGATTCACACCATTCATGAAAAAACTCCATATGAACTTGTCCACAACAGAAATCCTAATCTATCTTTCCTTCGTGTGTTTGGTGCCTTGTGCTATCCAACTAATGAGGGTCAAGACTTGGGCAAACTTAGAGCTAAAGCTGACATTGGAGTATTTGTAGGATATGCACCAAACAAAAAGGGATACCGAATATACAACAAAAGAACCCGAAATATCATGGAAACAATTCACGTTACGTTTGATGAGCTGACCGGTCAAATGGCTCCTGGACACTCCAGCTCAGGACCCGCATTTCAAAACAGTCCTATTGGTTCATCCCTTGTTCCAAACTTCTCTCAAGAAACACCATATGTGCCTCCATCTGAAGATGATGTAAAGAAATTGTTTGATCCAATGTTTGATGAACTGTATGAGTCTTCTACTAATGAGGTGCTGATCCCTACTACAGAGGATGCTCATATTCCAGTGAATGAAGTCAATCCATCAGTTTCAACATCTGTAAGTCAAGAAGCACCTGCTGCTGATCCTTCAGTCTCATCAACAAATCATCATTCTTCAAATGTACATCATGGAAATGTTTCTGGCATCAATGATGAAGTTAATCCCTTTGCGACTCCTGAAGATGCTCCATTTGAAAACATATTTGCTACTCCTGAATCATCATCAGAACCATCTTCTTCAGGAGACATCGACTCAGCTACCTCAGTTCCTCAACAAATGCCACATGAACACCTCAGAAAATGGACTCACGATCATCCATTAGACAACATCATTGGAAATCCCTCTCGCCCTGTATCAACCCGGAAGCAACTCGCAACCGATGCCTTATGGTGCTTCTTCAACTCCGTACTATCTAAGATCGAACCAAAAGATGTTAAAACTGCTATGAATGAAGATAGCTGGTTCAATGCTATGCAAGATGAAATCCATGAGTTTGATCGTCTGGATGTATGGGAGTTAGTACCTGCTCCAGACTGTGCTATGATTATAGCTCTAAAATGGATCTTCAAAGTAAAACTTGATGAGCATGGTGATGTGTTGAAAAACAAGGCTCGATTAGTTGCTAAAGGATATCGTCAAGAAGAGGGTATAGACTTTGAAGAATCTTTTGCTCCAGTTGCTCGAATCGAGGCAATCAGAATCTTTCTGGCTAATGCTGCTAGTAAGAACATGGTAGTTTATCAGATGGATGTAAAGACGGCATTTCTAAACGGAGATCTTAAAGAAGTCGTCTACGTAAGCCAACCTGAAGGATTTGTGAATCAAGAGCATCCTACTCACGTTTATCGTTTGAAGAAGGCACTTTACGGTTTAAAGCAAGCTCCAAGGGCATGGTATGATACACTATCAAAGTTTCTTCTATCAACCGGATTCATCAAAGGAGCAGTTGATCCTACATTGTTCACCAGGAAGTCAGGCAAACATTTGATTCATGTTCAAATTTATGTTGATGATATTATTTTTGCCTCGACTGACCCAATGGAATGTGATCGTTTTTCAAATGAAATGATTTCAAAGTTTCAAATGTCAATGATGGGACAAATGTCATTTTTCTTAGGATTACAAATTTCTCAAAGTCCCGGAGGCATTTTCATAAATCAATCTAAATATGCAACAGAGATTTTAAAGAAATTTGGATTTGATTCAAGTGACCCTGTTGACACCCCCATGATTGACCGAACCAAACTAGATGAGGACCTCTCAGGGATCATGATTGACCAAACGAAATATAGGAGTATGATAGGATCCCTGATGTATCTCACTGCTAGTAGACCAGACATCTTGTTCTCTGTGTGCATGTGTGCTAGATACCAGGCTAAGCCTACTAAAAAGCACCTTGAAGCAGTTAAACGGGTCTTTCGGTATCTCCAAGGAACCATCAATATGGGACTATGGTACCCGAAGGACACCGGTATGTCACTAACGGCCTATGCAGATGCTGATCATGCAGGTTGTCAAGATACACGTCGAAGTACGTCTGGAGGTGCTCAGTTTTTGGGTGATAAGCTTGTGAGCTGGTCTTCAAAGAAGCAAATGAGTACTTCTATTTCCTCTACAGAGGCTGAATACATAGCCATGTCATCTTGTTGTGCTCAAATCTTATGGATGAGATCTCAATTATCTGACTATGGCTTTGAATTCAACAAAATCCCTCTGTACTGTGATAATAAAAGTGCTATTGCTCTCTCATGCAACAACGTTCAACACTCAAGAGCAAAGCATATTGACATTCGACATCATTTCATCAGGGAACAAGTGGAAAAAGGTGTGGTGGAACTATATTTTGTGAGGTCTGAATATCAGTTAGCGGACATCTTCACCAAAGCTCTTCCAAGAGAACGTTTTGAGTTTATTCTTCCACGTCTTGGTTTGAAAAGCCTTCAACCAGAAACTCTCAAACGTCTTCAGGAGGACGACGAGGAGTAAAGGTCTATCTTCATCTATCTCTTGTATATATCTATTCGAAAACCAAAATACAAAATTATAAAACCTTCAAAAATCAAATAGAAAAATATAAAACCCTCAAAATCCATAAAAATTTGAAAAATTCGAAAAATCTTCAAAAAATTTTGTCATTTTGTCATATTTCTCTCGATTCGATAATATCTACGGTCTTTGGGCTGTCATTCAAAGAATGACACGGGTCTTTAGATGTTGTTCGAATTCTTAAAAAAAAAAAAAAAAAAAAAAAAAAAAAAAAAAAAAAAAAAAAAAAAATCGAAAAATCAGAAAATCAAAAAATATTTTTGGGAGAAAGAGAAATGGTTTATTGTCATCTTCAGGCAATAACCCGGTTTTAAAGAAAGAACAGAGCCATGTTTTACCATGTTTTCAAATCCTATGCTCTGATTCTATAAACTCCTATCTGCTGAAAACTAAATGCTTTGAAAAATAACTCAATCTCTATTTTTGATAATCATCAGGACTTATTTGTCAAAATCTCTATCTCTAAATCAACAACCTACGTCATTGATTGAGGGGGAGAATGATTTCAATTAAATTAAAAAGTTATTTGGCATTAAATTGTTTTCAAAAGACATACATGCATGTTTTATAAATGGAGTTTAAAGTCTTAAAAATCCGATCCTTATCAGTTCAAACGCTTTCACAATCAAGTCACAATTCTCCTTAAAAGCTTTCAAAATCAATTTAAATTTAAAAGAGATCACAAATCTCATTTTGATAATTGTGATCGGGGGAGAATGTGTGATTTAAATTGGATTTAAACTGATATTAAGGTAAATGGTTTCACATGAATGTACATGCTGTCCTTCCCACATGTGACAAACGATTTCAAATTTTCCATGCACATGTTGAGGGGGAGCATCTATCTTAAACCTTTGATTTGAAACGTGATCAATTATCCCAATGTGCAGGTTCCCTCTAGTATGTGCAAAACTCTTTTCATACCTCGAGGCACATATTGAGGGGGAGCAAAATTCATGGAAACCTCATCCTTCCCGGAAATGCTATACCCACTTGATCTGTTGAGGGAAGTGATGTTGATATCTTTTAGAAAATGGTAATCAAAAGAAGTAAATTCTTTCTCTTGCCTCCGTGTGCAAAACATTTTGATATTTGATGCACATGTTGAGGGGGAGTTCTCGTTCTAAAAATATCAAAAACAATTCAGGTACAAAATGCTTTGATAATACATCACAAGTATCTGAATTGATTTTCAAATGGTTTTCAATTGGATCCAATGGCAGATGAACAATACCAAATTGACCGACCAACTTTACTTTATGTACGGTGATATAAGGATGATAAGGTTAGGTATTGGTTCCCATGATCCGCCAGAACCGGAGGGATCTACCCAGGGACAATCCACTAGTTAGTGTAGAAGTCCTTAGGTATGATGATAAAAGGAGAAAAGTGAGATATGGGAAGAGTGCAGACTAAGACTGAGCTAGAACTGGAATAAACCCAACAAGGTAATAGCTATGAAGTCTCGGTAAGCACTGAAGGGGTTGAAGAATTAAAAAGAATTGAATGTGAAAAGGGTGAAAACAAATAGCCCTCCATTTATTCAACCTTAGGGCAGAAACCGGGTTCAATTCATATGCTACTGATGGTAACATCGGTATTGAAGACAAGACGTCATGGACCCAGTGACGCACTGCACTTCAACTTTCCAAACCACTCAAGTTCCTCTTAAAAGGACTTGTTTCATTCTCACGGGGAACCGACATTATCTATCGACTTTCTCTTAGAGATTGTTGATATTGAAGAAGGAGACCCTCTCCCTAGTCTCCGTTATAGGATCCAAATATGCACAAATTGAGTCTAGAGCCACGAGATCATCAATAAATCTCATTAGGACACTTTCAATGAAGACTCTCTGTTTCACACAATGTGGAAAGAGAGATTATATCTTGAGTCCTACGCATTATCCTTGTGGTATTGCCAGAACATCTGAGTGATGTGTTTACATATTCACAATGAAGATGGAAAGCCTTCTGGAGCCAACATCAAACAAGCTCCTGGTAGGTGGCATGTGAGATCTATTATATAGATCAACCATGTGACAACTGAACAGAAACAATGGGGCGATTCAATCTCTTGAATCAATCCTGGTTCAGGTTATGGATTGACGGATGCCTTTGAAAAACCGGTCGTTGTGCTTAATAAACTCTTTTCTTTAGCACATCGACTGTGTACTCATTTTTCAAACCAAAAGGTATTTTTATGATTGATAATTGATTTTCAATAAAACCTTCGTTGTATTGCAAAAACAATTTCTATTGAGCAATACACGATTGTTTTTCAAATCTCTTTTCTTCAATCAGTGGACTTAAAATTCGCTGGTTCACTCACTCCGTGTTGTCTTCTTTGAAACGTTCCGGTTTGAGAACAGCTAGAACAGCTGCGAAACCCTGTCAAGGAGATTCTTAGGAATCCTACCTGATCACAGGCAGTACTTTTACTGATCAACGGGGAACCGTGGGCCGTGTACCTCAATTCAACGAAAGTGATCAAAGACACTTTCGTGCGATTTGTTGCTAACTGTTGTATGCAGGTACGCCCGACGTTTGCAGCTGATCAGAATGAAGCGGTCAATCCATAGCCGCATGCTCACTCAACACATTCATCTCAAAAGAAATCATGATTAGTGCATCAATGACTCTGATATTTTCACACCAAGCTTCTGCTACGCTGCTGCCAATATCATGATTCAACAAAAGCTTCCGCTACTCTGATGAGAAGATTTCATGATCCAGAATGTGAGCATGTCGGTCCTAAAGTCACTACATCACATAATACCAACTCCACAAAGGATGTGTCAGAGATTGTTGATAGCTGATGATCTCAAAAGATGGCTCAAAATTATTATCACGTGGATCAGTAAAAGACCTCCACTTGAAGTAACCAAACATGCATTGTGAAGAATCAATGACTACGAGCTTAGGAGCAAAGGACTACATCAAGAATGCAATATCAATTGTTAAATGTTATATCTATTTGTATTCAATGTAATTTTGGTACATAATTGAGGTGACCTCCCTTAGGGGGAGATTGTTAGGAATTAGAAATTCCCGGTATTAAAGAGTCGGTCACCTCAAGTATATGTAATCGTTAGAAAGCTCGTAGTCGTAGTTCTTTTAAGTTAAGTAGTAATTTAGTTAAGTAACACCGTGGAGGACGGACGGGTCTTTACCCATTGTATGCCTGATCCACAGCCCAAAGTGTGGCGAGTTATGTAAGACTATAAATACTCTCTACCTTCCAAGGTAGAGAGTTGGAGCTCATAATAATATCTTTCACTTTCTCTCACTAAGTTCCCTAAACCTCTAACTTTCTCTCTCTAGAATTCCATCTTATTCGCCACCTTGTGTTATGGTTTGATGTGTATGTGAAAAGTTATATCTTACAGAATCCACACGAAAAAGCGGTGTTAATGACTCCATTTGATCTCTGATCAAAGAATCGCCATATTTCGTTTCAAATACCACATCCCTGTATTAAAAATGTGGTTGTAAGAAAGTAGCCATAAACTTGTGATTTTCAGGTACAAATCACAAGTGATTTGTACATACAAATCACAATTGATTTGTACACACAAATCTCTTGTAGTTTGGAGGTACGAATCACAAGTAGTATTCTTACCTATTCTCGCCAAACATTGAAAACAAATAGTTGGAAAATTTATACTCGTCCGATGTCATTAGAGAGTCAACGACAGTCTTCTTATTAAGATAAGGAGAGCAAAGGCAGAGAGCTCATTTAACAGCATGTCGTCTCGCAGGAGTCTTTAGAGATGCATCAACTATGGGGCGGTCATGATCCCGAAATAAAAAATAAAATACTTCTTATTTAAATGAAAAAAATACAAAAGAAGGAAAATTAAGTATGTTAAAAGACACATGGGTGTTTGGAAATTTTGTTTATAATAATTAAGAGCAAGAAAATCAACCTCCTTGCAAATCTGATCACTGTTTTTGTCAAGAAATTGAAAGAGTTCATCAGTTTCAGCATCAACCTTTGTTAGGAATTAGAAATTCCATGTTAAAGTGTCGGTCACCCCAATTATAGTCTAGCATATGTTAGCTCGTAGATTTGTAGTTATTTACGTTATGTAGTAGTTAATTAGTTAGTCAGTAGCGTAAAATAGTTTAGTGCAACACCGTAGAGGAAGGACGGGTCTTTACCCACTGTATCCCTGATCCACAGGCCGATAGGAGGTCGTGTATTGTGTAAGTATAAATACCCCTTCCATCCATGGAAGGGGTGGTGCTTCTCATAATCTAACATTCAACATTTGTGAACCAAGTCTCTAGCAAGAACACCCTCTCTATCTTTCTCTCTCTAAATATGGCTAACATGTATTTTGATCATCCAAGACCACCCGAATCATCAACACAATAAATATTGGATCCTAACAATTGGTATCAAGAGCCAAGGTTTTTGTGTTGTGTTGATTTATGGTGGTTTCGTACCATGCTTAATGTGTTATTGATGTATTATGGTTTTCACTGTGTTGGTATATTTTGGTAAACTGATTCGATACTGTTTTGCTATGTATCTGTTTGGTCAAAATGTATCTTGGTCCATTCAAAGTCCTCATCTGTCTTGTTTCATGTTCTTCTGTCCAAGTCTGTTATCTCAACTCACTGTTTTTATGGTCAAAATGGCATCTGTCTTGTTCCAATCACTGTTTTTATGGTCAAATGAATATCTGGTCATTCTTTTGTGGTCAAAACTTGGGTCAAGGAAGCAGTTTTATGCAAGTTTTCTGGGTTGTGCAACTTATTCGGAAAAAATGGTCCTCATGTTCATCATAGCGACTTGACTCATGTAGCTACTTGTTTTTTAACAAGTAGCGAGTTATGTTCTAAAATTGTAGCGACTTGCCTAGCGATTTGATATTTATCAAATTAGCGACTTAGTTTAAAATCTTTGCTAGCGACTTGGTTACAATAAAATGTGGCGACTTATGTCAAGAGAATGACCTAGCGACTTGCTTTTGAGCATGGCGACTTGATTTTGAGCATAGCGAGTTGTGTGACCTTAATGACCTAGCGACTTATCAGTTTTGGGTAGCGACTTAGCTAGCAACTTGAACAGAAATGAAGAAGGAGTAGACATGATCAGACCATAGACCACATATAACACAACCAATACCTTTTACCAAACAAGACATCTAACGACCTCAGTTTGCCTAAACATCATTGGTCCATGTTCTACAAGTATACGTGAAGAATAGAAGTGGTTCTAAATGATCCGAATACCATATCCAACTCAAACCAATCATACAACAACAATCTTATCCTAGTTTCAATCCCATTTCTAACAACCTAGACCAAGACTCGACATTCATCCTCATTGATCAAGACTCGTGACTCAAAGATTTATTTCTGGTTCTCAGTTTTTCAAGATTTCGTGGTTCTCTAAAGTATCATCAAGACCATAGGTCTATAACACGAATATGAAAATCATCATTGATCCAAGTGAGAAGTTTGTGCTTCCGTTTTAATGTTCGAATCAAAAATGAAAAGATGTTAAACAACTTTTGCTTAAAACCTTTCGTGATATTCGGATTTTGGACTATCAAGGTTAAGAATTAAAACTTTTATGTCTCGATCTCAGATTATGTTCCTTTTTATGTGAGGTTCAACAAACACGAAGATCTCAAAAGATCCTTTCACATATGAACATATACCTCATAGATCTATTTAGGAGCTTCACTCCTTTTGAATATCCGAATCCTTAAGACAAATCAATTAACAAGGATGTTAATTATTTCTCTTGATTCGTTCATCATAGCACTATGGACTTAGATTTATAAAACAAACCTGAAAATATTTGTGAGTTATTGAAGCTTGTCTCGTTACCAACCCTATGGCTATAACGTTTCATGACTATTAAACCATCTCTGTGGTATATTCGAATGAGGTATTTCGTTGCCATCCCTGTGGCCAAGATATTGTCTCGAGCCAACCCTATGGCGAGACCATCCCTGTGCTTATTAGATGTGAGTTGTGATTTATTGTGAATAAAACCGGTTAGGAGGAGGCGTATGATATTTAGGGTTTGATGTACTACTGATTTTTTTTTGATTTGGTTTTGTGATCGAGAGGATTTGTGAGAAGATTGGGGGCGGATATTACTGGAAAATGTGTTAGGGTTTGTTGTGTGTTAAGTGATTTTTAGGGTTCATATGTGATATGTGTGTCCTTTATACTTCAGTTTATTAGGGTAGCGTGGTTTTTTTTTGGATCAGATGGGCTGCGATCAGTTATGGCGTGTCATGTTCTCTGGATTGGGCTCGTTAGTATCATCAATTGTGTAATGGGCTTAACGGGTTAATGTATGGACAAGGCCATGGTATAAGGGAGTTAACATGAGGCCTAATGATACTCAATGGAATGGGTTTTTGTGCTTCAGTTACTGTTAATGTTTCACATTATTTGCTATCCAAAAACTTATGTTTCAAAATTTCATGACACAATTTTCATATTATTGGATAACAAAACTTTGTTAATCGAAGTTTTTTTTGGTATAAATTTAACAAGGATACGCGTTTAAAGGACATTATGTGGTTAGAGTTGGATCGGATTTGATTTTCTCATGAGCTTGAACGGATCTGATGTTTATTTGAAAAGAGAAATTTGTTCTAATGGGCTGTCGGGTACGATTATACTTGGAAGATGGACTAATGAGATGTGTTGATGAGTTTTGATGATTATACAATTTGATGATAATGATATTTAATTATGAGACCTGATGATAAGACTTGTTGTGATGAGGTTTGATACTTTGGATTATGCGTCATCTCAAAGTGACTATTATTTCACGGCTTAATCTGAAAGTTGAACAAAGTTGACTTCGGGGTTGCTTGTATTTGGTATTTCTTATTTGGAATAGAAGTGAGGTCTTTCCTGGCACGTTTACTTATTTCGTCTTCTTTCTTTCTACCCTTCCGCGAAGTTGACTTGTTTGGGCGTTTATAGAGGGTGATAAAGACTTGGCTATTTAGTTGCTTTTGTGATTCTTTCTCACGTAACCCACAACGTAGCTATCACTTCGGTGTCTCACCAAGTTGAGAATGTCAAGAGGTTTTGTACATTGGGTACACCGTTTCTTGTCACGAGGATTAGTACAAGTTTAAGTAACAAATCTGGGGACTTCTACTTCATGATCAAGTTTGGTATATCGGGTTTACTTCTCCATGTGGTCAATACAATAGCCGATAGAATGCGTGAATGATGTGTTTACCAAAGTGTTGATTGGATGGTTGATGATGTTAATGTTGATATTGGATAATGAACCGTTGATGAACCACTGCATGTTCCCCTAAAACAGATATTCACCTAAACCCAAAAATTGTCATAACACATTCAAGCTGACATTGTTTACGGTTTTGTCTTGATTTTGTAAAATCCCGCGAAAGAAACTATTTCTCGGTTTAAATCATAGACTTGTAAAATCCCGTGACAATGGAAACATCCTGGTAATAGTAAAGTACATTTCAGGATCTATCTTACGGTTTATTCTTGGTTTTGTAAAATCCCGCGAAAGAAACTATTTCTCGGTTTAAACCATAGAGTTGTAAAATCCCGTATTGATGGAACCATCTTGGAGAAGAGAAAGTGTAATTCTGGATCTTACTTGATGCTGGTGCTACGGTTTCTGCTTCGAAGAAGGGATAAAAGGGTGTATTTCATGAAATTGGATGTGTGTTTGGATATTTGTCATGGCAGTATGGTTATTACTTGGTTTTACGGGGTTCTGTGCTTGTAACCATGGTCGGGATGAAACCATTATCAAAGTTCACTTAAATGTCAAAGAAGGCTCGATTTGAGCTGTTCAGAAGATGTGGCAACGACGTTAATTCAGTATTATTTATTTGAGGTTGAAGTGAAATATCACGGGCGAGTGTACTTAGTATCTGAAGGTATCGGGGATGGTTGGATGAAGATTCTTCATGATCCTTGTTCGATGCTGATTATCAAAAACGAAGACTTGGAAATCTAGTTATTATTGGGTGTCTTTTACCTTTTCTTTTACCACTTGGGGGAATTGGGCTCATACCATCACAAAATAACTATCACTTTAAGGAGTTACGTTGTAGTGCTCAGTGTCACATTTAATTGTGGATTTTCAAGAGGTGATATACGTCTAATACTCGATGGTTGGTTGGTTGAAGAGTATAGAGTACTTAGAGATTCAAATGGGCATGATGTCTCAGCACCGCTCTTTGTTACATATGTGCAAGTGTAAGTCACGAGTTCGGGTTAGTTTACTTCAGGGTCAAATTCATCATATCGGGTTTTCTCCATCAGCTGTCACGACAAAGGGCCTACTGAATGATAATGGGGTTGATTCCATGTTTTGCTAAGAGAGCTGAAAAGAGAGAGATTATGACGTCTGTTCACTTCAGTTCAGGCCTCGTACTCCAAAGAAAAGAAATGTGTACGTTTCAGTGCGCATTATCTTCGAAAGAAGAGAAATCTTCTTATGACGTATGAACACAACAATTCATGCCTCGTTCTCTAAAGAAAAGAAATGTGTACGTTTCAGTGCGCATTTTCTTATGAAGAAGAGAAATCTTCTTATGACGTATGAACACAACAGTTCATGCCTCGTTCTCTAAAGAAAAGAAAAGTGTACGTTTCAGTGCGCTTTATCTTCTGAAGAAGAGAAATCTTCTAATTAATGACCATTCTCATCAACATGCTTCATGCTTTTTCCATGCGCTTCAGTCATAAAGTGAACCGGGCTACCACTGATTGTTTTCTCATTCCACTTGCTCGATTATAATGAAGATGGCGACATCTCGTGCTGATTTTGCAGGAGAGAAGTGTGAATAGAACATTCGGATGATTTTCACTTATTTAGTCAAGAATGGCATCTCCGTATGCAATTCTTGAGGGGGAGAAGAAGTGTGAATTTTTTGCATTGTTGATTGATATTTGAGAATATAAATGGTCATACGGCTCTAAACTCATGTAAGAACCGAGCCTCTTCTTATCGGGTCATCTTCACATGGAGTTTTTCTCTTCTAAGAGTCGTTGGTTGACATCTTCACTCGGATTGATGAGTTTATCGACAAAGTGCTTCCGGTTAATGCTTCACGTATACATCAACATGATGATTCCGAACAATCTCTCTGTTCTTGTTTGATGTGATTGGTAGTTTGGTGTTACCATCTTGTGTGTTCGTTGCGGCCTGATTGCTGATTTCCTTGATGAACATCTTTCTGTTCTTGTTTGATTGGGAGGGATTTTAGTTAAGGGGATTTGCAAGATGTAAGTTAATTGGGATGCTTTTTGGTGGGATGCTTTTTGGTGTGAGTTGAAGATGTTAATTATCTATTCCCCAACTGGACAATCTTGAAGAAGGTCGAGTCTACAGTCTGTTCTACATTTCTTGATATATGTTAGAAGACCAAAGACGAGTTGCATTTAATGATCTAAAGACTTCTTCTTAATCTGGGCATTTATCATAAAGATTGTCGGTCTAGGGGAGAGCACTAATTGGGGGAATGTGATATGTCAAATTTAATCCCCAATTAGACTTGCTTACATTATTCAGCATGTTGATTCTCACAAAGACTTCAAGCGATCTTCTCAACAAATTTCACGTATTTGGGCATTCAAAGAGTTGCTGATTCTGAAGTATCAAAACCAGAAAGAGGGAAGGAGACAAGCATCTAAATGCGAGTAAACTTGATGTACTTAATACTTCTAAGAAATTGAAGATATCCCAGGAAGACAAATGTCATGACCGCAGAGAAACTCAAGGTTTTACTCATCAAGGCGTTTAGTATTCTTATTCCACCTATGTGGGGGAAGCGATGGAAGAGTTAGTTTCTGAAGATAAAAGAGGTACACTAGTGTGTGGTGATTTCGATGGTATCGCAATGATCAGGGGAGAGAGATTTTGTACATTGGGGATGCTCAGTTGTTTCACTTGAGTGCTTAATCAGTAATTCAGAGATATAATCACTTATTCCGGTGTTGACATCCGCAGAGATTGTCACCCGCAGAGATAATCAGTGACTTGGCCTGCTTCTTCAATGTTATCAGTTATTCATTCCTTGTGTATTGGTATACTTCGGATACTTGAGCTTCATACACATTCATCAGGGACGAAAGATGTGAACATAGGGGAGGTGTTCTACATTACCCTCTTGATGTGTATTCGGGAGAGTTCTTGGATATTGGTGTACTTCGGGTTCTTGAGCTTCATACACGTTCATCAGGGAAGAAAAATGTGAACATGGGAAGGTGTTCTTCATTCCCCTCATGAAGTGTATTTGGGAGAGTTCTTGAGCATTATACAAAGAGGCTGACTGCATTAATTCAACTACTTGGGGGAATTGCTCTCTTGACACCTTTTGGAATGGATCGCTTCAGACTTCAGTGGTTATGAAATTTGAGAAGATTATTTAAGTGTGGGATGAAAACGTTGCTGGTGTTCTATTGGATGATATAACCTCGAACGAAGAATCACGGTGATTATTCTTAAAAGGAGCAGCAAGTTCGATGATAATGGTGTGCTTCTTTGTGCACCTGGCTAAAGCAAGCTTGAAATAGAGCTTCGAATCTGCTCATCTAATTGGATTTTCGGTTTGGGGGGAAGCTGCCAAAGTCTCTCTTTCTCAAAGGCTCATGTTTTGTCTTCCATTCTGGAGCCTCGATTTGCTTTGGTGGTGAATGTTTAAGAGATGATGACTTCTTTCTTCTACAACGGGGCTGCTTGATATCCTTATCTCGGTACTCGTATCATCATCTTCTTTTACTATATCATCTTCTCTATCTTTGTATATATTTTTCAGAAAAGGAAAATACAAAAATATAAAACCAGGAAAACCAAATACAAAAATAGAAAACCTCAAAAAGAAAATAGAAAAATATAAAACCTTCAAAAAATCCATAAAAATCAGAAAATTTGAAAAAGACAAAAAATATGTTTTCTCAAGACATGTCTTCTGGTATCGATAACATCTACGGTCTTATAAATGTCATTCAATAATGGCACGGGACTTTAGATTAAGTTCGATCAGGAGGTGTAAATATTTCTTTCTAAACATGTCACAAACTATGGCTTACAGTTATTTCAGACTGTAACCCGCACTTCAAAAAGATGGCTTGCAGTTACTTCAGACTGTAACCCGTGCTTAAACTATGGCTTGCTATTATTTCAGATGGCAACCCGCTCTTTAAAGGAAGGAAAGTGTTGCGCTAATCAATTTTTCAAATATTTCGTGCACTTATCCTAATTCAAAATGAGGAAAGTATGTCGAAGGACTGCTGTTCCTACACAAATGTTTTTCCGTCTAAAATTCTTCAGAAAAATATTTGTTGTTTTCAAAAAGTGGTGGTAAATGAGTTGCTTTAAAAACAATCAGATTCAGTGTTTTTATAAAATTGAAAACTCAATCAATGACTTCAGCGCTTTTAACCTTTTCAGTAAAATAAGTCATTGATTGAGGGGGAGAATGTTTTCAAATCTATATCATCTAACGGGCTTTCTTAAATATCCTAATATGCTTAATTAAAAACGATGTTAACCTATGTTGAAGGACTAGGTGCCTAGGATATGATTGCTAGGATTAGATGATTAGAGTTTGATTAACACATAAACCCCATGCCTTATATGATCTGATTGTTATGTTGAATTGACTTTATGTAGTCGATTGCTGTTTGGGTGATGTCGACCACCATATATTTGTATGTGTGTTCACTAACGTATGCAGATATCATGGATATAAGAATGTTCCCAATCCGGATCCCACTAAAGATGATTGGATGCCGAAAGGAAAGGGTAACTATTTCTTGGGTTGACAAATGAAGAAACGGAGCTTAATTGGACTTCCATGGAGAGTTGGCATAAATGCAACATAAGAGGTCTTACTGCATCAGCAGATGGTTTTCTTCTAAGAGATTGAAGAAACGGAGCTTAATTTGACCTCAGTTGGCATTTAAAATGCAACGTAAGAAGAAGTCTCACTGCATCTGCAGACGGTTTTTCTTCCAAACCCTACAGCAACAACTACAGAAGCTTCTCAACCACCTAACGTATCTTTGTGCAGGATACCATTTTTAAACAATTTTGAATAATTTGATTAAATTGTTTTGAAAATGGAAAATATTGTTTTGAAAATATATTGGTCTAATTTTTTGAAAATCACCGGACTTCTTGTTATCAAAACCTAAGTCACTCAATTATTGACTTCTGTCATGGATTGAGGGGGGAGAGTGATTTAAAATAAAATATTTTCAAACGATATTTCTTCACAAAAAGTCCGTTTGTACAAAATAAGTGGTGATCTAAAGATTTAATGTTATGTCATGGTATGATTTTTTCTTTAGAATCAAGGTCTTTCAAAATGAAATTTTTTCTGTTCTTGTTTGATTGTGAAATTGTTTTGTTTTACTTAAAAGATCTCTTAAAAACTATCATACCTGACACTAACAATCTTTAATGACTTAAAATGGTCCTTATCTGTCATCTTTCAAAATTGAATCTTGCCACGTCTTTCCCCAAATTTTTCTAAATGATTTAAATCAGTTGGGATCATAAATCTCAAATGGTTTGATATTTCTGATCGGGGTAGAGATCGTGATTTAAATCTCAAATCTGTTTTAAATGGAATTGGTTTTAGTCCTTTAAAGGCACTCCTGCCTCCATGTGCCAAACGATTTCAATACACATAATGCACATGTTGAGGAGGAGGATTTATCCAAAAATCAGATGAGTATTTAAACAAGGCCACATTTTCTCCCATGTTTTCTAAACCTAATTAAATCACTTGGGATCCAAAATCTCAAAGGGTTTGATATTTTTGATCGGGGGAGAATTTGTGATTTAATAACGAAATTTGATAAAAGGTGATCGTTTTGATTTAATTGTGCACGCTGCTAGCTCATATGTGCTAAACGCTTTCGAATCTTGAAGCACATATTGAGGGGGAGCAAATAAACTAACAAGGTACGAGAAAGATTTTTAAAGTGATTTATAAAGTACCTTGATTGAGTTTTAAAATGGTTTCTTAATGGCGCTTGTGATTTTGGATGTGCTTCAAATTAACTCTTGCCTCTATGTGATAAAAATGATTTCAAAAATCCTATGCACATATTGAGGGGGAGAATTTTACCATGAAAATCAAATGGCTTTTTCGTATGAAAATTGTGATCAAAGAAAATATTTCAAAGTCCTCTTGCCTCCTTGTGCTAAACAATTTCTAAATCATACGCACATGTTGAGGGGGAGGTTTTCTAAATGATCAAAACTATTAAGGTACAAAATGCTTTGATCTCGTATCACAAGTACCTTAATTGTTTTTCCAAATGATTTTTCAATTGGTTTCATGAAGGAAAGAACAATACCAAAAGACCGACCAATTTACTTTATGCATGGTGTTATAAGGATGGTTAGGTTAGGTATTTGTTCCCACGATCCGCCAGAACCGGAGGGATCTACCAAGGGACAATCCACTAGATAGTGTAGAGTCCTTAGGTATATTGAAAAAAGGAGAAAAATGAGAATATGGGAAGAGTGCGGACTAAGACAGAGCTAGTACTGGAATAAACCCAACAAGGTTCTAGTAATGAAGTCTCGGTAAGCACTGAAGGGGTTGAAGAATGAAAAAGAACTGAATGTGAAAATGGGTGAAAAGAAATAGCCCTCCATCAATTCAACCTTAGGGCAGTAACCGGGTTCAATACATATGCTACTAAGTGGTTACTAAGGTAACACTGGTATTGAAGACAAGACGTCATGGACCCAGTGACGCACTGCACTACAACTTCCCAAGCCACTCAAGTTCCTCTTAAAAGGGCTTGTTTCATTCTCACGGGGAACCGACATAATCTATCGACTTTCTCTTAGAGATTGTTGATATTGAAGAAGGAGACCCTCTCCCTAGTCTCCGACACAGGAACCAAATGTGCACTATTGAGTCTAGAGCCAAGAGATCATCCACAATATCTCATTAGGACACTAAATTATTGAAGACTTGCTGTTTCACACAATGTGGAAAGTAAGTATATGTTAAGAGTCCTACGCATTATCCTTGTGGTATTGCCAGAACATCCGAGTGATATGTAATAAATATTCACGATGAAGATGGAAATCCTTCTAGAGCCAACATCAAACAAGCTCTTGGTGGGTGACATGTGAAATCTTGCAAAAGATCAAGCTTATGACAACTGGATAGAAACGATGGGGAGATTCTTTCTTGAATCAACCTTGGTCCAGGAATGGAATTGACGAATGCTTTTGGAAAAACCGTTCGATGTGCAAACCTTTTTTTCTCTAGCACGTCGAATGTGTATTCATATTTCAAACTCAAAAAGTATCTCTGATTGAAAAAATGCTTTTAGAAAAACCGTTCGATGTGTGAATCTCTTATTTTCTCTAGCACGTCGAATGTGTACTCTTTTCAAATACAAAAAGTATTTTTTGATTGAAAATTGATCTTTCTCATAAAACCTTCGTCGTATTGCAAAACTCTTTCTTCTAAGCAATACGCGATTGTTTTTCAAATCATTTTTCATCAATCAGTGAATCTCAATTCGCTGGTTCACTCACTCCGTGTTGTCTTCTTTGAGACGTTCCGGTTTGAGAACAGCTAGAACAGCTGCGAAACCCTGTCAAGGAGATTCTTAGGAATCCTACCTGATCACAGGCAGTACTTGTACTGATCAACGGGGAACCGTGGGCCGTGTACCTCAATTCAACGAAAGTGATCAAAGACACTTTCGTGCGCTTTATTGCTAACTGTCGTATGCAGGTACACCCCGACGATTGCAGCTGATCAGAATTGACGAGTCAATCCAAAGCCGCATGTTCACAGCATCCTCACTTAATTGAAGAAATCATGACTGGTGCATATCTACAAAACCTGGCTCTGATATTTTTATACTATGCTTCTGCTACGCTGCTGCAAATATCATGAACCAGTAAAGCTTCCGCTACTCTGATGGAAAGATGTCATGATACAAAAAGTGTGAGCATGTCGGTCCAAAAGTCACAACTTAACATGATGGCAACACAATAAAGGGTGATCCAGAGATTTACTGTGGCTGATGATCTCAATGAAAGCTCGAAGATCATCAAAGATGTGGATCAGTTAAAGGCCTCCACTAAAAGTACAAATCAGTTCGGACTTTGAAGAATCGCTACTAAAGCACAAAGATTGTGAAAGTGAAGAATTCAAGTCTACGAGCTCAAGAACAATGTCAAAGAAAGAATGCTAGGATGCAAAATGTATTTCATGGGGTGACCTCCCTTAGGGGGAGATTGTTAGGAATTAGAAATTCCATGTTAAAGTGTCGGTCACCCCAATTATAGTCTAGCATATGTTAGCTCGTAGATTTGTAGTTATTTACGTTATGTAGTAGTTAATTAGTTAGTCAGTAGCGTAAAATAGTTTAGTGCAACACCGTGGAGGAAGGACGGGTCTTTACCCACTGTATCTCTGATCCACAGGCCGATAGGAGGTCGTGTATTGTGTAAGTATAAATACCCCTTCCATCCATGGAAGGGGTGGTGCTTCTCATAATCTAACATTCAACATTTGTGAACCAAGTCTCTAGCAAGAACACCCTCTCTATCTTTCTCTCTCTAAATATGGCTAACATGTATTTTGATCATCCAAGACCACCCGAATCATCAACACAATAAATATTGGATCCTAACAACCTTTCCATCCTCAGTAGACACGTTCTTGCCATCAACATCATCATGTTCTTTATCTTTGTTAGCGACCTCTTCATCCTTATTTTCTTCTCCCTCGCCATCATCCTCTTCACTATCTTCCTCGCCATCATCCTCCTCACTATATTCCTCGCCATCACTCTCCTCACTGGCACCTTTATCATCTTCATTTCCACCGTCCTTACCGACCTCTTCATCATTCTTTTCTTCTTTCTCACTATCATCTTCATCACCATCCTCCTCGCCATCACTCTCCTCACTGTCATATGTCTCTTCTTCCTTATCATCGTCCTTACCGACCTCTTCATCCTTATTTTCTTCTTTCTCACCATCATCCTCATCACTATCCTCCTCGCCATCACTTTCTTCACTGTCTTCCTCAGTACCTTCCTCACTATCCTCTTTCTCCTCTTCATCACCATCATCCTCCTCACTACATGCTTTTGCTTTTTCCTCTTTCACATATTTGATGTCTTCATCACCAGAACCTTCTTCGTCACCAGATTCTTCTTCGTCGTCACTCGAATCATCCTCAGATCCATCGTCGTCTTCCTGATCAACTTTGTCATTTAGATTTATTACCTTCTTGAAGAGTTGACCATACTTATCAAGGTAATTAAGCAGCATGGCATCACCAGGGAACAATTTTTTAAATTGTTTGAGGGTCTCTTCTAAATCTTCCATCTCATCAGAAATGATGGAAAACTTCGCTTCAACCTTCTTACAAAATCCCTACAAACAGTTAACAAATAAAGTATCTGTTAATTAACTAAAAGTTCATAAATTACTACAATAAAAAGTATTTAATCACATGTGATCCTATATTACCTCTTGGGTGGTCGGTGCTGATGGATAAGACAATCTGATAAAATCATGTACTTCATCAATTTCAAAAAAACCCTCTGTTACCCCAACCTCCTCTGTAGTCCACTCTCCCTGTAGTTCCAAGTCGCGAAAAACACCTTGTTCAATCTCAAGATCCATTCTATTCTTCAGCAGAGTAGAATTCCAGTCTTTAATTGCTGGACGTGAACGAATGTATGGCATGGCTTCAAACTTGATTGAATCCAAGTACAAAAGCGAGTTATAAAAACATACAAAAGATATATTAAAACATCAGCTTTAAAGAAAAGTTTAAGAGTATGTATTAGACGCCCGAATTTTTTCCATCTGCACGTCAAACTGGTTAAGCCACTCCTGTGTCACTGGATCTTCAGGCCGATTAGGTTTCACATCTAGAGAGAAAAGTGATCTTCCACCATTAGGAAGTCCTAACATATCATGAACTTTGTCAGCATTCACATGAATAGTTCCTTGTTTTAAATGCACACAAAACTCCTTACTATCATACAATTTCACAGCCAAATGACCCAATCTCCCTGGAATTACTACTTCTATATTAACTCCATATAACGATCCAAAACCGATACTATCCAAAAACGACTGCATATTCAGTTTCGCACCACAAATTGCTTTAAAAATCAAAACAGGAACAACCCTTGAACGCATACCATGATATTCACTATCAAGAAACTCCTTCTTAACTTTTGCCTCACTTGGACCCTTTTTTTTCCGCCTTTTTTTACCTTTCTGTAAACTAGATTTAGAACCAGAGTCATCTTCCTTCTTCACATCTTTTAGAGTTTCCCCCTCTATAACATTCTTACCCTTATCCTTAGCAACGGCTTTGATTTTTTTAACACTCTTTTTTTTCTCCTCTTCTGCTACAAAAGAATCTGAAGTCTTTCTTTTCCTAGACTTGTCCTTCCCAGAAGGTTCCAACTCAAGCTGCTCCTTCGACTCAGAAGTGGACTTAGACTTGCCAGAAGGATGTGCCTCTACTTGCGGTTTCGCCGCCTGCTTATGTTTATAATGAGTACGTGGCGGATGCACATTACCTTCAAGTTTTTTGTCTTGTTTTTCAACATTAAGCCTAGGCGGCTAAGAAGGCTTCGCCTTTGCATCAGGCTTCGCCTGAGAAGTCTTCGCCTTTGCATCAGGCTTCGCCTCAGAAGGCTTCTCCTTTGCATCAGGCTTCGACTTTGGACCAGAAATCGCCTTTGGCTTAGGATTTGCCTTTGGATCAGGCTTTGACTTTGGGTCAAATTTTGACTTTGGCTCAGATTTTGACTTTGGGTCAGGCTTTAGCTTTGGCTCAGAAGGAGAGTCACGGGAGGCCGTAGTCTTAGTTAATCTAGTTTTTTCCGGTGCTTCATGAGAAGGACTGTCAGCAGCCTCACTTACTTCACTGATGCGAGGTAAGGATGGTTGGACTTCTTTTTAGTTGTTAATTTATCAACAGTTTCTGAAGATGCTTTAGGATCTGTGACACCTACATAAAACAATTGAAAAGGTTTGTAAGAAAACGTAAACTACTTTTAATTAAAAGTAAAATAACATGTTTAAGTATTTGTAATTCATTTCCGAATAGCCTACATTACATTTTCACTTCTGATCAGGGAAAATTACTTTTGATTTTGGAAAATCACGAGTGATCTGTCCAAATCAGCTGTGATTTTCAAAAAACACAAGTAATTTTCCCTGACCAAAAGTGAAAATGTAATGTAGGCTAATCAGCTCCACTTATGAGTTTGGCTACAATGAGTATGTTTGTCTGAAAAGTAAGCTCAAAACAAATAATTGCATTTGCCTTGATAGATAAGAAAGTAAATATGATATGTGACTATAAATACCTTTGGGAACATCAGTAGTTTTTTTTTGAAGCTTTATCCTTCAAAAAAGTCGATGTTTTCAAAAGCATATCAATTCCGGTATCATCGTCTGCAAAGTCATCAACATCAAAGGTTAAAACGCAAGAACCAAAACAAGCATATAATTAGCAGTTTATTATAACCAAAATCGATATGCAAAAGAATTTCTCGACTACGGACTGAAAAGAAAAACAGAAACTGAGACCGAAAGATACTCATTTCTAACTAGATTCAAAGCGATTGGTAATTAGATTCCACAAAAATAGACTACTATAGACTGAAATGTAAAAGCATAATACAACTTCAGCTATGTAAAACCAGAAGGTTTATGCGCTTTGCGCCACAAATGACAATTACTATCACCGATAAGTAGAATCAGATTGAAATCAGTTTATTACTTAACAATTAAATATAAACTTAATAGTTGCCACACTTTAAAACCTTGAACATATATAGTGATATAAAGTTACGCTTAGATTCTCAATATACCGTCAAATATGATTTTAAATCTTATTATACATGCAGAAACCATTGGCTGAATATAACCCCATTTGATTTCACAGTTAGCTAAGACTGCACATTTAGTGTATACAAAATTAACCACAACGCACAAACTGCTTAATCTCATTATACATTAACAAACTGTTATAATCATCTTTTTTTCTGAAAGACTATATATTATCTAAATTATAGAAACTTTACAAGAAGCTAGAAGTACAACGATACTTCGACTCTAGAAAGACACCCTGACTCTACAAACCTGATCCTAACCTTACCAAAATAAACCCACGACTCTCGACCACAAATCACCATGACCTCGACCCGTAACCACAAACGCTATGCTGAACTTCTACCGACAACTCTAAACAATTGAACTTCACAGCTGAATCACACGAACCACAACCTAATCTTGACCCTAATCATTTGCAAACAAAATACCAACTCGAACCAGTAACAAAACAATAGACCAACCCACATCCATAAAAAACCATTCATCAGATCAACAACAGCTACACATAAACTAACAGCTACACATTAACTAATAGCTACACATTTGAACACTCATCGGATCAACAACAGCTACACATAAACTAACAACTACACATTAAACAACAAAAACCATTCATTACCATAAACTAACAGCTACACATTAAAACCCAAACCATCATTTTTCACAGTACAAAATCATAATGAAAACTACAACTTCACAAATCATAAACCCTAAAAACAACAATAATCAAACACTTTGAGCCTTCTATCCCCTAATCCTTCTAGCAAGCTGAAATAATTAAAAAATACATAAATAGTGAGTTAGAATTTACCAGAAGTACTAGAATCGGTCGGCGCTTTCTTTCGTTTAGGCATTATAATGCTATGAAGAATCCACTATTTGATTTTGGGGGAAACGTAATGAAAGATTGCGTGTGTTGGTGAATCCGAGATTGTGAAAGTTATGAGCAACTTGAATGAAGTTTTGATTTTGGGGGAAGTTAGGTGAATGAGAGATTGCGAGTGTGAGTGAGTGTGTGAAAGTGTGTGTTACTGGATTTAAGAGGAGGAAATGAGAGAGACCGGTGGGTAGTTAGATGAAATAAATGTTTATGATTTACTATTTTGTCCCCCATTTTTTTTTCCTCCATCATGTATTTTTCAATCCCAACCATTAGATTAAAGGGAATGAAGGGTGAAGATCATCCCATTTGATCTTAGATAAAAATGTGATCTACAATGAACCAAACTCTTGTCATAGAACCAATGAACCAATTCTAACCACTCATTTCTTTTATTAAAATATATTCACTCTTTTTTTTTTAAATTAAATATCTCACAAACCGTTAATCGTTCCGCCAAAAAAATCATACTATCTCGACGAGATTAAATTATCTTTCTATAGATATGCATTGTTATATACTTTCGACGAACTTTTTTTTTTTAAAATTCGTCCAGAAAAATCACATGTGATTTGTACAAATCACATATGATTTTTTAAAATTATATGTGATTTGCCTGGGCGAAATTTAAAAAAAAAAAAAAAACTTCGTCGAAATTATATAACAATGCATATCTATAGAAAGATAATTTAATTCTCGTTACGATTGTGTATTTTTTGTAGCTTGAAGATTTACCATATGCAAGATATGTTGTTTTAAAAAAAAAGTGAAAATGATTTTTTATTAATTTTGATAAAAAAAAATGAATGGCTATGATTGGTTCATTGATTCTATGACAAATATGAGGTATATATGAATCTCAACTCTATAGTTTAAATGCATAAAATTTTATAAATCAATTTGTTCAAAATAAACCACCGTTGAATTGTTATAATGTAGTTAATCCGAGTTGACACATTATATACTAGCCGAGTACCTGCGCTTAGCGGCAGCGGTGTCTAGTTTTCGATATTAGTTTGGCCGTGAATAATTTCTTTTAGAGAAGTTGTATTTATAGCGTTAACGTTACGAATAATTGTTTATTTATGGCATGGCCGCATATAGGGCTGGCAATTCGGGTCGGGTTTGGGTTAGCGGATTCGGGTTAGCTGGTCAGAAAACCCTAACCCAAACCTGACTTATTTAAATTATCGGGTCAGCTATGTCAACCCTAAAATATTTACACATAACCTGAACCTAACCCATTTCACCCGTATATTGACTTGGGTTGACGGGTTAAATAGGTTACACGGGTTGCATAGGTTAAACGGGTTTTGGATTGTCCCATTTAACCCGTTTTATATACAAAAGTTGGCACATTACACGAGCTAAACGGGTTTTTGGGTCGACTTGTTTAACTCATTTAACCCGTATAATAAAATATAAATAATTTTTTATTTGAGAAAAAACTTAAACGGGTTGGCGGGTCGACCTGCTTAATTTATTCCCAACTCGAACCTGATCTCTTTAATAAACGCGCTAGATGGGTCGACCGAAACCCGACCGAAATCTAAATAGACTCAACCCAAACCTGTTAATTTTCGTGTCGGTTTCTCATCGGGTTTCGTGTTGGGTCAGAAATTGCCACCTTTAGTCGCATACAGTCAACTATTCACTGTTTTCGAAAAAGTCTATAACGAAATTCAAAAATATGATTTATCAAAAGGAAAAAAGATTAATACTCTATAAAAAGTTTAAAAAAATATAGCAAGTAAGAAATGTAAAAAATGAAATTACCTCTGGTTTTTAAAAAATACAAGTAAGAAACTGGATCAATACATATGCTATCATTAATTACAAAGTTGATTATGATATTAAAGATATACATCATGGACCTAGTGATGCAATGCAAAACCCTTCCCCATTTGTAACACCCCCAAAAATGGTTTGCAGCGGAAGAAATTTTTTTTGGGATGCTACTCAATTGGATCATAACACAAAGCGAAAATAATAGCTTTTTCGTAAAATATTTCATTTATTGTGGTAAAACAAAGTTTACAAAATCTAATTGTTGTGGAAAAATGGCCCATTAATAAAATGTGGTCCCCATATGTAAATCAGAGTCATCTATGACCATGCATGCCAATGCCCAAGCGCCTCCAGAGATAGCTATCGCCTTTTCATCCTGAAAATATATGCTAAAAAGTCAACACAACGGTTGAGTGAATTCATAGGTTTAATAATAAAGCATTTGATCACAAGATTTTCAAGTTTAAAAGAAGCCATGGGCTACGTTGTTATACGCCAATAAAAGAAAGTTGATATTATTGCACTAAGCTCATGACACCAAGACTCAACTGCATACACCTAATTTCTGGTGTAAGTAATAAATTGCCCCCCAAGAGATAATAGCCAATTACCTAAAAGATTCAAATATGGTGCGCCCCGGTTATTTTCGATAACTGAGTCGGGGTCGTTAATTCCCATAGTACTATCCACAATATTTGCGCACACTTGAAAATAACTAATGGTTCATGATGAATGGGTCTTTTGGCAAACAACTTAGGCACAGTCATAATATCAAGAGAACAACAAACAGTTTTCAAGCAATTGTAATCATAAAAGCAGTAGTAGCATGTATTCTCCCCCTAGTAGTTTATAAAACAGTTAAAAGAGTAAAAGTGAGGCTATGAACTCACCTTAGTATACGCAGTCTCAAGTGAAATATTCAAGCAATAATAGTGAGCGGCACCGACACGAGACCTAGATTAGTATGGCAAGTCTTAGTTTACAGGTTTAGACTTAAGACTCGATAAGTTTAAGAAAAGTGTTTGTGTTGTTGTTGCTTGTGTGGCACTTTTTAAGTTTAAAACAGTTTTTAAATTGTTTGTAAGTATTGGCTCTTGGATGTGCGTAATTATAACATTGGTAAGAATTTAAGACGGAGGAGTCTTCGTCTTGATGGAGAATGGAAGACGACGAACAGAACATAATTTCACACAATACTATATGATTACGGAAAGTGTTGTTACCAACATATATAGTAACTAAATATATATATGTGCATCTTTATATATATATCACGTCTATTAGTCAAATTAGAAGTACCTAAAAGTTTAGTAGTTTTACAACGAAAGACTCTAGTCATTGAGATAATTTGATGGGGGTAGGTTGTGAAATAAAATTTATAAACAAGGACTATATTTATTTTGTCAGAATTCAGGTATAACTTAGGTATATATTTTTATTTGTTCGATGTGACTGATGCCAAAGTTTAGTAGTAATTTTTGTTAACTTTAAATACTCAACATAGGGTTATAACTAATGTAAAAATATTCGTTTATATCTTATAAACTCACATTAGTGACTAACGTGGTTTTTAATTTGTCTAAGGCTTATATGGATTGGTTCGCGACTTAAGTCTTCATTAGTTTTGATGTTCTGATTTATCATAATAGTCGGATGAGATCGGGAACTTTGTCGCGGGATGAACTGAGTTTAGTAGCAACACACGTTGAAACATTCATGGGCTTTGGCCCAACAACAAACTTGGAAACAGGCTGTGGCCCAAGATTTAACAACTCGACACTCCCTTACTTAAGTGGGCTTAGCCTAGAAGATTTAAACTGTGGAAAACGCAATTCAGTTTCAATAATTTCATATTTGTGATATAATATGCTTTTCAGTTTTATGAATTTACTTTGACGCCAATAATCGAAACCAAAAGTACTTTCAAATATGAGTTCTAGACTTGTAGACCAGGCAAGACGGACATACATTCGACTCACACGACCACCCCTTGTGGTCTTGTGTCAAAGGCAGATAGTATACACCCTTCGCGGGTGATGTTAAGCCAAGTTAGACAACCGGTTGCTCACCCCTCGTGGGTGTTGTGCCCCAAACCAAAAATGAAGCTGACACTCCCTACTATATAACTTAACGCACCCTAGTTGAGTCGCTAGAGCTTGCGGTCGAACTAGCATTTTCTATTTCAAAGATAAGTCATTTGTCATTCAAGACACATCTACTCTAATCCTTTCTCTTCTTATTCGACATAGCAATACAAGTACTCTAAGTGAACCCGGTGTTGGGTTGAGGAGGGTCTCGACACTCAAACAAAACAAACCCATATTTACTTTAATCAAATGAGATGGAGTTAAAATTAATGTTTCAATATAAGTACCCAGTGGCCAAATCCAAATCGACCCATTTTTAACGTTAAGCTTGCTTTTGAAAGGGAGATAACAAATCAGTACCACTTCCCCCTCCTTACCGTTAGATGTTTGACATTATTCGAGCAAAACCGAATGCCCTTACATAGTGGACTCGAGGTCCCTAACCTCGAGTATAGCCACGTGCCGTGACACAAAGGAATCAAACGTGACACACCCTTACGAGTTCTATGGTGGCCTGCTTTGCACAGGAACAAGCATTTAACACTTCCAATCAAAGAGCCATTATTAAATCTAGTTTTTTTTATTTCATTCATTGTTTTAGCCACACATTAACAACAAAACAATGAAAATATATCCGATTACAAAGGAACTTTACATCAATCGGTATACAAATTAATTTATCACTTTTTTAATAACAAACGAATTAAAAGAAATTACAAGAAAGAAAGATTTAGGAGACCTTAACAACGGTGGGAGTGATGTCGTTTGAGGAAGACCAAAAGAAACCAAGAAATTCCAAATACCCATCGATCTGAGCTCAAGCAAGAACACACCACCCAGACTTCAACCAACCCTTCTCAACATAGTTTTTGCTGTAAGATTAAAGTGTGTAATGGGTGTGAAGTTCTTGTGGCTCAGCTAAAATTTAAAAGAGAGAAAGAGACACCATCTTGACCGTGCTTTCTCTTATGGAGTCTTTAGAAGAACTAATTTGAGCAAAAATCCCTTTCCCTTGATGACTTTTTAGGAGATTCTTGAGAGGGAAGAGAAAACAGAAAATGACCCTTCATCTTTTGACTCACGCAAGGATAGAGGTAGGCCTGTGGGTTTTCAAGAAAGGATATAAGGGTGATGGGTTTTAGGGAGGAATGGGGAGGCGTTGTATCCCAAAGAGGAAGAACATATCTATTTTCCCTGTACTTGGAAAACGAAAAAAAAAGAAAAGAAAAGAGAAAGACAGGGAATGGATTACGTGGTGTGGGTAGGATAAGGATAAAATCTTATTATTATTATTAGGTGTATTATTTGCACCCCGTATTCTGTCGAATCCTCCCGTAAACATATCTTCCCGGTATATATAAAATATAAAATTTATATTTTTAGAAACGTTTTCGCAAGGGTAACAGTACAGTATCTTTATTATGTAACGGTTAAATTATAATCGTTTTACCGTTAGTCCGTCGGTGTCGATATGTGTCGTGTTAGGATTTAGAAAATCCAGGTATTAAAGTGTCGGTCACCTCAAGTATATGTATCCGTTAGAAAGCTCGTAGTCGTAGTTATTTAATGTTAAGTTGTATTTAGTTAGGTAACACCGTGGAGGACGGACGGGTCTTTAACCACTGTATGCCTGATCCACAGCCCTTCAGGTGGCGTTTTATTGTAAGACTATAAATACTCTCTACCTCCCAAGGTAAAGAGTTGGAGCTCATAATAAGATTTTTCTTTCTCTCACTAAAGTTCCCAAACCTCTAACTTTCTCTCTCTAAAACTCATCTTGTACGCCCCTTGTGATAGTGATTTGATGTGTATGTGAAATCCAATATGTTACAAATGGTATCAAGAGCCATGGTTAGATCATCTCTTACATATCCTTGGATTTCTAGTGGTTTTTAGAGGGTTTTTGAGTTTGAAAAAGTTTAGTGGTTTTTGCATCATTTGGTTCATTTCTTGTGTTAAAGTTTGAATTTTGGGTGTACTTTTGTGTTTAGAATCATTGTATGTGCTTGGGTTTTGATTTGGTAAGCTTGAATCACTGTGGTTGAGCTTACTTTGGATTGAAAAGTGTTTTTTTAAAGTCTTTCTCGGTAGCGACTTGGCTCTCGGAGTGAATTTCTACTTAGCGACTTGCTTCAGTAAAAGGTAGCGAGTTGTAGTGTTATTTGGTAGCGAGTTAATTTTGATAGCGACTTGTTCTTTAAGTTTCTTAGCGACTTGGTGTTAGCGATTTGGACCTTAGCGAGTTGTTATTTAGCGACTTGACGTCTTAGCGACTTGGTGCATAGCGACTTGCTGTCAAAATTTCGTAGCGACTTGGAACTTAGCGACTTGTCTTCTTATTACTTGGCAACTTGGTGCTTAGCGACTTGGTTTAAGGATTCTTAGCGACTTGGTTGACTTTTGTGTGTAATACGGTTTTCTCTTGATTTAGTAAAATCCCGTGAAAGAATCTATTTCCCGGTTTAATCATTGAGTTATAAAATCCCGTGTAATTTTTAAACATGTCTACCAACGTACCTACAATCATCTCCACTGTTGCCGAGGATGTTCAAGCAGCTGGTTCAGATACTCGTCCACCCATGCTTGACAGAACTGACTACGACTCTTGGGCTCAAAGAATCAGATTGTACTGTCTTGGAAAGGAAAATGGGGTCAACATTCTAAAATCGATTGATGAAGGACCTTATCAGATTGAGACTACAAGGGACTTAATTGACACAGCTGCAGATGGAATAATGATCTATGGAATAGACTGACCAAAGACATATGATGAGCTCAATGATAAGGAGAAAAATAGATTTGATGCTGATATCAAGGCTTCTAACATCATACTTCAAGGTCTTCCAAAGGATATCTACAAGCTTATCAATCACAACACCGAAGCCAAGGCAGTGTGGGATAATGTCAAGATGCTTCTCTCAGGTTCTGAATTAACTATGGAAGACAGAGAATCACAACTCTATGATGAATTTGAGCACTTCAAGATGAAACCTGATGAAAGTGTCTATGATTATTACGTGAGATTCCACAAGCTTGTTAATGATATGAGGAATATCATAATGACCATGCCAAACATTCAGTTGAACTCAAAATTTGTGAACAACATGAATCCCGAATGGCATAAGTTTGTCACCTCTGTGAAGCTAACCAAAGGTTTGAAGAACACCAACTATGAACAACTATATGCCTTCCTTCTTCAGAATGAGAGACATGCCATGTTTGAAAAAATGATTCTTAATCAGTTCAAATCAAAACAGGGAGAAACAAGTTCATCAAATGATTCAACTGCATTTTACACCAATGTTGGGATTACAACCAAAGCTTCACAAGTCATACCCATGGGTAATGGTAATCACAAACTCATTCCCGATCCAATGTTCAAACAAGCTGATGCTGATGCACGCATGGGAAACTTCATTAATCAACTGGCTCTCATGATCAGTCAAAACATGAAATCTCTCCCACACACCAACAACAACCTCAGAACAGCATCTAATCCACGCAATCAAGCCACTGTCAGAGATGGGAAGGTTATGGTACAACTAGTTCAAGAAAGGCAGTATGAACAAGGAAGAGGTGGAGTTGTTAGAGGATATGTGGCAAATCAGAGTAGGGGAAGGAATGGAAATCAAGGACAAGCAAAGCCGATCAAGTGTTACAACTGTGGTGTTGAGGGACATATTGCAAGGAACTGCACATCGCCAAAACGCCCTTAGAATACAGAATACTTCAGGGATAAGATGTTGCTTGTGAAAGCTCAGGATAATGGTGCAGCTTTGGATGAAGAGAAGTTGTTGTTTCTTGCTGAGGGAAATGCCAAGACATATGATGCAGATGTGGATGAGCAGCCAATTCAGGAGATAGGCCACAATCATCGGAATGCCTTTCAAGTTGCTGATTGTGATGCATACGACTCTGACGTTGATGATGAACCTACTGCACAAACAATTTTCATGGCTAGCATTTCTCCAAGGGTCCCTTCTAAAGTCTCTTCACCACAGCAAGCTAGTCCATCCAAAGAATCAATTATCTCAGAGGTATTAAAGCTATACGATGATGTTGATGAGCAAAAGATACATAACAAAGTACAATCAACTGAAACTTTTGAGTCAGATATTGAAAATATGGGTAATATCAATGTTGTCCCATATGATCAATATGTGAAACAAAGTGAAAGTGAGACTGTACCAAGTGATGCATCTTCTGCAATCAATGATGATTATATTTTTGATGAATACACTGCATGTATCCCTGATAATTCTGTAGTCTCTGAACTGAATGCCTATAAAAAACGTGTTGCTATTTATGAACAGCGTGCTAAGTTTGAGTTAACCACCCGTGAGCAGGAAATGGATGACCAAATGTGTACAACTATTAGAAAAAGTAAGTTTAGAGAAGAAGTATTAAAACAAGGGTTAAACTCCTTACAAGAAAAGCTTTCTAAAACTGCTAAGGAAAAACAAGAACTTCAAGAAAATGTTAAAATGCTTAAGCAAGAATTCAGTGCTAAGGAATCGAAACTTTTGAATGATTTTTCTAATCTAAAAACCTTGAAAAACAAGCTTGAAAATAAGTTGTACGTACAAGGGAATACCATTCAGACTGCCCACATGATCACGAAGCATAGAGTTCTCAGCGATAAGCATAGTATCCCCATTATAAAGGAATCCAACCCTGAGTATGGTAAGATAGCAAAAGCTGCTCAAAATGTAATCTATGATGGCAATGAGATTCTTAAACCTAGACAGACCCCTAGTTGCATTGATTGCACTGAGGAAGATAGAAAATTAGATGATGCATCTAGGGAGAAAATGGATAAGAAGCTTAACGATCCCAAGTGCAAAGAGAATAAGATCATTGTCAAACCCCATGATTACAAAAAGAAAAATTGGATTTCCTTAAACAAGTTTAAGCCTCAAACTTTGTTAACACCTGAACAAGTGTTCTAGAAAAAGGATTTAGATAAGCAAAAAGCTGAAAATCTTGTTGAAACAAACCCTCCCCTTAGGAAAATGCCTGCAGCGACTGTGTATCCTCCAAATACACCAATGCATTTAGTTCCTAGAACTATTGCCACTAAGAGCAAGACCTTAATCAGTCAATATGTTATTTTTCAATTATTTGTTGACTTTGAGAAAACTTGTAAGAAAAGGATCACACCCACTGGGATAACTGAAGGGGAAAGGGGTTTTGAGCAAACAAAAGAATGTTATTTAACGGAGGTCATGCCTTTCTTTAAACAACTAAAAGATCAATTTGAGAGTCTTAAAAAGGGGATAGATACAGATATTAAAGGAATGGAAAAGGAATTTGATGCAATGATTGTTGAGGTTAGTGACTATGAGCGAGAATTAAAATATAATGAGATTGAGAGGAAGAACTTGCATACCTTGAATGAGAATCTTATTTCTGAATGTATCTCTCAAGATGTGTTCTATACTGCCACTAATTGTTCTATTACTGCTTCTCAATTTCATGAATTATCTGTTGCTTTGAAAGTCTCCCATGATCGTGTCATTGAGCTTGAAATCAAAAACTCTAAACTAAGTGAGAAAATTGAACAGGATGATCACGATAATTTGGTAAAACATTTTTCTAAACTAGAAGTTGAACATTTTGATTTACAACTAAAATATCAACATCTCAAAGAAAATGTTAAAACCTCAAACATCAAGATATCTTCAGATGTTCCAGAGTTTGATGCAGTTTTTGAAATAAACAAACGTGATGAACAGATTCAAGCTCACTATAACACGATCAGAAAGTTGAAAGCCCAAATTTCTCAATTAAAGGGTGAAAAGAAAAATGTGACTGGCTCCCAAATGCCTCATCCTTTAGATTCTCGGAATTCTCAAAACTTTCATCTTCAAAACTTGGTTAATGCTTTACAAAAGGAAAATGAGAGTTTGCTAGAAGAAAATGAAAAGGTTAAACGTCATTTCAATGAGTTATTTGAGTCAATAAAAGTCACTCGTAACAAAAATAATGAACAAATAACTTCGTTGCAAAAGGAAATTGAGAATCTGAAGAGTCAGGTAAAAGGGAAAATGGCAATGACCAATGGGGAGAATGGTGCATCAAAGGTGCATGGTTGTAATAAATATGCTTTGTCTGTAAAATATGTTCCTCCTCATCTTAGGAATAACAAACTTGCTATTCAAACATATTTCTCATACCTTAAGGACAGCCTAGAAGGTTTCCGTGAGATTGTAGAAGAGGATAAGTTAGAGAAACCACTTGATAATGCAATTGGCCATGCATGCTTATATGCCAAACGATCTCAAGAACTTCTAGAATGCTTAACTACAATATGCCCTAAATCCCTAGGTGAGCAAGTCAATCCCTTGATACCCTGTTCTATGCCTAGTGCCAAGCATACTAACCATTCCATGCCCAGCTTTAAGAAAGTGAACACTAATGTGCCTTCTAGTATTTCAGATCCTTGCACATCTAGTTCAAGAATGCAAAAAGTAGATCAACCAACTAATGTTCCCATAATTCCCTCTACAGGAGTAATAAGTGACATTAAAGCAAGCGGGTCAAAGCCTCCATGCAATACCAAACAAGATAGGACCTCGCAAGCTAAGAATGTGCATTGGAAGAGAGTAGAAGACCAACCTAGGAACTTTAAGTTTGAGTTGAATAAAACGAATCGTGTTGATTCTAGTATTAGCCATAGACGTACTGTAATTAATTCGAATTCTGATACTATCTGCAAACCATGTAATGATGTCTGCTTGAATTCTGTTGCTAATCATGAATGTGGTGTGAATGTTTCGTCTAATGCTGTCAAATGCTCAGTTAAAATTGTTAATGCTAAAAATCATGCTAAGAAGGCTAAAAGGCAAAGACGTAAGAAAGTTAGAAAACAGTGGAAACCCACAGGAAGAACATTTAGAAAGATAGGTTATCAATGGATACCTTTTTCTGCTAAAACAATGCCCACTAGAAAATGGATGCCTACTGGTAGAACTATTCCTTTAAGAAGTGAACATACTTTGAATAGGTCAAATACAGACACCAACAATGCATCTATTCCTAATGATTCCATTGCTTCTATTTCTGATGTGGGAGTTCCAATCACTGTTACTAACCAAATGGAACCCATTCTTGCATGGGGATCCCAATTATCCAGTTATCCATTCCTGTCTGTGTTCAACTGCAGATCGTTCAAATCGTTATGTGGTACCTGGACTCAGGCTGTTCCAAGCATATGACTGGAGACCGGTCGCGGCTCATGAACTTCGTGAGCAAATTCATCGGGACAGTTAGATTCGGGAACGATCATTTCGGTGCAATTATGGGTTATGGAGATTACGTGGTTGGTAAAAGTGTAATTTCCAGGGTATATTACGTAGAAGGTCTTGGTCATAATCTGTTTTCTGTTGGTCAATTCTGTGATTCCGATTTAGAAGTGGCTTTCAGAAAGCATACTTGTTTCGTTAGAGAGCTTGATGGCGTGGAACTTCTCAGAGGAACCCGTGGTTCAAACCTATATACCATATCTATCGAAGACATGATGAAGTCCTCACCAATCTACTTGTTGTCAAAAGCTTCAAAAACAAAGTCATGGTTATGGTATCGTCGTCTCAATCACTTGAACTTCGGCACCATTAATAACCTTTCCAGAAAGGATCTTGTCAGAGGCTTACCTAGATTGAAATATGAAAAAGATCATCTCTGTTCAGCTTGCCAATTGGGAAAAAGCACGAAATATGCCCACAAACCAAAACCTACAAACTCAGTAATGGAAGTTCTTCATACCCTTCATATGGATTTATGCGAACCAATGAGAGTGCAAACGATAAATGGGAAGAAATACATTCTAGTAGTGGTTGATGACTACTCCTGATTCACTTGGGTTAAGTTTTTGAGGACAAAGGATGAAACACCAGATGTCATCATTAAACTCATTAAACAACTTCAGATCTGACTCAACAAAATGGTTCGAATCGTTCGAACTGACAATAGAACTGAGTTTGTTAATAAAGAACTCAATGAATTTTATGAAAGTGTTGGAATCAGTCCTCAAAGAAGTGTTCCACGAACTCCTCAACAGAACGGTGTAGTTGAAAGACGAAATCGAACTCTTGTGGAAGCCGCAAGAACAATGCTGATTTACTCAATGGTTCCAACGTTTCTATGGGCTGAAGCTATTGCCACTGCATGTTACACTCAAAATTGATCCCTAAACCACACATCTCATAGAAAGACTCCGTATGAACTTGTCCACAATCGAAAACCTGATCTATCATACCTTCGAGTGTTTGGTGCATTATGTTACCCAACTAATGATGGTCAAGACTTAGGTAAACTGAAAGCTAAAGCGGACATTGGGGTATTTGTAGGATATGCACCAAACAGAAAAGGATACCAAATCTACAACAAGAGAACCCGAAATATTATGGAAACAATTCACGTTACGTTTGATGAGCTGACCGGTCAAACGGCTCCAGGACAATCCAGTTCTGGACCCGCATCACAACTCTCATCTAGTAGTCCTATCAGTTCTACTCTTGTGTCTAATCATTCACCAGCAACTCCTTATGTACCTCCCTCTGAAGATGATTTGAAGAAATTGTTTAATCCTATGTTTGATGAACACTTTGAGCCAAGTGCTATTAATATGTCAATTCCATCAACAGAGGCTGCTTCTATCCCTGTCAATGAAGTCAATCCTTCAGTATCTATGTCATTAAGTCAGGAAGCGCCTGCTACTGATCAATCTGTCTCATCAACAAACCTTCAATCACCGAGTGTACATCATGGAATTGCTTCTGATTCACATGATGAAGTTAATCCCTTTGCTACTCCCGAAGATGCTCCATTTGAAAATATATTTTCTCCTGATTCATCATCAGAACCATCTTCATTAGGAGACATCGACTCTGCTACTTCAGTTCCACAACAACAACCACATAAACACCTTATAAAATGGACACATGATCACCCATTGGACAACATCATTGGAAACCCTTCTCGTCCTGTATCCACTCGTAAATAACTTGCTACTGATGCCCTATGGTACTTCTTCAACTCCGTACTCTCTAAGATCGAACCTAAAGATGTTAAAACTGCTATGAATGAAGACAGCTGGTTCAATGCCATGCAAGAAGAAATTCATGAGTTTGATCGATTAGATGTATGGGAATTAGTACCTGCTCCAGACTGTGCTATGATCATTGCTCTAAAGTGGATCTTCAAAGTGAAGCTTGATGAGCATGGTGATGTGTTAAAAAATAAGGCTAGGTTAGTGGCTAAAGGATATCGTCAAAAAGAAGTGATGAGTGTCTAAATACTCATCATTTTTGTACCATTTAAACTGCAAAAACATCTGAAAACACTCAGAAATGCATCAAAATGATAAAAATATCACAAATAAGTGTTTTATGTGTTTTAAATGCAAAATATCAAAATCTGGTGAAAAACGTAACAAGTTTGCATAATTGGCAGTTTTAGTCCCCCAAGTTTCAAAAGTTGTCAAAAACAGTCCCTGGTAAATCAAAATAAAGAAAAATATCATTTCAAGTCCCTAGGGATTCTTGAGTTGTCAAAATTGGTCCTTGAGATTTAAAATTGAAAATTTACAACTTAGGTCCCTAAACTTTGAAAATTGTCATAAATAGTCCTTGGAAGTTTGAAAATGTCTATTTTAGTCCTTGTACTATTGAAGTTTGTCATTTTTGGTCCCTTGAAACAACTTTGGAAAATGGGCAGCTTTGGTCCTTGGTCTTTTAGAAATTGCAAGTTTGGTCCTTGTAATAATAAACAAACCATGACCCTTTTGGACTTGACCCCTGCCATATACACTTTTGGACCCCCTGCCAAAACCTTTTTGGACCCCTGTCCAATATACCTTGGTCAAACCCCGGTCAAACCATCACCTTCTCCCGCCCACCTTATCTCCTCTTCTCCACTTGCCTGCAACTCTCCCATCACCACACCTTATCCCTGCAACATTTCCCTCACTCCATAATCATCATACCTACCTTATCCCTACCCTCCACCACCCCCCAGTTGCAAATTCAGAACCCCACTGCTTCATATCCCTTTCCCGCCAAAATTGCATCAAATGGCCAATATGGACCCAACTGATCCAATGGCTATCATAGCAAGTGGGAATTGCTCAGAGGACAAGTGGGAAGACTTTCATTCATAAATAGAGGAGGGGAACCTAGAGATAGAGAGTAGTTAGTTTTTGTTTTAGTTTAGTAATGTCGATTAGTTAATTTCTTTAATTTCAGTGTAACAGTTAGCTTTCAAGTGTTGAATTAAGTGATAACAGTGTGTTTTAAACCTCTCTTAATCCTTTATTTCAGTGTTAAGTTCATTTTCAGTTTATGTAAGTTTCTTTGTGAAAACCTCAATTCCACTTGATGTTATTAAAAGTTGTTGTTTGTTGGTTGTTTAAACTCACTTAAGTCATTAATAAGCTTTTATAAGTTTACTAATCATTAAAATCAGTTTTAGCTTAAGTTTACTAAAAATCTCAAAAATACTAAAAAATAGCTCATAAATCAAAAATCAAGAAAGGAAGAAGAAGCATGTTGAAGCAAAGATGCTTATTGGATGATTATGGTTTAGTTCCTCAGGGGAGGTGTTAGGATGGTTAATTGTCAATGGTCCACAGTTTCCACCACTTGATCACTTGTAAGCTCATACTTCACTTTTAAGCTTAAAAATGTAGGGTAGTTTAATCTCTGTTTATGTTTGTGTTTTTATGCTTTTAGAAGCTTATTGCATCATATTACAGCCTTGTAATTCAGTTTTATAATCTTAATCAGTGGAATCCTTTAAAAAGTTAAAAGCTGCCCATATAATAGTGTGTTTGGTTCATTGCACAAACCTGTGTTTGAGGTTAGTTTTAGGGATAAGCTCATTTGATAAAGTCTCTTTTAGGTATATTAGAGTAAATTCAGTCATTACTTTGTACTCTAGAACTCAAAAAAGTCAAAATCTCCATGATATTGTCTTCATTTCATATCTGTTAAGAATTTGTGAGATCAAAAGCTTGTTTTGTGTTTAGATAACAGTGGAGTAGCTTAATATAGCTTTACTTTAGCTTAATACATCATAATAAGTTCATGAATTGGTCTCAAATCTCAGTTTAGTCAACTTTCAAAAATAGTCTCAAAAGTCAAAAGTGTAAATCTCAGTTTTCACCTAACTTGGGTGATTTTTCATAGCTTCATTATTGGTTCAAATTCAGTGAAACTCTGGGCTTAAAAACTTTAGTTGTTCTAGTTTCTTAATATGATTTTTGTAGATTTTTAGCAATTTTGTACAAGCTCCAAAGTAGCTTGTCAAATTGGGCAAAAGTGCCCTGTGCACTGACTCAGTATACACTGAGTCTGCACAGGTTCTTGCAGAGCTTGTCAAAAGCTCAATTGAGCTTATCTCAAGCTCAGATTTGGTCCATAGGTTCCTAGCCATGTCTACTTTAGATTGCTATTTCTGGTTTTAAGTTCCAGCTTATTGAGTAGCTTATTTTCAAGCTACAACTTAGTAGCTAAAACTGTTTTTGGTACTTGAGATTTTAAAACATCAAATCTGTTTAGTTTGTATTTCAGAGGTTAAAGCTAGTTGATTTAAGTTGCTTTTGAGTAGTTTAAACATATTATAGCTTCTGTGATAGTTTGGTGCTCATTTGTAGCCTTTGGCTTATTTCAAGTGCTTATTTATAAGCACTTGTCACTGCAGTTCCATATTCTCACACACAAGCCACTGTTTTTATATTTTTCTTAGATTCAGATTATTATTTTAGACTTTTCTTGAATTTTTCATATTTTTCTATCACTGTTTGATATTTTTCTTCATTTAAAACAGTTTTTAGGCATTTTTAATTAGCTTTTAATACAATTAAATCAGAAAAACTTCAAAAGAATAAGTTTTCATTTTTCCTAGGTTAAGATAAATATAAAAAGCAAAAAAATAATTTTTCCAGATTTTTCATAGTTTAATTTGTAATTTTTAGCAATTTAAGTAGTTTTTAATAGTTTTTAATTCATAGAAAATAGAAAAATAATCAGAAAAATACAAATTGAGTTTTGAAAATACTCTTTAGTTATTTTAGATTTTTCTAAGTCATAATTTCATTTTTCTAGCTTTATTTCATATTTTCTTGTATTTTAGGGTATTATTAAATAAGTAAAAATAGTTTTTAATTAATAATAATTAGATAAATAGTAATAAAAATAATTTTCTTTTTCTAAAAATTTTCTCTTATCATTAGGTTTGTAAAAATGTCATTTTTATATTTTTAGGATTAATAATGTTTCAGTTTCACATTTTCTTTTGTACGTTACGTAGTTTTTAATTTAAATTTGTACAAGAAAAATCAAAAACATTAGATTTTAAAAATAGTGATAGCGTTTATTTAATATAATTTATCTTTTTAATTTTCTTTAATTTGCATTTAAGCCCCTGTAATTTATAAACTTTTTCTTTAGGTATAATCAATCATATCTCTTTTTCCGTTCAAATTCTCTCGATCACTATCCGTTTGATTATTCTCGCACAGCTCGTTGGGACATAACGACCTGGGGAAACACTATACTCTCCTGGACTTCATTGCATTTGGTTCCAGACTGTTTGAAGTTTGTTACGGTTGACCATTCACAAGTGGTCAGCTTGCGTGATAAAACTTGACCGTTTGGGAGCGAATCAAGAAGGTATTGACTTTGAGGAATCTTTTGCTCCTGTTGCTCGTATTGAAGCTATCAGAATCTTCTTGGCTAATGCGGCTAGTAAGAACATGATCGTATATCAGATGGATGTGAAAACCGCCTTTCTTAATGGTGATTTAAAAGAGGTGGTTTACGTCAGCCAGCTAGAGGGTTTTGTGAATCCAGAGAGTCCTACTCATGTCTATCGCTTGAAAAAGGCCCTTTACGGTTTGAAGCAAGCTACTAGAGCTTGGTATGATACGCTGTCAAAGTTTCTTCTATCTACTGGATTCAGCAAGGGAGCAGTTGATCCGACATTGTTCACCAGAAAGTCAGGCAAACATTTAATTCACGTTCAGATTTATGTTGATGATATTATCTTTGCCTCGACTGACCCCAATGAATGTGATCGTTTTTCAAAAGAAATGGGTTCCAAATTTCAAATGTCAATGATGGGACAAATGTCATTTTTCTTGGGATTACAAATTTCACAAAGTCCCAGAGGCATTTTTATTAATCAATCTAAATATGCAAATGAGATCTTAAAGAAATTTGGATTTGTTTCATGTGACACCGTTGACACTCCCATGATTGAGCGTACCAAGCTGGATGAGGACCACTCAGGGATCATAGTAGATCAAATGAAATATCGTAGTATGATTGGATCCCTGATGTACCTCACAGCTAGTAGACCAGACATCTTGTTCGCTGTGTGCATGTGTGCTAGATATCAGGCTAAGCCTACTAAAAAGCACCTTGAAGCGGTTAAACGGGTCTTTCGGTATCTCCAAGGAACCATCAATATGGGACTATGGTAACCGAAGGACACCGGTATGTCACTAACAGCCTATGCAGATGCTGATCATGCAGGATGTCAAGATACACGTCGAAGTACGTCAGGAGGTGCTCAGTTTTTGGGTGATAAGCTTGTGAGCTGGTCGTCAAAGAAGCAAATGAGTACTTCTATTTCCTCTATAGAGGCTGAATACATAGGCATGTCATCGTGTTGTGCTCAAATCCTATGGATGAGATCCCAATTATCTGACTATGGCTTTGAATTCAACAAAATCCTTCAGTACTGTGATAATAAAAGTGTTATTTCTCTCTCATGCAACAATGTTCAACATTCAAGAGCAAAGCACATCGACATTCGACATTATTTCATCCGGGAGCAAGTGGAAAACGGTGTGGTGGAACTCTATTTTGTGAAGTTAGAATACCAGTTAGCAGACATCTTCACCAAAGCTCTTCCAAGAGAACGTTTTGAGTTTATTCTTCCACGACTTGGCTTGAAAAGCCTTCAACCAGAAACACTCAAACGTCTTCAGGAGGAAGTCGAGGAGTGAAGGTCTTTCTTCATCCATCTCTGTGTACATATTTATTCAAAAAGAAAAATACAAAATTACAAAACCTACCAAAAGCAAATAGAAAAATATAAAATCTTTCATAAAATCCATAAAAATCTGAAAAACTCAAAAAATCTCAAAAATATTGTCTTTTTGTCATATCTTTCTTGATTCGATTAATATCTACGGTCCTTGTGTTGTCAGTCAAAGAGTGACACGGGTCTTTAGATGTTGGTCGAATGTACATATTCGTTTATAATATATATATATATATATATATATATATATATATATATATATATATAGGGGGTGTTTCTTGTGAGAAGTCAAATTTTGGTGAGAACGCGAGAAGAGATCCTAGCCCTCCATCTAGTCCCTCCTTTTTTTAGATCTAATGGCTAAGATTAGCCAAACATTTACACTAACAAAGGGCAAATATGTAAATTACAAACAAATATCTAATATATAAAAAAAACACACACTTTAACTAAAAAGCGAAGGTGAAAAATTAGATATTTTCTCTCTCGACCTAGATATTTTCCGTTCACAATTACCGCCATTAAAATTCTTCTTCTACCGTCGTTAACCGTCACAACTACCGCCATTAAAATCCTTCTTCTACCGTCGTTAACCGCTGTAAAGTCGCCGTTAAACCGCCATTATATCACCGACATTAAACGCTGTTAATTCTCCATTAAACCGCCGTTCAAGTCACTATGCCACCGCCGTTAACACGCTCAATGACACCGTCTTTCAATCAAAGCAATCAACGGAATGTAATTGAATCTGAATCAGAATCTGACGGAGATGAAATTACCGATATTACCGGATCATCACCGGAAAACTCAGAGATATCAAGTAAAATTCATATTTTATTATAATTTAATTAATTTTTATTAATAATTGTTTAGAATTGTTAATATTATTAGCTTGTTTAATTTTAAGATTTAGTGTAATTAATTTTTGATAAATTATCTTCACATGTGAAAATAATCATTTAAGCTTTGATTAGATTAGCAGTTTTGAGGTTACAAGTTCAAATAAGTCCAGTTGTTAGTATCTTCACATGTGAAGATAATCATTTAGGAATAAGTTTTTGATGCAATTAGGTGATTTAAGCTTTGATTAGATTAGCAGTTTTGAGATTATAAGTTCAAATAAGTCCAGTTGTTAGTATCTTCACATGTGAAGATAATCATTTAGGAATGAGTTTTTGATTCAATTAGGCGATTTAAGCTTTGATTAGATTAGCAGTTTTGAGGTTATAATTTCAAATAAGTCCAGTTGTTAGTATCTTCACATGTGAAGATAATCATTTAGGAATGAGTTTTTGATGCAATTAGGCGATTTAAGCTTTGATTAGATTAGCAGTTTTGAGATTATAAGTTCAAATAAGTCCAGTTGTTAGTATCTTCACATGTGAAGATAATCATTTAGGAATGAGTTTTTGATTCAATTAGGCGATTTAAGCTTTGATTAGATTAGCAGTTTTGAGGTTATAAGTTCAAATAAGTCCAATTGTTAGTATATTCACATGTGAAGATAATCATTTAGGAATGAGTTTTTGATTCCATTAGGCGATTTAAGCTTTGATTAGATTAGCAGTTTTGAGATTATAAGATCAAATAAGTCCAGTTGTTAGTATCTTCACATGTGAAGATAATCATTTAGGAATGAGTTTTTGATTCAATTACGCGATTTAAGCTTTGATTAGATTAGCAGTTTTGAGGTTATAAGTTCAAATAAGTCCAGTTGTTAGTATATTCACATGTGAAGATAATCATTTAGGAATGAGTTTTTGATTGCATTAGGCGATTTAAGCTTTGATTAGATTAGCAGTTTTGAGATTATAAGATCAAATAAGTCCAGTTGTTAAAATTTTCACATGTGAATATAATCATTTATTTTATGCAATTAGGCGATTTAAGCTTTGATAACATTAGGAATTTTAAAGGTTATAATTTCAAATAAGTCTAGTTATTTGTATCTTCACATGTGAAGATAATCATTTAGAAATTAATTTTAAAATACAAATTTAGGTGATTTAAGCTTTGATTACATTAGCATTTTTGAGTTTATAAGTAAAAATAAGTTTAGTTATTAAAATTTTCACATGTGAGGATAATCATTTATTTTATGAAATTAGGCGATTTAAGCTTTGATAACATTAGGAATTTTAAAGGTTATAATTTCGAATAAGTCTAGTTATTAGTATCCTATATTGTGAATATAAGCATTTATCAATAAGTTTTTGTTGAAAATAGGTGATTTAACCTTTGATGTAGTTTGATGTATTTGTTTTGCTGTTGATTTAATAGTTTTGGTTCCTGCTGTAAGATATATAGTTCCTGCTGACAGGTATGTAGTAGTTTTTGCTGCTGATGTAGGATTTTTGCTGCTCTCAGGTATCACAGATATATGGTTTCTATGAGGTATAATCTTTGATTACATTAGGAATTTGGAGTTTATAATTTCATATAAGTCTAGTTATTAGTTATAAGTTCAATTAGATGATTCAATCTTTTGGTTCCTACTATCAGTTGATTCATGCTGTTAATTTTGTAATTTAAAAGCTTTGATTAAAATTTTTTGCACTTGTGAAAACTATCATTTATTAATGAAGTTTTGATGCCATTAAGTATAGTTATAAAATATACACATGTGAAAAAAATCATTTTTGATTATGTTTTGTAATAATTAATTTATTGTTTATTATATGAAATTGAATTTTTTTGAAGGTATACATTATATAAAACAAGACGATTCAGATATATGTGAAGAAGTTGAAGTAGAAGGAGGAGATTTTCATTACAAGCCAATTGTTGATGAATCTTTGAAACCGAAAATAGGAAGAGAGTATACAACAATTGAAGAGTGTATAAAAATGTATGAAAACTATGCTGAGAAAGCAGGATTCAGTGTTAGGCTGTCAACACAAAATACTCTGAAAAGCGGTATTGTAGAAAGGAAGTATTTGGTTTGCAACAAAGAGGGATTGCCAAAAGGTGTTAATAAGGATACTATGAGTGAAGAGACTAGTGAAACGCAGATTAGAACGTCAAGTATATCAAGGACTGGATGTATGGCAAGGGTTAAATTCAAGCTCAATTCGGGTCATACAAAATATGAACTGTACGATTTTGAAGAAAACCATAATCATACATTCATTCCCGTAGTCTATAGAAATCTGTCAAAGAAGAGGAAAAAAATGAGTCACAAACAACAAATATATATGCAACAACTTGGAGGAACAAATATAGGTGCAACAAGAGCTCATCATCTTTATGCAGCTACAAATGGAGGATACGATTCAGTTGATGCAACAGAGACCGAGTTTAGGAATAAAAAAAGGGATTTGAACAGTCATATTGGGGATAGTGATGCACAGATGTTGATTAAAAAGATGGAAAACAGGAAAAAACATGTTGCAAATTTCTCTTTTGAATATGCTGTTGAAGACAGCGAGTTGACTGCACTGTTTTGGGCGGATGAAATGGCAAAGTATAATTACAGAGAATTTGGAGACACTATATCTTTTGACGCAACTTTCAGAACAAATAAGTATGTTCTCTTTCAGTTTAATTTATTAATTTTTTTTTAATGAAACTTTCACATGTGAAAAATATGTTTAAATGGCTTTAGTAGCTGAAGCTAAAGTAATTTTCACATGTGAAAAAAATAAGTATCTAATTCAAGTTTTTGTTCGATTTTAGTTTGTAGTAGATAATATTCACATGTGTTGGAAAAATTAAACTAATTTATAAAATATATATTTCACTTGTGAAAAAATTACTTATAAATTTATTTTTTGTAGATATAAAATGGTATTTGTACCTTTTACGGGCATTGACAACCACAGAAAGTGTGTCACATGTGGTGCTGGAATGCTATCTAATGAAACGACAAAGTCATACATTTGGTTGCTCAGATGTTTTCTAAAGGCCTTTTCAAAGCAACCAAGATTAGTAGTAACTGATCAAGATCCTGCTATGAGAAAAGCTGTTGCTACGGTGTTTAAAGAGTCAAAACACAGGCTTTGTATGTGGCACATAACAAACAAGCTTCCATTTAAGGTAAGACATTAAATTCAAATGTGAAAATTATTTTTAAAGTTATAAGTGAAGTAAGACTGGCTATAATTATTTTAGGAATTTATTGATTATGGATTTTTCACATGTGAAAACAATCAGAAAAAATATTACCTTTTTAAGGTTTCAAATGCAATTTTCACATGTGAATAATATTTTTGAATGATATTTTCACAATAATCTATAAAGATATAAAGTATTTTCACAAGTGAAAAAATTCATTTAAGAATTATATTTTGATACAATTAGACGATTTTTGTTTTTGTTATCACAAAATAAATTTTATTTTTTATAGATTATTGTGCTTTGTTTTTAACATAGGTTATAAAAAAAAAACTGTAATTTTCAGATTTGCAAAACCATTCTAGACAATGGTACTTTTAGAAGAAGGTTGCACCGCTTAGTTTGGAGTCTGTATGTAGATCCAGAAGAATTTGTGGAAAAATGGTTGTCGTTGATTAATGAATTTAACCTGCAAGAAAACAAATGATTATCATATATGTATGAAATAAGAGACAGATGGATTCCAGCTTACTTCAAAGATGTTGAATTGTGCGGGCTTATGAGAACTACATAAAGATCAGAGAGTGAGAATTCGTTTTTCTCAAACTTTACTACCAGTGGATCAACACTGTTAAACTTCATGATGGGCTTTGAATCTGCTATGGAAAGACAAAGGCATAAACAAGAAGTTTTAGATGATGAAACAATTCAAAAAGTTCCAAGATACAAGACTAAATTGGCAATAGAACGTCATGCTGCAAAGATCTATACAAGGACAATTTTCTTGCTGATTCAAGATGAAATAAATTCTGCTGTTTATAATTGTCATCAAGTGTCAGAAGTTATTCAAGATGGCATTGAAGTTCTGACAATAAAAGAACTTAGAGAAATAATGCCTAGAAAATCAAAGAAGAAATATAATTTTGAAGAAACTGAAGTTCAAAACAGAAGGGATGGGACAAAAAAAGAGCTACGTTTCAAGGTATTTTCTCTTCTTAAATTTCTAATTTATAAATAAAGTTAATAAATAATATTTTTCACATGTGAAAAGTTCTATGAATTACAACATATTGACTTATATGTTTCACATGTGAAAAATCTATCAACAGATATTATTAGTTGTTTAGTAGGTTATAGCTTGCTTAGTTTGAATAACTAATTGTTGATTTTGATTATATTTGCTGATGATATTGATTTAAGTTTTGTATATAAATAATTTGATTTAGTTAATAAATTATATTTTTCACATGTGAAAATTCTATAAACACCTAATTTTTTAATCTATTTTATGATTATGTAGGTGTCAACTAATATGTCAGATGGGACGACGGAATGTTCATGCATGAACTTTGCAAGATTTGGATTCTTGTGCATGCATGTATTTTGTGTAATGAAAGGAAAAGGAATTGAAGTTATTCCTGATAAATACATATTACGGCGATGGAAGAGAGACATATTGCCACCAGATATTCGGAAAAAGAAACATTTGTGGGGTTCAGATGCTGAAAAAATTATGGATCTTTCAACTACAGCTTATTCTTCAGTAGACTATTGCCTTAATATATTGGCAAAAGATTTACCAAAGCTGACTGAATATGTGGAAAAAATTAAAATTCTGAAGAGTGAAGTTGAAGAAGCAAATCCAAATGCTAAACCCTTGACTAAGAAGGAAATGTTTAACATTCAACTTGGTGTAGAAAAGCCAGCAACCAATGATGTTCAGAATCCAACAAAATGTAAAAACAAAGGAGATCCTCCAGCTGGACAAAGAATGAAGGGTAATTTGGAGAAAGTAAGAGAATATATGAAGAAGAGGAGAAGATATTGTAGAAAATGTCAAAAGATGAGAAGACATGACAGTAGGAACTGCAAAAGAAAAGAGAATGAAGTTGTGACAGATAGTGATTCAACAGTGCACAGTGATTGATAATAAAAAATGATTTGCAGATTACACGACATTAGGAAATTGATATGTTAGTACATTTTTTTAACATTTTTAATATGATACTTTGAAGATACTGTGTCAATGTATAGATTTGAGAATTAATAAAGATATTATTTGAGGCAATTACTATTACTCTATATTTATTTTCACTTGTGAAAAGCAAAATTAATGTTTTCAAAAACAACAATGATTCCACCAAAAAGGACTAGCTCAATGTAGAGTGAGTAGTTAGTTGCTAAAGGCTTATCAAATCTACTCCTTCTCCTGCTGGGTACAATTCATGTTGCTGCTGGTGTATTTTTGTTGCTGCTGCTATATAGTAACTTGAAGTTAAGCACGTCAAATTCATGTTTAAATAGTACATTGTTGCTAATGTAGTAGTTTTTGTTTCTGCTGTTATTGGAGACAGGTAAATAATTCTTGCTGGTATAGTAGTTATACGGTTTTACATATTTTCTTCTGATGTACTAGTTTTGGTTTCTGCTGTCTGGTATATAAGTCCTGCTGGTATAGTAGTTATATCGTTTCTGCTGTTAATGCAGACTAGTTTTTGCTATGTGTTATATAGTAGTTATACAGTTTTACATATTTTCTTCTGATGTACTAGTTTTGGTTTCTGCTGTCTGGTATATAAGTCCTGCTGGTATAGTAGTTATATCGTTTCTGCTGTTAATGCAGACTGGTTTTTGCTATGTGTTATATAGTAGGTATACGGTTTTACATATTTGCTGCTGATGTAAATATGCATTTAATCTTATCTCTGTCAATTTGCTTTCAAATATGCATTTACTGGTCTTCTTTGGTATAATTTTATTTCAAACAATAAATTTACTATAACTTTAAAAAAAATAATAATAAAAAATAACATGCAACATTAAATTTTTAAAAAAGTTATAACGATAAACATATTGTCAAACAAATGTCAACAATAATAATAATAACATCTAAAGCATGATGAAACCTTGAACAATCTGTTTAAGTTCAGATAATCTAACTTTCAAAACTTTTTGAACCCAGAAATCTAATTTTCAGAGCAACTCAGCAACCTAATCTTTTTCCTCTATTTTCAACGGCTGCTTCAATAAGTTGTTTCCTTACTGATTTTTCAATTGTAGAATACTTTGCAACTTGTTTAAGGAAATTATTCCTGCATTTATTATTATCTGCCAAAATTATCCTTGCAGCAAACTTTGATCTGTTAAAAAGGAAATAGCAATAGTTAAAATCAATAAAAATTTCACATGTGAAAAATTAAAACAATAATTAAAAAAGTGAAAATATCATTAAAAAAGCTGTATGAACACTTTTTAATCTTATAAAAAATAAAAATATCATTCAATCATTTTTTATTACGTATGAACTGACTAACCTGAGCATGTGAAGTTGCTTGGTCTGTTCCTTACTTTCTTTAAAAAGACCGTATTCCCATTTACTCTCAGATTCTCCGAAATACATATTCATATGCGACATCAAAAAAACTCCATCATCAAAAAAATTATCCACAGTTCTCCACTTCATTTTAAGTCTTTCAGCAGTAACTTTTTGAAATGAAAATCCAATATTTGGTGTATTGTATATGCTGTGAAATTTTTCAAACATTTTTATCTGCAAAATAAAAAATAAATAAAATAAACATAAATTTTTAAAAAATATAAGAAAAAAAAATTATACATATTTAAATTTTTTCTCACCAAAAGTTCTGGAACTGAACAATATCTGCTCTCATTTTCTTCATCCACCATTGAATTGTCGATAATTACAACTTTTCGTTTCTTTATATCAAAGCAAATAAAAAAGAAGTGGTCTACACAGCATATAGGAAAGAATATCTGATTCAAAAAAAATATATATATATCAATTAAAAATACATATAATATTAGAAAATGCATATTTAATAAAAACTAATAGAAAATTAAATAGCCATTACCAGATTGAAGTTTTCAGCTGCTAAAGTCCTTTTTACTTGGTAATCAGTCCTAAGAACAGTATCTTCAAAAAACTTATACTTCTCAAAATATGATGTAGAAATATCAACTATTCCCTTCGTCTGAATAACAAATTAAAGATAATACTCAATAATTGCACTTTATAGATAAGACTGAACAACAATATTCTCATAATTAGTCTTTTAAAAAAAACAAAAATCATTCATATTTTATTTCTTTCACAAGTGAAAGAAAAATCAACACTTAAATCAACAATGAAAAATATTGATTTATGCAACTAACTCATAACTAGATAATTTTCTTCACAAGTGAAAATATTTATTCTAAACTTAAATAATCAGCTATAAATCAACACTGATAACAAATAATCAAAACTGATATACAAATATTCTCATAAACTATGATTTACGCAACTAACTCATTCTTAGATGATTTTCTTCCCAAGTGAAAATATTGTTTCTAAACTTAAAAAATCACCTCTAAATCAACACTAAATAACAAATAATCAAAACTGAGGTACAAATATTCTCATAATTTTCTTCACAAGTGAAAATGTTAACTCATCACTAGATAATTTTCTTCACAAGTGAAAATATTGATTCTCATAATCTATTGATTCTTATAATCTATGATTTAGGCAAGTTAGTCATTCCTATATTATTTTCTTCACAAGTGAAAAGTATTGAAGAACAAGTAATCAAAATTAAAAAACACTTACAACAATTGGTTTGAAAAAGTATCTAGATGGACTATCGGGGGATTTGTAACGCTCCATGATGTTCAACATATCCGACCATCCTTCAATAACACTTTCTTCTACTTTCAGCCCAGGAGATAATGACTCTAGTGAAAATCGAAGTAACAAAGTCTTGGATGAACTAGAATCATATACCAAATCACTGCAAAAAAAAATATATATATATATCATTTTTTAAAATTTTTAACAAATTTCACAAGTAAAAAGATATAAATTTAAAAATTACACTGGATTAGTCTCATCAAGCGCCATAAAAAGCGTATCAGCCACTCTTTCTTCTGAAGCTTTTATTGGAATAATTGGACAAATCTTCCTGATTTTGTACGGTGATCTTGCATGAACAGGAACACCAACATCTCGTCTTGGATTTTGCCTAATAGGTGTTTCATTGATCACTGGCTTTCTATCTTCAATTTCATCTTTATCGAACTCAAATTCAGGACCCAAAGAAAAAGATGGTTTGTCGACCAAACTATGTTGTGGATAAGGGGATGAAACAAAAAACGGATTTCTAAAACATCACGACCATGACAAAAGTTTTACTTTCTTTTCTTCTTCAAAATTATTCTCATTTAGATTAAATGTTTTTGGAGTCCCAAAAATCCTAATGTCAATGTCTTTAGCAAATGTAACCTTCTTTGGACTTTTATCTGGAGAAAAAATAATCTTCTTTTCTACTTCTTTTAAAATATCCGAAACCCCAAATATCTCAGAATCAATATGACTTTCTTCAGTAGGTTGCTTCAACTCATCTTGATTTAACAGTTTATCTACTTCATTATTTAATGTTTGCAAACAATCAGTCAGTTGCTTATCACCAGTTTCTATTAAAGGAACTTGAAACGTTTGAAAACAAATGTTATCATCTCTTTCCAAATCATTGACCATGTCTTCAACTGGTTCTTTATTTTGGTGATTGCACTCTCCAGTGTTGTCATCTCTTTCCACATCATTGACTATGTCTTCAACTGGTTCTTCATTTTGATGACTGCACTCTCCAGTTTCATAATACTCTATTTCATTTGTCCAGCAATCATCAACATTTGTTCCATAATTTCTTAAGTCATCTATCCAGTTATCATCATCAACTTCAAACCCATCAATATCTTTTTCCTTACCAGATTGATTAGCATATTTAACTACACTTCTTGACATATCTTCTCCATATAGATCAATATTTCTAATACAAAGGTTGAACTTAGCTTTTATCTTTTTCAACCTTTCATTATCTGGATTTTCATAAAACCATGAGGTAAACTGGTATTCCAAATCAGAAACAACTGTTTCGAGCAAATCAACTTTATGATCAAGTTTATCCAATTCTGAGTCCAACTGTTTAAAAAATTAAAAAAATATATATAACGAATAACAAAATAAATTCTACTAATTAAGATAGTACAAATAAAATTAAACTAAATTGTAATAGTACATTGATGCTGATGTAGTAGCTTTTGTTCCTGCTGTCAGGTTTATAGTTGCTGCTGGTATAGTACTTATATGGTTTCTGCTGTTAATGCAGGCTGGTTCCTATTGTTAGTTTTCTTTCTTCTGATATTAGAAAATATTTTGGCATTTAATCTAGAAAAATATTAATTAAAATTTAAAGTTTGTCAAATACCCTTCACATTTTAATAAAAGAATATGTATCTTCACATGTGAAGAAAGGATGTCGAACATCCTTCACATGTGAAGAAAGAATATGTAACTTCACATGTGAATATTAGCTACTACTACATTGATTAAAAAATACCAAAAAAACAAAATATTTTCAATACGATCAACTCATGTTTATAGGTGATCTTAACATCAATGTATGCTATTACAATTTTATTTTTTCAATTATAAAATAATACCTTTCTTTTTGTAGAATCGCTGTCATTGAAATCATCTTGATTTATATCAACAATCCCAAATCCGCCATTCTGAATTTCAAAAATTTGCCTCTTTTTAATCAAATCAGTACTCCAAAATTTGATTGCTGGAATTTCATGAGGTACATGTACTGAATCACATTTTGTTGAATGCACATAAATAAGCTGCAAAAATAGAATAAGAATAATTAGTTTCAAAAAATAAAAAATAAATAAATAAATCACATGTGAAAAATTGATATAAAGTATAAAATAGATTCTATTTATATTTTTCACATGTGAAAAACTGATATAAAGTATAAATTAAATTATAAAAAAATTATAATGTATTGATATGAACACTTACAGTAAGTGCTGTCAGAGGTCCACAATAGTAGATACTAGGATCATCCCTCACCCAAGTTTCTTTGCTGACATTCAAGCAGTCAAAAACATATTTGCACCAATCAATACATTCGATTCTTGTATCTTCATGTATATAATTCAAAATTTGTTGAGGTCTGCATTGCCCACCCATTCCTCCTAATCCAAAAAAATTTGAGAATAAAACCAGCATGTTCAAACGGAATAAAATTCCTTCAACTTTAGACGTCTCAACCACTTCAGCAACCTTCTTAGGTGTTGGATTCCTAACAGCATATTGCCTAAACCATCTTTCACTTAAATCTCCTCCCCTTTCCTTAGGCAAGTCATGAATATCTATACCTCCAACAGGAACACCCAAACACAGAGTGAATTAAGTCATGTGTTATTAGAATATCATTATTCTTAAGCTTAAGCTTCATCTCGCTAGGAATAAAGTTGTCAACAACAAAATGACCTATTTTAACCGGGATTTCTTCCATCGCCATTTCGTAAAGTGATCCAAACCCCATATCTATCAATTCTTTTCTTTGAGATAATGTAAGTTTCTTCATCAAATTGTACATAACTTTTGGAGAACCCCTAGTTCTAATAGACAACCATTCATCTTCATCCAAACAATTTTCTTCACCACAAACTTTAATCTTCTTCTTAACATTGTTAACTTCAACCTTGTTAACTTCAACTTGCAGCTCAATCTGCTCAAGAAAATCTTCATCAAGAACTTTGTACTTTTTTGAAACATTGTTCCTCGTCTTTCTCTTTTTAGATTTATCAATTTTTTATCATCTTCATCTTCCTCCTCTGAATTACAAGAAATTCTTCTGTATGAAACAATCCTAGCATCTTTTAATTTCTCATTACTAAACAGATCTTTTAAATCAAATGCTTGGAGTGGTTTTCTTCCAGATCCCACTAAATCAGAGTTGTTTTCCTTCTTTTTTCCAGAATCTTCTGAAAATAGTTTTCTGCTTGCTTTAGAATTAGATGTTTTAGTCTTTCCCTTTCTTCTAATACTACTTTGGAAAATCAAATCCTTAGCTGATAAAATAAACAAAATTCAACAGTTTAGTCTCTAGTATAATAAATAATTCATAAAAATGTACAAATGATTTTTTTTCAAATGTGAAAATTTTTAAATGGAATTTTTCTAAACATATAAACGATTATTTAATCAACTAATATACAACAAATAGTAATAAACATAATCTCATTATCGGAAAATCAAATCCTTAGCTGATAGATAATCAGTCTCTAGTATAATAAATGATTTATAAAAATGTACAAAAAAATGTTTTTTCACATGTGAAAATTTTTAAATGGAATTTTTCTAAAAATATTAATGATTATTCAATAATAGACTCTGTATAAACTATCAACATAAACACAGAGAGTCATATTCCAAGTCTCCAAAGCTACACACACTACTTCGGAAAATAAAATCCTTAGCTGATAGATAAAATTCAACAGTTTAGTCTCTAGTATAATAAATGATTAATAAAAATGTACAAATCATTTTTTTTCACATGTGAAAATTTTTAAACAATCAGCAGAAACACGGAACTCAGAGTTCAAGTCTTCAAAACTACACACACAGAAGAATTTTTTAAACCGCTCTTTTTTAAACTAAGTAATTGCTAGATATAGTTAAATATTGTTACCAAAAAAGCAAACACAGTTACTATATTAAACTATTTTAAAATATCATAATGTAATCAAAAAAGCAATAAAAGCCAATTAACACCAATTTGCATCCATATCATAACTATTGTCGATTTATATATTCACAGAAACCTAAACTAGCACCAGATCAACACAAAATGTAAATCTAACATAATTCGTCATATTCAATAAAATCATTCTAATAGTACTAATATTTAAATTTTAACAACACAAATTACAATCACACAACTAATATCTAACATATACAAACATTATTCAGTCAGATCTAAATAATATTTATATTTTACAATCACACAACTAATAAAAGATATTCGAACACAAAATACAGTCAGATCTCAAAATAAAATACTAATTCAGTCAGATCTAAAAATAAAATACATGAAATAATCAGTTAAATGTTTATACATAAACAGGTAAAAAATATTAAGGTAATAAATATTATAAAATTACCTTTAACACTTTTAGGTTTCATCTTCTTCCAGAGATTATAAACGTCTGTTGAATTTCTCTTCGAGCACACAATCTGATTTAGGAAAACAAAAATATATTAATTGTTAATCTTATATATATAGACTGATTTTAATAAGAAATTGATATATTTATTATCATAACAATATAACATACCTATGATAGATTTATCGTCTGCGAGTTTGGAAAAGTGTGTAGAAGAGAGTGTGTAAAATAAGAGAGAGAGAGAGTGTGTGTAGAAGATATTTATCTAAATCCTAATTCATCTGAATAAAATAAGAGAGAGAGAGAGTTTGAAAGGTGGTTATTGTGAAATATAAAATATGGAATAAAATAAGAGAGAGATAGAGTGTATAGAAGATATTTATCAAAATATTAATTCAACGTCAACAAACTTTGTCATTTTGGGCCATGGGCTCATTTAGGACTGGTAATAAGATATAAAATTATTTGTCCAACAAAACTAAAGCCCAAAATATATTTGAATGTTATACACGGTTGAAATAAAGTCATATTTTAGGATCCGTGAACCGAACTGAATATCATATTTTGTTTCCATTTGAATTTTCAAGTCCGATGTTAGAAATTTAAGAAGAGAAAATACCTTGAAAATTAGACTTATAGAAAAACATATAATATGGTGTTTACTCTTCAATTTCAAAAAATAGCAATTCAGTTTCAAGAATTGTGGTTGTAAGTGGTGAATTACTTTCAGTTTTATTTGATGAATATTCAACGCCGTCTTCAGTCAGTCCTGGCCCTTTTAAGGATTCTCGCCCTTATTTGGTGGAGTTTGAAATAGTTGTTTTCGTGTTTCGGACAGGACAGAGACCGAATTAGCCCAAAATCCAAGACCGAGGACCAGACCGGTCTCGGTCGGTCCGTCGGTCGGTTCGGTCCGTTCGGGTCATTTGCTCAGCCCTAGGTTGGAATATAAATTAAACATATATTTTGAGAGATCTTAAAACAACAATGTAAATACTTATTATGGAGCGGAGAACATATAGTTGTAATTATTAAGTATAATTGTTGGTCGTTTGTAAATGCTACTAGTTAGACGAATGAAATACTTATTATGGAGCGGAGAACATATGTGAAGTTTTTATAGATTTTTTATTTTTTACTTTTTTATTTTTGTTTTTAATTTTATAATATTTATAATAATATTTTTTAGTTTTTATGTTTTTTGAATTTCAATTTTACTAGTATTTTTGTTGACATTTGTTTGAGAATATGTTGATTTTTTTAACTTTTTCACAACTGAAAGAAAAATTGATAGAAATGTTAATATTGGGCTTTATTGTTGGGCTTTATTGTTGGACTTTACTAATGTATAACGGTAACCCTTTTATGTTGGGCTTTATTATTGGATTTTGAATAGTCACGCTATTGGTAACAAAAGATGTTACTATTGGGCTAAAAATTTAAATAATAGAAAAAACTTTTAAAATTTGTAGCCACAAAAAAAAAATCAAGCTTATATACAATGATTATAAAAAACCTTAGTAGGCAGCAGCAAATTGATTATGTAGAACTAAAATGTTGAAACTAAAAAAATTGTTAGCAACAAATTCGACAGAATTTAAATTTGATGTATTTCTTTTTGGATTTTATTTTATGTTTTGCCATTTCATTTGTTTATAAAGTTATTTAGGTTAATTAAATTTTCGTCATTTTGCCATTTCATTTGTTTATAAAATTAGTAGAGTTAATTTTTAATAAAACAATTACATATTGCGTTTGCTTGTGCAAATAATGCAACTCTACTAATTTTATAATTTTTAAAAAATCTAAAAAAAGACAATTAAAATTTTTAGTTAAACTACATGTGTTGGGATGTAGTTTTGAATAACGTTTTGAATATAATTGACAACTACGGAATTTAGACTAACAAGCAAAATAATATCATCACATGTTATTAGCATGAAATTGCTCAAAACAAAATTAGGTAGGGAATTCTCAAGTTATTTTTATTGTTTATCTCTTGATGTCTATTGTAATTTACAAGAATAATAATTGTAATAATAAATGTCATTTAGGGAACTTTCAAGTTATATCTTCTTGTTTATCTCTTGATCTAAATTGTAATTTACTAGAATAATAAATGTTCTATTGTGGGTATATAAAGAGTGTTATGGTTTATTTTCTTGTTAAGGACAACTAGCTTATAGATCCATGGAATCACGAAAATTTTTACAGAATAAGGAGTTACAAGAAAATTAACAAACAACAACGGTCGCAAATAGATTTCATTGTTTTATGAAGGGAAAAATAAGTAATAAGTCAACGATTCGATAAACAATTAGGTTTGTAATTATTAAAATAATAAACGTTCATGCATCATCGTCTTCAAATTTGATGGTCTTAAAGAGCAAATGTGTGCGGTGAATATTAATCAAGTGATTAGCCATATCCATTCCTCAAACATCTAATAAGTTTAAAAAATGTGTACGTAAAAAGAGGCTGTGATTAATAGTATATGTAAGATAATTTGATCCGTGAATTCACCGCCCTTCAATGAAAATCAAGCATAAAAAAGTGGTGAAAAGAAATGAGATGATTGTTATTAAGTTATAATCCCAAATGAGTACGATGTGTCCCTTGCTTATAAGCTTATAAAGGATAAAAATACACCGTTGGTCCTTAAACTTGTCCAAAAGTATCGCAGGTCAAGGGCCTCAAAGTTGGAATTTTAGTCGCCGTGAGTCAAAAACTTGGATTTTTTAGGCCGATTGAGTCCTTTTGACCGTAATCTATTGGTCAACACCATTTTTTGCTGTTTTGTTTTGTTTTTAGTTAAAGGCATAACGGTCATTTCATATATTTTGATTATTATACTTTTTTCCACATAAAAGGTTTTTATTAATATTTTGCAGGGTAATTTTTGACTAATTTTTAAATTACAAGAGAAAAGGGTAATTTTTGGGATTAAATCAATTAAATTGGTCAAATAATATTTATATGTGATATAAATAGCAGTTAATCTACAAAATAGCGTAACTATTCAAAATCCCCAATTTCCTATTTCAATTAACATACCCCCTCTCTTTCTTCTGTCATCAATCTGCTGGTATTTATAATCAATGGCGACATTAAAATTCAAGGGAGACCATAACAAGGTGGCCTATCTGGATAAATCAAAAGGAAGTGAGGATTATCATCAAATCCTTGACTTTTTAAACCGTTCTTCACTCAGGTATGCTTTGACTCATTGCCCTGTAATTGTCTATGAGTCGTTAGTCAGGCAATTCAGGACTACGGCCTCTATAAGAAATGTTGAGGGTAGGCCCCAAGAAATTGTAGCAACCATTGATGGTAGTGAATGTGTGATTTCTGAATCATCTGTTAGGACTCATCTTCATTTGAATGATGGAGAGGGATTGTTTGATTTTACACAAACCCAGATTGTTGAGGGTATGGCAACACTTGGTTATCCAACTGATGGCACATTTATCTTTTACAAGAAAAGATTTTCTCCACAATGGAAATTTCTTGTTCACACCCTACTTCAGTGCCTCAGTCCCAAGTCAGGAGGTTGGGATCAATTTTCAAGCTCTCTTGCTTCTGGTATTATTTGCCTATCTGATGGGAGGACCTACAACTTTTCTCGGTATATTTTTAGGGAGATGGTTGGGAACATAGCGGCTAATACTAAAACTAAATTTCTCATGTACCCTAGGTTTCTCCAAATGATATTAGATATTCAGACCATTGATACAAAACCCATGGCCATAGTTAGGCTTACTTCCAAATTATTTGCCACCATGAAGACTAATTTTGATGGGATCCATAAACCCCTGTTGCCAGCTATGTTGACTAATGGCAATAATGGTAATGGTACAGTTGTTGCTGCTGGTGATAACATACCACCCACACCAGGAAATGATGGTGCTGGTGTAGCTGTTATTGCTGGAAGTAATGTACCAAATCCCACACCTGGCATAGATGGTACTGGTGAAGCAAATGCAAATACTAATAATATACCACCTTCTACGTTTGAGACTGCTGATCCTACTTCAGATGATGGTGTTGCTGCTAATCCAACATCTCCTCCCAGTCATACCACCACCCATGCTTACCCAGGCACCTCTACAAGGCAACCCACTCTTAGTCCAACTAGGCAGCCTTTTGAAGATGATACATTTTCAGGTCGTAATTATAATGCTTCTCCTTCAAGATCCAATGACGCTCCACACTCAACGGGTAAACATACTTGTGGAGCTGAGGATTTTGATACTCTCACGTCTATGTCCTCTTTACTTAAAAGGTGCATGCAGAAGGTTGATACTTTGGAGTCAAAACTCAGGGACACCAGAAAAAAACTTGGTAATGCAGTTCTTAATTTGATTGCTAGAGTCAATAATTTGGAGGTACAACTTAAGAAGCGTAAGAGATATGTTGTGCTTTCTGACTCGTAAGAGATAATGCAGTAGAAACCTCATATATTTTTATCAGGTTCATTGAACTATGTAAGTTTAACCAACGAGTGGATAACTTGTCTCACTTTGACTGATATGATTCTCATATTATTGATTCTCTAAAAATTTGTTATTTTACATGTGCAAAAAATAAGGAAGGGACATGCTTTTTTGAAAAAACACTATAATTGCACATGTGAAAAAAAATCTATATTTGCACATGTGAAAAATTTAAAAATGGTTATATATCTTTTTTATTGATATGAATGATAAAATTTAGTAATATATATAGTTTTCAATATTTATAAAACTATAGTATATTTCTCTATTAAAAGTTATAAAAATTCTCATGATTTAATAAAAACAGGAGAAGATGCCGGAAATAATGATGATCATTTCGGGGTAGAAAATGCAAATGATGAGTTTGTTGAAGATGCTGTAAATATCAATGTTGGTGCGACTGATATAGGTAAAGATGCTACTACTTCAAATAGATACATAATTAAGTAGAAACCTCATATATTTTTATCAGGTTCATTGAACTATGTAAGTTTAACCAACGAGTGGATAACTTGTCTCACTTTGACTGATATGATTCTCATATTATTCATTCTGTGAAAATTTGTTATTTTACCTGTGCAAAAAATAAGTAAGGAACATGCTTTTTTTTTTAAAAAAACTATACTAGCACATGTGAAAAAAATATATACTTGTACATGTGAAAATTTTAAAACTGATTAGATATCTTTTTTAATAAAATAAATGATAAAGTTTAGTAATATATATGCAGTTTTGAATATTTATAAAACTATAGTATATTTCTCTATTAAAAGTTTTAAATGTTCTCATGATTTAATGAAAACAGGTAAAGATGCTGGAAATAATGATGATAATTTTGGGATAGAAAATGCAAATGATGAGTTTGTTGATGATGCTGTAAATATCAATGTTGATGCGACTGATATAGGTAAAGATGCTACTATTTCAAATAGATACATAATTAATATAAAGCTCATATATTTTTATCAGGTTCATTATTTAAATGTTCAGAAAATTTGTTATTTTATATGTACAAAAAATAGGGATGGGACATGCTTTTTTTGAAAAAAATCTATACTTGCACATGTGAAACAAATCTATACTTGCACATGTGAAAATTTTAAAAATGACTATATCTTGTTTATATTCATAATTAAGTAGTTGCTAATCCTTAAGATTTTATGAAACAGGAGAAGATGCTGAAAAAAACAATGTTGTTTCAACTGATATAGATAAAGATTATATTATGTCAAATATATTAATAATTAATTATAATTAATTAATATTGCCATAATCGATCGTGACTAATGAAAATATACATACTCTTTCTGGTGCAGACACAAATGATTCTTCTGGCCTCATTAAGAAAGGGAAAACAAATATGATGGATGATAACAGTTCTTCTGATCAAGAAAAGCTGTTCAAAAACATAGAAAAAGAAAAAATTGCAGAGAATGATGCAGTTTCTTCAACTGATACTACTACGGATGAAAAACTTGGAGAGGGTGATGCAGTTCCTTCAGTTGATACTAGTAATGACAATGATGAAGAATTTGCAAGAAAAATCCATGGTGAGGAACATGCACAATTTGGGAAGAGAATACAAGTTGAGAAAGAAGCACAACTGGCTAGCACCCTAACAACCCAGAGAAAAAAAGAATTGGATGCTCAATCTATGATGTATAGTGACACTGACTGGGCTGATATTTTGGCTAATGTTGCAACAAAATCTTCTCTTAAAAAGGAACTATTAGGGGATGATGTGACAGACGATGACTATCCTACTAGGATGGTTGCCTTAATAAAAAAGAGGAAGCAGGCTATTGCTGAACGTATGGCTAAGGAGAAACGGGACATGCCAATGTCTCAAGCTCAGCAAAGAGAGTTTATGCGAAATTTTGTGAAAAATCAGAGTTGCTTTCTCTATAGCTCTGGATGGACCATGAATCAAGTCAAGCGCTTACCTGATGAAAAGCTTAGGGCAGAATATGAGAAGCTTCGACAGGCCCTTGAGAAAGCTCATATCGGAAAGTATAGGAATAGTTTGAGCAGCTCTAAACCTCTGTTAGATGAACCTTATCCCAAAAGGCTTAAGACTTCTAATATTTGTGACTCTTTTGATGAGGTTGCTGCTGGTTCTTCTCAACATGATGGGTCTAGTCAACCTACCGCTGATACTACCTTTTCTTATGAGGAGTTGGTTACTGCGCCTTCTGCTTCTTCTGGTGACAAACCCTCCATTCCTGCTGTTGCTTTTGTGGAGACACCTAAAGCTTATATACCTTTTGTTTCTACTCCAAATATCTATTCACGTACCTCTTCCAGGAAACGAAGGTAGTCTTTGGCTAAGAAGCCTGTTCCTAAGCCAATTGAGGACTTGGATGATCAGGTTTTTCTTAAGTTTGATTCTGAGAGTGAACCTGATGACGATCCCCCTCTTCTTCGGAATGATATTGCTGCATGGGAAATCGTGTTTACACCTCTGGGAGAAATAAATTCAATAATATGGAATAATGGTGTCACCAAGTACTTTACCTTTCTTAAGGAAATTTTGCATATGGTGAATAAAATAGACTTATTGTATCTCTATGCAATGGTGGATAATCATTATGCAATGAACACTGCTTCAGGGGTTGGTCTCAAGCTTTGGAATGATTTAAAGGTATTGATGGAATCCCTTGAAGGTGGGGATGCTTACTCAGTTTGGTCCAACCAACAGTTTTGGCAAGTGAGGAGTTGGAGGTTATACCCCTTCTCGAATGTTCACATATTGGAGACTATGACTGGAGAAGTGCTATATATGTTTGTGGATGTGCCATATCCGTTGACGGCCAAGATTATGGAAAGGATGCTTAAGCACAAGTTAGAGATTGGAAAAATGGTTGTTGGTAATGACTTAACTACTGTTGAGAAATTGGTTAGGTTCATTAAAAATCAACTTGTTAATGCTCAGGTTCATGGTAAAATAAAAAAAAATAAATAAATAAAAAAATAAAAAAATAAAAAAATAAATAAGTAAAAACAAAAATAAAAATTATTTTTAAAGTAACTTGCATATAATAATTTTTTTTTGAAGTGCTATGTTTTCAAAAAAACAAATGCTGTGATCATAAATCCATTGACAGTTGCTGACTTACTCAAAATAAGATGGTTCTCAATGTACCATGGTCTAATAAAATAAAACATTGGCTACTCCATGAGCAAACGGCTCTGGTAAAGAGACCTCAAATCTGTTAATGGCTGACAAATTGCCAAAAATTATATGGTGCTCAACTCACCATATCTGTGTAGATGAAGAGTTGGCTAGCCCACAAGTTCATGGCTTGTGGTAAAGGCAGTGGAAAACCATGTCTAGTCCTGAGTAAAACGGCTACAGGTAAAGACATGTCAAATCCGTTGATGGCTGTGATGATTTGCACAAAATCATTAGGGTTTTCCAACTCACCAATGATTCACGTTCCAAGAGTTGGACTGGTTATTAGTTCACCAGGGTGATGGCATAATTCCACCAAAGGACTAGCTAGCCCAAGAGTGAGTAGCTACTTGGTAAAGGCTCATCAAATCTACTCCTGCTGGTGGTTACTACTTATGTTGCTGCTGGTGTGTTATCGTTGCTGCTGCTAAAGTCTATTGTTGTTGTCTTATTGTTGCTTCTAAACATCATATATAAATCAAAAATCTTTGGAAGTCGACATCTATGTGAATGCAGACTGGTTCTTGCTGGTATAGTACTTATATTGTTATAATAATATTCAAATCAGTTTATGTTTATAAGTTTGTTAGAGAAAGGGATATGCATGAAATATATTAGTAAGTGAAAATGCATATCTTCTCTACAAAGTTTTATAGTAAATGTTGTTTAGGGATTCTTGTAGTTTATATTAGGAAGTGATAATTATTTTAGTTAAATTATATTCACATGTGTAGTATCTTCAATTAGGCGATTTAAGGTTTTATTAAGATTTCTTCACTTGTGAAGAAAATCAGAATGCATTGGATAATTGAGGTATATAAGTTCGAAATAAGTGTAGTTGTAATATCTTCAATTAGGTGATCTAAACTTTTATTAAGTTTTCTTCACTTGTGAAGAAAATCAAAATGCACTGTATAATTGAGGTATACAAGTGTAAATAACTATTATGGTATGACTGAAACATGTTGCTGCTTCTTTTTAATTGTCATTAAGATATCTTTTACTGTGTTATAATTTACTATGATTCAACATGTGTGGTTTACTATTTGCAGATGCTTTCGCAGTTCAGTTATTGAAAGATATGATATGACTGAAACTTAATGTGTGAAGGATGCTGATAACTTGAATGGTCATGTTGATTCACTTAATCCTGCATGTGGTCAGTTTTAATTCTTTGCTTTATAATGATCACTTATGAGAAAATACATTTGTAAGTGATATGTAATGTTAAATTTGTGGATTGAAATGTCTTTGAACATTTGTAAGTGATATGTAATGTTAAATTGATTGGTGACAGGAAAAAGAACATACGTAAGTTGCTGCTGGTGTCTTATCATTGCTGCCGCTAAAGTATGTTTTTGGCGCTAAAGATCATGTATCAATCCACAAGTTTTTGAAAGCCGAGATTTATGTAGAAACTTGAAATTAACCTTGAAAAATTAAAGTTTAGGGGAGGCTTGTTAGAAATTATTAAAATTCGTATGTGGTTCCTGCAGTAAAATATAAAGTTCTTGCTGGTATAGTATTTATATTGTTATAGTAAATAGTCAAACATGTTTATTTTTAGAAATTTGTTAGAGAAATGTATATGCATGAATTATATTACGAAATGATAATGCATATCTCCTCTACACGTTATCCAGTAAATGACGATAAGGGTTTCTTCTAGTATAAAAGAAACTCTCGGAAATGTAAAATGTATACCTTGAAAAAACACTTTTAATATTTAAAAAAACACTTTTAGTTATTCTTCCTTAATTCTTTTGTTTATATCATTTAATAGGTAATTTCTTGAATTTAATGGGTTAACATCTAAAGAAAATGTAAACGATATAAACTTTTCTAATATTAAAAAAAATAATTGGTTATAAACGTTACAAAGGATGTTTAGTGGACTTGGATTGTGGGCATTAGAATTGTTTGAAAGCCTTTTTAGGCCCAAATTTAATCCAAATATAAAGTTGCAGTCAAAAAACGATTAAAAAAATAGTCAACCACACACTCCTATGTAAGTCGTATCTTACTCAGTTAAACACAACACAGATAAAATCAAACCACACACTCCTACCTAACTCAGTTAAAAGAGAGAAAAATAATCATCGGCTTGGATTTTTAAAGATAATCAATCAAAAACAGCAAGCATATTATAATCATCAGATTTAACAAAAAGGTAGAATTCAAAATCTTATTTAATTGCTTATATCTATGAAAATATGCTGATTGATTGGAATATGTGATTAATTTGAATATTAGGAAGTTCGGTAAGATTGCTTATTTTGTTTATTAGTAGGGAAAATGTGATTGATTGGAATATTAGGACTAGGGCACGAGCTATTTGATAAAATACCCCACTAATTTAGTAGAAAAAGTTTAAAGTTTTCACATGTGAAAAGTTTAAAAATACCCCACTAATTTAGGGCAAGTATGATGGTCCTAATGATGATCCTACATGTATTTCGTGTATATCTTACCGGTGGATTTAAAAAACCTCGTGAATTAACTTGGGTTACAGGTGTGGTTCTAGCTGTATTGACTGCATTTTTTGGTGTAACTGGTTATTCCTTACCTCGGGACCAAATTGGTTATTGGGCAGTTAAAATTGTAACAGGTGTACCTGACGCTATTCCTGTAATAGGATCACCTTTGGTAGAATTATTGCGCGGAAAAGTGCTAGTGTGGGACAATCCACTTTGACTCGTTTTTTATAGTTTACACACTTTTGTATTGCCGCTTCTTACTGCCGTATTTATGTTAATGCTAAAAAAACATTAACATAAATACGGCAGTAATTTAGTAGGAATAGGACACAAGCTATTTGATAAAATACCCCACTAATTTAGTAGAAAAGTTTAAAGTTTTCACATGTGAAAAGATTTAGATATTTGTTAAACCTTTTACATGACGAAATGAAACTAATAGTTACATATGTAATTGTTTGTATATCTTAACAGAAATTAAATATGAAGAACTCAAAAAGAATAACAAGAAGCGAAATTGTTGAGAAGAATCATACAGAAAAAAGAATAACAAGAAGCCAAAAAGTAATAGATGATGAAGGAACAAGTAAAAGAAAAGGAAGAAAGACAAAGGAAAGTACTGAAGCTTCTACTTCTTCAGGCCCCAGACATGTAACTTCTAAGAAGTTAAAAACAAAAAAGGGAAAAATGACCAAAAAACAAAAAAATGCTAAAAAGAAAGTTACTATTAGAACAAAGACGGAAGCAACAGCTCTTTTTTCAACTATGAACATTTTAAATGCCGAGAGAAGAAAATGTTTGATTGAAATGGGGTTTGGAAGTTTGATTGGTATGAAGATACATGATATTCCAGGTGCTTTAGGGTATTATGTTATTTCAAAGTTTGACATTGAAAAAATGAGTTTACCGTTAAGTAATGGTTCTATTGATGTTACTGAAGATAAAGTTCATCAAATTTTGGGTATACCTGTTGGAGGAATTTCGATAGAGTGTTTGGAAGAAAGAAATGCAGATGATCCGTTCATCAAACAATGGTTCCAACAGTTTCAATCAAAATCTGCAAAAAATAACATCCGACCAAATGATATAATGGATGTTATAATTACAACAAATGATTGTGGCAACCTATTTAAAATGAACTTTCTAATGCTCTTTGCGAACACGATGGGTATGTGTGAATCTTCAGGAGCATGTAACTTATCTATTTTGACAAAAATAAATGATGCTATCCTGGAGAAAGCAGAAACTGTGAATTGGAGCAAGTTCATAATTGATTGTTTAGAACCAAGCATAAGAAAATGGAATTACAAAGTTTCAAACTACTTTGTTGGTCCGATCACTTTTATGACTGTAAGTAAATCATTCATTATATATAAATACATATATTGCTTATATAATTTGTATGAATTCAATATTAACATAATAATTTAACATGTAGCTATTATATCTTGACTCAACAAGATGTGACCGTTTTCCAATTCCTAGAAATAAGCCAGCTATAACAGAGTGGAAGTCAGTTTTCATGAAGTTCCGAGAAAAAATAGAACTTCAGGAAGGAGGTTTTGGTTTATTACCAAAACAAGAGGATATTATTGGGAGTGACTTAGAATCAAAGGTACTTTCTAAAATTTTGTATAATTTTTTACAAGTGAAAAAATCATTAAAAATATTATATGCTACCATAAATTTTAATTTACTTCTTTTTCTTAAACAGCTTGCTGAAGAAAAGATTGAATCAGATCTTTTGATGTTGATTGATGAGAAAGAAAAGTTAAATGAGTTGTTAAATGAATCAATGAGAAAATTTCCAGAGAATCTAAAGATAAATGATTTAAAAAGAAAATTTGATGGTATCTTTTCTAATGATATAAATGATAATGGTTAGTAATATATACAGTTTTCAAATATTTATAAAACTAGAGTGTATTTCTCTATTAAAAGTTATAAATGTTATCATGATTTAATGAAAAACAGTTGAAGATACTGGAAATAATGTTGATCATTTCGAGGAAGAGAATCAAAATGATGAATTTTTTGAAGATGCTGTAAATAACAATGTTGGTACAACTGATACAGGTAAAGATGCTACTACTGCAAGTTTAACCAAAAAGTAGATCACTTGGCTCTCTTTGACTGATATGATTCTGATTTTATTGATTCTGTAACAATTTTTTATTTTACATTAGCAAAAAATATGCATGGGACATCCTTTTTGAAAAACAATCTATACTTGCACATGTGAAAAACTCTATACTTGCACATGTGAAAAAATCTATATTTGCACATGTAAAAAATTTAAATGATTAGATATCTTTTTTAATGATATGAATGATAAAGGTTAGTAATATATAAGATTTTGAATATTTATAAAACTTGAGTATATTTCTTTATTAAAAGTTTAAAATATTCTCATGATTTAATTAAACAGGGGAAAACAATGCAAATGATGAGTTTGTTGAAGATCCTACGGGAAACAATACAGGTAAAGATGCTACTACTTCTGGTATATTCTTAATTAAATAGTTGCTAATCTATAAGATTTAATGAAACACGTGAAGATACTGAAAAAAAGAATGTTGATGAACTCTAAACTTACACAACGAGTAGATCAGCTGATACACTTTGACTCATATGCATCAGTCTACTTCCTTTAGTATTGCCAACATGGATCATGACTAATCCATAGGTTATGCAAAACCATCCCCTTCACACAACACATGGAAAATCCACTTATCAAAACATGGAAAAATCTCCTGAACACAAACTACACATTAGAATGCTCCTACGTGGAACTGAACTTCAAAATAAGATGTAATAGCAATTTGCCCTATAATTTTTTAATGTTGATACTTTAAAACAATAAAAAACAGTAGTGTATGTGCTGTTTTTTCATGTCCAAAATCATAGGCATAGGACATCATTTTTTTTACATATTGCATCTTATCAAGAAGTTAGTTGTAACAAAATTGTTGATTTTGATGTTTTGATCAACTTAGCCAAAGCATCTGTTGTTGCTGGCACAGAAATTCCTCCTGTGTTTGAATGAAGATATTGCTGCTGGTCCTAATGAAGGTCCTAATTCTACTGATGGGGATGCTATTCATGAAGAAAATGTTGACAAATTTCAAAATGATATTCCAATTCCTGAAGTTGTTTCACCAACAAAAACAAAAATGAGCCGATCATCAATTAGAAAAGAAAAAGGCATAGCAATATATAATAAACCTGAATCGTCAAGTGATGCCGATGACGAAAACATTGATGTTGATGAAACGGTGAATATTGATAAGAATGCTTTGACTGAAACACTGGTTGGATCAAACAATGATAGTGGTTTAGATAAAATGGTGAATTCTGGTAATAATGCTGGAGGACAAAAAAATGTTAGGGAGAAGAAAAGAGGTAGGGGGGAAAATGCTAGGGGGAAGAAAAGAGGTAGAGAACATAGTGGTAAAGATTCTGCTGCTTCAGGTACATTCATTCTATACTCAAATATAGAAACTTTTATTGAAGATAATGTTGATTGTATAAATACTAGTATATCCTCTCTTTGAATGAATCGTCTCTTTGGTGTTTGATGATATAGAACAAAAACAGAATGCTGCTGAACCAAGCGAAGTACAAAAAAAAAGGGAGGAAGACCGAGAAAAAATCTGGTTAACGATTCTCCAGATCCATTACGAACTATATTACCAGATCAGGTAAATATTATTTTTTACTTGTTCATACAAGTTAATTTAAGTTTAATTCATAAACAATAAATTAGTTCTTAATGAAATGCAACATTTTTCAGGTCTTCTAATTGCATTCTGTAAAAGAAATGAAAGAAAAATGTGCAGCAGCAAAAGTTGTTATTTGATAATTTTGGTACACTCTTTATGCAATGTTATCCTAGGTCCTGTTCCTTAGTAGTATTTAATTTTCAATACTTTGTTATGGTGTTGGTACAATCTTTATGTTGGTTGTTGTAAGACAGTTGGGGTGTATGGATGGTGATGTGTTGTACAGACTATGAATTGATCTCCAAATTAGTGTTAGCGTTAGAATGATGATGTGTAAAATGATGATGGTTTTTGTCTTTGTCATTGTTCTTTGTTAGTAATGGATGTTGTTTGGATCTGTTGTATAGCTTAGCTTGTAAAATTCCCATTTTCCAAGTTAAATATAACTTGTTCGAGACTTAGAGTCGGATGGATGATTCTTTCCAAGGTAAAAATGTTACTTCTATAGAAGTATGAGTAACATTTGGGCTTTGATTTTTGTTTAGAAAAATTTTGGGAATTACGGTAAACTACTGGATCTGCTGAAGTATCTGCCGAAGAGTTTCTGCTTTGCTCATCATCCGATATAACAACTTTTTTATACGTTGTAAATGCTCGTGAGTGATTAGGGTTTCTTGTCTATAAAAGGAACCATAATAGTTTGTAATAGATAAGTTTTTGGAAGTCTTTCAAGTCTTGTAAAATATCCGAAACATAGAGTTTCAATAAACAAAAGATCCATAGAGGATCTAAGAGTTCTTAGTTATTATAACTTGTATTTTCATTCCGCTAAAGAATACGAGTTGTAGAGATCTTCTATTAGTTTGCTTGTGATTACATAGGCAACACTAACGATCTCCGAGTGCTTAAGATCTATCAAGGTCTTTGTGTTTTTAACAAGTGGTATCAGAGCCTCGGGAAAGTCTCTACGATACTGAAGAAAAGAAATTGAAGTCAAATTGTTCTTTCATTCATTCAAGAAACAATTTACAGCTTACAGCTTACAAAATTCAACCAACTTCAAATGCATCTTCAAGATACGAGCTATACACTTACGCTAATCCTAATCTAGTACATATCATCTATTCCAACATCTAAGTGAATGTTGGATATGCATGATCGCTCACATCTTTCACACTAGATGCTGGATATGCGTTTGTAGGTCTTGCATAACCACCCATTCCGTCTATCTCGATGGCTGGATATGCATGACCAATACGACGAAGATGCTAAGGTTCAAAATGGAGAGGATGGATTGATGAAAACGTTGATGATGACGATGACCACACATGATGATGAAGAAAAATAACGTCTCCTGTGTGCTTCATCTATGTATTTCAACCAAAATGCAATCCATCCACCCTCCTTAAACCCTTCTCTTATACGATGTGTGTTGATGCACCAAAATCTGGTGCAGAGAGACCAAGAACCACCTCTCTATCTTAAGGGAGTGGCGGATTCCTGGCACGAGGCCTTTGTTGAGGCCGAGGTGTTGGAGGTTGGGAGTATGATGTTCCCTCCTTATAGGAGTCATCAGAATCATCAGCAGATTCACTTGGATTCACTACACTATCATCTTCTGAAGAAGGGAGAAAGGGTGATTTACTTGGTCGTGGATAGGGTTGAGGAAAGTAATGTAGCCATGGGTTTGAATCACCACTTGATGATGATGAAGAGGATGATGAAGATGATGTTGTGAGATCTATGATCTCAGGTTTGGTATTCATGGTACAATTTGGTTAATTGGGTTTTTGAAACTAGGGTTTGTGGTAAATATTTGGGGATCTTTGATGAAGAGATAAGTATGCATTGGGATCATTTTATAGACGGGTTCGAGGTTCAATGAGAATTAATGCGAGTGGGTGGCACAGTAACTCTAGAAACTTACCGAAGATATTCTTATCTTTGATGGTTTCTGCTGAAGTGTATAACTTCAGCAGATTGACCATATGTTTCTGCTGAAGCGTTGTTTTGGCTTTGGTCAAAGTTGAAATACACGTTAGCGACGGTCAACCAAACGGTCTATTTTCTTTGACAATATTTTGGGCAAAAACTACTACTCCACCATCACGCTCTTTTTTTTCCCTTCAGAACAAACCGATTCCCTCTCATCCTGCATCCACAAACACTCACCATTACGAGAAACATAGCCCTAAAAACTCATATCCCCCATGGCTCTTGAATTTAAAAATGATCACAACAAAGTTGCATTTCTGGGAAAAGGTAAGGGATATGAATTGTACGAACCAATGGTGGAATTCTTGAAAAGGTCAAAGATTTGTTATGCTCTAACACATTCTCCGAATGAGATATATGAATCACTGGTTACTCAGTTTTGGGAATCTGCTGAGAAGAGAAATGAGACAGAGATTATGGCTGTGATTGATGGAACAGAGCACATAGTGACAGAGGACCTAATAAGGAGGAAGCTTCGCTTGGAAGATGCTGATGGAGAATTTCACTCTAATCAGGAGGAAGTGCTTACTGGGCTAAGAGCAATTGGCTATCGAGGTACAAGGACTGATATGTGGCTGAAGAAGGAACTTTGCCCGAAGTGGAGGTTCCTGGTTCACACGTTGCTTCAATGCATAAGCAACAAGTCAGGAGGATGGGACCAGTTCTCTACCCAACTAGGATGTGGTATTGTGTGTCTTTCCCAAGGGATAACTTACAATTTTTCTAAGTATATTTTTGAAAACATGGTTGAAAATCTTCAAAGGAAAAAGACTAAGTTTTTAATGTACCCAAGGTTTCTGCAAATGATTTTAGACACCACTACCCAAGCCCAATCCTTTTATCCCATAGGTGTTTTAACTGCTAAATTGTTTGCAACCATGAGAACTCACTTTCAGGGGGAACATCATCCCTTGCTTGCAGCCATGTTGCCCCAAGGCAATGAGGCTGCTGATGAGGAGAATGTGACTAATAATCCTCCTTCTCCACCTGTTGCTACTGATGGTAATCCATTAGTTAACATTGATGAGGGCCGCTCATCAACTGTTGAAGCAACTCATGTTGCTCCAGACCAGCCACCTTGTCCTAGTCCACCACCCACACAGGTTACTCATGATGAGTCTGATCTTAATAGACTGCCCACACCAAGTCCTGTTAGGGATCCTCTCAATGAAGATCTTCCTCACTTTGAGCATGACCATGATTCTTCTGAAAGGTCCAATGAAGCTCCCTTTACCACAGAGCAATCTGCTAGTGGAGCTGAGGACCCTATTACACTCTCATCTGTCTATGCTCTTGTCAACAGGTATGCTACTGAGGTGTCTAGTCTGAAAAAGGAGCTTGCAGAGACCAAGTCTTCTCTTGGTAGTAAGATTGAAGAACTGCAAAATAAAGTCAAGGAATTAGAGGACAAACTTAAAAGGGGCTCCAAAAGGAAGCTTGTGGTTTCTTCTGATGAAGAACAAGAAGTACCTCAGTTTGGGTCTCTTGATATGTTGGCTGATGTGTCTCTTAATGATCCTTCATCAGTAGTTGCTGCTTCCTCAAAGAAGAAGGAACCTGTTCTTTACAAAAGAAGAAAGAGATCTTATTTAAGTAAGGTTTCTTCTGAAGCTTCAAAGGAACCTGGTGTTGACAAGGCTGCATCTGCTGATGTGCAAATGGAGGATGTATCTTCGGATCATGGTCAATATTCATCTGTTCAAGAACCAACAGGCCCTTCACCTTCAGCAGATCATTCTGATGATGTTGTCATGACCACTCCAGTTGATAATCTGCATCAACATGTTTCTCCTACAGTTGACTTGGGTATTTCTACTGAGGTTCCTTTCGTTGATATAACTGAAGATGAGTGTGCTAAGAAGCCTGATGATAAAGGGAAAGATGTAATAACTGAAGATGAGCTTGGTCCAGACCTGGTAAGTGAGGAGGAAAGACTAGGACAAGCACTTAGATTGGCTGAGTTTGAAAAGTCAAAGAAAAGTGAATTATTGGCTCAACAACTTGAAACAGAGGACTTTTCATCTTTACCTCCTGAGAGAAGAAGAGAACTGGATGCAATGCGTGTTCAGATGCCTGCTGAATACTGGGATGCTCTAACTCAGCAAGTTATTTCAAGCCCTTCTCTTGCTCAAAGTATACTAGGTGGAGATTTCAACAGTGAGAGTTATGTGGATCAAATGATGGCTCAGGGAAAACAAAGGAAGCAAGAAGCTATTGCACAAAGGAGAGCCATCAAAGCTCAGAAGAACAAAGAGAAACCTCCTACTAAATCTCAAATGAGACTGGTGGTGAAAAATCAATGCTCGATGTACAACTCTGGCTTAACAATGAAACAAGTCAAGGCTTTTCCTGATCATGTCCTGGTTCGCAAATATAAACAGATCATGGGGGACAACTCATCATCTTCAGCACCTTCTACCAACTTGAAAAGGATTGCTGGGAATGAAGTTGCTCAAGAAGCCAAAAGACTTAAGTCTGATGATGCTCCACCCAAGGCGACTTCTCCAGTCATTTCTGTTGAAGCAACTACTGAAGTTGCTTCCTCTACTGACAAGGGTCCATCTGCTGAACCATCTACCAATTCTCCTGAAGCACCTGATGTATCAGCTCCCACTTCATCTGTGGCAACCATTGACACACAAGAAGATTCTAAAGTTATGGAAGTTGATCTCGCTGAAATAAAAACAAAAAGGGCGATAAAGATGCTTCACAGGATGAATGCACTACGTGAAGGTGTTCCAACTAAGTCTCCCTCTACCTCTTCAAGTCTTACCACAAATGTTCAAACTGAAAATGCTCCCTCTGGGAAATCTATAAGCCTGGTAGGAGGAAGAAGAGAATGGCCAAAAGATCTCCCTTGGATCTTGAAGCAGATGACTCAACTTTCATTACAGAGGGTTCTGCTGCTGATTTTCCATAGGGAGATCAAGATGTGTTGGTCAATTGGAATCTGAAGGATGATGAGATGAATGTCATTCATCGAAAGGATACCACTTCAATGGAATTCACCTTTCTAAAGGAAATTCTACACTTGGTAGACAGGGCAGATTTGCTTACTCTGTACACTCTTGTTACCACCCATTACTGCAACAAGGCACCACAAGGTTCTGGGATGTTCTTACTGGGAGATCTTAAAGTCCTGTTAAACTCTCATTCTCCCAATAGTAAAGCACAATCCATTTGGGAGAACTCACATCTGTGGAAGATTGCGTCCTGGAGATTCTATCCTCTCCCTCGTGTGCATGTGTTTGAGACTAAGGGTGGAATCACTGTCTGCATACTTGCTGAAAGAAAGTATCCATTGCCCAAGAGACTTATGGAAAGGATGCTTATTCAGAAATTGGAGATTCCTCCAGAACCAGTGGGCAATGAAAGACTGTCTGCTTCAACCTTGGTGGGTTTGATCAAGACTCAACTTCTACAACAGCAACAGGCCTCATCCTCATCCTAATCATGGTACTCTCTGCATTACCTTGTTTTGTTGCATTTAGTTTGTGTTATTTATGTTATTTGTCAATTTCTGTGTTATTTTTCAATTTCTTAGCAAACGGCTACAGGTAAAGACAAGTCAAATCCGTTTATATGGTTGCTGGTTTGCCAATAAATCAGATGGTTATCAATGTACCATAGTTTTCGAACTCAAACATATGACTACTCCAGTAGTGATGGCTATTGGTAAAGAGACATCAAACCCATTATTTTCAATGATTCACCTCTCACAGGAGTTAACACACCTGGAAGTGATGAGAATAGTATGAAACTTATATGTTTTGATGTACATGATGTCATATGTTGCTGCAAAGATCTGGTGTATCACAGTTCAGTCATCATAGAGATGTTCTTCTTCTAAATCTTTGTTGCTGATGTTCGAATGCAATCCTCTTAATGTGAAGTATTTGTGCTCAAGAAACTGGACCTTCATAGCTCAGAAGTGTTTAAGATATGGGGAGGATATTGTTTGGAAATTTTTTCATAAGATGGTACAATCCTCAAAAGTATTAACGATCTATCAAGGAAATTGGAACTTAACCTAGTCAAATTCCAGTTTAGGGGAGGATTGTTGGGAATTACGGTAAACTACTGGATCTGCTGAAGTATTTGCCGAAGAGTTTCTGCTGAAGAAGAATGGATTCGGCTGAAGTTATACTTCAGCTGAAGTGTTAAAGCAGAAATCGTGATTCTGCTGATAGTGCGAATCCACGTAGGAGAGATAGGCGCCGTATGTAGGAAAAGTCATCGCCGTATGAAGGATAGGTTGGCGCCGTATTGTTTAGTGTTTACTCAGAATGTGTTTGGCACAAAACATTATGATTAGTAAAACATTATGATTAGTTGCATGCTTGTCTAGGTGCATGCGTTGTCTATGTTTGTATTAGGAGCATACGTTGTAAATGCTCGTGAGTGATTAGGGTTTCTTGTCTATAAAAGGAACCATAATAGTTTGTAATAGATAAGTTTTTGGAAGTCTTTCAAGTCTTGTAAAATATCCGAAACATAGAGTTTCAATAAACAAAAGATCCATAGAGGATCTACGAGTTCTTAGTTATTATAACTTGTATTTTCATTCCGCTAAAGAATACGAGTTGTAGAGATCTTCTATTAGTTTGCTTGTGATTACATAGGCAACACTAACGATCTCCGAGTGCTTAAGATCTATCAAGGTCTTTGTGTTTTTAACAAAAAATATGAACAATGGTGCATGAATATGGAACATATAAAAATCACTTTTCACTTATGAAAAACAAACTTAAAACAATCATAGATAGACAAACATCATAAACTTGTTAACACCATTTCATTAATGCTTCCTACAACCACTGCTCTCTCCCTTATGCATTTTCCGGTTCACCTTGATTTGTTGAAACATATCTTCAAGTTGACTAATCCTGTTTTCCTACGCAAAAACATTTGCTAAGCTGAACTTATTTCCACTTGGGTTCTCCTATTCAGCTTGACGCTCCTCATTTTCAAGTTGCTCATCCCTTATCTCTTCAACATAATCCTCCTGCTCAGCATCTTGATTCAACTGATTCTCCACATCTTCACCCTAATCATCTTCCTCTTACTCGCCATCTACTTCATCTCCTTCATCAGCTCAATTAATCTCATCCCAATAAAAGTCTTTTGTCCGCAACCAATTAAGAATCCTTGTCCACTTGTGCACTTGTCTATACGATCTATATTCAACAATGGGTTCATCCCCAAATTCATATATGATTGCATCAAAAAGCAAAATAGCTATTTAAGACATATTCATACTTTTCTTGCTGATTTCGAAAATTCATTGGATCAAGTTTATTACTGAATGTGATTAACAGACATTAGCGCATCTGTATAAATAGACAAAATATACTATGTCTACATATTATTAATTTCATTTATATGTGATTTAACTAGACACGGATTTACTTTATGGAACAAAAAGCAACTGAGAAAGTTATATTTTAAACAGGTGAAAACAAAAATAGCTAAGTGCTAGAGTTCAAAAAATACTTACTTTTTTAATGGACAATTTCTTGAATCATGATTAACATATTCTCCACAACTTAAACACTTCCTTTTTCCATCATTAGCCATATGATTTATTTAGAAACAGCCCACTGGTTTTTCACGATCACCAGGATATAGTGTCCTAGAAAAACAAAGTTATCAATTGCAGATTTGCATTAACCTCTGTAACCTTGAAAACTATGGCCTGCATCAAGGAATATAATTAACAATAGTTCAACGATTGCAAAAAAGATAGTTTATCTATTTGCAACAGGTTGCCTAACCAGTGAAAAGAAGAAGTGGAAATTCACTGCCCTATCTTATAATCGTAGGTGATGGATGCCATTAGCATTAGCTATATAAACTTTCAAAAACGTTATTGACTATCACAAAGTTATTAGCATTAGCTATATAATCGTAGGTGACGGCTGCCATTAGCATTAGTTATTGACTTTCAAAAACGTTATTGCCACTGCCCTATATAGTTCCTTCTGGTATAGTAGTTATTGACTTTCAAAAACGTTATTGCCTAAAACTTGAATGAGAATGTGGAAATTCAATGATCATTGACAAAGGATTTCTATAAATGTACCTACTTGTAGGAACAATAATAACAATTTAAAGTAACCATATCAGTGAAAAAGCAACTATTTTATTATAACAATCTCAAAAAAACAGAACTATTTCAAAAAATAAAACAAAGCTATATAAGCTATCAGCTTTAAAATGATCACATAAGGAATCAGTTAAAAAAGTTAGTTTTTTAGTTCAGAAAAGTTGCAGAATGTATGCCTCAACTGATACTAAAAAAAATTACTTAGCTCATAAATCAAAAACAAATCCCACTGATAAGACATCTGAATCAGTTGAACATAGTGATTCTACTAAACAATTAAATCAATCAGACTGATACACCAACTCAGCCTGTAAAAAACAATGACCTCACAAAACAGACAAAGTGAAACAAAACGAGCATTCACCATCATGCACAAAACACATAACATCACAGGATAAATTGATATAACAACAGACTCAATGGGACTATGCCATCTTGGCTAAATTGATGTTCATACATTCCAACAACTCACAAAACCTCATGGACCTAACAACATTGAAAACTTAAATAATCGCTAATCTCAACATTATTCACATGCGAAGATACTATAACTAAACTTAAATCCGATAATAACCTCAAAATTCCATTGCTTACTGATATTCTTCACTCGTGAAAATAAATTTAAAAAAATTAAATTCACATGTGAAGATTCTCCAAACTAAACTTAAATCTGATAATAACCTCAAAATTACATTGCTTACTGATATTCTTCACTTGTGAAGATAAATTTTAAAAACTTAAATCACTAATCTCAACATTATTCATATGCAAAAATACTCTAAACTAAACTTAAATCAAATAATAACCTCAAAATTCCATTGCTTACTGATATTCTTCACTCGTGAAAATAAATATTAAAAACTTAAATAATCGCTAATCTCAACATTATTAATATGCAAAGATACTCTAAACTAAACTTAAATCCAATAATAACCTCAAAATTCCATTGCTTACTGATATTCTTCACTCGTGAAAATAAATTTAAAAAACTTAAATAATCACTAATCTCAACATTATTCACATGCAAAAGATACTCTAAACTAAACTTAAATCCGATAATAACCTCAAAATTCCATTGCTTACTGATATTCTTCACTTGTGAAAATAAATTTTAAAAACTTAAATAATCGCTAATCTCAACATTATTCACATGCAAAAGATACTCTAAACTAAACTTAAATCCGATAATAACCTCAAAATTCCATTGCTTACTGATATTCTTCACTCGTGAAGATAAATTTTAAAAACTTAAATAATCACTAATCTCAACATTATTCAAATGCACCTAAATTACACCTAAAAACTATGATTTATGAAATTTAATTTATCTCTAAACATCAAAAACCTAATCCGTAAAACTATTATTTCAAAAACACATCATTAGATAGTAACTGTAAACAAACAGAACCTAATAAACCAATAAAAATCTTCACATGTGCAAAAAATAGATGTCTAATAAAGCAAATAAATCAATTAAAACATATTCATGACATAGTCAACGCCGGAGAAAAAGTTGTTAAACAGTTAAAAACTAAATCAGATTTAAACAGAAAAATATAAATTAGAGATCCAATACCGCAATAAACGCCGGATATATAAAGAACGAGATGACGGAGATGACGGCGGTGACGGAGATGCGGTGACGGAGATGATGAAGATGCGGTGACGGAGACGATGGAGATGAAGAAGATGGCAGATATAGAGTTAATAGCAAGATCGTTAAGTTTGAGTGTGTTTTTTTGTGTGTGTGTTTAAGTGTGATAGAAGGAGAGAGAGAAAAAACCGGAATAAACTTTAGGGGTATGAAAGCAAATGAAGATAATTCACTTAGACCCCTAAAAATTTCGTCCAATATTTAGAATAATGCCATTCCGCCCAAAATCAGATTTACTTGATCCTACGGTCCAGATCTCTTCTCGCGTTCTCACAAAAAATAGACTTCTCATTTGAACGCTTGTCTATATATATATATATATATATATATATATATATATATATATATATATATATATATATATATATATATATATATATATATTTGGGAGAAAGTGAAATATATGATTCATTGTCATTTCAGGCAGTAACCCGCTTTTCAAAGAAAGAACAGAGCCATGCTTTATCTTATTTTTTAAAATCTCATGCTCTGATTCTATAAACAATTGCTTTCAATCTAATGAAAACTAATTGCTTTGAAAAATAACTCGTACTCTATTTTTGTAAATCATCTGGACTTAACTTTTGTTAAAATATCTATCTCTCAATCAACAACTTATGTCATTGATTGAGGGGGAGAATGATTTCAATTAAATCAAAAGGTTATTTGTCATACAATTGTTTTCAAAAGAAAATCATGCATGTTTAATCTATGGAGTTTAAAGTCTCAAAATCCGATCCTTATCAGTTAAAACTTTTTTTCATAATTAAGTCACAATTCTCCTTAAAAGCTTTCAAAATAAATTTAAATCTACAGAGATCACAAATCTCAAATGATTTGATAAATGTGATCGGGGGAGAATTTTTGATTTAAATTGGATTTAAACTGATAATTCGACAAATGGGTTCATAAGTTAGCAAGTTTTCCTCCCCGCATGTGACAAACGATTTCAAATTTTCCATACACATATTGAGGGGGAGCACTTCAAAAGAAAACATACTTTCAAGGTACAAAACAAAATCTCTTAAGTTTCAATAAAAAGTACCTTGATTGACTTTCTAATGGTTTCAGTATGGCTATATGATCGTGAATGTGCTTCTAAGAACTCTTTCCCTCTAATATGTGCAAAACTCTTTCAAACTTCGAGGCACATATTGAGGGGGAGCAAACTTTTGAAAACCTCATCCTTCCTCAATATGTTTTATCTACTCAAATTGATTGGGAAATGATGATGATCATTTTAGAAAATGTTAATCAAAAGATTGGATCTTTCATTCTTAATATAACGATTTCAAATATCTCTTGCCTCCATGTGCTAAAAAAGGAGAAAATTGAGATATGGGAAGAGTGCGGACTGAAACTGAGCTAGTACTGGAATAAACCTAACAAGGTTCTAGTTATGAAGTTTCGGTAAGCATTGAAGGGGTTGAAGAATGAAAAAGAATTGAATGTGAAAAAGGGTGAAAAGAAATAGCCCTCCATTTATTCAACCTTAGGGCAGAATCCGGGTTCAATACATATGCTACTGGTGGTTACTAAGGTAACACTGGTATTGAAGACAAGACGTCATGGACCCAGTGACGCACTGCACTAACTTCCCAAGCTACTCAAGTTCCTCTTAAAAGGACTTGTTGCATTCTCACGGGGAACCGACATTATCTATCGACTTTCTCTTAGAGTTTGTTGATATTGAAGAAGGAGACCCTCTCCCTAGTCTCCGATTTAGGAACCAAATATGCACAATTGAGTCTAGAGCTACGAGATCATCTACAAATCTCATTAGGACACTTTCAATGAAGACTCTCTGTTTCACACAATGTGGAAAGAGAGATTATATCTTATGAGTCCTACACATTATCCTTGTGGTATTGCCAGAACATCCGAGTGATATGCAAACATATTCACAATGAAGATGGAAAGCCTTCTGGAGCCAACATCAAACAAGCTCCTGGTGGGTGGCATGTGAGATCTACACAAAAGATCAATCATGTGACAACTGAACAGAAACAATGGGGCGATTCAATCTTTTGAATCAATCTTGGTTCAGGTTATGGATTGACGGATAGCTTTGAAAAACCGGTCGTTGTGTTTAAAAACTCTTTTCTTTAGCACATCGACTGTGTACTAATATTTCAAAATAAAAGGTGTTTATGATTGATAATTGATTTTCATCAAAACCTTCGTTGTATTGCAAAAACAATTTCTATTGAGCGGTACACGATTGTTTTCTCAAATCTCTTTTCATCAATCAGTGAATCTCAATTCGCTAGTTCGCTCACTCCGTGTTGTCTTCTTTAAGACGTTCCGGTTTGAGAACAGCTAGAGCAGCTGCGAAACCCTGTCAAGGAATTTTTTCGGAATTATACCTGATCACAGGCAGTACTTGTACTGATCAACGGGGAACCGTGGGCCGTGTACCTCAATTCAACAAAAGTGATCAAAGACAGTCTTGTGCGCTTTATTGCTAACTGTTTTATGCAGGAGCACCCAATGTTTGCAGCTGATCAGAAAGGAGCGGTCAATCCTTAGCCGCATGCTCACACAACACATTCATTTCCAAAGAAATCATGATTAGTGCATCAATGACTCTGATATTATCACTCCATGCTTCTGCTACGCTGCTGCCAATATCATGAATCAACGAAAGCTTCCGCTACTCTGATAAGAATATATCATGATCCAGAATGTGAGCATGTCGGTCAAAATATCACAACATCACATAATACCAAAACCACCATGGATGAGTCAGAGATTTACTGTGGCTGATCATCTCAAAGCTGGCTCAAAACTCAGTATCACGTGGATCAGTTAAAGACCTCCACTCAGATTATCCAAACATGCAAAAATGAAGAATCAAAGACTACGAGCTACAGAACAAAGAACATGAACAAGAATCCAAGAACAATTTCAATGTAATATCTGTTTGTATTCTATGTAATTTTAATGTGTGTTTGAGGTGACCTCCCTTAGGGGGAGATTGTTAGGATTTAGAAAATCCAGGTATTAAAGTGTCGGTCACCTCAAGTATATGTATCCGTTAGAAAGCTCGTAGTCGTAGTTATTTAATGTTAAGTTGTATTTAGTTAGGTAACACCGTGGAGGACGGACGGGTCTTTACCCACTGTATGCCTGATCCACAGCCCGTCAGGTGACGTTTTATTGTAAGACTATAAATACTCTCTACCTCCCAAGGTAGAGAGTTGGAGCTCATAACAAGATTTTTCTTTCTCTCACTAAAGTTCCCAAACCTCTAACTTTCTCTCTCTAAAACTCATCTTGTACGCCCCTTGTGATAGTGATTTGATGTGTATGTGAAATCCAATATGTTACATGTCGAGTGTCGGTTTTCATGTTTTATGAGAAAATGTATCGTTCTTGATTCAAATAGGCTCGGAAAAATCCAAGAGTGAAACTTAGTAACAAATTTAATATAGTTTATTTTTAAAATTTGTTTGAAATTTTACGGGTTGTTATAGTACCTACCCCTTATGAGAACCTCGTCCTCGAGGTTAAGTTTGTGTTAGTCGCTTATGTGATAAAGTAAGGATTTAAACCTTACCAAACTTGTTTGAAAACGTGGCGTGGGCAAATTTATTCGAACACGTGTTTATTTAAAAGGTATGTCAACATTTCAAAAAATTTAATCTCTTTGCTTGTGTTAGGTAGTTAGGTATGGAGTTTTGTGACCTCGAAAAGGATTATAATTTAGTGGGATAGACGTTTACACTTGATATAAGTATGACAATTTTTTTTAAAGTTGATTTTTGATATTTCTCAGCGTAAGAAAGTTCGATAAAGTTTGACCAGAAAATTCTAACTCGTAAAAATAAATGTTTTTCAGAAAAATGCTACCACAAGTTTTATCGTTGATAAAAGGGAAAATGATGCAAATAGACCAGGCGCCCTGAGGATTATCACTTTCCGGACCACGCCTTTTTTTAATTTGAAACTAGACGAGTTGCCCACCGATTTTCTTGGACCCAACCAGGGGCTGCCACGTGGCCGACAACTTATGAAACAAGTACGTATTTTGAAAGTATATGTCATGTATTGTAAGGTATTGTTTTTTTGGGCAACTTGTATTATTTTTTGGGCAACTTTATATTTTTGGCAACTTGTATTTATACACGAGGATACTTTGATCATTTTACATTTTAAATTAAAAAAAATCACGCACCCACACAAAATCCAATCCAAGTCTTCATCTTCTGGATACAATTCATTTGAAAAAGCAGCAGCAACAACAATTAAGATCGTCATCAACAATCGATTCTTGATCCAACCAAAGATCAAAGTACACATCAACAATCGATTCTTGATCCAAATCCAATCGACTGCTCTTAATGTCAGGTAATTTAATATCATTTATATATTGATTTTATTCTTGAATCTTTTCATGTTCTTTAATCTATACTACTTATAAAGCATGCATATCCCCAACCAAAAACCAACCCTCCAACTTTAAGATTCAGCCACCCATACCTATATCAAAGCCTGAATTTACACATACCAAACCAACATCCGACCCTAAAAAATTAACAAACCCAAAAAACCATATAAACCTACCATCCACTATATTTACCAAATAAAAAACACACACCCACAACTAAACCACTCTCCAATCTTCCACCTACAAAATAAACATCTCTCATCCCTAACTGAAAAAAAACTCACGCACATATGCTTTCTTCTTTGACAAAAAACTCATCTCACTCTCTTAAAAAAAGACAAATCCTTTCTATCTCAAAGAAAAAAAAAACTCTCCAAAAAACAATCATAACTATCACCCAACCATCCTATGCTGCGACACCCAACCACCCGAAACCGCCTCCATTCGACGCCACGCACCACCGGAACCAACCGGATCTATGAAGTTTGAGGTATTTTGATAGATTTATGAGTTTTGAAGATTTATTTTATAAATCTATACATTTTATTTGCATGATATATAGTTTTTTTATAGATCTATTTTTTTTATTTTGTAGATCTAGAGTTTTTTTATTTATAGATCTATATATTTTTTTTGATCTATTGATTTTATTTGTAGATTTATATGTTTTATTTGTAGATCTAACGTTTTTGGTATTTTTTTGATAGTGTCGCCTCTTGCACCCACTTACCGCCGCTTTCCGCTGTTGTAGCCGCCACTCTCTCGCCGGAACAAGCTGCAACTGACGCCGGGAAAAAAGTTGTGGTCGCCGGAAAAAGTTGTGATACTGCCGGAAATAGGTATTTATTTTTTTTATGATCGACCTCTAATTTTTTAATAATAGATCCGTACTTTTATTTAATAATAGATCTCTAATTTTTATTAATAACAGATCTCTACTTTTTTTAATAATAGATCTCATCTCTTTTTTTTAATAATAGACATGTACTTTTTATTAATAATAGATCTCTACTTTTTTTTTTTGTAATCTTAGTTGCTGGATTAGCATAACTGGGCTGTTAATCTTGCTGCTGCCGCCTTCCTACCGCTGCTTTCCTACAGCCTCCTCCCTACCGCCAATGTGACTGTCGCCGTAAAATATGGTTCATTCTTAAAAGTTTGTTATACAAGCTTACTTTAAAGTTTTTTATTTTTTGTGTAAATTTAGTTATAGAAAGTTCATGTAAATTTTGTTGCAAAGTTTTTTAGATTTAATTTTTTTATTATGTTGTGTAAATATTGTGAATTTTGTTTTTCAATATTGTAAATCTGATTTTTTTTCTTTCAAATTTCATTTATTTTGAGATTATTTTTTTCTTTATAAACCTAATTTTGTAGGATTTTTTAGAGTTTTGCTTTATTTGGTCATTTTTCATTTCGTTTTTATGTAGAGTTTTTTATTTGTTCATATCTTAGTGTAACTTTGTGATATTTGTAGGTGGAAGCTTTTTTGATCTCGACAAACAAGAGACGGCCATTTTAATATACAACCTACTATTGGAGCCATTACAAAATCTGATCCAAACTAAAAAGAAATTTGAATGTTCTAATTTTTTTTTATAATTGTTGTTGTGATGGTTATTTTTTTTTCTATAATTGCATTTTGTTAGGATGATAGAGACCTTTAAACAGTTGGTTTTGATGTTATAGAGTTGCTCAATATTGAAAAACGTGGCCATGTTTGAAGGGATAAAAAATTCTTGATTTTTTTGATCCAATCATATAACTACTTTAATTATTTCTATGTTTTGGCTCTCCAAATTTGAATGGAGGGTATTGTGATGGGATGAATTTGAGCTTATTTTGTCTCGAGCAAATTACACTTTTGAAAAATTTATATCTTTAATTTATTCAATTCCATCTAAAGTGGATGACACAGGGCCATGTGAAACAAGGACATGTCATTGTTCCAGCTTGCAAGCACTTAGAAACCTCAACCTTGCCTTGATAAATTAAAAAAAAATAAATCAGGTCCATTATTGGAAATATCAAAAGTTGTGATGGCCCATAAAGTCACATGCGTATTATTAGTTGGTACTATTGTCCGGAAAGCGAATTATGGCAAATAATAAAAGTGCAATATCTGTTTTCCATTTTCATTCTTGGTTGAGTAGTATCAAATAAATAAAGAGTTCATAAAGTTTTTGTTGCTCATATTACAATATTTTACACAGAATTCACGAACGTTGAGTGTATAGCAATAAAAGTCAATTTATTCAAATAAAGTTTCGTGAGACATACAAAGAGACGTACGTAAGGCGGCATTTAAACAGCATGTAACAATATGTATGTATGTAATGATTCTATATTTTTAAGTCCCTTAAGTTTACCATAACAGTAAAAGCTAAATCATCTATAGAATAGTGATGACTCATTTAAGTGGTAAACTTTAAAGTCATCCGAAAACGAACCAGAAGACCCGTTAAAACCGATACAAACTGGTGAATCAGGTCTCATCGAGATCTTTTCACGTTCTATTTTAAGCGTTATACGAAATACTTACCACAATATCGCATATCGTTAATTGTCTGCCGCTAGAAACCGATGCCGCTAGGCACGGGTACTCGCCTAGTTTGTTAAAAAGCCGAATAATGGGGATCTCGATCCAAATAAAAAATTATGGTTTTGAGCCCATAGCAAAAATTATGTTATGATCTTGTTAATTTGTTAATTAGATATGAATAATCGTTCTATATGGGTGATTGTGATTTGGTTTCCATCTCTAACTTCATATTTAATTTGTGTATATGAATATATATTATATAGATATAATTACAATTAGCTTTGGTTGAATTTTGACAAGTATGGATACCTTTCTTCCAATATTCTAAGGTATTGTTTTAGTTGATTTTTCTCTAGCATTAAGTGTTTTCGACATGCTTATATCTTATCTCAAGTTTAGGAGTTGCTAAATGTTGAATTTCTTGAGTAAAAGGGGTTTTTGGATCTAGTTTGTAAGTCACGTTGCGATATTCAGCATTCAGGCATTGTGTTAACTAATGTCTGCCTCTCATTTTCCGATTCTTTGAGGTCAAGATAATTATGTTTCGATATTTATCCAATGAGCTTTTTAGCAGAACTAATGATCGAGTAGTTGAAAGCTTCTGATGAATTGGGTTAATCACTACAAATGCTTATAATAGAGAATTATGGTGAAACAAAACTGTAGTATCAAAATCTAATTAACTTATTTTGCAGTTTGATATTAGTTGATCCCAGTTGAGCAAACGATCTAATATAGAAACTGACTTAAACAAATACTTATTAAGTATCACGCGGAATTTAATACTTAATCTTAAAAAGAAGAACAATGAACATTCAACACCTCAATATTATTATTAATACGAATACTCTAACCAGTATTAGGGTTTTACAACCTTGAAGTGTATCGACCTTAGATATAAAACATACGTATATGTAATCTAACCTAGGACCTCCTTTTATAGGCTAAGGAGTCCTTTACATAATACAATACGTAACCTACAAGATAAATATCTTTTCCATATTTATCTAATACAAAATACTAAACCGACTATCCGTGGTTACACAATACTACTAGCCGCGGTTTTGTCTTCATCAGTGGTTCCATTCTTCTGTCCGTGGTTTTATCAATACTGTACGTAGTTCCAACACTTAGAATAATTCTTGATCCAAGGAACCAAAAACCCAACAATCCTCCCCTAAACTTGATACATTCAAATTGAATTCTCAAGTTTCCTTTAAGCTCAAAACATCTGAATTGGAGGATGTAGACAAACACTTACTAGATTTAAGAATTTTCTCATACTTCGGCAACAAATTGTAAGCATGACCATCATAGGGTATCAACATCTTGATAATACCAGGCTTCAACATCTGAGTAATAACTTCTGGATACTTATTCAATTGAGGATAATCACCTTCTATAAGCATATGAATAACTTCTCCAGAAATAGTTAACACATGAACTCCACAAGTTTGATATAAGAACCATTCCGTAACTTGTCCATTGCAAAGTCCTTTCCATTCAGGTTCATCATGAGTAGGTTCAAATAGAATCTTCAAGTGATTATAAATCATTCTCTCATGATAATCATCTGGTTGCACATCACCAAACTTATTCCTATAAAGCTCCCAAAGATGCAGCAAATCATCTCTATCAAAATACTGAAGCATCTGTGAAAATTTATTATACTCAGAAACTTCATTATTGAGTCTTTGAATTTTCCAACATCCTTTACTTCCTTTAAGCTCATACTCATAAAAGATAATTTGATTACCATCTTCATTCTCTTTCAGTCTTTTAGAATCAGATGTCTCCTGAATCTCAGATTTCCTCTTTAGATTACTTTTAATCCACTCTTCATCCTTTTCAGAACCCATAGGAGTAAAACTCTCATTATTAATCCTCATACACATCAGATAAAGCTCATGGATTCTTTCAAATGAACATTTACTAAGATTGTCAGGAATATGAATGCCTGAATTCTTAATAATCTTCATCAGTACATTCCTCATCTGTGCAATTGTAGGAGGTTTCTTTCTTATAACTTGTTTCCTTTCTTTACTGATCCTCCTTGCCCATTCACCCAAAAGTCTAGCTCTTTCCTCATCATCCAACAATGCCCATTCTTGTGCAGTATACTCATCATGTATTTGATTAGAAGCTTGAAGGTAGTTTTGTGATTCATACCATGTAGCTAACCATTTCTGACTAGCCTCCTCTTCTTCTTGCTTCCTTTTCTCTAAAGCTGCTTGTTCTTTAGCTAACATCTTTCTTATATACTCTGCATCATAAGCAATCTGTTCTTCTTTACTTTTAAACTTCAACTCTGGTTCTGCAACTCCTTTACCTTTTCCAACAACTGATTGAGTCACCTTCTTCCTTAAAGGTTCACCAATAACTAAACTTTTGCTTTTGGGTTTGGTTGCAGTAGATTTAATAGATGAAACAGGTGCAATGATAGATGTAGGGTTAGATGAGGTTTTACTCAGATTGATCAATGTACTTGTCGCTTCTTTCTCAACTTCTTTAGATTTAGGTGGTGATACAGAGATGGTTGTAATAATGGTGGAAGTGGTTATGATATCAGTGGGTACAATTGTCATGTCTCAAACTGCAGCAGTGGTTTCAAGTAAACTATTCGTAGTTGCAGACATATTATCAGTGGTTGTGTCCTGCACTATCTCATCTTCTACCACAGTCTTCAGACTTTCAAGAACTGCCTCATTCCCATCTTTATCAGATACCAAAAATTCTTGATCTCCACTATCAACATCTTCTTCCATAGATACATCAACAGCCTCCCCTAAATTCATGGCTTCACTCCTCCCCTGTTTGAATACATTCTCCACATTCAAAGCTGAAGAAGAGTCCACCTTCTTTTTCATTCTCCTTATAGTTCTCAAAACAACAACCCCAGGTCTTCTTACTTTTTCCAAAACCAACATCCTATGCTTCAGCCTTCTAATTTCTTTACCCTGAAACACAGCCAACTATTGAAGACTTGAGATTGTATCGTCCATTTTAGCACATTTAACCGTCAATTCATTAAAACGTTCAAGAATATCCTCCCCACTTCGACCTATGTTAACTGGTCCGAGAGGTGGTTCATTGGAAAAGTCATTATGTACCAACTTAGGATCCGTCAATTCAGTTTCATGTTCCAAACTATCCTCATCACTTCGAGCTATGTTAACTGCTCCGAGAGGTGAATCCTTGGATAAAATAAACATAGCACCAGACCTTGCCTGATCAGCTATGCACCCTGTAGTATCCAGTTGGCTAGGGATTCCTCCACCTGTGTTAAGTTCCAAGGAACTCTCCACATTAGGAGTTGCCAAAGGTTGGGTCTTAAGTATGTTCCCACTATCCTAACCAGCATCTAAGCATGAATCAGTAGTGGAAGCCCTTCCAATCATGTCACCTCCCCACCGTGTGACAGCCTCATCAACAACACCACTAACACTAGCCTGAGGTAGCTTGGTGCCCTTCTGTCTCCTAGTCCATACAATTGGTTTAACAGTGGTTTGGGTTTGACTAGAAGTAGGTTGAGTTTCACTAACAGTGATTGCAAGAGTACTATCAGTGGGTTGAGATGTACTAGCAGTGGGTTCTTCATCAAACTCAGGATCAGCAGGCAAAGCAAGCATATGTGGAAATAAAGGAACATCCCTAATTTGTACATTTGGCGTCTTATTCCTCATATGTGCAAAAACCTTAGGAAGCATATAATGTACTTCATACTCCCTAGAATGCTCAACAGGTGCTGTTATTTGACTTGCCACAATCAGTTGAACAAACCTAGGATATAAATAGTATTTACCCTTCTTCCTAATGTTCTGTACTAGCCCCTCATAAATCATCCTAGACCAATTAAATTTCCTTCCATCAGACAAACAAATAATAGCAGTAGCAATTTTGGAAGGAAAGTCATTAAACCCAGTGGTCTTATTACTCATACACATCAACAAGGTGTGTATCAAAAACTTCCATTGTTTGGAAAACAAACTCTTAAAAAATTGTACCTTATCACCCCTGTGTGTATATCCTAACCTTTCTAAACCATCAACTATCTCAGCATCTGAAAGATTATCAAGACCATCAGCATCATCAAACTTCAAAACACTTCTAATGATCTCCTCATTAACCAAAATAGCATTTCCATCTACAACAGTGCTAAACACATCTACTCCATCGACCTCCTCCAGCTGAGCATTCCCCCAGAACTGATGAATATAGGCCTTAAGAATGGTTGGTGTGACGGTTAAGGCATAGTGAATAGGACTGTGAATAAGGAAATCAATCATCTGATGAAAACCTTCAGATCTATTATTCTTGATGAGATTAGCAACAAGGTTATGTGTGTGGGAGTACTGGTTCGCCATTGTGAATGATAGTGGGTATGATATGGGATTTGTGAATTATGCAAAGAAAAGTGATTAGGGTTGATGTAGACCGCTAAGTTGATGTGATTTGAAGTTCAGTCAAATGATCCATCCGTGATTTGGGGAGATAAATATACTTTTGCCAAAGTTACCAAACAGCCCCTGAAGTATCCAAAAATAAGCAGCATTCTATCAGTGGTTTGAGGACCACTATCAGAGGTTTGAAACATACTATCAGTGGATACAGTGGTTCACTCCAATCAGTTGACCAAGAGATACAGCAAGCAAATCAGTGTCTAAAGAAGAGATATCTCACAAAAATATGAAGGATTACACAATCTTTTTTTTTTCTTTTTTTTTAACACTAAAGCTCCAAAGATCCAAGAATTAAGCTCCAAATCAAAAGCTCTAATGTACACTTACCTTCATACCAGCAAGACACACACAAGAACCAAACACAGAGAAGAGAGTTAATGTTAGCAGTGGTTAGCAAAACATGAAAGTGGTTTCATAACACTAGCAGTGGTTTGCCAATGCTAAAGTTAAGTTGGTCAACTTCCAGTAGTAATTCGTAGTCAAAGTCAAACGACCTTATTAACTTCTCAACCACTTTAACCTTCCCCTCATTTACTCATGAATACCTTTACTTCTGCTTATAAAAGAGTCTCTCGCCCCAAATAACCACATAACAATCAAACCAAAACCCTAATTCCTCCAAAATCCACAATCAACTACAATCAGCACAATCAGCATGTGGAATCAACCAGAAGTAATTGATCTAACAACTTCTTCCTCCTCATCATGATTCTAATCCATGGCGACTTTACCTGCCTCCACAAGAACCAAGACCTAAAAAATCCCCCTTTCTTCCTTCATCGGAAGATGATAGTGTGGTAGATCCTAGTGAGTCATCAAGAGGATCAGATGATTCCACTGAGCGTTTGGAGCCAATCTTCAATAGATTGGTTCAAGAGGAAGCAGAAAAAGCAAAACCTTCACCCTCCCACCCTCAACCAAGACTACGTGCCAAAAATCCACCACTTCCAAAGAACAGAGAGGTGATTCTTGCTCTTCCTGCACTAAGTTTTGGTGCTTCATCTCATATCGGTAAGGGAAAGGGTAAAAGGAAGATGGAGTGATGCTTTATGGTGGAAAGAGTAGATGGAACAACTGAATACTTCTCATATCACAAATCCATCTACTGTATTCATCTTCATCATCTTCGTTTTCATCAATCCATCCTTCCCATTTTGATCCTTAGCTTCTTCATCGTATTGGTCATGCATATCCAGCGTATGGAATAGATGATAGGAGCTAGGATAGGAGTAGGAAATCTTGTATAGAACTAGTCTTTTAATTGCACTTGAAGTTAATTGTAAGCTGTAAGCTGTAAACTGTTTCTTGAATGAATGAACAATTTAACTTCATCACTTCTTTTGCATTTGTATGTAACTTCCTTTTGTCTGCAAAATGGTTGGTGGGAACAAAAAGAAACAAGCAATGGTTTGAACATAACTATCAGTGGTTAGAAACAAAAGTAGCAATACTAAGATCACATAATAACAGTCCAATACTTATACAAACTTTTACAAAACAAGTTGAGATTTAGAGATTAATCATTCCAATACTAACAACAAGGTACTGAAACCTCCCCACATCAAAAGCTTTAGTGAGAACATCAGCAACATTGAATTCATTATGGATTTTTACCATTTGAATCAACCTTTTCTCATTACAATCTCTAATAAAATGATGTCTTATCTCTATATGTTTAGTTCTAGAATGTAAAAGAGGATTTTTAATAATGCAAATTGTACTATTATTATCAATGTAAATCTTAGTATGCATAAAATTGTACCCAAAATCCAGCAATTGATTCTGAATCCAAAGAACTTGACCACAGCAACTGGCAGCAGCCACATATTCAACTTCAGTTGTAGAATTTGCCACAATAGTTTGCTTTTTACACTGCCATGAAATTAGTTTGCTTCCCAAAAACTGACATCCTCCAGTTGTAGATTTCCTATCCAAACTAGCACCAGCATAGTCACTATCTATGTAGGCCACCAAGTCAAAAGAAGAATCCTTAGAGTACCAAAGGCCCAATTTAGGATGGCCTTTAAGGTATCTAAAAATTCTTTTAACAGCATTCATGTGTGAGGTATTGGGTGTGACTTGAAATCTTGCACACACACATACTGAAAACATAATATCTGGCCTAGATGCAGTGAGATACATCAAAGATCCAATCATGGACCTGTACAACTTCATATCAACTTTGGGACTTCCATCATCTGGTAGCAGAGGTTTCTGAGTCTCCATTGGAGTACTAGCACTTTTTACATCTTGAAACCCAAACTTCTTCAAAACATCTGCTACATACTTGTCTTGACTAATAAAGATACCATCAGTCCTCTGTTGAACCTGTAGCCCCAAAAAGAAAGTGAGTTCTCCCATAGAACTCATCTGAAACTTATCATGCATAAGTTTCTCAAAATCCTTGCATAGCTCCTTGTTTGTTGAGCCAAAGATGATATCATCTACATAGACCTGAACCAATAAAATATCATCTTTGTGCTTCCTAATGAACAAAGTTTTATCAATCAATCCTCTTTTAAACCCATTGTCCATCAAATAAGTAGACAGACACTCATACCATGCCCTAGGAGCTTGATGCAACCCATACATAGCCTTCCTCACCCTGTAAACCTTGTCAGGATGATCAGGATCTTCAAAACCAAGAGGTTGACAAACATAAACCTCCTCATCAATTGTGCCATACAAAAATGCACTTTTAACATCCATCTGATACACCACAAAATTCTTGAATGAAGCATATGCTAAAAATAATCTAATAGCTTATATTCTTGCAACTGGAGCAAACACTTCATCATAATCCAAGCCTTCAGTTTGTGTATATCCTTGAGCAACCAACCTTGATTTGTTCCTTACTACTATACCTCTTTTATCCCTCTTGTTTCTGAACACCCATTTTGTCCCAATTTCCCTCTTACCATTAGGAAGATCAACCAATGTCCAAACCTCTTGAAGTTTGAACTGAAGAAGCTCCTCTTGCATTGATTCTACCCATCCTTCTTCAGATAAAGCTTCTTCCACTCTTTTGGGCTCCTTTTGAGACAGAAAACAAGCAAACAGGCAATTTTGCAGATCTTTATGACTGTTTCTTTTGTGAAGTGATCTTGCAAAGAAACCTTGTTCAGGAAAGGCTTTAGTATTCTTAACCTTGCTTCTTGTTTAAACTGGAGTATTCAAATTTCCAAGTATTTGTTCCTTGGGATGAATCTTATGTATCCTTCTAGTGGTGATTAGACTTTCATGAATGACAGTTTCCAAGTTAGACAGATCAGCATTGAAGAAATCATCCATGTCTTCATCATCAGTAGGAGTATCAATTTCTATCAAAGCATGCATGGTAGGATCATGTGGATACTCCTCTTCACCAAATAATGGCTTTGCATGTGGTCCAAAGAAAGTACTATCATCAGTACTTGCAGTCGGAATTTCACTTGAACTATCAGTGGTAGAAGATGGCCTATCAGTGCTTTTAGTTGGCTTATCAGTGCTTTCAGAATGCCTTTTCTTCTTTTCAATTTCTTCTACCAACACTAAGTCATCTTTCAATAACTCATCCTTATCTTGATGATGATCAACTTTGCCTCCAGTATTCAATACATCATCATCAGTGGGACCTGCTTATCAATGATGGGTGAGACAGAACCAGCTTTCCACTTTTCAACCAAATAGAACTCCTTTGGAGAATCAGCTTCCTTAGAAGTTGTTTATGCATCAGCATTCTTTTGTGTACCTGCATTATCATTAGTGGAAGTTCCTGCAATGATAGGCTCATAATTCAAAGATTTGGTTAGCATATCAATGTTAAACAGCCAGTCTGGTCCCTTGGTCTCAACACTAGGAGTCTTTTCATTAAATTGAACATGAAGATTCTCTTCAACTATTCTAGTCCTCCTATTGTATACTCTAAAGGCTTTACTATTAGAGGAATAGCCTAAAAAGTATCCATCATCAGCTTTTTCTTGAAACTTGCCTAGGTAGTCTATGGTATTCAAGATAGTAACAGGACACCCAAAAGGTTTCAGGAATGCAATCATTGGCTTCCTATCATGTAATAGCTCATAGGGGGTCTTGTTATGAGGCTTCACTACCTTACTTCTATTCTGCACATAACATGCAGTGCCTACTGCTTCAGCCCAAAAGGTAGTAGGTAATTTAGATTCTGACAACATTGTCCTAGCAACCTCAATTAGTGTCCTATTTTTCCTTACAACTACACCATTCTGTTATGGTGTTCTAGCAACACTAAACTGTCTTTCTATACCCTTAACTACACAGAACTGATTCATCACATCATTCTTAAACTCAGTTCCATTATCACATCTGATTATCTTGACCTTATGATTTACTAGATTTTCTATCTTAGTAATGAAACTCTTGATAATTTCACTAGTCTCACTCTTAGCAGCCAAAAAGTAAACCCAAGAAAATCTACTATAATCATCAGTGATCACTAGGCAATACTGCTTATGGTTCAAACTTTTAACAAAGGTAGGTCGAAATAAGTCCATATGAAGCATAAACAGTGGTTGTGTGATGGTGTTAACAGTTTTGGTCTTACAAGAAGGTCTATGTTGTTTACCTTTTTGACAAGCCACACACAATTCTTTACACTCAAAAACTTTAGAAGGTAACCCTCTTACTAAGTTGCCTTTTACCAGTTTATTGATTGTTTTGTAATTGAGGTAACCTAGCCTTCTATGCCATTACTTAGACTCATCAACTGAAGCCTTAGCAAACAAACAGGTTAAGGACCTGTTGGGAAGAACATCTTTAAGATCAATACAGTATATGTTTTCCTTCCTAGGTACCCTAAGCTGTATAAACTTCTCATCAGGCATCTTAAAATCAGGTGACAACACCACACACTCAGTTTCACCAAAAAGTACCCAGTTTTTCTTATCACACATTTGAGAAACACTGAATAAATTTCTTGTTCTGATTGTGCCTCTGCCAAGTATCTTTCCTCCCTTTGGATCATTACCAAATGCCACATATCCTCCATCAAAAGCTTCAAAATCCTCCAGGTTGCTCCCATCCCAAGTCATGTGCCCAGAGCAACCACTATCAAAAACTCCTTTATCTTTTAGCTCATCATGTAGATTGCCCTGCACGTGAAATTAAACAGATTAGTTCCTTTTGTGGACCCAAGCCAATACTGACCTGGGTCTGCCCTGTGCATCAACATAATCAAATTTATTTAGGTCCATTGATGCACAGTTGACATGTTGTAACACATTGGTCTTAGGCTTCCATTGCCAACTAGCTGAGGCCTTAACAGCATAAAAATGATTTCCAACCACTGTGTCAGTTATCACCTTTGGAATTTTTAAAACTTCTTTTCTATCAGTGGTGATATTTTGCTTAGCCGTGTTTACATTTTGCTTAGCCGTGTTTACATTTTTCTTAGCAGTGGTTGGAACCCATTTAGGTGCAGCAGTGACTATTGATTTTGTATTCCCATTCCTCATCAATACTGCCCTAGGAATCATGTTTTTGTTAGGATGAGGGTTTGTTTTCTTTGAAAAGTTTTGATGATTTACCCTCCTCCAATGATTCCAAACTTATGGTCTGTTTTTATAACAATTTCTCTGTAAGTGCTCAAAACTACCACATGCAAAACAAGCCTTTTTAACACATTGAAACTGTTGAAACGTTAGATCTTGATAGATCTTGAGCACTCGCAGATCGTTAGTATTGCTTATGTAATCACAAACAAACTAATAGACAATCTCTACGACTTATATTCTTTAGCGGAAATCAAATATAAGTACGAACACAAATAACTAAGAACACGTTGATCCTCTATGGATCTTTATATTACTAAAACTTTGTTTTTCAACTCGTTACATTCATCATACTATTGTGTTCCTTTTATAGATAAGGAACCCTAACTTGTTTCCTAAGAAACGTATAATAATAAAACTAAATAAGATATACAATATAACTTCCTAATAAAGCTCACGCATATCCTAACTAATTCTAGAAAACACGGAATAACTATTTCCCTACACGGTTTCACTACTTCAGCAGAAACTCTTCTTCAGCAGATTCCATGTTCTTCAGCAGAATCCATCGGCAGTAATATCAGTAGAATTCCTACTTAGCATAATTCCCAACAATCCTCCCCTAAACTGGAATTTGACTTGGTTAAGTACCAGTTTCTTGATAGATCTTCAATGCTTCAGAGGATTGTTCACAAACATCAGCAACAAAGAAACAAAACAAGGACACCTCGATGATGACAAATCTTTAAACCTCCAGTTCTTTGCAGCAACAAATGACATAATGTACATCAAACCAGTTTAGTTTCATACTATTCTCATCACATCCAGGTGTGTTAACTCCTGTGAGAGGTGAATCATTGAAAATAATGGATTCGATGTCTCTTTACCAATAGCCATCACTACTGGAGTAGCCAAATGTTTAAGTTCGAAAACTATGGTACACTGATAACCATCTGATTTATTAGCAAACCAGCAACTATATAACGAATTTGATATGTCTTTACCTGTAGCCGTTTGCTCATGACTAGTCAATTCTTAGGATTGGTGAACTAATTACCAAATATGGTATTCCACTGCCTTTACCACAAGCCATATACATGTGGGCTAGACAATTATTGGATTCCAAAAAGGAATAAACCATGGTGAATTGATGACCATACAACTCTCAGAAATGAAGCATGGGTGGTTGCAAACCCTATGATTTTGAGCAAACCATTACAGCTATCAATAGATTTGATGTGTCTTTACCAAAGCTGTACCCTTTGGACTAGCCAACTCTTTGATATACACAAGGCACATCTGGTGAGTTAAAAATCATCAATAGTATACAACAAACCTGCAAGAAAAGTTAGACAAACCAAAAAAACATTTTTTTTAACTAAGAAAGAAATAACACAAAACAAATATATTACAAACTATACACAATACCATAATCAAGATGAAGCTGTATGTTGCAGAAGTTGAGTCTTAATGATGCCAACACATTGTTCAGCATGCAACTTATCATTACCAACCGGATCCGGAGGAACTTCCAACTTCTGTCTAAGCATTCTTTCCATCAGCCTCATAGGCAAGGGATAAATCTTATCAGCAAACATACAAACCGTAATCCCACCCGTTGTCTCCACCACATGCACACAAGGCAATGGATAAAATCTCCAAGTCTCAACCTTCCAGTGACGTGAATTCTTCCAAATATGATACCCTTTACCATTTGGAGATTGAGAATCAAACAATACATGAAGATCACCCAACAAAAATAAACCAGAACCATGTGGTGAATGAATATCATAATGCTTAGTAACAATACCATACAAAGTATTCAAATCATCTCTATCCACCAGATGAAGTATTTCCTTCAAAAAATTGAATTTCATAGTAGAATAATCCAGACGATAAATAGTATTGAGTTCCCCATCAGTCAATGTCCAATTAATCAACACATCATGAGATCCTTCAGGAAAAACAACAACATATCCTTCTTTAATAAAAGTTGAATCATCAGCTTTTAAATCCAAAGAACTACTTCTGAGAGACTTATGAATCTTAGAAGTATATGTCCCATCTGATCTCACAGATCGCCTTAGAGCAGTATGACTTCTTTTAGACATTCGTTTCATCCTCCTACCAGGTATATAAATCCCCAAAGATGAGACATCCTCAGATGTTTCAGGAACATCTTTAGCTTGATTGGAAGAAGGAGAAGAAGACTTAACTGGAGCAATACCTCTCAATTGATACATTCTCTCAAGTATCACTCTAGCATTCTTAGCTTTAGCAGCTGCTCTTTCAGCTTTCTTACCCATATCTTCTTCCCCTAGATCAATTAGTATTCTGACCTTCTTAACACTAGGTGATGCAGAAGAATAATTTGTTTGTGGTTCAGGAGATTGAATCCTTTCATCTGAAGGTATAGCGGCCGTAGATGCTTCAGGAGTAATAACAGGAGAATCCATCCTTGGTGAAACATCATCAAAATCATCTACAATCTCAATTGTTTTAGGCCTCTTTGCCTGTGGATCATCTGAATGAACAATACTGCTTTTCTAGAAGATGATGCAGTCTGCTTCATAATCCTTTGATATAGTCTATGCAATTCATCATCAAGTAAATTCCAGACTTGCCTTTTCTTCAAACCAGAATTAAAGATAGCAGAACTTTGATAAAAGACAATGTTCCTCATGTATGCTTTCTTTTGAGCTTCATTAGGTGGTTTTTCCATTTTTGCCTTATTCTTTTGAGCAACAAGAGCTTTCTTTCTGTCAGCTGCCTCTTGTTTTCGATTTTGTCCAAGATTTCTGTCAGCACCTAATATACTCTGAGCAAGTGTAGGATTAGAAACAACTTGCTGAGTATAAACATCCCATTGTGCACCATGAATCTTAGTACGCAAGTCATCCAGTTCTCTTCGTCTTTCAGGATTCAAATTTGAAGTAGACTCAGCTGTAAGCTTTTTAGCCAATTCATCACTTTTCTTCAATTCTGCATACTCAGTTAACAATCTTTCTTGTGTATTCATCTCTTGTGCACTTACCAGATCTGGATCAAGCTCATCTTCAACCATGACTTCTTTCTCTTTATCAGCAGATATGTGAACACCATCCACTGAAGAAGTATCACAAATAGGAACTTCAGAAAATCCATCCAAAGTAGCATCAGAAGAAACATGTTGAGTCAGATTATCAACAGGTGTGGAAAATACATCAGCTACTGAAGCTTGACCATGTATTGAAACAACATCCTCCATTGAAACATCAGCAGTTACATCATCAACACTTGGTTCTTTTGAAGCTTCAGTGGATTCCTTATTCAGATATTGTCTTCTCCTTTTTCTAGTAAACCGAATAGGTTCCTTTTTCTTTGAAGATTAAGCAGTAACAGGAGAAGAAACAGGAGTCTTTTGAGCAACTTCAGCCAAAATCTTAAGAGAACCAAACGGATTATCCTCTTGCTCTTCATCAGAAGAAACCACTAGCTTTCTTTTAGAATGATGCCCAAGTTGTTCTTCCAAACTCTTAACCTTATTTCTTAGCTCCACAATCTCACCACCAAGAGAAGACTTAGTCTCTGCAAGTTCCTTTTTGAGATCAGCCACCTCAGCTACATACCTGTTCACGAGAGCATAGACAGATGTAAGTGTAATAAGGTCCTCAGCTCCACCATCTGATTGCTCAGTGGTAATGGGAACTTCATTGGACCTTTCAGGAGAAACATGGTCATGCTCAACATAAGGAGAACCTTCATTAAATGGTTCCCTGTGTGGACTAGGTGTGGTCAGTCGATTAGGTTCAGACTCAAATGAATCAAAACTAACCTGAGTAGGTGGTGGACTAGGACTAGGTCTAGGTGAAAGTATAGGTGGAGGTTGGTCAGGAGAAACATTAGATGCTTCAGCAGTAGTAGAAGGGCCCTCATCAATGGCAACTGAAGGATTACCATCAGCAGTAACATTGGTAGAAGGTGGATTATTAACAACATTATCCTCATCAGCAGCCGCATTCCCCTAAGGCAACATAGCTGCTAGTAAAGGATGATGTGTCCCCTCATATTTAGTTCTCATTGAAGCAAATAGTTTGGCAGATAAAGCTCCTATGGGATAAAAGGCTTGGGCTCGGGTATTAGTGTCTATTATCATTTGCAAAAACCTAGGGTACATTAAAAACTTATGCTTTTTCTTTTGAATATTCTCAGCCATGTTATCAAAAATAAACTTAGAAAAATTATAAGTTAACCCTTGAGAAAGACACACAATACCACATCCCAATTGTGTAGAGAACTGATCCCATCCTCCTGATTTATTGCTTATGCACTGAAGCAATGTGTGAACTAAAAACCTCCACATCGGGCATAGCTGATTCTTAAGCCACATGTTTGTTCGTTCACCTTGGTATCCAATAGCTCTCAGTCCATCTAGTATCGCCACTAAATTAGAATGATAAACCCCATTCTCATCATCCAAACGAAGTCGACTTCTGATCAACTCCTCTGTCACTACATACTCGACATCATCAATCATAGCCACGATCTCTGTTTCACTACGTTTTGAAGCAGATGCCCAGGACTGAGTAACCAAAGATTCATATATAGCATTAGGAGAATTTGATAAAGCATAATGAATCTTGGACCTCTTCAAAAAATCCACCATAGGTTTATACAGATCATCACCCTTAGCTGTTCCTAGAAAAGCAACTTTATTATGATCGTGTTTGAATTGAAGCGCCATGAGAGATTTAGATAATGGGTTACGATTTAATCGACTGAAGGTGTGTTTAAATCGAATAAAGAGAGAATCAGTTAATATTAGACGACGATATGCGAATTGGGTATAAGTAAAAATTTCCCAAATTTTGGTCAAATATATTAAGTTATTGACCAAAGCTGACGTGTAATGCAACCTTTTAACAAATTTAAATTTCAACTTCAGCAGAAACAATGGTTATTCTGCTGAAGTCTTATCCCCAATCAGCAGAAACACATCACGTATTCAAGAAGCTTCAGTAAATATCTTTTTACTGTTTCACCCAACTCACATTAAATCTCATTAAGTCTTGAAACCGTCTATAAAACAATCCCTAATGCATACTTATCTCTCATCAATTTCCCCAAAATATCATCACAACCCTAATTTCATCAATGAACCACAATCAACCATAATAAACCATGAATAATAAACCAGAGGTTGTTGATCCAACCTCTTCTCCATCATCATCATCATCTAGTGATTTCCTACAGTTCTTCCCATATCCATATGACCCTCGACCTTTGAAATCCCCATTTCTCAGTTCTTCTGATGATGATAGTGTAGTGAATCCAAGTGAATCTTCTGATGACTCTGATGAGTCCACAAAGAAGAGAACATCTTACTCTAAACCTTCAGCATCTCAACCTCAACCGAGGCCTCGTGCCGAAAAAGAGGTGGTGCTTGCTCTTCCTGCGCCATGGTTTGGTGCATCATCACATATCGTATAAGAGAAGGGCTAAAGGAAGGTGGATGGATTGCTTTTTGGTGAAACCAAGTAGATGAAGCACAAAGGACTTGTGTGGTCATCTTCATCATCATCGTTTGCATCAATCCATCCTTCCCATTTTGATCCTTAGAATCTTCATCGTACCGGGCATGCATATCCAGCCATCGAGATAGAAGGAATGGGTGGTTATGCAAGACATCACAAATGCATATCCAGCAGCTAAAATGGAAGATATGAGCGATCATGCATATCCAACAGCTGTTGGAATAGATGATATAAGCCAGAATAGGTTTAGTAGATCATGTATAGAACTGTTCGTGTAATTGCATTAGAAGTTGATTGTACTTTGTAAGCTGTAAGCTGTAAACTGTTTCTCTAATGAATGAACAATGAACTTCAGTACTTCTTCTTCAGTGGAAACAAATTGCTCACTTCAGTACTTTAATTTCATAAGAAACAAGCTTTAAAGCTTACTTGACCATTTTCCATTTGACAAATCATGATGAACTTCAACTTAGATAAGCAATCTGCAAAACAAAACAAACAGAGAAACACACAAACCAAACAAAGACAAACAAAACTATCATTACATTAGCTGGTTAGTGTTAGTAAACATAATTATACACAAAAATCTACAAACTTACATAAAAACATGCAAAGTGTACACAAATCCTCCCCTGAGGCATATGCCTCCCCTGAGGCATATGCCTCCCCTTAAACTTTGCAGTTAAGGGTTAAGCATACCAATATGGACCACAAGGTGTTGAAACCTTGGTCCATCAAAAGCCTTTGTTAACAAATCTGCCACATTATCATCAGTGTGAATTTTAACCACTTTTATCAAATGTTTTTCATATGCATCTCTTATAAAGTGGTGCCTGATTTCAATATGCTTAGTTCTACTGTGAAAAACTGGATTTTTTACAATGCATATGGTACTTTGATTATCAATAAAAATTTTTGTGTTCATGAAGTTATACCCATAATCCAACAATTGATTTTGTATCCAAAGAACCTGTCCACAGCAATTTGCAGCAGCAACATACTCTGCTTCAGTAGATGAGGTAGCCACAATAGTTTGTTTCTTGCACTGCCAAGAAATCAATCTCTTTCCAAGGAATTGGCAACCTCCAGTGGTGGACCTCCTATCCAGATTTGCACCAGCATAGTCACTATCACTATATGCTTCCAGCTTAAATGGAGACTCTTTTGGGTACCAAAGGCTTAAATGGGGTTGGCCTTTCAAATACTTAAAGATCTTCTTGACTGCATTCAGATGGGAAGCAAGTGGAGTGACTTGATGTCTAGAGCAAGCACTCACAGCAAATGTAATATCAGGCCTAGAAGCTGTTAGATACATCAATGAACCAATCATTGACCTGTATAAATGAACATTCACAGGTAGATCTGGTTCATTGTTTGTTTTTGACTTTGGAGCTTCATAAGGTGTTGTGGCAGTCCTGACACTCTCCATACCAAACTTCTTCAAGATGTCTCTCACATATTTGTCCTGACTGATAAAGATACCATCAGGTTTCTGCTAAACTTGAAGACCCAAAAAGAAAGTAAGTTCCCCCATAGCACTCATATGAAACTCTCCCTTCATCAGCTCCTCAAACTCCCTGCACCAAGCTTCTTTAGTGGATCCAAATATGATATCATCCACATAAACTTGCACAAGAATAATGTCTGTGGAATTATTCTTTAGGAAAAGTGTTTTATCAATAGCACCTCTTCTATAGCCATGCTTCAGCAGAAAAGATGAAAGCCTACCATACCAAGCTCTAGGTGCCTGATGTAGTCCATAGAGAGCCTTAACAACCTTATAAACATGATTTGGGTGATCTGGATCTTCAAATCCTTTAGGTTGAGTGACATAAACCTCCTCTTCTATCTCACCATACAGAAATGCACCTTTAACATCCATTTGATATACCATAAAACCCATGTAAGATGCATAGGCCAAGAAAATACGAATGGCCTCAACTCTAGCAACAGGTGCAAATAATTCATTATAATCAATCCCCTCCTCTTGTCTGAACCCCTGAGCCACTAATCTTGCTTTATTTTTAATCACAATACCCCTTGCATCTCTTTTATTTTTCAATATCCATTTTGTCCCAATTGCATACTTCCCTTCAGGTAGTGGGACCAATATCCAAACCTGCTGATTTTAGAACTGTTGCATCTCATCTTGCATTGCTTCAAGCCAACTTGAATCATCCAGGGCTTGAGTAACACTGGTTGGCTCCACTTGAGAGAGAAAATAGGCAAACAGACAATGCTCAAAATCCGTATGATTGTCCCTTTGCTGGTTTGAGACATAAGAGATAAACGCTACTTGACCATATTTAGAACTTGTTACAGTGCCCCTCGTTCTAACAGGTGCATTAGGATCACCAATAATATTGGACTGTGGATGAGTAATGTTGATCCTTTTAGTAGCAGTGGTGTTGACATCAATGGAAGTATCAAGATTAGTCACAGTTGGCTCAAAATTACTATCATAGGAAGGTGAGGTGAAGACTCCATCTTTGGGTTGATGATTACCAAGATCTGAAGGTCTTGGAAAACGTGTATAAGGTTCCCCAAAGTCTGTGGACACTCTAGTAGAAATGGGAGTAGAAACCGCATAACCTTCAGCAGAATTGGTGATGATAGGAGAAACAGGATCACTTTCAGTAGAATGGTGATTTCCACTGATTGCTTCTCTTGCAGACTCCTCAACATTCCTCTCAGCTTCTAGATTAGCTGCATACTCTTGTTTCTTAAGCCTAGCAAGGTCCTCTGCATAGTTGGACTCATCTTCACTGTCATCAGTAGTAACTTTGGAAGTGTCACCTGAAAAGTTATTAGGGGAGAAAGAAGGTACAATAATAGGATGTTCATCATCCTCAAACTCACTATCAGAATCAGCATCGATGGTAGCAGTACTTTCAGTAGGTGACTCTTGTGAACCTGCATTTTGGTTAGCCACATGTCTAGAATAACCCAAATAATCAGTTAAGTAATCAAGGTTAAAAGACTAAACATGACCTTGGCCTTAAACATTAGGCTTGTCTTCTAGAAATCTCAGGTTCAAAGTCTCCTCAATCTTCTTAGCATTCAAATTGTATACCCGATACGCCTTACTATGAGCCGAATACCCCACTATATAACCCTCATCTACCTTCTCATCAAATTTACCCAGTGGATCACTAGTATTCAAAATAGTCACTTGACAGCCAAAAGGTTTAAGGTAGTGTATAGCAGGAACTTTCCCATAGAGAAGTTCATAAGGTGTCTTAAAATGAGGTCTAGTTATAGATACCCTGTTCAAAACATAACAAGCTGTGCCAACTGCTTCAGTCCAAAACATTGAGGGTAACTTAGGGTCTGCAAGCATCGATCTTGCTGCCTCTATTAGGGTCCTATTCTTTCTTTCAGCTACCCTATTTTGTTGAGGGGTTCTTGTGCTATAGTCCCTTTTGATGCCTTTAGACCTACAGAGTTCTATCAATACAGCATTCTTGAACTCTGTCCCATTATCACACTTGATGCCCTTAACCTTTTTATTCAGCTGATTTTCAACAAGGGTAATAAACTCTCTTAAAACTGGAGATGTTTCATCTTTTGTTCTCAGAAAGAACACCCAACAAAATCTGCTAAATCCATCAGTGATGACCAGACAAAAATATTTGTGATCAATACTGCGTACTTGAGTTGGACTAAAAAGATCCATGTGAAGCAACTGAAGAGGTTCAGTAATAAGGCTCACTGCATTAATTGCTTTGTAAGAGGCTCTGTGTTGCTTTCCTTTGTTGCAGGCAACACAGTTATGTTCATTGGTGAAAACCTTTGAAGGAAGCCTTCAACAAGACCTATTTTAGATAGCTTGTTAATGGTCTTGAAGTTCACATGAGCCATCCTTCTATGCCACTTTGTAGACTCATCCAGGGATGCTTTCGCCACCAAACAAGTTAAGTCACCTTCTGGTTGAACATCATTCAAGTTGAATGTGTATAAATTGTGAGTACGAGGAACTCTCAGCAAAATAGATGTATCTTCTGGAAGTTTGAAGTCTTTAGACAGCACAAGACATTCATCCTCAGAGAAGAGTACTTTGTTCTTTGTTTCATAGATTTGTGAGACTGAGAACAAGTTGAAGTGTTGTAGTTCCTTGACATAGTACACATTCTCAAAGTCCAGTTGAGGTGTTTTGATGGTCCCTTTCCCAGTGATTCTACCATCACTTCCACCAAAAGTCACATTGCCTCCTCCTTCTATGGGTACGAAATTATGCATCATATCTTTGTTTCCTGACATACTTCTTGAGCAACCACTATCAACAATGCCAACTTCCTTGTGCTTAAGAGGATGATCCTACAACAACAACACAAATATATACAAAAATTAGTACACTTTTGAGGCTCAAGTCATTACTGACTTGAACCTGCCTTGTGGATCTTTAGATTGAGGCCATGTAGATTTATAAGATCCACTATTGTTCTTGGGTTTCCATTGAAATTTAGGTCCCCTTTGTTTCCAAGAACAATCTGCTGAGGGCTTCACAACAGTATTCCTATAACCCTTCCCATCATTCATTGAGTCAACATATCCAGGCCAATAACCATTTTTAAAATATGAACTTATTGGTTGCACATATGGTCTAGCAACTGAGCTTCTCCAAGTAAAAGGAGGAGATGCATAGTTTGCTTGTGGTACATAAGGTGGTATAGCATTAACATTAGTCCACATTGGTCTAGATTTCTCAGCACACATGCACCCATTCTGTGTTCATGAAAATCACAATCCTTAATTAAATGAAATTTACTTCCACACACAAAACATGTCTTCTGTTTAGAAGATTTATTCAACCCAAAAGATGTTCTATTACAAGCAGAAGTATTCAAACCAAAACCATGAAAAGAATTGTTTTTAACAGAATTATTATGCAAAGAATGAAAACACAAGTCTTCAGAGGAAACTGGCTTGGAAGAGGATTCCTTAGCAGTAACTCTAATAGGCTTGAAGGTAGGCTTGGGTGCAGGCTTGGGTGAGGTCTTGGGTAGGTCTGACTTATCACTTGAATCACAGTTGGCATAAGAAGTAGACCCTTGATCAGAAGATTTGTCATTGTCAGAGCAAGAGACAAAATCATTAGATGAAGAATCAGGGTCAGGCAAGTCTTTTGACTTTTTGCCATACAGATGATGTGATCCATCAAAGTCAACAGTAAGGGAAAGGTCAACAGGCATAGGTATTCCTCTAATAGATCCATGTACTGCATGTAAATCACCTTCTTTTACAACGTTAGCTAATCCTGCTGGTGTTGATTTACGTGTGTCCTCTCTAGCTTCTAGTCCTACATATTTCTTAAAGCCTAAACCTACTGAAATATTAGGAGTTTGACTAGAATAGAGCTCTTGAGCTAGATTTAGACCAGATTTTATCCAAGAATTATGTCTAGCTATTTCTTTTTCTAATTTTTCTTTCAACACACTGTTTTCAGACACCACATCAGCTTTTAATTTCTCAGACCTTTTTAAGTTATTTTTAGTACATTCTAGATCACTTTCTAACACTCTAATCTTCTCATCATAAGCTATTTGATTCTTCTGAAACCAAACCTTTTGTCTTTCTAATGTTTTTAATGCCTGTTTATAAGCTTCAACATCAACATAGCATTCATTATATTTAGGTTTCAGAATATCATAGGCTTCTTTAAGTTCATTATAACGTTCACTACAACCAAACAAACAATTTTGTACCTGAGAGAGACCCATCAAGGCAATCTGATCATGCCTATCCTCCGAAGTACAACTAGCCAGCAACCCAATATTATCAGCACCAGAACTTTCATCATTCTCCTTATCATGCAGCATCCAGTCTACATTGGCATCCATAGTAACTAGAGCAGCTGAGGATCCAGGCTTCGAGTTTCCAGCTTCCCTCTGATTCTGCTGATAGGAAGAGTATCTCACCTCATCACCAGCTTTCCTATCCTTGCACTCTCTGGAGAAGTGACCCATCTGTTGACATGTAAAGCACTTGACCTTCTTTTTGTCAAACCTTGCTGGATCTCTTCCCTGAAAGCCAAACTTCCTCCCAGACTTACGCTCAAATCTCTTGATGTCCATAGAAAGCATAGCCACTTGCCACTTTAACTTCATCTCCTCCATATCTAGTGGGTCAACCTGTTCAAGATCCTCATATGCAAGTTCCTGCTGAGGATCGTAATCAGCAACGAAGGATCCAAGCACATCCTCTATTACACCACTAGATTTAGAGTGAGAGCTTGTAGGAGTGGTAGTGTAAGATGATGATGAGTAAGTGGGACTTGGAGCATGAATCAACTTAGGGGTAGAGGCCCCTACAAATGTTGTGTGACTAGCAGTGGAGGATGAACGGAAAGGACTTCTCACATCATGCTCAAGAGCTTTAAGTTTGTTGTACAACTCATCAAAAGTAAGCATATCGAGCCCACCTTTAGTTTTGAAAGCAATGCTCACTTGTAGCCAGGATTGAGGTAAAGATCTCAAGAACTTAGAATTACAATCATCATTATCTGGCTTTGCCTTTAGTTGATTCAACTGACTTAAAATATTGTGAAATCTGTCATAGCCCTTGTGAATTCGTTCCTCTTCAGAGACTTGAAAGTCTTCAAACTGTTGTCTCAGCATCGATTTTTTCATTCTTCTAGACTCCTCATTCCCTCCAAACTTGGCTTTAATTTCCAACCATATATCCTTTGCATCCTGCATAAAGTGAAAATCACTCAAGTGATCCTCAGGAATAGCTTGAAGAAGAATCGTTCTAACTTTGGTTTCTCTCTATACCACCAGTAACTCTTCAGCAGTTTTGGGAGGAACGTTAGACATGTTACCTTCAGCATCTGTGGTAGTCCTCTTCAAACTGTTTCCCTTCCTTACAATCTCCCACATATGCCAATCAATGTTGGAAATCCAGTTTTGCATCTTCATTGCCCATAAGTCATATTCTTCCTTTTTTAGGTAAGGAAACTTAGCGTTGCTGTTTGAAAGACTTAGTTGTTGCATATGGGTGGTGTTGTGGTTGTTGGTCATATCCATACCGTCTTCAGATCCAGGCATGGTGTATGTTGTTTTGGTTGTATGAGTGATTAGAAAAGATTGTTCTTAGTATCGTAGAGACTCTCTCGAGGCTCTGATACCACTTGTTGAAACGTTACATCTTGATAGATCTTGAGCACTCGCAGATCGTTAGTATTGCTTATGTAATCACAAACAAACTAATAGACAATCTCTACGACTTATATTCTTTAGCGGAAATCAAATATAAGTACGAACACAAATAACTAAGAACATGTTGATCCTCTATGGATCTTTATATTACTAAAACTTTGTTTTTTAACTCGTTAGATTCATCATACTATTGTGTTCCTTTTATAGATAAGGAACCCTAACTTGTTTCCTAAGAAACGTATAATAATAAAACTAAATAAGATATACAATATAACTTCCTAATAAAGCTCATGCATATCCTAACTAATTCTAGAAAACACGGAATAACTATTTCCGCAGAACCATCTACACGGTTTCACTACTTCAGCAGAAACTCTTCTTCAGCAGATTCCATGTTCTTCAGCAGAATCCATCGGCAGTAATATCAGTAGAATTCCTACTTAGCATAATTCCCAACAGAAACTCATCTCCTAATCTTTTTGAAATTAGTCCATTAAAGTTTCTCTGGTTTCCCCTAGGTATGTATCTTTTCATCTGTTCCCTAGGTACTTCCTTGTACTCTACTACTTTCTTAGGAATTTGAGCTCCAAATATAGGTACAAGGTTGGCCTGTTTAGAATCAACTTTGTTAACTTTCTCTATATCTTCATGCTTAGTTGATTCAGATCTATCTTCCTCAGAATCTGATTCCCAATCTTCAATTGTGGGAGCATCAGATGACTTATCAAAACCTATCTTAGGTGATTCAATCTTGTTAGTCTCACCTACAGGTTTATCAAAACTAAATTCACTGTTAAATGATAGCTCTTTTACAGGTGGTGCATGTTTCATAAGAGATGGTGATGGCATATCATTGTAACCAAGGCCAGTACCATCCTTGAACAATTTTTGACCTATTGGTTTATTTACTAGATCAGAAGCATACTGTGTTTTAGCAACCCTAACAACATGTTTTTCTTTTTCTTTTAGGGCTTCTACTTTTACACTCTCTGCCTTTTCTAGTTTCTCTTTAAGCATCTTAATCTCGCTATCCTTAAGGTCAATTTCTCCACCTAGTATATTAATTTAATCAACATACTCAAACTCACATTTAATACAGTAATTAAGCTTTTCTTCAACACTTTCTAGACCAACTATGTAACCTAAGTTATCTAGAGACAGTCTTTCTACTTCTTTCCTTAAACTCTCAGTGATAGATTTTTGAGATTCTAAGTTATCTTGACATGATTTAAAAGAACAAGTAGAATCAATAGATACCTCAGAATCTGAACCAGAAGATGAAGCATAGGCCATAAGAGCAAAGTTATGCTCTTTTGAAGCTTCACTAGCAAGAAAAGCTGCATTGGGACCTTCTTCAATCTGATGACTCTAGTCATAGTCACCAATCCCATCTTGAGCAACCAAAGCTGAAGAAGAAGCAGGCTCTTCAGGGGTCTTTTTAATGCTTTCAATTCTCTTAGGAGCTCGACATTCCCTAGCAAAGTGACCCTTCTTCTTGCAGTTAAAGCACTCCATCTTGCTTTTGTCGAATCCAGCTCTCCTTTGACCATCATACTTAACCTGTCTTCCAGTCCTCCTCAGAAACTTCCTTGATTGGAAAGTCAACATTGCCATTTGCCATTGAAGATTAATCTCTTCAAGATCATCAGGATCAATTTGATCTAGATCTTGATTTAAAATAGTAACACTGGTAGTTAAATCAGCCAGAAAAGCACAAATTGCACCATCACTGACATTATCACTAACAGTGGTATTGTTTGCAATAGCAGTGGTTATACCATAAGCAGCAGTGGATGCATCTTGAGAACTTATATGGTTTGTAGAAACAAAAGCAATGTTTTGTGTAGATGAAGATGAACCAGCAATATTCTTTTCAGACTCATAAACTTTCAAATTGTTGTAGAGATTGTCCAGAGTCATCTGATCAAAGTCATCTTTGTTTCTCCACACAACAGTATGCATAGCCCAGTCAGGTGACAAACTTCTAATAAACTTAAGATTGATATCTTCTTGAGCAACTTTGTACTCCACAGACATCAGTTGACTGATAAGTTTTTGAAGTCTGTTATAAGTGCCATCAAGTTTTTCTCCACTAAGAGCAGTGAAGTTCTCAAGCTGATGCTTTAGCATATTCTTCCTTGATTTCTTTGTAGCTTCATTACCAACAAACCTTGTTTCAATAGCATCCATTAAATCTTTAGCAGACTCATAATGATCAAAGTCCAAGGCAAACGCACTAGGTATTCCCATGGAGAGAATACTAAGTGCTTTAATCTCCAGTTTCCTTTTAGCCTTGTCAACCTCACTAACAATGGCTATTTCAGTACCATATGCACTCTTCTTAGGAAGAGTATCACCCTTTTCAACAACATCCCAGATGGCATCGTCAATCATACGAATGTATTGCCTCATTTGCATTCTCCAAATTTGGTATTCACCCTGCTTGAGCATGGGTACCTTTGATGCAGTAACCATGTGAGTTTCGTCAGACATCTTAACTTGCTTGAACAGAACTTAACAGAACTTTTTCTTGGTTACAGTTTCTAGATCACAAGCTCTGATACCACTTGTTGATCCTAGTTGAGCAAACGATCTAATATAAAAACTGACTTAAACAAATACTTATTAAGTATCACGCGGAATTTAATACTTAATCTTAAGAAGAAGAACAATGAACATTCAACACCTCAATATTATTATTAATACGAATACTCTAACCAGTATTAGGGTTTTACAACCTTGAAGTGTATCGACCTTAGATATAAAACATACGTATATGTAATCTAACCTAAGACCTCCTTTTATAGGCTAAGGAGTCCTTTACATAATACAATACGTAACCTACAAGATAAATATCTTTTCCATATTTATCTAATACAAAATACTAAACCGACTATACAAGACTAGTAGTGGTTACATTACAATATCCGTGGTTACACAATACTACTAGCCGCGGTTTTGTCTTCATCAGTGGTTCCATTCTTCTGTCCGTGGTTTTATCAATATTGTCCGTAGTTCCAACACTTAGAATAATTCTTGATCCAAGGAACCAAAAACCCAACAGTATTGCTTATTAAATCAACTACTTATAGCGGCTTATTGTGTTTGCTTATTGAATTAACTACTTATAGGGGTTGTTTAGGATTGCTTATTGAATATGCTAATAGGGGATGTGATTGTTATTGAAACTATTTATAAAGGGGTAAATAGTTTCAATAAGCAATCCAAAACAGCCCGTATAAGTAACTTTAATAAGCAATTACAAAAAGTTCTCTTTATAAGTAGTCTCAATAATCAATCTTCAACAACCCCTATAAACAACCGTTTCAATAAGAAATACCAAACAACCCATTTTTTATTTTTGAAAACATTTTATAAAGACTAGTTTTCAGAACATACACGAGTCTCCATGCTTTTATTAGACTGATTGAATAACCAATTTCTATATGTTTCGCTCATTGAGATACCCCCTCACAGAGAGTGGTTCTAAAACCAGTCTCCATGTGCAGTTTTAACCGGTTTCTATGAACTTTTTTGTAGTAGTGATCTTTACCACTAAATGAAAAAATCAAATCTAGAACCGTACCATATCTAGATACAAATGCTCGTTCTCTGCAATTACTTATGAAAACAAATTACCAATTTTTGTCTTGCAGATATATGGCTCAAGCGTAAATGCACCTGCGCATCACAAATGTCTATCAGTAATCAGGAAGTTGATGTACTTCAGCACTGCTGATATGATTCAGTCACTACTTTGCGAGGCAAACATATCAAGGTATATTATTCGTGATTATTTTTATATGTATTTATAATATGTAGGTTCTAATAAAGTATGCTTTAATGATAATATAGTTTCTTGGTTGGGGTTTTGGCATGAAATGGAGGTGGTATTTCAACCCATGTACCTATGAATGGGTCACTTTGGATTGGTTTATCTCAAAGGGCCAGATCAAGACTTTAGCTAAAAGGGGAACGGGTCAAACGGGTTGAAAGTTTTTGAAAATCAAATTTGTTTGTTTTGTTTTTGCATACGACCTCACTATATCATTTTTATTAAAAGATGCAGACTTTATTGTAATAATATAATTTCTATAATCGTGGTTAACACATTAGTTATTTATAATGAAATGGGCAAAACAGTTTTACCTGTCAATACAACCAGAATCCGTTTTTACCCGTTCTGAACCCAACTGACCGATACTTTAAATAAACATATATCTATACTTATTTTTCTTAGTTTCACTTTTTTGTGGTGTATAGATACCTCCGGAATTGCAAGATTCTTTTATAGCAACTGTTGATAAAGGAAACATCATGACAATGCCAAAAAGAAGCATCCTGCGGCTCCTCTCCCAACTCCAGGTGCCTTCTTAATGGGAGATGCATTCAACATGTGCCATCCTTTGATAGGTGGAGGAATGACGGTATCCTTATCTGATATAGTCGTGCTGCTGAATCTTCTTATGCCTCTGCATGATCTCCATGACTCATATACTCTCTGCCAGGATCTTGAATCATTTTACACTCTACGTAAGGTCAGTTTCCTATTGCATAATCCTACTATCTAGAGATGGAAATTTTGACCCACTTTGGATTTCACAATTTGGGTGATCTTTATCTCTAAGTGGTCAGATAATAAACTTCGGCTAAAAGTTAACGGGTCAAATGGGCTGAAAGTCATTCAGAGAAAACCTGAAGATCAAAGGGCCAAAGGCCTGTTAGTATTATAGTCATAGTTTAGTCCTTTTGTTAGATACGAATAATGGACATAGATGCTTTCTTGTCAATCTGGTATGTACTTAAAATTTCACTTTTCAACCTGAATCCATTTTAATTCTATACTTCACATGTCTACATTGCCAACTCTATTAAACAATATAAAATCTAATCTTGTTAACCGTTAGGGTTATTGGTCTCTACAATGGCCTACTGAAAATTTGTCCCTACGGTGATATTTGCAGCCAGTGGCATCCATAATTAATACATTTGCCAGTGGCTATTTGATGAGCTTTATTCTTGTTTAGACCTTAAGGGATCAAATGTGATAGACAGTATCATAGGACCCTATACTTTTTATTGGATGTATTTGATGGTAAAATAGAATGAGTTTGTTGGTCGACCTTTGAGAACCACTGTCTCTCACAAAACCTAAGAAAAGCACTAATAGACTTATGGGTCAATTAGGTTTTATCTTATTGATAAGGGTCATTTATCAAAAGCTAGCCTAAGCTGAAATGGTTCGAACATGTTAAATGGGTCAACGACGTTTATTATGTATTCATATGCTTATAGCGTAATAAGCCACTTTATTTTAAATAGATTATTTTATTGTTTCAGAACTTTTACTAAAAATCTTCTTTAATAAATTAATTATTCAAGTCATTTTGGATCAAATTTTCATCAGGTCTAACATGTAGATATATTAAGGTTTATGAATCTCTTCATCTTCTATGTGATTATATAAAGCTATAGTTGCAGATCTTTTGATGTCATCTTGAATTAAAGATACGTTTGGCATTTCGCATTTCTTCTTATTAATATATTTGTCTGCACGTGAAGGTTGAACCTTGTCAAAGACAGATGAATTCGCGACAGGTAAACATACTTTTTCTTTAAGAAGATCATTTATGGGTAGTAAAAAAGGGTAACTATATCGAAATATCCTCAGAAAGTCACACTGAAGAACCCTCAACTTTGAATTTGGTAAGTACAAGGATTTGAATGCACTCAACAAGGATTTGAATCTCCATAATTAGTAGACTTTACTAGGTAAAATTTTATCTAAAAGTGCAAGATGAGCTTTTGAAAGTAGAATTAAACAAGTATGTGTGCTCGTCTGCATAATCTAAATTTGCATAAGCTACTCATAGAAGTACATATTAGACTTTAAAAAATAGCTCTGCTTACTAAAATGATAAAATCGATGGTTGCTGCAGAGTTGTTTGAAGAGTGGGTGACTTCAATCCTTCATGCTCGAAAGGACTTCAACTGTTAGAAAATAGGTGTGGGCTTTGCAGTATATACATGGATCGTGTAATTAGGTTAATTGCCAAGCTAGTGGGTCAGGTTGCATCTCTCTAAAAGCTCAACCCGAATGTTCTTCAAAACTTATTTTTCTGAACCTCTGCTATATAAGCAATATATCTAGTTTCCTCTTTCACTATACTTGTTTTCGTGTCAAGGTAATTGTCACTCGATCATGCTTAAACATGTACCTCCTTTGTTGAGCCATAACCATAGAAACAGTGTATGTTTAATGAATGTTATCTCACAGTGATGTATATTAATGTAACCAGTCTTTACCAGTTTGGTTTCAAGTTTTTTAAGGCTTTTTTATCTGAGTGAACCTTGTATGTTGGTTCTGAGTTCTGACTAATGTTTTTCGAACTGAACATATTAAAGATATACTTGAAATCGATGTTTGTATTCTTACTTGAACATTAGTCTTTATGATCCGACTATACTTTTACGGTCATGAGTTGATTACCACTGCTACATTTACGGTCTATACCACTGCTAGCTTTACGTTTCCACTGCTAGCGTTACTAAACCACTGCTAGTGGTAGTGATTACCACTGTTAGTACTTGGTAACCACTACTAGTACTTTTTACCTACTGCTATGCGACTTAAGCTTTGTATCTACTACTCGATAATGCATGAGTTGAGAGACGAGAGAAGGTTTGAGGTTGAACGTATTATTACTGTTCGTTTGGTTCTAATATTGTCATGATTCTACTGGTACGTGTCTATTTGTTATTGTACTTACATGAGAAGTTTTTTGGAGGGTATCCCTCTATTAATACGATGTTTAGAATACATAATGCGCTGCTTGGGATTTGATGAAACTGATGTTGAAAAGCCAAGATATCCTCCATGGATTCAATGCTGCATAAAATCTTATGATACAGATGATACTGACCTATGGAAATTTCGTACATTTGGGATCTTTGATACCACACTTGAAGGGGTTCATGTTGTATATAAAACTAACATGTGAATCGTTTGAACTTGTCTAGTAGGTCTATATGTATTGCTTTGATTAGAAACGCCTTCTTTTTCTCTTTTTTCTTACCAAACCAATCTAGTATTAGCATCACTAGGACTTCTGATAAGGTTTTAAAAGGTACCATTTTGAGGGGTCATTTAAGTCCTTATTTGATCACTTTTGTATCCGTTATTGCTTAATATCGTTCCTTTTCACTTTTTAGGTCTCGTGAAGGCAAAATGCTGGAATGGCACTTATTTGGACGAAAAGGCGCGAATATATGAAGAAAATGGCCAAATTCGAAACCGAGACACTCACAGTCGCTGAATGTAGAAGGCGACGGCGTCAGGAGCTATTTTCGACGCCGTCGGAGAATTATTGTGACGGGTCAGAACTCAAAACTCGTGTTTTCAAGAGACGGCGTCTAGTTGTGAAAGAGTAGGTCGTCGCTACTCAGACGGCCTAGATGCGATCCAGACGACGTCAGAAGCTGAAGAGGACGGCGTCACGGACATAAGGTGACGCCGTCGCAAGGTTAACGTGGCCAAGACGAAACCCTAATGGCGGCGACACGACGGCGTCACTAAACATAAGGTGACGCCGTCGCAACTGTAATCTTATATATAGAATCCGAATTTTTCAGTCTTTGTGTGGAGAGTCTTTGGAGTAAAAACCTAAAACCGAACCTAAGGTGTCTTGTACAGTATTTTAGGGTTTTTAACCCTATCTTACACCAAGATAAGTCTTTGCTTCATTAATTCAATTATGTCTTTGATTATTTGTGTGTATGCTTGCATGTTCTCCATGTCCGGCTAATTTATTTGTGTGTTTGCTTAGGAAGTATGAAACTTAATTATTAAATATTGATTGGTTGTTTCTTATCTTAGTTGATTAATGATCTAGTAATGCGATAGGTCATTCGTTGTGTACTTAATGCTTGATTCATCTTTGTGAACCCTAGAGTATGATTACCTGAGTGATTGTAGTCTAAACCATCCGAAGAGCGCCTTAGAGTAGGAGTCTATAATCTCTAAGTGGATTTGTAGACAAGACCCTTTGGTAAGTTCAAAGAGTTAGGGAGAAACGCATACCCTACAACTTTAGAAACACAACGCAACTAGGAATAAGACGTGACACTCAACCATCAATAGGAGATAATTAAGGAGTAATACAAACTAAGTAAACACATCTTTAAACTATCATACGAGCACACATTAATTAGACATAGACTCCCACAACCTTAGTTTAGATAATTAGATAATAGTAGAGTAATCGGTAGAAATACCAACCCCCCAAATCCAATACCCGAGATTCGTACCTTTCCATTTTCATAAAATATAAAAAGATAAAAAATAATCTTCCTCAACCTTAACCTTAGCGTAGTAACTCCCTACTAGCATTCCTATTCCCCTAGAGAACGATATCAATACCCGTGGCTTACCCTAATTACTACACTACAACGATTAGGTTCACTGCCTAGGGTGTTATAAAACTTGCTCGAAGAAAAGGAAGTTCCTTTGACCCCGAACGACGCGTGTAGCGTTATCAAGTTTTTGGCGCCGCTGCCGGGGAATAGAATAGCTAGTTAGTAGTCCACCTCGTTTAGGTTTCTTTGCTTGATTCCTATCAAGTAAATTTTTCTTATTTTTAGATTTCTCTTAGTCTATCCCCCTTCTTCGTAACCTTTGTTCGTAACCTCATCACTTTTCATCATGGAAGGTGATAACCCACTACCATTCATCAACATACCACCAAATGACCCACCAAGAGCCCGTACTCTTGGTGAATACTCAAGACCAAGCCACCTAGGCTATAGGAACACCATTGAGCTTCCCGACCAAGCCCAAACTACGGCCCTGCGATCCGACACCATCCGGTTGGTGCAAAACGGATGTGCATTCCATGGACTTCGTTCCGAAGATCCAAATCAGCATCTGAGGGATTTCCTCAAAATCGTCGATTCCATCGACCTTGATGCTACTACTCGGGAGACCACGCGCCTGCGTCTCTTCCAATTCTCTCTACGGGACCAAGCTAGTAATTGGCTTGAGCGACTTCCCGCCGGCTCCATCTCAAGTTGGGATGATCTTACTTCTCGCTTCCTTGCTCAATTTTTCCCACCGGGGAGAACCACTAAGCTTAGGAATGACATCTTGATGTTCCAACAACGTCAAGGTGAATCTCTCTACGAAGCATGGACCCGATTCAAGGACTTACTTCATAAAGTCCCTCATCACGGCATTGATCTTTGGCTCCAAGTCCAAATCTTTTATGATCATGTCAACTTTCCCACTAAGCGATCCATTGACCAAGCGGCCGGTGGAAAACTTAGTGATCTCACCGCAGAAGAATCATGGGAAATAATAGAGGACCTTGCCCTCTATGACAACGAAAGTTGGGATGACCCCCGTGAGCTGCCCAAAACCGTCAAGGCAATCTCCTTGCCTCCTCCCGACCGTAGGATGATCGAACTTGAAGATCAAGTTAAATTCCTCATGAGTTCCTACAAAAATCCTAAGTCCTCACGACAAGTGAATCAAATCACTCTACCTTGTGAGTTATGCAGTGGTCCCCATGACACTCGTGACTGCTCAAGGCTCTCCGAACAAGCTTTTGCGGACTACGCCTCCATACGTACCGACGGAGCGGGAGAGAAGTGGTACACTTTCAAACCCGAACAAAACAACTTAGGAAACTCATACAACCCCTCATGGAGAAATCACCCTAATCTTAAGTGGAACCAAAACTCAAGCACACCCCAAAGTTCATCTAGTTCGCCTAATAGGTTCAATTCTTCTTATACCGGGAACCCCACTAATCTTGAAGCAATTGCATCTAGATTTTTGTCATCCCAAGAAACTCGATTGAATAAGCTTGAAGCCGATTTTAAGCAAAAACAGAGCGAGATGACAACCAAGCTTGATGCCCTCTTAAAAGCCTTCAATGAGCGGGAAGTTGGAGCACTCCCAAGTGATACCATTAAGAACCCAAAAGTGAATTCGATTGCATCGACTTCACATTCCAGTTCACCATGGGAAAGTGCACATCCATGTCCCTCTCACCCAACGGTTCACTCGGTAAATGCTATCAAAAAGGGTTCCAAGTCATCCAAGAAATACCAAGGCCCGGCACCTTTGGTAAAGCCTACTCCTGAGAAACCCGTCAGCCAAGAATCCAAACCTAGTTTAGAGGAGGAGTACAAGGAACTCTATCAAGAGAAACCAATTCTTGAAGTCTTAGCTCATGCACCTTATTATAATGCTTTAAAAGAAAAATATGAGTTAGAACTTAGGCTTGGGAAACATGGGTCCGCCTTTGTGCGAAACAACTTACCTAAGAAGTTAGATGATCCCGGGCTATTCACTCTTCCGTGTAGACTTGGAACTTCCAAGCCACTCGATGCTTTAGCCGATTTAGGATCATGCATCAATCTCGTTCCGTTGTCCCTTCATAGAAGCCTCAACCTAGGTAAAATTGAACCAACGGAAACTATCTTAGGATTAGCGGACGGTAGTATAGCACGTCCGGTTGGAATAATAAAGGACATGGTAGTACATGTAGGAGAGTTGACTCTTTTGGCCGACTTTCATGTACTCGACATGAATAAGGACCCGACATGCCCATTACTAGTTGGAAGAGGATTTTTAGCTACCGCTAGTGCCATCATCGATTGTAAGATGTCCAAAATAGTGGTAGGAGAGGGGAGTGCTAGATCCGTTTACGATGTTAAAAAACATACATACTATAAGGATGAGGAAATCCCACAAGAGATAGGGTTGGATAGAGAGCCTTCTCGATATGGACCTTGGATTGAGAAGAACATCATAGGCCCCCAAAGACCTTTTTACCTAGATAAGGCCTTTGCTAGTGCAGCAACTTTCCAAGAACAAGAATTGGCTAGGGATATAGAAGTGAACCCGTTCGAGGACGCCTTAGTATTTAGGAAGATGACCGAGTTCCTAGGAAGCTTGCCCGTTAACCTTGTCATGAATAAGTGGATAGTTGAGAAATCCGAACACATGTGGAATTGGAATAGACCGCCTAGTGATGGTAATGGAAGGTGGCACATTAGGATACAAATCTATGATCCCGATGGTGAGATGTTTGAAAAGGCATATTTAACCGAACGTACTACTAGGAACTTGAATGATAAGTTTGATCCTTACGACATTGTTGAGGATAGACTTACGTATATCGGTACGTAGGAGCACGACTATGAGTCTAGCTACAAGACTCTTAAATAAAGAAAAGCGCTTCGTGGGAGGCAACCCATGCTTAATTGTTTGCTTGTTAGTGTCATATATCTTTTATTAATTGTTTATCCTCATGTTTAAATTTGTAAAAATGCTTTATTTTGTTTTTAACTTCGTCTTAATTACATATAAAGGTATTTTACATAAGGGATAAGTGTAGGGAGGATTACACACATTTTCAAAAGAAACGTAAACATGAGAATAACAATTAACTAAAAGATATATATGTTTGTTTGTTCGAGTCAAATGCTTGTATCGAGTCATAATGGATGTTTTGCAGAAATTTTTTCCAGATTCTAAAGATGTAAATTTTCCAGAAATTTTTCCAGAAAATCGCAGACCAGTTTTTGTCAGGATAACCTGACGGCGTCAGGATTGCAACCTGACGGCGTCAGGAAGGAGTAAAAACATCAGATTACTTTTTCTCGTTTTCTGAGCTACTTATAAATTTTTGGAATTTTCCAGGTCTTAATTTTCTTAGAAATTCTGTAAACATCCATTCTACAAGCATTATATCCTAGTTTAAATCGAGTCTTATATATATTATTACCGCCGATTTTACGCGAAGGTTTCGTTTGTTTTCTTCAAGTGTGCAGGTTTAGTTTGTCAAGAAGAAGTTACATAAGATTGGAAGGAGCTTTTCACGCAATAATTCTTCTTGAAAAGAATTTAACCACCACTTTACACGGATCCTACCGAGCTAATCAGGGGAGTATTAGTTTCTTTTGTTTTTAATTACCTTCCAATTATCATAACTTTGATACTTTCGGGGAACATTGGGGACAATGTTCAGTTTAAGTGTAGGGAGGGAAAATAAAACGGGAACTTTGAAACTATGCTTATCCTTGACTATTTGCTTTGTCTAATTGTGATTGTGTAATAAACCATGAGAAAATGTTGGTTAGGGTAATTTTGGCACCAAATTTAAAATTTTTCATGACATATAGGAGTGGGCCATTAGTCTTAACAAAAGCGTCTCACGGATAGGAAGTTATATGACTAGCACAAAACCCTTACCACCCAAATTCCACCCAAAATGTGAGGATCGCCCTTAGATTAGTAGGAATTAAAGCATTCATCTTTAATGCTTAGAGTGTGAACCGATAGTATATTAGATTCTAGAACTTGTTTTGTGATGCATTCCGAGATCGCAAGTGAGGCTACACTTGTGTAGTTAGGAATAACTAAATGATAAGAGGCATTAGGATAACCCTTGTTTGATACCTGTAATATAATTACTTCTTCCACATCGGTTGAGTAATTCCCCCACACCCTTTGCGTTGTACTCATCTTTAGTACACGATACCCCTAGTTAACCCCTCAGAGCCTATCCTTTTCGCGGTTCTCGTGATATTTCGGTTTTTCCGGAATATCAATGAAGAGCATTGTTTACACCCCACCCCCAAATATACACCCAAATCGCCTTAGCCTACCCCTCATGCACTCACTTTTAGTGCAATTATTTGTTATCACCTTAAACCCTTAGTTCAATTATCTAGTTGCTTGCATAAGTTGCTAAGTCGAGTCATATCCTTTGTATACAGTTTTGGGATGATTGGGATTCATGGGAAAAGTTAAAGTTTATGAAATGACGGGAAGGGAACGTTAAATTCAAATTCCCTTTGTTTACGTAATAATGTACCCCAAGTGTTTTGATCTTTTCAAATCGGGTCAAATTAGTGTTAGAGTAATAAAAACTCAAGTGTAGGGATATGCTTATAAATCCCTAGTATTTTGATGTTATCTTAGAGGATGGTAGAGTAAAAGTGTATGAAAAAAAAAAAAAAAAAAAAAAAATCAAAAAAAAAAATAGAAAAAGAGAAAAGAAAAAAAATAGAGTGAAAAAAAAAAATACGGGCTACCATCCTACATCTATCCTTTAAATTTATGTTTGTTTATTTCAGTTATCTAGAGTTTATAGTGTCGAGTCTTGTCTTAGCAACGCCATTCTTCATATGCAGTTAACATAAAGATTTTTGACTTACCACCACTAAATAGCCTATCCCACCAAACCCTTATTTCCCTACCGTAAGCCTAACATTACAACCCTTTAAAAGACCTCTTTGATAGTCTTTCCTAGGTGCTTACGCCAAAGCGATGGAGGTTTGAACTATTCTCAAGCCTATGGTAATCTATGTACTAGGACCGGTTAATGAGTGTTTATCTTCCATTTCCTATATTGTTATATTTCATTTATACACCTGAGAGAGATGTGAGTATCCAAACACCCCATGTGAGGTGCTAGTATGTAATTTCCGTGCTTGTTATGACTTTTGCGGGGCTTATATGTGTTGTGGACCGTTTTGAATTAATGCTGAATGACCCCTAACTTATAAATTAATTGGCTAAAAGCACATTTGCTTGAGGACAAGCAAATAACAAGTGTAGGGATATTTGATAAGGTTTTAAAAGGTACCATTTTGAGGGGTCATTTAAGTCCTTATTTGATCACTTTTGTATCCGTTATTGCTTAATATCGTTCCTTTTCACTTTTTAGGTCTCGTGAACGCAAAATGCTGGAATGGCACTTATTTGGACGAAAAGGCGCGGATATATGAAAAAAATGGCCAAAGTCGAAACCGAGACACTCACAGTCGCTGAATGTAGAAGGCGACGGCGTCAGGAGCTATTTGCGACGCCGTCGGAGAATTATTGTGACGGGTCAGAACTCAAAACTCGTGTTTTCAAGAGACGGCGTCTAGTTGTGAAAGAGTAGGTCGTCGCTACTCAGACGGCCTAGATGCGATCCAGACGACGTCAGAAGCTGAAGAGGACGGCGTCACGAACATAAGGTGACGCCGTCGCAAGGTTAACGTGGCCAAGACGAAACCCTAATGGCGGCGACACGACGGCGTCACTAAACATAAGGTGACGCCGTCGCAACTGTAATCTTATATATAGAATCCGAATTTTTCAGTCTTTGTGTGGAGAGTCTTTGGAGTAAAAACCTAAAACCGAACCTAAGGTGTCTTGTACAGTATTTTAGGGTTTTTAACCCTATCTTACACCAAGATAAGTCTTTGCTTCATTAATTCAATTATGTCTTTGATTATTTGTGTGTATGCTTGCATGTTCTCCATGTCCGGCTAATTTATTTGTGTGTTTGCTTAGGAAGTATGAAACTTAATTATTAAATATTGATTGGTTGTTTCTTATCTTAGTTGATTAATGATCTAGTAATGCGATAGGTCATTCGTTGTGTACTTAATGCTTGATTCATCTTTGTGAACCCTAGAGTATGATTACCTGAGTGATTGTAGTCTAAACCATCCGAAGAGCGCCTTAGAGTAGGAGTCTATAATCTCTAAGTGGATTTGTAGACAAGACCCTTTGGTAAGTTCAAAGAGTTAGGGAGAAACGCATACCCTACAACTTTAGAAACACAACGCAACTAGGAATAAGACGTGACACTCAACCATCAATAGGAGATAATTAAGGAGTAATACAAACTAAGTAAACACATCTTTAAACTATCATACGAGCACACATTAATTAGACATAGACTCCCACAACCTTAGTTTAGATAATTAGATAATAGTAGAGTAATCGGTAGAAATACCAACCCCCCAAATCCAATACCCGAGATTCGTACCTTTCCATTTTCATAAAATATAAAAAGATAAAAAATAATCTTCCTCAACCTTAACCTTAGCGTAGTAACTCCCTACTAGCATTCCTATTCCCCTAGAGAACGATATCAATACCCGTGGCTTACCCTAATTACTACACTACAACGATTAGGTTCACTGCCTAGGGTGTTATAAAACTTGCTCGAAGAAAAGGAAGTTCCTTTGACCCCGAACGACGCGTGTAGCGTTATCAACTTCTCAAGCAACAGTTTTTTGCTTTATAATGTCAAGATCAACATTGTTACTATTTGATATAAAAGTTTAATGTTGCATTTCCTTTCTTTTTTCGGCAAAAATGTCTACTCTCATCATAGGTTTATGGTTATCTTAGTATCAACATGTGCCAAACATATGTTATTTTCATTAAGAAAACATAGATGCTCACAAGAAAATTTTGCCAAAAAATCAAATGTTGATTCTCATTTTTTATTCAATCCATTGTAACATTCTTGACGAACAAAAATACAAAAGATACATGCAAATGAATGATGAAACCAAATATGGAAATGCCGAAAGATGGTTTGGGTCATATCCGATTTAAGCAACATAGTAAAGAGAATTGGGGAGCTTGAATGTCCTTCTAGCAGTTGGTGTACCTTTTATAATGCTCCATTGATCTCCCAATATACCCAAAATACGGTATCCATTTGCTACCAACTCCTTCCTTACAGCTGTTTTGTATTCTTGAACCGTTCCATATTCATTGTCGTCACTCCTAGTACAATAAAAACAAATGTATTGGTTTTAGTTGAATTAACGTGTGTTGTGTGAAGAGTCGAAGGTTAACTTGTATACCTTAGGTAAAGACTCTTCCAACCGTAATAAACAACATCAACAAGATTGTCAATAGTGGCATCTCTTATATGTTCTTTCCTTGAAGAAACCAAAATGATTTGTATTCCTCTCTTTTTAATAGTATTGTACAAACCCAGACTGTAGTCCATCACGGTACCCTTTCCCTTGCTCATCCATTCTTCAAGATCCGTCACGTTCAGCGCCTCTCCCCTAAATCATTGTTGACTATATAAGCATAAAGTTGCACGATTTGATAACGAAAAAGATATAATTGCTCCTTACCCGTAATCGTGTTTCTTGTAGTAAGGAACAGTTGATAGAAGGGTGATTGTCATATCAGATTGTTATATAACGTCTTAGTATGATACAATTTTTCCTGCAAAAAATTTGTTGATTGAGCTTAGGCACTTGTGCAAGTCAAGTTGCAGGTATTTTCAGAGTGAACATACGACGTCACCTTCAGGTCTTGATATTTTAATGGGATCTACCTTCCTAGATCCTATAGCACCTGTCAACCGTCAAATTACTGTGGATTTTAGTCGTAGGGTCTGTTTGGGATGGCTATCAACCAAAGCTAATTGTAATTATATCTATATAATATATATTCATATACACAAATTAAATATGAAGTTAGAGATGGAAACCAAATCACAATCACCCATATAGAACGATAATTCATATCTAATTAACAAATTAACAAGATCCTAATTTTTGCTTTGGGCTCAAAACCCTAATTTTTTATTTGGATTGAGATCCCCATTATTTGGCTTTTTAACAAAGAACATGAAAAGATTCAAGAATAAAATCAATATATAAAAGATATTAAATTACCTGACATTAAGAGCAGTCGATTGGATTTGGATCAAGAATCGATTGTTGATGTATACTTTGATCTTTGGTTGGATCAAGAATCGATTGTTGATGACGATCTTAATTGCTGCTGCTATTTTGATTTTTGTTTGTTTGTCGCTTTGTTTTTCTTTGGATCTGATTTTGTTTTCTTTGGATCGGATTTTGATTTTTTTTTGTCGTGTGTGTGTGTTTGTGAAAAATAGAAGAAGCAGTATTATGAAAAGTCTGTATTAGGAACACTGTTTATAGAATAATTTATTTATGTAAAAAGTATATGTACTTGACAAGTATTATGTAAAATGACCAAAAAACCCTTTTTATAAAATACGGTTGCCCAGCGCTTTTTAGTTGCCCAAAAAACAATAACTTACACATACGGGACACTTGTCACAATTTCGATGAGTTGCCCAATGACAACGGTTGCCCTCAGTCCATTTTCAAAAAAAAAAAAGTGGTCCGGAAAGTGACTAGCGTCAGGGCGCACGGTCTGTTTGCATCATTTTCCCTTGATAAAAATGCAATCTAAGGGAAAAAGAAAAAAAAAATCCTTGAAGGTGAAAATTTCATAGCAGAAGATGTGGTTGTGTATGTATGTTTCCAAAAGTCATAAACGTGTATGGGCAGGATTTAGTTGCTAAGGTTATGCTTCTCGAATTTGAACGGTATAAAAATATATAGAGTCTTTAAAAAAAATTAAAGAGAACTTGATGTATGTAAAGAAAATTGCTAAATTTCAGCTTTTGTGATCAAAACTTGTTAAATAAAGTTTTAAGCGAAATCATGGATTCGGTTTCAAGCTGGAGGTTTACATGTGAATTCAAAAATTGTTTCGTAATTTCAAATAACTTCAAACACCTTAGCGTTTGTAGATGATGAATCAGTTTTGTTTCCTAGCCTTTCCCATTAAAATGTTTATTATTTATGGTTCCAAAACAAAGTGTTTGATTTACTCCGAAGGTTTGATTAAGTTACAAGATAAGACATCGGTTATTCTTTAAAGTTTTCAGGAGGAGTAAATAGTTTGTAAGAAAATTGCAGTAAAGCTTATGGAAAGGTTTGTAAAACCATTTTATTGAGTAAGGAGAAAATATTTCTATTATGATAAATCGTAGTTTGCGGTTTGGTATTAAAGCAAAACTTGGTAAGGTGATTGTTAAAACAGCTTACAAGGTAATAGAAAGCGATTTATTTATTATTTATAGAGTAGTAGTGAAATCGTAGTTAACTTTGTGATATTTTGGTAAGACAATAATTCAGGTTGTAAAATAACTCGTGAAATGATTTTTAAAATAGCTTATAAGAAAAAAATTTATTGTTTGTCAAATAGTAAAAATTTTCATAGTTCAATTTATGATTTAATAACAAGGTGGTTTATAGGGTGGTAACAAAATAGCCAGTAAAGTAAAGGCGAATAGCTTGTGAGGTAAGAGTAACGCGGTTTTATGGATTTTTAAATTAGACAGTGGTTAGAGTAGCTCAACGAAGAATAAAATATTTCGTAAGATTGTAATAAAACTTGCAGGAGGAATATGGTTTACCAATTGCTTAGCGAAATTGCTTGCTATTTTATATAATATTAGTAAGGTAACGAATCTGTTAATCACATTATAGGAAAATAGTTTGCAAAGTATTTGCAAGGTCATTGTTTATAAAGTGTTAGTAAAGTCATAAATTTTTGGTTTAATGGCACAGTAGCAAGACTTTTTGGGAAAATGACCGTGAAGTGATTGAAAAAATAGTTGAAAGTAGTTTGTGTTAGATAACGACAAAGTTTACTATTTCATAAGAGGGTAGTAGGACAGACAGTTGGTGTTTCAAAGGGATGAATGGAAGATTAGGGATTCGTTCCCATAAAAAGTGGCTTGAGTTGCAAGCTAACTCTTGATACGTTTTAGATTGTTTTAGTCATTCGTTTATTACTTATGTTTAGTGAGGGGTTCCCTTTGTAGATGTCGAGGTGTGTTGTTTCTAGAACGGCTAGGGATGTAATCCGGTTCATCGATTGAGTACGAGTTTTGGGGTAGAGGTTACACTGTTGCCACAATGGATGACGAGATGACATTGATCTTAACGCCTAAGTTAATGATAATAGGATGGTATGACGGATATATGGTTTGCAACGACCCCGTAATAGAGGTTTAATGACCCAGTAATGAAGACCATAAGTCGATGGGACGGGAAAACAGAAGACATGGTACTGTAGTGACCAAATATAATCTAACCCTAGAGCAATGTCATGCTATAATTAAAATTTTAGTTAGTCGCGCATAATCTATTAAGAAAATCTAAATGGTAAATAAAATCATTAACTCGCATTATGCAACATTTCACTGGTTATGTATTATCTGCTAATCAAATCTCATACATAACGTAGGCACGGAGGGCGCGAAGTGGTGGTGTAAATCTCATACATAACGTTAGCTATCGCCTTTTCATCCTGGAAATATATGCTAAAAAGTCAACACAACGGCTGAGTGAATTCATAGGTTTAATAATAAAGCAGTTGATTACAAGATTTTCAAGTTTAAAAGAAGCCACGGGCTACGTTGTTTTACGCCCATAAAAAAAAGTTGATATTATTGCACTAAGCTTAGGACACCAAGACTCAACTGCATACACCTAATTTCTGGTGTAAGTAATAAATTGCCCCCAAGAGGTAATAGCCAATTACCTAAAAGATTCAAATATGGTGCCCCCAGTTATGTTCGATAACCGAGTCGGGGTCGTTAATTCCCATAGTACTATCCACAATATTTCCGCTCACTCGCAAGTGACTAATGGTTCATGATTAAGGGGTCTTTTGGCAAACAACTTAGGCAGAGTCATAATATCAAGAGAACATCAAACAGTTTTCAAGCAATTATAATCATAAAAGCATTAGTAGCATGTATTCTCCCCCAAGTAGTTTATAAAACAGTTAAAAGAGTAAAAGTGTGGCTATAAACTCACCTTAGTATACGCAGTCTCAAGTGAAATATTCAAGCAATAATAGTGAGCGGCACCGACACGCGACCTAGAATAGTATGGCAAGTCTTAGTTTACAGATTTAGACTTAAGACTCGATAAGTTTAAGAAAAATGTTTGTGTTGTTGTTGCTTGTGTGGCACTTTTTAAGTTTAAAACATTTTTTAAATTGTTTGTAAGTATTGGCTCTTGGATGTGCGTAATTATAACATCGGTAAGAATTTAAGACGGAGGAGTCTTCGTCTTGATGGAGAACGGAAGACGACGAACAGAACATAATTTCACACAATGCTATATGATTACGGAAAGTGTTGTTACCAACGTATATAGTAACTATATATATATATATATATATATATATATATATATATATATATATATATATATATATATATATATATATATATATATATATATATATATATATATATAGAATCTGGATCAAATAAGATTAAGCTTAAAGTTGTTAAAATGAGATCCAACTAAAATTTGACAAACGACACTCTCCTTACAACAAAATTTAATTTTTAATTAACTACAACTAAAATTGTTAAAGTTTCGATAGATTTCTTTTTAAAGTCTACGAAACCTAGGTGATACACTTTGATTAGAAGTGTAATGTGTATCAGGTTTTTGTATGTGTATCAGGTTTTGGAATATTTATTAGTGTAATGTGTATCAGGTGTATCACTAATCAAAACTCATGTATCATTTGGTTATTAGTTGATAAAATGTTCATTTGTATTAAAATATTATTTTTATGTGTATTATTGCTAAAATTGTTATTTATAAATGTTTTAAAGGTTTTATAGACTTGATCTTATTTTTACAACTTTAAGATTGATCTCACGTTAACTCTCCCCTATATATATATATATATATATATATATATATATATATATATATATATATATATATATATATATATATATATATATATATATATATATATATATATAGGGAAGGGATCGGGTGCGGATTATATTTTAAGTAGGGATGGTGCGGATAATATCACAATAACATTCAAAAAAATTTAATTCAAAAAAATCTGAAAAAATTAAAAAAAGAAAGAGGACAACAATTTATTAAAAATCGCTGAAAAAAAATTCAGAAAAAAAATCATTTTCATGGTTAAAAGGTACAATGATATTATGAATTTTGTTAATATCACCGTAATTATAAAGCTTTCTTAATATCACTACTAACTAAGGCTAGCAGTAGTTTCACTAAAGCTAGCAGTAGTTTCACTAAGGCTAGCAGTAGTTTCACTAAGGCTAGCAGTAGTTTCTAAACTAGCAGTGATATTAAGTTTTTTTCTAATATCAAAGTAACTTTTTAAGTAAAATTGTTAATATCACAGTTACTTTTTACATGTTTTCTTAATATCAAAGTTAATTTTTTTAATATCACCGTAAGTTTTCTTAATATCGTAATAAAAAAGGCAGTGATATTAAGTAAAATTGTTAATATCACAGTAGAACTCATAATATCGTTAATATCACGATAGAACTCATAATCAAAAAAACAAAAATTGCTCAGAAAAATCTGAAAAAATTAAAAAATGAAAGAAGATAACAATAGTAACGATCCCTCAAAAGGAAAAAAATTAAAAAAATCGTTTACATGGTCAATTGCTACCGTGAAATTAGCGCAGATCTTGACTTTTTTACAAAAAGTCAAGATCAGATCTGGAATGGGCGGTCCAGATCCATCCGCACATCCGCACGAATTAAAAAAATCCGCACCTGATCCTCACTCTATATATATATATATATATATATATATATATCACGTCTATTAGTCAAATTAGAAGTATCTAAAAGTTTAGTAATAATTTTACAACGAAAGACTAGTCATTGAGATAATTTGATGGGGCTAGGTTGTGAAATAAAATTTATAAACTAAGACTATATTTATTTTGTCGGAATTCAGGTATAACTCAGGTATATATTTTTATTTGTTCGATGTGACTAATGTCAAAGTTTAGTAGTAATTAGTTAACTTTAAATACTCAACATAGCATTATAACTAATGTAAAAATATTCGTTTATATCTTATAAACTCACATTAGTGACTAACGTGGTTTTTAATTTGTTTAAGGCTTATATCGATTGGTTCGTGACTTAAGTCTTCATTAGTTTTGATGTTATGATTTATCATAATAGTCAGATGAGATCGGGAACTTTGTCGCGGGATGAACTAAGTCTAGTAGCAACACACGTTGAAACCTTCATGGGCTTTGGCCCAACAACAAACTTGGAAACGGGCTGTGGCCCAAGATTTAACAGCTCAACACTCCCTTACTTAAGTAGGCTTAGCCCAGAAGATTTAAACTGTGGAAAATGCAACTCAGTTTCAATACTTTCATATTTGTGATATAATATGCTTTTCAGTTTTATGAATTTACTTTGACGCCTATAACAACCCGTAAATTTTCAAGTCATTAATTATCGTTAAAGACAAAGTAATTTAATTCGAAACTTTAATTAAGCCTTTTTACGAGTTATATATTTTTTTTATTGCATCTACAAACTTTATTCGCCAACTACTACGAGAGGTAACTTACGTATCACCTTAAATAACTCACTTGCTTACCAACACTAAACTTAAACACCAAGACAATCAAACCCGACTCTTTTCTTTTGGGCCTAACGGACCCCTAGTCTTTTTCTTTGGACCGAACATTTCACAACCAAACGGACCATTGTATATTTTTCTTTCTTCCTTTGTTGGGCCGGGCTTCAACACAACGCAAAGCCCAACTTCTATTTTCTTTGCTTTGTTTCACTAATAACCATATTTGGTTCTTTATTGTTAACGTACAACAAAACAAACACCTAAATTGGGACAACACCTCTTTTAGTTACAAAGACTCGACATTTTTTTTCTTTGCTTTACGCCAAAACCAAACAACATAGGGACTATAAACTAACAAATTAAAAATTGCAAAATCCATACTTTGACCACTTGACTATGTTAACCCTTGGATAATATGTCCCCAAGAGACACAACTTGACAAGACCCATCTCTTCTCCCACCTTCCATACCGATCGGTTTAGACCAAGGCAAAACACACACTCTTGATAACACATGCTAGTATGAAACACAACTCATTACCTTCCTATTTGCCTTTGCGTGAAGACCAAACCAAAGCAAGACCCTAGTCATAACTTACACATTTAACAAACACTTACACCTTGCATGTGACTCTCTTCTCCATCCCTATGTGTAAGAAACAAATACAATGACAATGTCATGCATCCGTCCTTTTCCTTCTTTTCTATTACTGCCACATGAAACAAAACCCACACCCATTTCACATGCTCATCTTAATTAATCTATGTAATTGATAATGACATATAACCAATATTGTCCCTTTTCCTTAGATTGACACACACCACATTACATTTTAAGATCTTGAACAAAGACTTTCCTTTATTACCATTCCTAACTGATCGAACCATATCAAGAAAGTGGGCTCAAACTCTTCCTTAATTGCCTCTATAAAAGCTGTCGAACCAAGGGGAGAGTTCACACACTCATTTTCACAAAACTCACAACCTCACTTACATATCTTTACTGTCAAAACCACACACTCACTGCTCTCTATCTCACTCTCAACAGTAGGCAAGAAGAATGGAACATGGTTAGGTTAATTTCGAACAAGAAACACTTGGGGTTGTATACTTTCTTTAGCTCTCTCCTTGCTCGTCTCTCACACACTCTCAAAAACTCACTCAAACACCCACCCTATGCTCACTGTTCAGGCATATAAAGAAAGAAAGAAAGGTTTTGGGTATTGATGCCTTGGAAGCTAAGGGTATCGATTTGCATGGGAAGGAAATCGGGTTGTAAACATGAAAAACTAGACGGGTTTAAGATCATTGAAAAGCTAGTCACGTTCTTGTTCTTTGTCCTCACTCGTACCTCACTACCACCTTTGGTGTCGTAAGTCTTTCTAAACCTATTTCTATACGTAGCATAGTTTCGTTGTTAAAGTTTTCATGCCATATAAACACATTTAAACTTCTAAACTCGTTTTTGTTACACACATGTCACGTGTAAACTTGAACCTAAACAAACTTAATGTATCATAAAAGCTTGTGTGGTATAAAAACGTAAATGTCGACACTAAATATGAACCTATATCTACGCTTAAATCATGCCTCATTATTCTTTAGAAACTAAATATCCTATTTCCTCTTAAATTTCTTTAAACCAAATGTGTCCTTTAAGGCACAAGTCTTATCATTCAAATGAAAGAGAAGTGCCAATATCTGAACATATAACATATACACGCATATGCACTATCTGTATTTTCCTTTACAAAATATAACACAGTGGACATTGGTAAATATGTTTAATCTGTAAAATGAAACATAACAAGTTGCCTAGCTCAGTTGGTTGGAACCCTTCTCTATGATCGAAAGGTCTCAAGGTCAAACCTCCCTCCTGGCAATTTTGTCACACTTTATTTTTTTTCAAACTTTCGCCTCTTAACAGATTCAACCCCTCCACTTCGAATCACTTATCACTTTTCTTAAAACCTCAATAAGCCTTGTAACTTATAATACTATTTACAATTTCAACCCCTCCAATTTAAATGGTTACTACTTATCTTAGAACTTTATAAGTTTATAACTTATCTTAATCTTTACAACTTTAACCCCTATAAGTTTGACACTTTGACATTTGTCACCCTAAAACTCTTATAAGTTTGATAAAACTTAAATCATTTACCACTTTTCGTTTCGCTAAATATGTTTAATACATACTTGACGATCACATTCGCGTAAACTATAAATGTTATACTTTTCAAATATATTATTTTCCCACAACTCCGATAAATATATATTGTATATATATTTATACTTTTCAAAACTAAAACAAAATCTAATAAATACAGGTTGCTTTGTAATTATTTTCACTTCAATAAATATATTCAAGCCAACTCTTATACGAAAGTTTCATATACATTTTCCCACATCTATTCCAAGAGCCAATACTTAAGAAATATTTTCGCAACTACATTTTAAGCACGTCAATAATCAAATAAAACATCCACATAAGCTACAATAACTCAAATATTTGAAAACTTTTCGTTTCAAACTTTAAACATTACCACACAAGTTAAAATGATACAAGTGTCTCATAGCAAATCATTTCTCTTTTCAAGCATTACCCTTTAGGGTCATAAACGGAATATATCACCTAAGACTTGCCATATTATATCTAGGTTTCGTGTTGAAGCCGTCGTCATATCGTACTTGCTATTGTTGTGCATTGCCTACTGTATCACTAAGGTGAGTTCATAGCCCCACTTTTACTCTTTTAACTGTTTTATAAACTCCTTGGGGGAGATACATGCTGTAAACTAGAACACAAGTATTTTCTTAAAATGCATGCTTGCATGATTATTATTATTATAGCCTAAGTTGCCTGCCAAAAGTCCCCTTCATCATGAACCATTAATCACTTGCGAGTGAACGCAAATATTGTGGATAGTACTATGGGAATTGACGACCCTGACTCGGTTATCGGAAATAACCGAGGCGCACCATATTTGATTATCTCTATGTAATTGGCTATTACATCTGCGGGGCAATTTTATTACTTACACCGGTAATTAGGTGTACGCAGTTAGTATTGGTGTCATGAGCTTAGTGCATAATAATAATCTCTATTTTCTATGGTAATTGTCTTCGAAGCAATTATCATCTCTTACTTGTGTTCAACCATTTACAAAACCTATAAACATCACTCAACCGTTGTGTTGATCTTTTTAAGCATATTTATCTTAGGTATTAAAAATGTGATAGCTAACTCTGGAGGCGCTTGGGCATTGGCATGGCATGGTCATAGATGACTCTCATTTATGTATTGGGACCACATTTGTATTAATGGGCTATTTTCCGCAACAATTCAACCTTTGTAAACTCTATTTTACTTCAATAAATGAAATCTTTTATGAAAAATCTATTATTTTACACCTTGTGTTACGATCCAATTGAGTAGCATCCCAAAAACCTTTTCTTCCGCTGCAAACCATTTTTGGGGGTGTTACAGATTGGTATCAGAGCCTTGGTTATATAGAACTAGGTATTTTCTTCAAACCTAGACTATAACCACTTTTACAAAAACTTAACCCTATGACCGACACATGCCTGCCTGCCAAGCTGAATGCCTTACTTATGACTCGTTGAAGTCATCTTTGATAAGATATGTGTTTTATTACTGACAACTTAGTCTCACTATTAGCTACGATTACTTTACTTATACGTATGTTTACGTACCACTGCGCTACGCCTTCTCCCCCACATAAATGAAATTTTTATTCAATCTTTGATACCAAACTTTAAAGACATTAGGGCATGTTACTAGTATAATTAAGCTAAGCATTGCAAGATTCATTGAACCTCGGGTGAATATAGCTTGATCACCAATATTCAACCAGGGACAGTGGGACATAGCCTGATCACCTATGTCCGACTCTGTAGGACCTTATAAATACCAACCTTATCACAAACCCAACACGTTCTGCGTAAAACACGAACAACACAAACACAAACCTATGCGTAAATAAAGAAGGAAAGATTAAGATGTTGGTGAATTGATGTTTCTAACCGTGTATGTATGTAGAGAAAGATGAAAACAATAAGTAGTATATTCCAAAGAAAACACACACACACACACACACTCAAGCACACCCCTCAAATGAGACTTTGAGGGGTATTTATAGTCTAAATACAAGATGCCCTAAACGGACCATTGTATATTTTTCTTTCTTCCTTTGTTGGGCCGGGCTTCAACACAACGCAAAGCCCAACTTCTATTTTCTTTGCTTTGTTTCACTAATAACCATATTTGGTTCTTTCTTGTTAACGTACAACAAAACAAACACCTAAATTGGGACAACACCTCTTTTAGTTACAAAGACTCGACATTTTTTTTCTTTGCTTTACGCCAAAACCAAACAACATAGGGACTATAAACTAACAAATTAAAAATTGCAAAATCCATACTTTGACCACTTGACTATGTTAACCCTTGGATAATATGTCCCCAAGAGACACAACTTGACAAGACCCATCTCTTCTCCCACCTTCCATACCGATCGGTTTAGACCAAGGCAAAACACACACTCTTGATAACACATGCTAGTATGAAACACAACTCATTACCTTCCTCTTTGCCTTTGCGTGAATACCAAACCAAAGCAAGACCCTAGTCATAACTTACACATTTAACAAACACTTACACCTTGCATGTGACTCTCTTCTCCATCCCTATGTGTAAGAAACAAATACAATGACAATGTCATGCATCCGTCCTTTTCCCTCTTTTCTATTACTGCCACATGAAACAAAACCCACACCCATTTCACATGCTCATCTTAATTAATCTATGTAATTGATAATGACATATAACCAATATTGTCCCTTTTCCTTAGATTGACACACACCACATTACATTTTAAGATCTTGACCAAATACTTTCCTTTATTACCATTCCTAACTGATCGAACCACATCAAGAAAGTGGGCTCAAACTCTTCCTTAATTGCCTCTATAAAAGCTGTCGATCCAAGGGGAGAGTTCACACACTCATTTTCACAAAACTCACAACCTCACTTACATATCTTTACTGTCAAAACCACACACTCACTGCTCTCTATCTCACTCTCGACAGTAGGCAAGAAGAAAGGAACATGGTTAGGTTAATTTCAAACAAGAAACACTTGGGGTTGTAAACTTTCTTTGGCTCTCTCCTTTCTCGTCTCTCACACACTCTCAAAAACTCACTCAAACACCCACCCTATGCTCACTGTTGAGGCATATAAAGAAAGAAAGAAAGGTTTTGGGTATTGATGCCTTGGAAGCTAAGGGTATCGATTTGCATGGGAATGAAATCGGGTTGTAAACATGAAAAACTAGACGGGTTTAAGATCATGGAAAAGCTAGTCACGTTCTTGTTCTTTGTCCTCACTCGTACCTCACTACCACCTTTGGTGTCGTAAGTCTTTCTAAACCTATTTTTATACGTAGCATAGTTTCGTTGTTAAAGTTTTCATGCCGTATAAACACATTTAAACTTCTAAACTCGTTTTTGTTACACACATGTCACATGTAAACTTGAACCTAAACAAACTTAATGTATCATAAAAGCTTGTGTGGTATAAAAACGTAAATGTCGACACTAAATATGAACCGATATCTACGCTTAAATCATGCCTCGTTATTCTTTAGAAACAAAATACCCTATTTCCTCTTAAATTTCTTTAAACCAAATATGTCCTTTAAGGCACAAGTCTTATCATTCAAATGAAAGAGAAGTGCCAATATCTGAACATATAACATATACACGCATATGCACGATCTGTATTTTCCTTTACAAAATATAACACAGTGGACATTGGTAAATATGTTTAATCTGTAAAATGAAACATAACAAGTTGCCTAGCTCAGTTGGTTGGAACCCTTCTCTATGATCGAAAGGTCTCAAGGTCAAACCTCCCTCCTGGCAGTTTTGTCACACTTTATTTATTTTTCAAACTTTCGCCTCTTAACAGATTCAACCCCTCCACTTCGAATCACTTATCACTTTTCTTAAAACCTTAATAAGCCTTGTAACTTATAATACTATTTACAATTTCAACCCCTCCAATTTAAATGGTTACTACTTATCTTAGAACTTTATAAGTTTATAACTTATCTTAATATTTACAACTTTAACCCCTATAAGTTTGACACTTTGACATTTGTCACCCTAAAAATCTTATAAGTTTGATAAAACTTAAATCATTTACAACTTTTCGTTTCGCTAAATATGTTTAATACATACTTGACGATCACATTCGCGTAAACTATAAATGTTATACTTTTCAAATATATTATTTTCCCACAACTCCGATAAATATATATTGTATATATATTTATACTTTTCAAAACTAAAACAAAATCTAATAAATACAAGTTGCTTTGTAATTATTTTCACTTCCATAAATATATTCAAGCCAACACTTATACGAAAGTTTCGTATACATTTTCCCACATCTATTCCAAGAGCCAATACTTAAGAAATATTTTCGCAACTACATTTTAAGCACGTCAATAATCAAATAAAACATCCACATAAGCTACAATAACTCAAATATTTGAAAACCTTTCGTTTCAAACTTTAAACATTACCACACAAGTTAAAATGATACAAGTGTCTCATAGCAAATCATTTCTCTTTTCAAACATTACCCTTTAGCGTCATAAACGGAATATATCACCTAAGACTTGCCATATTATATCTAGGTTTCGTGTTGAAGTCGTCGTCATATCGTACTTGCTATTGTTGTGCATTGCCTACTGTATTACTAAGGTGAGTTCATAGCCCCACTTTTACTCTTTTAACTGTTTTATAAACTCCTTGGGGGAGATACATGCTGTAAACTAGAACACAAGTCTTTTCTTAAAATGCATGCTTGCATGATTATTATTATTATAGCCTAAGTTGCCTGCCAAAAGTCCCCTTTATCATGAACCATTAATCACTTGCGAGTGAACGCAAATATTGTGGATAGTACTATGGGAATTGACGACCCTGACTCGGTTATCGGAAATAACCGGGGCGCACCATATTTGATTATCTCTATGTAATTGGCTATTACATCTGCGGGGCAATTTTATTACTTACACCGGTAATTAGGTGTACGCAGTTAGTATTGGTGTCATGAGCTTAGTGCATAATAATAATATCTATTTTCTATGGTAATTGTCTTCGAAGCAATTATCATCTCTTACTTGTGTTCAACCATTTACAAAACCTATGAACATCACTCAACCGTTGTGTTGATCTTTTTAAGCATGTTTATCTTAGGTATTAAAAATGTGATAGCTAACTCTGGAGGCGCTTGGGCATTGGCATGGCATGGTCATAGATGACTCTCATTTATGTATTGGGACCACATTTGTATTAATGGGCTATTTTCCGCAACAATTCAACCTTTGTAAACTCTATTTTACTTCAATAAATGAAATCTTTTATGAAAAATCTATTATTTTACACCTTGTGTTACGATCCAATTGAGTAGCATCCCAAAAACCTTTTCTTCAGCTGCAAACCATTTTTGGGGGTGTTACAGATTGGTATCAGAGCCTTGGTTATATAGAACTAGGTATTTTCTTCAAACCTAGACTATAACCACTTTTACAAAAACTTAACCCTATGACCGACACATGCCTGCCTGCTAAGCTGAATGCCTCACTTATGACTCGTTGAAGTCATCTTTGATAAGATATGTGTTTTATTACTGACAACTTAGTCTCACTATTAGCTACGATTACTTTACTTATACGTATGTTTACGTACCACTGCGCTACGCCTTCTCCCCCACATAAATGAAATTTTAATTCAATCTTTGATACCAAACTTTAAAGACATTAGGGCATGTTACTAGTATAATTAAGCTAAGCATTGCAAGATTCATTAAACCTCGGGTGAATATAGCTTGATCACCTATATTCAACCAGGGACAGTGGGACATAGCCTGATCACCTATGTCCGACTCTGTAGGACCTTATAAATACCAACCTTATCACAAACCCAACACGTTATGCGTAAAACACGAACAACACAAACACAAACCTATGCGTAAATAAAGAAGGAAAGATTAAGATGTTGGTGAATTGATGTTTCTAACCGTGTATGTATGTAGAGAAAGAAGAAAACAATAAGTAGTATATTCCAAAGAAAACACACACACACACACACACACACACACACACACTCAAGCACACCCCTCAAATGAGACTTTGAGGGGTATTTATAGTCTAAATACAAGATGCCCTAAAGGGCTTTCTATGGGCTTCGTGGGCTTGGACATGGGTTTGGTTGGATATAAGGCAAGCTTAACTAAACTAATACCCATTTAGCTTAGTCCAATCCACGAGCCCGTTTACTATTCTAGCACGATATCTAACACACGTTACAAAGTTCCTAAACGTGAATGACCATCACTTCTAATAAAACTATTAAGGCTAACAATCTCCCCCTAAGGGGTGGTCATTCAAAATATGCTCCACTTGATTAGGTCTTTACTTTTCTAGAGCTTGAACTTTGTGTGTAGATATAGAATAGTCTTAATTCTTTGTTCCTTCATGCTTTGTGATCAATTAATGGGGTTGTCTGCCGTTGTCAAGTTCGTTGGTTAGGTGTCTCCACGCCTTTCTCCACCATGCTGACACTTCTATTTGTCTTTCGGTTACCAATGATGTAGTTCTCGAGTCTTTAAACTTTGTAGATTCTTTGAAATTGACGAAGAATCATCTTTGACTTTGTGTTGCCTTTGATTTTGATGTGAACTTTCATGTGTTGTTGGTATGAGCATGTGGAGTATCTACACGATCAATCCGCTCCGGAGCTTCCATAAGAAGAAAACATAAAAACAGGTTAGTAATAAGCGGATTCCGGCACTTACAAGTTTGAAGTTCGAGGGTGTTAACAGCATAGTGTGAAAACACATCTCTAATTCTCACAGAGGCCGTTCCTGAACTGGAGTCCCACAAGTGAGATAACGCGATGTACCGAAATACACCTACAGTTCAGATGAGTCGCTGAGGTACACCGAAGCATCACCCCACGACTGTAGACCGTTTGAGACACACTAAGCGTAATCCACGAGGAGTTACCGAAGTGACCTGCTGTCAGGGCTGCTTGATGTTGGCCCTGGCAGGAGTTTCCATTCAATCACTGAAGATCACAGATGTGAAACTTCTCATAAATGTTCTGGCAGATTGCTAAGATCTGCGTAGGACTCTATAATATATCCCTTGTGCCCTTATTGATGAACAGCAAGCGATGTCATGTCAAGTGTTCCTATGAGATCTTTTGATGAATCTCGTGGCTCTAGACTCAATAGTGCGTTTTGGTTTTCCTGAGCGGAGACTAGGAAGAGGGTCTCCTTCTTCAATATCAATGATCTCTAAGAGAAAGTCGATAGATTATGTAGGGTTCCCTGTCAGAATGAAACAAATCCCTTTTGAGAGGAATTGAGTGGCTAGAAGGTTTAGTGCAGTGCATCACTGGGTCCATGACGTCTTTGTCTTCAATACCAGTGTCATCTAGTGACAACCAGTAGCAGATGAATTGAACCCGGTTTCTGCCCTAAGGTTGAATATGGAGGGCTATTTCTTTTCACCCTTTCTTTTACTTTTCTTTTTAATTCTTCAACCCCTTCTTTCTCCTTTCTTACATTACTCCTTTTTTTCAATCCTTCCTAAGGACTTCTAATACTAACTATTTGTGATGTCCTTGGGTAGATCCCTCAGGCTCTGGCGGATCATAGGACGGATTTCCTATCCTTAGTCACCTTATAACTCCATGATTGTCCTATTGTTGCCATAAAACCATTTTTCTTGAAAATCTCTCAAAGTGTTTTTGATAGAAAACATGTTTGGAACACATCGAGAGTTTTATACTTTCAGAAACACTCCCCCTTCACATGTGCTTATATGTTTTGACAGAAATCTGCACATAGAGGGTAGAGTTCGCACTTTTTGAATTGATCGACTTTAAATGAACAAGACCGATTCGAGACACGTTTACATCACTAGAGAACTAGCTTGAAATTATTACCCGTCCTGGTCAAGTCATAGAAAGTTTCTCGAGATGGTACATGATTCCTCGTCAATTCATTTGTTTCAACTGAGTCGAGCTCATTTTGAGATTCAAACAACTATCATTAAACTTTTTGATCACATTTTAATCACGTCTCCTCCTCCTCAAAAATAGCATATTCGTGATATTTTTTATATCAACGGATTAAACAACATTTTAGAATCTTTTGGGGAGACAAACGGATTTGATTTAAGCATGAATTTGGAACATTTTGTTTTATACTCCCCCTTTAATAAAGCATAATCAATTAAAGGGTTTTAGAGGGAGTTATCTTGAGCACAAAATATTTTGAAAGATTTTGAAAAATCTTTTTGAACAATCTTGAAAAGGTGCTCAAGATGATGATGATTTCTCACCATTTTTAAATGTAGTGCACTGAAGCGTATACTTGATTTTTCTTTAAAAGCACGAGTTTTGATTTGAAAAATAATCAAAAGTCATCATTTTAGTCCGAGTTTCGTACTGAAGTATACAAAAGCCATTTTTGAAGAAATTTTGAGAAACGACATGTTTTAGAAAACATATTAAAGAACTCTCGCTCAAGCATCTGTACATACCCGTATCATTGTTGAATGACATTTCTAGAAACGTACAGAATATCGATTATACGAGAGACATGTCGTAAGAAGAATATTTTTGGATTTTTGATTTTCTATTGTTTTTGAATTTTTTTTGAGAGTTTTATATTTTTATATTTTGCTTTTGTTGGTTTTTCCAATTTTGTATTTTGTTTTTCAAAAAATATTTACAGCGAAGCATTTTGGAAAATCATTTTCAAGAAGATTCGAGAAGACGTTCTAACTCCTCAGGGGTTAGGCTTCGCATTCCAATTCGTCGAACTAAATCGTCAAACCTTTCTTTTGGAAGGGCTTTAGTAAATAGATCGGCGAGTTGGTAATCAGTCTTCACGAAAAATAATTCAACAGTACCATTTTCGACGTACTCTTTGATGAAGTGGTAGCGGACACGGATATGCTTAGTCTTTGAGTGATGAACAGGATTGCATGATATGGCTATGGCACTTTTCGAGTCACAATACATAGGTATTTTATCGAAAGTAAAGCCATAATCTGTGAGTTGTGTTCTCATCCATAGAACTTGAGCACAACACGCAGATAGAGACACATACTCAGCTTCAGCGGTTGAAAGTGCAGTGCAATCTTGTTTCTTTGAAGACTAGCTTACTAACTTTTCACCCAAAAATTGTGCTCCTCCGGATGTACTTTTTGCTGTAACTTGATCACCTACGTGGTCTGCATCTGAAAAGGCAATTAGATCAAATCCAGATTCCTTCGGATACCAAAGTCCCATGTGAATGGATGTCTTCAGATACCGAAAGATCCTTTTAACCTCTTTGAGGTGTAGTTCGGTAGGCTTAGCCTGTAACCGTGCTAATAAGCAAACAGCAAAATGAATATCGGGTCGACAAGCAGTGAGGTACATGAGAGAACCAATCATGCTCAGATATTTCTTTGGATCAATAGGTTTCCCAAACAAATCGGCCCCAATTTTTGGTGAAGTTACCATTGGTGTTCCGACCGAATCACAATTATCCATACCATGATTTTTCAAAATCTCAGTTGTATATTTAGCTTGATTTATAAAAATTCCATGAGGGGACTGATGTATATGTAAACCAAGAAAGAATTTTAGTTCCCCCATCATGGACATTTCAAATTTGCTTTTCATGAGATTTTCAAAGTGTTTTGAAAGATTCAAATTAATGGACCCAAAGATGATGTCGTCTACGTAAATCTGAACAATCAAAATGTCATTTTTGCATTTTTGTGTAAACAAGGTAGGATCAACTGTGCCTTTGGTGAAATTGTTTTGGATAAGGAAAGAGGAGAGTTCGTCATACCACGCTCTCGGAGCTTGTTTCAATCCATATATTGCCTTTTTGAGTTTGTAGACGTAGTCTGGATGTTCCAAGTCGATGAAGCCTTCTGGCTGACTCACGTACACTTCTTCTTTCAGAGTTCCATTCAAGAACGCGGTCTTAATGTCCATCTGATAAACCGTGATGTTTTTTTGAGCTGCATAGGCTAAGAATATCCTGACTGCTTCAAGTCTAGCTACCGGCGCGAATGACTCTTCAAAGTCTATCCCTTCCTATTGTTTGTATCCTTTGGCCCAAGACGAGCTTTGTTGCGAATGACAGTCATTTCTTCATCCCGTTTGTTCTTCCATAACCATTTAAGATCAATGACGCGAACGTCAATGGGTCTTGGAACCATTTCCCAAGATTCATGTAGACGGTATTGGAGAAGTTCCTCCTGCATTGCTTCTATCCATGCGGGATCTGCCATTGCCTCGTGAATGTTCTTTGGCTCTATATTGCTAATTGAGCAAAGGTAAATGCACAAGTCGCAATCGGTGGCAAGTTGGCGTCTCGTCTGAATTGGCCTAGAAGGTTCACCAATAACTTGTTCAATTGGGTGGTCTTTTGTCCACTTCATAGTAGAAGGATACCGTTGGTTAAATGTATGCGAGTTAGATGGTTCTCATAAGCATGAAGATGATTCAGCTGATTCCGTAGCAAACGGGTTTTCAAATAAGTCGTCATCTAATGTTGCATCGTTCTGGTTTTGGTTTTGCTCATCAACTGCTGGTAGAACGGGTGCAAGAACTGGAGTAGATGTAGATGATGTTGATGGAGTTGGTGCATTGGTTTCGACCGTTGTAGATGCATCTTCTGTTGGTGGTAGAGGATGATTTTGAGCGGGTGCAGCGGAATGATGGTTTGATGCATTTGTCGAAGTTCCACCATAGTATTCATCGAACATTAACTCGAAGAAATTCTCCCATTCTTGTTCTTTAGGATTGTCAAACGAAGTTGATTGAGCTCTTTGATGTACGAGTCCTGAACTGATGTGTCCAGAAGTCTGCGGGTTTAGTGCGGGTTCTAGAGCGAGTCTCTCAGAAGCCATTTTTGAAAGTTCATCAAATTTCACATTCATCATCTCCATGATCCTCCTGGTTCTTCTATTATACACCCTGAATGCCCTCGAGTTATCTGAATATCCAATGAAGATTCCAATATCACCTTTTGCTCTCTGTTTACCTAGATCTTCTTTGTCGTTCGTTGGATAGCACAAAGCGCCAAACACGTGAAAGTAAGAGATATCAGGTTTTCTGTTGTTCACTATTTCATATGGGGTTTTATTGAATCTTGGATGGATTAGGGATCGGTTCTGAGTGAAACAAGCAGTGGCAACAACATCAGCCCATAGAAATAACGGTGCACTAGAATAGATTAGCATTGTGCGTGCAGCTTCCACAAGAGTTCTATTTCTTCTTTCAACTACCCCATTCTGCTGTAGAGTTCGAACAACTGATGTCTGATGTGTAATTCCAACATCTTATAAATAAGATCTTAACTCCTTATTTGTGAATTCAGTGCTGTTGTTTGTTCTTACAACCCTTACTGGAGTTTGAAGAAGTACTTGAATACATTTCAGAAAGGTGATGATGATGCCTGGTGCTTCGTCTTTTGATCTCAGAAACTTAACCCATGTATATCTTGAATAATCATCGACGATAAAAAGAATATACTTTTTACCGTTAATGCTTTCAACTCTCATTGGGCCACATAAGTCCATGTGCAACATATGCAACTTAGCTTCCGAACTAGGTACGGTTTTGGGTTTATATGATGCTCTTTTGCTTTTTCCTTGTTCGCATGATGGACATAAGTGATCCTTGGTGTATTTGAACTTTGGAAGTCCGTTGACGATGTTGTCTTTGGCAAGATTGTTGATGGTGTCAAAATTGAGATGGGATAACCTTCTATGCTACAACCAGGACTGTCTTCCAGATGCTCGTGTCATAAGACATATTGGTGATGAATAGGCCATTTGATTGATGTCGATGGCATACAAGTTTGTATCCCGATTCCCAGTTAAGAGATCAGTGCCATCCAAGTTTCTAACGAAGCAAGCATTTTTCCTAAAAGCAACCTCTAAATCTGCATCACAGAACTGCCCGACTGAAAACAAATTGTGTCCCAACCCTTCGATATAGTAAACCCGAGTGATCAAATAATTTCCAAAAGGTAGATCTCCATAACCCATGATAGCTTCTACATGATCATTTCCAAAACGTACGGTTCCCATGAATTTCCAAACGAAATTGATCAGCAGCTTCAGATTCCCGGTCATGTGCTTGGAGCAACCCGAGTCGACGATCCAAAGACAAATTTCGATAACCTGTCAGTAACAGAAAAAGAATATTTTGGAAACCGTTGTGATTTTGGTTCCTTTGGGTTAGAGGTAAAATTCTGATCACACTCAAAGAGGTTTTCTACAGGGAATTTTGGTTTATCACTCATTTTACCATTCTGGAGTGTGAAAGTTCTACCCGTGGGTTTCCAAATATCATCCCTAAAGTATACACTATAGTTCCTGTCAGTAGTGTAAAGTCTAAGTTTTGCAACTAGTCTTTCTATTCGTTTAGTGTAAGATCTTTTTGGAACGTTCTTCTTAACAGGCTTATCATTCACATTCTTAGAAACATAATCATCTTGAACATTAATTAAAGATTTCTTGCAAGTTAAACAAAGAGATTCAACACATTCATTAGACTTAGCAAGTTTCATAGGTTCAGTACATTCAGATGAAATGTCTTTCTTATTCAAAAACGGTAAATTCCTAGGGTGTTCTTCTACTTTCTTCTCTTTATTCAAGCTACTACTCCTAGAGGCATGCGAGACTCTATTGTTCCTTGTATTGCTCTTAGGCTTTAGTCTGCTGCTCCTAGAGGTGCTTTCTAGTCCTGTAGAAGGTAAAGCACACGCATTAGGATTCACATTTTTATGAAGGGTGGTGGTTTCAGCTTTCCTAGTCTCTTTAGAGTGCTTTGCTAAACTTATGTCTTTTGTTCCATATGTTTTAGATGTGGAGGCAGACGCATTAGTGGTACTCATCTTAAAAAGGCCAGGTGCTAAAACTTTTGGTTTCTCGATAACCGCTTTTCCCTTATCAACATTTTGTTTAGGTAGGGCAGGTGGAGTGACTGGTTTTGATGAAACATTTTTCTCATTGACTTTTGGAGGAGGCATAGAAACAGACATTTTTTGTTTGAAAACCGGTTTGGGAATAGTTGCTTTCTCCGCAGTCAATGGTTTTTTAATCACGGTATCCACTGCCTTTCCTTTTTGAATTTCCAGCTGAGCCCTCGAAAGATCATTTTTTGCTTTCATGTCATTGTAGGCACGCTCATACGACAGTTTGTCATACTTGCATTCCTCAGTTTTTCGATCAAGTTGTTTAAAATATGAGACATTTTCTTTTTCAAGTTTTTCAAGAGCTTTTTCATATTTTGAAACAATTTCGGAGGTCTCAGACTGGAGTCTTTCATGATCTTCAACAGAATATGTTTGCAAAATGATGGACATAATATCGGTAGTCAGAACATCTTCGAAGAGAGAATCATTTAAATTTTCCAAAATTTTGATGTGTTCAACACTTTCATTAGCTTGCTTTACCAGGGATTTATGGTCCTTGACAAAGTCAGCTGTTTCTTTCAAAAAGGCTTGTTCAAAATGAATTACCCTTGAGTTGATGTTATTCAGCTGAGGGGCAATTTGAGTTTCAAAAAACTTTTTATGTTCATTATCAAAACTATTAAAGCAGATGTTTGTTGTAATATTGGTGTTAGTTTTAACAGTCTCTTGAAGATCCGCAATTCTAGTTTTCACATTTTATAAAATACTTTGCGCATCACTTGTGTTAAAAGGATTGTTTGAAGACATTTGTTCAATGTTCGAAAGAGATTTGGAGACAACAACTGGTTTTGAAACTGATTTTGAAACTGGTGTTGACACTTTGTTTGAAACACTTGGTGTGGTGGAAAACGTTGATTGTTCTTTATGAGAAACAAACGAAATACCATTAATTTTATTCCATTTGTTATAATCAATAGGTTTGATTTCCGGATGTTTTTGTTTCATTTTTGATCTACTCTCCTCAGATAGTTCCAACGTTTCAAGAGAATCATGCACAATTATAGGTTCATGCAAAGGTTTTCCATTATTTAACACATTCTGAGATTTCTGAGCTTTCTTGAGGAACGAAGAAGGGTTGTTACCAAGAGCCATTTTATGTGCAGTATGAAAAATCGGATTTACTTGATAAGAAAGCATTTTGTTTGTTTTAGCGGAATGACCCGTTGTAAGAAGCAAATTGTCCAATTTTTTTATAGTTTCATTTTTATCCAGAATTTCATCAAGAAGAGAATCTTCTTGTTTTTAAAAATCAGCAATTTCTTCTCTTTTTCAAGATCAGAAAATAGTGCTTTTTGTTTAGAAAGTTGGTTATTTAGATCAGAAATTTCCTTGTTTAAAGATTTTATTTTCAAGTTCAAATTCACATCAAGTGTGTCATACTTGAGTTGCAATTCTTTTTCTCTTAAAACAGAATCTCGATAACCAATTTCTAATTCTGATATTTTGTTTGAATGAAATTCAAAGGCTCTGGCGTTCTCTTTGTAACTCTCAAGCTCAGCGGTCAATTTCTGATTCGCGGCCTTAACTTCGCGATTGACCTTACTAACTTTCTCAATTTCAATGCCACAGTTATTGATTAATGATTCAAAGTAAGCACGTGTTTCCTCATCAATCTCAGTATTTTGTGCCACATAGCCTCCATTATGATCCACATCTGGAGTTTCAGAGTTAGTATTGCTACAACTCGGATTGTCCAGGTATGTATCATAAGTAGGTGTTGGTGTCACATAATGTTGTTCGTCATGAGTAAACACATCAAATATGACATTGTTATAGCATGGATCAATGATTGGTACCTCAGATACTGCGTTGGCGTCATAGACTGGAGGTGCGTCAGAATCAGTGTCGTACTTAGTCTCCTGAAGATTTGCCATGAAGATGCATTTTGCATTGATTTCCTCGAGGTCTTCCAAATCATCCACAATAGCGAAAAAATCATTTTCCTCAGCACTCAACTGCATCCCTGCTTCTTGCTTCTGTGCTAACAGCATAGCTTTTCGAAGAAACTCAGCATTCTTCTTGTGTGGGTTAGTGGGACAGTTTCGTGCCATGTGACCCACTCCTTGATAGTTATAACACTTAACCTGATTACCCTGATTCACATTTCCATAATTCCCAACGACTGGAGCTACAACATTCCCATTCTGATTACCCACTGCTCTATTCCCAACATTCTGTCCCAACTGATTACCCTGATACGGAACCGCCTGATTACCCATACGAAATCCAGTAGCATATCCCTGCTGATTCCCAATAACTCCAACCATTTGTCTTTGATTACCCATATTCACACCCGGCTGTGCAATTTGCCTGTTGCGAGTGTTTGATGAAATCCTTTGGTTGTTGTTAGTTGGTGTGGAATAGCGACTTCTGAATGCTTTACCTATTAAAGAAAATGCCTGTAACAAAGCTTCTTCTTGTTCAGATTCAGGATCAGTGGTTCCTTGTTCCTGGTATTGTGGATACTGTTGTTGTTGTTGAATGACTTGTTGTTCTGGTGGATAGAATTGTTGTTGAGGGAAGACAGCTTGTGGTTGTGGAATGTATTGCTGCAAGTTGTTGTTGGTGGAAGATGATGAAGCTTGTTGTTGTGTATTGACTGAAGGTTGAGTCTTTGCAATAAGTGCCAATGGATCATGATTCTTTGACAATCTTTCTTTCCTGACTTCATTCACTTCAGCTTGGTTTTGTTTTAGAAAATCGTTTAGTTGATCAAAGTTCACCTGATGTAAGTCTTTTGTTTGGTTGACAATAGTGACATATCGTCCCCATTCTTCTGGAAGATTGTTCAGGAACTTGATGTTTTGCACGATAGTCCTTGGTGCTAACTTGTTTCTGATAAGCTCATTCATCAAAGTGCAAAACCTTCCATAGTAGGATTCAATGGATTCTCCTAGAGTTGAAGTGAACTTTTCCCATTTAGTTAGCAGCTTGTTCTCCATGTCTTGTTGACCAATTTATGTTCCATGACAAAGCCGTCTAACACGTTCCCACATATCGAAAGCAGTTTCACAACTGTCTACAGCAGCAAAGATGTATCTTGGTAAACCCAGTTGGACAATATGAATTGCCATGTCATCTGCTTCGACTTGTTTCTGATCCTCTTCAGAGTATTCCGATTCTTTTTTAAGATGAAAAAATGGTGGGACGGGAGGTGTTGCATCAGCATTTCCAGGGTCTTGGACTTGTCGAGGTATGAAGGGTCCATCCTGAATGGATTGAATCATGAGTTTCCCATTAGGTTTGGTCTTTATGTAACGAAGCATTCGACTTGTCCATTGAAGATAACCACCTTTTTCCAACATAGGAGGACGGTTTTCGGTACCGGCTGCATGAATGTCTTGTTGAGTTGCCATTGATGAAGGTATGTTATGATAAATTTGATGTTGGATCGATTCAACGATAAAGGAGTTGTGTTGTATGAAGATTAACCTCGGTTGTTGTAGTGAAAAGTTGGTCTAAAAACTTAAAAACCTCAATAACTTCTTTTCGGAGCGTTTTTAGGACTAGAAGGTTGACCCAAACTAACTAGTTCATTTGGCAGTCTATTCTCCTCGTTCTCACGGTCGTTTTGATGGGTAGATCGCTGAAAACGGAGTTACGGTTCAAAAGTTATAGCCGTTTGAAGTTTTGCTCAAAATCTTACTCGTAAACCAGTTCTTATGCGTAGGAATGAATGCTTATGCGTAGGATTGCTTATGCGTAGGAGTCCTTATGCGTAAAGAGCTTAGGCGTAGGATTCTTATGCGTAAACCTAAGGTTAAACATAAGTCTTATGCGTAAACTTTAAGCGTAGAAGTAAAGTACCTTACGCGTAAGAGTTAACTTATGCGTAGAGTGCTTACTCGTAAGCTTTCTTCTTATGCGTAAGAGTTGGTTTAAAACCAAAATCCCTTTACACTGTCACAGCGTAAAAGATATCCGAAAGTCGAAGTGTTCCACACACTTATCCAAGTGAGGGAAGCACTGAGTCACCGTTTTTGCACGAAGATTCTTCACCAAAAAGTTATGCGTAGAGAACTAGGGTTTTGACTTTCTTACGCGTAAAATTAGGGTTTTGACTTACGCGTAAGAAATTTCCAGTGATTCAAACGATTTCTGATGCACAAACAGCCTTAAAAACACTTAAATAACACAAAAGTTTTGACCTTAATCACCCAAAGTGCCTTGAAAGCTTATGCGTAGAAATGAACTACGAACCAAAAACGAGTTTAAAACTGAACCAAAACACGTAAAGCTTCGAACTTTTTGCAAAAAAATGAAACTTTAGCACCAAATAAACCTTAAACCACAAGAATCTTGAATTTTTAAGTGCAAAAATTAAAGTTTTATGCGTGTCAAAGATGTATAACGAGAGCCTTTACGCGTACAGTACCAAAACTTCAAAACAAACACAAACACTCCTAAACCATTGTTAGGCGATTGATACCAATTGTAGGACCTTATAAATACCAACCTTATCACAAACCCAACACGTTATGCGTAAAACACGAACAACACAAACATAAACCTATGCGTAAATAAAGAAGGAAAGATTAAGATGTTGGTGACTTGATGTTTATAGCCGTGTATGTATGTAGAGAAAGATGAAAACAATAAGTAGTATATTCCAAAGAAAACACACACACACACACACACACTCAAGCACACCCCTCAAATGAGACTTTGAGGGGTATTTATAGTCTAAATACAAGATGCCCTAAAGGGCTTTCTATGGGCTTCGTGGGCTTGGACATGGGTTGGGTTGGATATAAGGCAAGCTTAACTAAACTAATACCCATTTAGCTTAGTCCAATCCACGAGCCCGTTGACTATTCTAGCACGATATCTAACATATGTTACAAAGTTCCTAAACGTGAATGACCATCACTTCTAATAAAACTATTAAGGCTAACAGACTCAGAGGTGAATGTTGCAATACTGAAAGTAGTTATAATAGTGCTATGTCCAGTTGATCTCCTGATTGACTTCTAAAAAGAGTAAAATTTTCATCATAAGAGTTATAAAGGTTTACTACTACACATCACACATTGACGTCACAACATTTTCTCACTACGATACTTTTTCTCCTAAGTGGAACGCCTTTCTCATTACTACACTCTCTAAACTAACAATTTTACACCACTACCTTACGCCTCTGCATCTACATCTTACTAGCAACGTGCATGGAGATTTGCATGGCAGATGATGCACACTACTACTTCGCGCAAGGACACCACATCGATCTATGTTGAAATGGACCACTCTACGCCACCACTTCGCGCCCTCCGTGCCTACGTTATGTATGAGATTTGCTGAGCAGATAATACATAACCAGTGAAATGTTGCATGATGTGAGTTAATAATTATATTTTAGATTTTCTTAGCACATTATGCGCGACTAACTAAATTTTATTTACCGCACGACATTACTCTATGTCTAAATTATATTTTTGGGTCGCTACTATACCATGTCTTCTGTATCCTATCTCATCGACTTATCGTCTTCGTTACTGGATCATTAAACCTTTATTACTGGATCATTGCAACCCATGTATCCATCATCCCATCCTATTATCGTTCTCTTAGACGCTAAGATCGAAGTCATCTCGTCATCCATTGCGGTAACAGTGTCACCTCTACCCCAAAACTCGTACTCAATCGATGAACTGGATTACATCCCTAGCCATTATAGGAACAACACACCTCGACATCTACAAAGGGAACCCCTCGCTAAACATAAACAATAAACGAACAACTAAAGCGATCTAAAAGCATAGCAAGAAGTTAACTTGCAACTCAAGCCACTTTTTATGGGAACGGATCCCTAATCTTCCACTCATCCCTTTGAAACACCAATTTTCTGTCCTGTTACACTCTTATGAAATAATAAACTTCGTCGTTGTCTAACGCAAACTACTTTCAACTATTTTACGGACCATTTCACGGTTAGTTTACGAAAAGTCTTACTATTGTGCCATTAAACCAAAAATCTACGACTTTACTAATACTTTATAAACAATAACCTTACTAATGCTTTGCAAACTATTTTCTCATAGTGTGATAAGCCAATTAATTTACTACTACTTTATGAAACAACAAACAATTGCAATAGCAAGTTATAAACTATATTACAAATTTTTCCTGCAAGTTATATTACGGTCTTAGAAGCTATTTTACCCTTTTAGTGAGCTGTTTTAGCCACTGTCCGATTTAAAACCATAAAACTTGGTACTCTTACCTCACAAACTATTCGCCTTTACTTTATTGACTATTTTATTACCACCCTATAAATCATCTTGATATTAATTTAACTACGAAATCTTCTACTATTTGACAAACAATAAAGTACTTTCTTATAAGCTATTTTACAAATTATTTCACGAGTTATTTTATAAACTGAATTATGTCTTACCAAAATATTTCACTACCATTGATAAACCGTTTTCTATTACTTTATGAGCTGTTTTAAAAATCACCTTACCAAATTGTTGCTTCATAAAAGTATTTTCTTCTTACTCAATAAAGTAGTTTTACAAACTTTTTCATAAACTTTAGTGCAATTTCCTTATAAACTATTTACTCTCTTGAAAAACTTTAAAGGATAACCGATATTTTCTTTTGAAAATAAACCAAATTTTCGGAGTAAAGATAAGCACTTTGTTTTGAAAACAATAATGAGAAATGCTAAGAAGCAAAACTAATTCATCATCTACAAAAGCTAAGGTATTTGAAATTATTTTGAGAAACAACTTTTGAATTTAAATAAAAACCTCCAACTTGGAACCGATTCCATGTTGTCGCCTAAAACCTTATTTAACAAGTTTTCATCCCAAAAGCTGAAATTTAGCAACTTTATTTACATACATCAAGTTCTCCCTTAAAATGTTAAAGACTCTGTATTCTTCAAATTTGAGAAGCATAACCAACAACTGAATCCTGCCCAAAAACGTTTAAAACTTATTGAAACGTACGTACCCAACCACATCTTCTGCTTTGACATTTTCACCTTCGAGGATATTTTTTTTTCTTTTCCTTTAGATTGCATTTTTATCAACGATAAAACTTGTGGTAGCATTTTTCTGAAAACATTTATATTTACGAGTTAGAATTTTTTGGTCAAACTTTATCGAACTTTCCTACGCTGAGAAATATCAAAACGTCAACTTTTACAAAAATTGTCATACTTATATCAAGTGTAAACGTCTATCCCACTAAAATTATAATCCTTTTCGAGGTCACAAAACTTTTTACCTAACTACCTAACACAAACAAAGAGATTGAATTTCTTGAAATGTTGAGATATCTTTTAAATAAACAGGTATTCGAACAAATTTGCCCACGCCACGTTTTCAAACAAGTTTAGTAAGTTTTAAATCCTTACTTAATCACATAAGCGACTAGCGCAAACTTAACCTCGAGGACGAGGTTCCCATAAGGGGTAGGTACTATAACCACCCGTAAATTTTCAAGTCATTAATTATCGTTAAAGACAAAGTAATTTAATTTGAAAGTTTAATTAACCCTTTTTACGAGTTATATATATTTTTTATTGCATCTACGAACTTTATTCGCCAACTACTACGTGACGTAACTCACGTATCACCTTAAATAGCTCACTTGCTTACCAACACACACTCTTGATAACACATGCTAGTATGAAACACAACTCATTACCTTCCTCTTTGCCTTTGCGTGAAGACCAAACCAAAGCAAGACTCTAGTCATAACTTACACATTTAACAAACACTTACACCTTGCATGTGACTCTCTTCTCCATCCCTATGTGTAAGAAACAAATACAATGACAATGTCATGCATCCGTCCTTTTCCCTCTTTTCTTTTACTGCCACATTAAACAAAACCCACACCCATTTCACATGCTCATCTTAATTAATCCATGTAATTGATAATGACATATAACCAATATTGTCCCTTTTCCTAGGATTGACACACACCACATTACATTTTAAGATCTTGACCAAAGACTTTCCTTTATTACCATTCCTAACTGATCGAACCACATCAAGAAAGTGGGCTCAAACTCTTCCTTAATTTCCTCTATAAAAGCTGTCGAACCAAGAGGAGAGTTCACACAATCATTTTCACAAAACTCATAACCTCACTTACATATCTTTACTGTCAAAACCACACACTCACTGCTCTCTATCTCACTCTCGACAGTAGGCAAGAAGAAAGGAACATGGTTAGGTTAATTTCAAACAAGAAACACTTGGGGTTGTAAAATTTCTTTGGCTCTCTCCTTTCTCGTCTCTCGCACAATCTCAAAAACTCACTCAAACACCCACCCTATGCTCACTGTCGAGGCATATAAAGAAAGAAAGAAAGGTTTTAGGTATTGATGCCTTGGAAGCTAAGGGTATCGATTTGCATTGGAAGGAAATCGGGTTGTAAACATGAGAAACTAGACGGGTTTAAGATCGTTGAAAAGCTAGTCACGTTCTTGTTCTTTGTCCTCACTCGTACCTCACCACCACCTTTAGTGTCGTAAGTCTTTCTAAACCTATTTCTATATGTAGCATAGTTTCGTTGTTAAAGTTTTCATGCCGTATAAACACATTTAAACTTCTAAACTCGTTTTCGTTACACACATGTCACGTGTAAACTTGAACCTAAACAAACTGAATGTATCATAAAAGCTTGTGTGGTATAAAAACGTAAATGTCGACACTAAATATGAACCTATATCTACGCTTAAATCATGCCTCGTTATTCTTTAGAAACTAAATACCCTATTTCCTCTTAAATTTCTTTAAACCAAATGTGTCCTTTAAGGCACAAGACTTATCATTCAAATGAAAGAGAAGTGCCAATATCTGAACATATAACATATTGATGAGTGTCTAAATACTCATCATTTTTGTACCATTTAAACTGCAAAAACATCTGAAAACACTCAGAAATGCATCAAAATGATAAAAATATCACAAATAAGTGTTTTATGTGTTTTAAATGCAAAAATATCAAAATCTGGTGAAAAACGTATCAAGTTTGCATAATTGGCAGTTTTAGTCCCCCAAGTTTCAAAAGTTGTCAAAAACAGTCCCTGGTAAAACAAAATAAAGAAAAATGTTATTCAAGGTCCCTGAAATATTCTGAGTTATCAAAATTAGTCCTTGAGATTTAAAAATTGCAAATTTACAACTTAGGTCCCTAAACTTTGAAATTTGGCAAAAATAGTCCTTGAAAATTTGGAAATGTCAAAAATAGTCCTTGAACTATTAAAGCTTGTCAAAAGTGACCCTTGAAACAGTTTTGAGAAAATGGCAGGATTGGTCCCTCATCTTTCAGAAATTGCAAAGTTAGTCCTTGCATTAATAAACCTTAAACCATGACCCTTTGCACATTTAGACCCCTGCCTTTATACACATTTTGACCCCCCTTCCCTGTTTTGGACTGCCAGGTCAAACCCAAGTCAAACACCAGCCTTTCCCTCCCCACCTGTCCACTGTATATCTCTCCCACTTGCCTGCTTCTCTGCAACCCCTTCACCCATCACCTCTCCCCTCTCACCTTATCCCGTATCCTCAACCCCCCTCATCATCACACCTATTCCACCCCCCCTAGTGCTAGCTCAGTCCACAGTGGTCAAAACCACTTTTCCCGCCAAAACCTTCCAATGGCCAAAATACACTCAACACATCCAATGGCCCTGGAACCAAGTGGGATTTGATCAAGAGGACACGTGGAAGCTGTTTGGGTATAAAAGAAAGAAGAAAAGCAAGAAGAGTGGCAGTAGTTAGTTTTTTAATTCCATTGTATGTCGTTTTTCTTAAATTCTCTCAATTAGTATCTTAAAATGTAATATTAAGCTTTATTTGTATTCAAACTAAGTTACTTAATCATTTTAATCCATTTCAAGTCTTAATTCAAGGTTTCAGTTATATTTCAAAATTTCAAGTTACTGTTGCAAATTTCAGTTTCATTTTCTTATGTGCAAGCTTCTATTAGCTTCTTTTTAAGCACAAACAAGTTTATTCAAGCTTATCATAGCTTTTGATAAGCTTGTGATTCAGTTTCAAGTTATTCTCATGGTTGGTCAACAAAAGTCAAACTTTGGACAATTCTGGTTCAAGCAGTTTGGAATTGGAAATGTGGTTGATGCAGAGTGATTTTGGGTTGGTTTAGACTAGTTTAGCATAGTGGGGGTTCTGATTTTAGCCTGCAATCCAAGCTGACCTATGTGAGTTTGTATTTCACTTGTCATTTTCAATCTATTTTGCATATTGGGTTTGTATATGTATCTGTGGTTAAGAATGGTTCAAACTTATTTATTTAGTGGTAATTAAAGTATTGAGACTCACTTTGATCAATAATATAAGCTGGTTCAGAGATTAGCTCATTAAAAGTTCAAAACAGTTGGAAAAAGTGGTGTTTGGATTTTGAGGCAAAAATGAGTTAGAAGGCTATGCAGTAGTTAATGTCATTTGCTTCACAGTTCTTTAACCATTTGAAACTCATTTGAGTCAGTTAAGTGTACCTTAGAACCTTAAAAGTCAAAATCATAGTTAATATGTCTTATAAGCTTATCTGTTGGAATTTTCAAAGAGCCAAAGTTTGATTCATGTTTAGAATTCATAGAGGCATCTTAATATAGCTTTATTTTATCTTAATACATCATAATGAGTCCATGAATTAAGCTCAAATCTCATGAAAGTCAAAATTCCATATCTGTCAAAAAGTCAAAAACTTGCAAAATCCAGTTTTGAGCCTACCTTAGATGATTTTTCATGAGTTCAGTTTTGGGTCAAATTAAGGGAAACTTGGGGTTTTTCTAGTTCAGCTGGTCTAATTACTTATTATGATTTTTGCATAATTTTTATAATTTTCTACAAGCTTGAAAACTGCTTATCAAGATGGGCCTATTTGCCCTGTGCAACTGACTCAGTTAATACTGAGTCTGCACAGGGACTTGCAAGGCTTGCCACAAGCTCAGTTGAGCTTATCAAGGTCTCATCTCTGGTTTATAAGTTCTTTTCTAGGTCTCCTTGAGGTCTACATTTCATGTTACCTGATTTGCTTATTGGATAAGTGATTGATTAAGCTTAAAGTAGGCCATCAAATCTGTTTTGGCACTTGAAATCAAATCATCAAATCTTAAGCAGATTGTAATTTAGAGGTTAAGGTTTGTTGTTTTCAGTTGCTTTAGAGTTCTTTTAGCTTATTCAAGCTTCTGTACCAAGTTGGTGCTTATTTGTGGCTATTTGGCTTATCCAAGTGCTTATTCTTAAGCACATTCCACTGCAGACTCAAATTCCTCCACACAAGCACCTGTTTTTCCATTTTTCCTAGATTCCTCATATTATTTTAAGCTTTTCTTGAAAGTTTTAGATTTTTCCAAGTCAGTTTGCTATTTTTCTTGATTTTAATTAGTTTTTAAGCATTTTTAATTAGCATTTAATACAATTAATTAAGAAAAGGTTCAAAAAAATAATTTTTCATTTTTCTTAAGTTAAGATAAATATAAAAAGACAAAAAAGTAATTTTCCAGATTTTTCATAGTTTAATTTGTAATTTTTAGTAATTTAATTAGTTTTTAATAGTTTAAAATTCATAGAAAATAGAAAAATAATCAGAAAAATACAAAAATAGTTTTGAAAATTCTCTTTTGATATTTTAGATTTTTCCAAGTCATAATTTTATTTTTCTAGATTTGTTTCATATTTTCTTGTATTTTAGGTTATTATTTAATAGTTAAAAATAGTTTTTAATTAATAATAATTAGATAAATAGTTATAAAAATAATTTTCTTTTTCTTAAAATTTTCTTTTATCATTAGGTTTGTAAAAATATTATTTCCATATTTTTAGGATTAATATTGTGTAAGTTTCACATTTTTATTTGTACGTTACGTAGTTTTAAAATTCAGTTTTATAAAAACATAAAAACAAAAACATCATTTTAATAATAGTGATAGAATTTATTTAATATATTTTATCTTTTAAATTTCCTTTAATTTGCATTTAAGCCCCTGTAATTTGTTGGCTATTTTTGTAGTTATAATAAATCATATCTCCTTATCTGTTCAAATCTTCTCGATCACTAAACGTTTGACTATTCTCGCACGGCTCGTTGGGACATAATGACCCGGGGAAACACTATACTCCCCTGATCTTCATTGCATTTGTGCTTAAACTGTTTTAAGTTTGTTACGGTTGGCCATTCACAAGTGGTCGGCTTGCGTGATAAAACTTGACGGTTTTGCACGGATCACATATACATGCATATGCATGATCTGTATTTTCCTTTACAAAATATAACACAGTGGACATTGGTAAATATGTTTAATCTGTAAAATGAAACATAACAAGTTTCCTAGCTCAGTTGGTTGGAACCCTTCTCTATGATCGAAAGGTCTCAAGGTCAAACCTCCCTCCTGGCAGTTTTGTCACACTTTATTTATTTTTCAAACTTTCGCCTCTTAACAGATTCAACCCCTCCACTTCGAATCACTTATCACTTTTCTTAAAACCTCAATAAGCCTTGTAACTTATAATACTATTTACAATTTCAACCCCTCCAATTTAAATGGTTACTACTTATCTTAGAACTTTATAAGTTTATAACTTATCTTAATCTTTACAACTTTAACCCCTATAAGTTTGACACTTTGACATTTGTCACCCTAAAACTCTTATAAGTTTGATAAAACTTAAATCATTTACCACTTTTCGTTTCGCTAAATATGTTTCATACATACTTGACGATCACATTCGCGTAAACTATAAATGTTATACTTTTCAAATATATTATTTTCCCACAACTCCGATAAATATATATTGTATATATATTTATACTTTTCAAAACTAAAACAAAATCTAATAAATACAAGTTGCTTTGTAATTATTTTCACTTCAATAAATATATTCAAGTCAACTCTTATACGAAAATTTCGTATACATTTTCCCACATCTATTCCAAGAGCCAATACTTAAGAAATATTTTCGCAACTACATTTTAAGCACGTCAATAATCAAATAAAACATCCACATAAGCTACAATAACTCAAATATTTGAAAACCTTTAGTTTCAAACTTTAAACATTACCACACAAGTTAAAACGATACAAGTGTCTCATAGCAAATCATTTCTCTTTTCAAACATTACCCTTTAGGGCCATAAACGGAATATATCACCTAAGACTTGCCATATTATATCTAGGTTTCATGTTGAAGCCGTCGTCATATCGTACTTGCTATTGTTGTGCATTGCCTACCGTATCACTAAGGTGAGTTCATAGCCCCACTTTTACTCTTTTAACTGTTTTATAAACTCCTTGGGGGAGATACATGCTGTAAACTAGAACACAAGTCTTTTCTTAAAATGCATGCTTGCATGATTATTATTATTGTAGCCTAAGTTGCCTGCCAAAAGTCCCCTTCATCATGAACCATTAATCACTTGCGAGTGAACGCAAATATTGTGGATAGTACTATGGGAATTGACGACCCCGACTCGGTTATCGGAAATAACCGGGGCACACCATATATTATTATCTCTATGTAATTGGCTGTTACATCTGTGAGGCAATTTTATTACTTACACCGGTAATTAGGTGTATACAGTTAGTATTGGTGTCATGAGCTTAGTGCATAATAATAATCTCTGTTTTCTATGGTAATTGTCTTCAAAGCAATTATCATCTCTTACTTGTGTTCAACCACTTACTAAACCTATGAACATCACTCAACCGTTGTGTTAATCTTTTTAAGCATGTTTATCTCAGGTATTAAAAATGCGATAACTAACTCTGGAGGCGCTTGGGCATTGGCATGGCATGGTCATAGATGACTCTGATTTATGTATTGGGACCACATTTTTATTAATGGGCTATTTTCCGCAACAATTCAACCTTTGTAAACTCTATTTTACTTCAATAAATGAAATCTTTTATGAAAAATCTATTATTTTACACCTTGTGTTACGATCCAATTGAGTAGCATACCAAAAACCTTTTCTTCTGCTGCAAACCATTTTTGGGGGTGTTACAACGCCAATAATCGAAACCAAAAGTACTTTCAAATATGAGTTCTAGACTTTTAGACCAGGCAAGACGGACATACGTTCGACTCACACGACCACCCCTTGTGGTCTTGTGTCAAAGGCAGATAGTATACACCCTTCGCGGGTGATGTTAAGCCAAGTTAGACAACCGGGTGCACAACTCTCGTGGGTGTTGTGCCCGAACCAAAAATGAAGCTGACACTCCCTACTATATAACTTAACGCACCCTAGTTGAGTCGGTAGAGCTTGCAGTCGAACTAGCATTTTCTATTTCAAAGATAAGTCATTTGTCATTCAAGACACATCTACTCTAATCCCTCTAATCCTTTCTCTTCTTATTCGACATAGCAATACAAATACTCTAAGTGAACCCGGTGTTGGGTTGAGGAGGGGCTCGACACTCAAACAAAACATACCCATATTTACTTTAATCAAATGGGATGGAGTTAAATTAACGTTTCAAGATAAGTACCCAGTGACCAAATCCAAATCGAACCATTTTAGACGTTAAGCTTGCTTTTGAAGGGGAGATAGCAAATCAGTACCACTTCCCCCTCCTTACTTTTAGATGTTTGACATTATTCGAGCAAAACCGAATGCCCTTACATTGTGGACTCGAGGTCCCTAACCTCGAGTATAGCCACGCGCCGTGACACAAAGGAATCGAACGCGACACAATCTTACGAGTTCTATGGTGGCCTGCTTTGCACAGGAACAAGCACTTAACACTTCCAATCAAAGAGCCATTATTAAATCTAGTTTTTTATTTCTTCATTGTTTTAGCCACATATTAACAACCAAACAATGAAAATATATCCGATTACAAAGGAACTTTACATCAATCGGTATACAAATTAATTTATCACTGGTTTAATAACAAACGAATTAAAAGAAATTACAAGAAAGAAAGATTTAGGAGACCTTAACAACGGTGGGAGTGATGTCGTTTGAGGAAGACCAAAAGAAACCAAGAAATTCCAAATACCCATCGATCTGAGCTCAAGCAAGAACACACCACCCAGACTTCAACCAACCCTTCTCAACATAGTTTTTGCTGTAAGATTAAAGTGTGTGATGGGTGTGAAGTTCTTGTGGCTCGGCCAAAATTTAAAAGAGAGAAAGAGACACCATCTTGACCGTGCTTTCTCTTATGGAGTCTTGTGAAGAACTAATTTGAGCAAAACTCCCTTTCCCTTGATGACTTTTTAGGAGATTCTTGAGAGGGAAGAGAAAACAAAAAATGACCTTTCATCTTTTGTCTCGCTCAAGGATAGAGGTAGTGATAACATCAAATAGTCCTGAATATTAAGTGTCAATTTCCCCCGATAATGCTTGTAATTTATATCATTTATATGGATTTACAATTTTTTTCTATTGTTTTCCACTTTCAGGTAAATTACGAGCATTGGAGCTAAAGAGACGCGGAACTGGAGAAATATCTAAAGATTTATCATAGTATGCTATTTTGAAGAAGTTACGGCTTAACTCTTCTCTTACGAAACGCCGTAACTATTGCTTGACTCAGAAAACCAACTTATCAGAAGGTTACGGCGTAACTCTTCCCAAAGGTTATGACGTAACTATATTAGGTCAAATGAGGTTCCACGCCGCTGATACTTACGTCGTAACTACATCATCTATTACGACGTAACCAAGTTTATTGAAGACTACGGCGTAACCACTTTTTAGGTTACGCCGTAACCAGCAGATCTAGTGCAAAATACGGGGGAATAGAAGGTTACGGTGTAACTCCTATATTGGTTACGCCGTAACCCAAATCTGGCCTATGAATACCCCACGAATTCCAGCATTTCTAATCATCCCATTCCACACACAACACTCAGAGAACGTGGGAAAAAGCTCAAGGCAGGTCTAGAGGAGCATACGGAGTTGTCTCCAAGGGAGAAATCACTCCCTTACGATAAGCATTAGCGTTTTATATTTCTTTTACTTTCAATTCATGTATTTCGTACCTTTGAATATTGAATTGGTTTCCATGATTGATATGAGCGGCTAAGCACCTTTTGGTGCTGGCCTAGTTATGATTCCTTAATTGTTTTGTTTGCGTTTACTTTACTTCTGTACAATTATTTCTAAGTGTATGCATGCATAGTTTATTAGTAGCCACCCTTGGTTCGGTAGTTTTGAATGGCGGTAGAGGCCAATTGCCTAGGAGATATGACCAACTGACCCTAGGTGAGCGGACTGAGACGGGAAGGGTAAGATATGACCAACTGACGAACCTTTCTACTTGTGTGATTTGACCAACTGATCACCTATCATTTGGATGAACTTAAGAATTAGGGGGTGCGTGTCTAAGTTCCTAACGACCGGGCATTCACTATTATAAATCTAGCATGTATCGATACTTAATGACTTGGCTTAGGGGACCAGAAACAACAGGACTTATGAGGGGACACCTGACTTCTCCTGTTGTGGCATCTTTGCTGATAGGTTAGGGCGAATTGACCAAATGTTGTCCTCTCGACTTTGACCCCACCTGAAGTAATTGGAAGTAAGTAGACGTAGACATAACTAGCTAGGAAGATTAACTAGGTTACCACCACTCTCCTCTATTGATTTTCCTTTACCATTTATCTGCTTTATTTTATTCTGCTTTAGTAGTTTAATTAATTAATTCCCTATCGAAACCATTATTAATCTGTGACACTTAGACTTAGTAATAATCCATCACACATAGCTCTTGGGACGACCTCGGCTTTACCGATTACTACACTACACACGACCGGGTACACTACCCGTTAGTGCACTAGGGTAGACCATAGGTATAACGAGACATTATAAATATTAAGACCTGTTCAGTAAAACTTGCATCAAGTTTTTGGCGCCGCTGCCGGGGAGTTATTTTAGGATTAAGATTAAGTCTTTCATTTAGTTTTAAACTTTTCTCACTAGCATATTTCAAGTTTTCAGGTACCATGGAAGTTGTTAACATCGATAACCTCACTCTTGAGGAATATTTGGCATTAACAGGAGAAGAACAAGGACGAGGGATTGTTAGGCCAGCTATTGCAGAAGATGCTCAATTCGAAATCAAACCTCAATTCATGAGGGAATTACGTACAAATCCTTTCTCTGGAAGCATCACCGATGATGCCCATGAACATATAGACAACGTCGAGTACATTGTCAGCCTATTCAAGATTCCCAAAGTCTCGCACGATGCTATAATGTTACGAGTATTCCCGATTTCTCTTACGGGAGCTGGAAAAAGATGGGTTGATCGATTACCTGCTGGGACTGTCAACACTTGGCCTATCTTAAAAAAGTGTCAACAGCCAACATAAGGTGAACGTCTTCTACAAGGGTCTGAACGTCTCCTCAAGACAAATGATTGATTCTCAAGGGTCGATTCCTAGTATGACACCCACTTTGGCTTTAGAAACTATTCAAAAAATGGCAGACCACTCTCACAAATGGCACATTGGAGGGAGCAACCGAAGTAAGAATGGAGATATGGAAGGCCTTGCAGCAATAAACAACAAATTAGAAAGCCTTGGAAGAGAAATGAAGAAGCTCAAGGAAAATGTGCATTCCATTCAAGTTGAGCGAAACGGGACTCCACCTTCTAAAGAATGTTCCTCCAACGAGGAAGTTAAAAGGATCGGAGAAGTTAAATATGGAAGAGAATCCCCTTTCAACAACTACAATAATAATGGGCCCAGATATCTAGAAAAATCCCCTGGGTTCTACACAAGAATCAACAACAATCCTCCTAAACCTAGCCTTGAAGAAATAATGCACAGGCACATCGAAGAATCTACGAAAAAGGGAGATAAACTCAAGGAATGGATGGTCAAAGTGAAGGAGGACACTAATATGAACCTACGTAACCAAGATGCTGCAATTAAAAACCTCGAAATACAAATTGGGCAATTGGCTAAAAACCTTGAAACAAGTAATGCTAAAGCCATTGCCTGCAAGGCCATATTTGCACAAGATAAAGCAAAGAAAGAGCAGTGCACATCCTCTATCACTAATGATCTTTCCGGGATTAACTACCTAAGAGAGGATGATAAATAAGAAGACGACGAGGTCCTGCCAAGCCAACTTCCTAAAAAACAGCAATACCAGGAAAGTTTTCTTCTCCCATGCACTATTGGTAACATTAAGATTCCCGCTTTAGCTGATTTAGGGGCCGGGGTAAACCTTATCTCTACCACTTTATTTGAAAAAATAAAACTTACCAATTTAAAAGAAACAACTATTATGATAGAAATGGTTGATTCCTCTAAAGCTGTACCGAGGGGAATTGTGAATAATGTGCTTCTAAAAATTGGAAATTTTTTCTTCCCAACTGATTTTGTGGTTATTGACATGGGGAAGCGGGAGGCTTATAACTTAATTGTTGGAAGGCCTTTTCTGGCCACTTGTAGGGCCCAAATTAAGGTTTTTGAAAAACAAATTTCTTTGGGAACTGAAAATGAACGAATAACTTTTAGTATGAAAGAGCATTTAAAACCAAAATTTGAAATATCAAATAATATTGATGTTGTTAATGTTCAATCACTAGATCTCGCTCTACACTCTAATCCTATTACTAATGATAGTAGAGAGAATATTGATAATTGTAAGCAGAAACAGGAAGAAATTTTCCAAGGTATTGAGGAGACTCTGGTTCCAAACAAACATTTTAGCAACTCAATGTTAACCAAGGATTGCGAATCAGTGACAGCATGGCCACCATTTACTCATCTTCAAAAATGTGAAAGAAAGGTAAATGAATGGATATACCCTCATAAAGGAGAGAGACATGATATTGAATTAGCATTGGAAGATTGGTACAAAATAAGATTTGGGAACTCAAAAATCCATAAGGGGCTGATTAAGCAGTATATGTACAATCATCTCACTGACACAATAAACGGTGCAAGATCCAGCACCAGTATTATTAGTAGTCTTATTGCTAAAGATGATGACCGGGGAAAATCATGTGATAAATGGCTTTCACATAAGTTTGGAACAGACGGCATCAGTAATTCTACAAGGAAAAAAGGTTCGACAAATTGATGAATGAGTGCCAACAAGTGGTGGAAGTGGGCCAGGTCCAAAGGTCCCCATAGAAGCCCCGCGGCTCTGAGTCTAACTTAAAGACTCATAAATAAAGAAAAGTGCTCTTTCGGGAGACAACCAGAATTATCCCTTTCTTCTGTTTTATTTCCATTTCTGTAGGGTTTTGTGTTTTCTAACTATTTTTGCAGGAAACGAGGAAGTAATTGATGCTGCAGTTTGCTTATCTGAATAGAGTTAGGGCGTAACTCATCTTGGTGATTACGCCGTAACCAACCTTTTAGCAGCAGAATTCATGACGCATTACCAATTACGGTGTAATACCATCTCAGTGGTTACGCCGTAACCACTCGCTTTGCAGCTTATGTCAGGTTTTGCAAGTTACGGCGTAACTCCCTTAAAAGAGTTACGACGTAACCTTCCTCTACTTTAATTCTTTCATTTTAAAACACAATAACCTTGTATTAGTATTTTAAATGAACTTTGTGGGTGTGTTCCCTGTAAACCCTCACGAGACTTCACTCGTCCACTTGGGACACCAAGTGGTTTAAAAGGCTTGTTGCATTCGCTAAATGCAACCGTGATTCCTACGAAAGTGAGTTAGGTTTGTTTTTCATTTTTCATTTTGTTTTTTTAGACTTTTGCTTGTCGGTAGTGTGATTTCAGGGATTGAAGTTTGTTCATGATGCTTATACAAAGGCACGTCTCTTTTTCGTGGGCCTTCCTTCTTTATGGAGCAAATTTCAAGGAAGTTCTCGCTCTAATTCTACTTTTCTCTTCACCTTTATTTAATGCTTAGTACAAAATGGACTTTGTACAATTCAAGTGGGGGGACGGGAGTAGAATTATCTCTTGAACATTATCTCGTCCTCATTTTTCTAGTTTATTTTGAAAAATTATGCCATTTTTAAATTTTGACATGTTTTTCTTAACCTAACTAGATTAGACCTTAGCCGAGCACATACAACCCTTGATATTATATGTTGAGATTAGACTTATCCGTTTCCAATATTTTACCCCAAATCCACCAAATTATGATTGTGCCGGTAGCTTGTAAACTTTAGTTATTGGCCTTTGCGTCATTTCGAGACCATAGACGAGGTATGTTGAGTTAACTCGATTTATTTGGACTTTTCAGTTTTAGAAGGCAATATTATAGGATTATCACCCAAACAGCCTACCATTGTGTGTTTATCGATTAGTCACCTCGACTTTTCGACCCCCATGTGAAACCCTTTTGTTGCACTCACCTTTAGTGCAAGATACCCCTAGATACACCCTTTTGAGCCATTCCCTTTCATTTTGTTAACCTGATATATTATTTCGATACACCTTTACACCTTAGCCTACCCTGTAGTCTTTATTTGTGATTGGGAAGTCATCATTTGCCTAAGTTCAAGGTTCGAGTAGAAAGGTTCAGAAATCACGCTTTCATCGACAACATTCCTGAAGATGATTGAAGACCCCCAATATTCCCATTGTTCATCTCAAGTGGGGGGATATTATGTTATTATTGTTATGTTGAAAAATAGTCATGAATATTAAGTGTCAATTTCCCCCGATAATGCTTGTAATTTATATCATTTATATGGATTTACGCTTGTTTTTCATTGTTTTCCACTTTCAGGTAAATTACAAGCATTGGAGCTAAAGAGACGCGGAACTGGAGAAATATCTAAAGATTTATCACAGTATGCTATTTTGAAGAAGTTACGGCGTAACTCGTCTCTCACATTACGCCGTAACTATTGCGTGACTCAGAAAACCAACTTATCAGAAGGTTACGGCGTAACTCTTCCCAAAGGTTACGACGTAACTATATTAGGTCAAATGAGGCTCCACGCCGCTGATACTTACGCCGTAACTATTGCATCTATTACGACGTAACCAAGTTTATTGAAGACTACGGCGTAACCACTCTTTAGGTTACGCCGTAACTAGCAGATCTAGTGCAAAATACGAGGAAATAGAAGGTTATGGCGTAACTCCTATATTTGTTACGTCGTAACCCAGATCTGGCCTATAAATACCCGACGAATTCCAACATTTCTAATCATCCCATTCCACACACAACATTCAGAGAACGTGGAAAAAAGCTCAAGGCAGGTCTAGAGGAGCATACGGAGCTGTCTCCAAGGGAGAAATCACTCCCTTACGATAAGCATTAGCGTTTTATATTTCTTTTACTTTCAATTCATGTATTTCGTACCTTTGAATATTGAATTGGTTTGCATGATTAATATGAGCGGCTAAGCACCTTTTGGTGCTGGCCTAGTTATGATTCCTTAATTGTTTTGTTTGCGTTTACTTTACTTCCGTACAATTATTTCTAAGTGTATGCATGCATAGTTTATTGGTAGCCACCCTTGGTTCGGTAGTTTTGAATGGCGGTAGAGGCCAATTGCCTAGGAGATATGACCAACTGACCCTAGGTGAGCGGACTGAGACGGGAAGGGTAAGATATGACCAACTGACGACCCTTTCTACTTGTGCGATTTGACCAACTGATCACCTATCGTTTGGATGAACTTAAGAATTAGGGGGTGCGTGTCTAAGTTCCTAACGGCCGGGCATTCACTATTATAAATCTAGCATCTAGTGGTACTTAATAACTTGGCTTAGGGGACCAGGAACAACAGGATTTATGAGGGGACACCTGACTTCTCCTGTGGTGGCATCTTTGTTGATAGGTTAGGGCGAATTGACCAAATGTTGTCCTCTCGACTTTGACCCCACCTGAAGTAATTGGAAGTAAGTATACGTAGACATAACTAGCTAGGAAGATTAACTAGGTTAGCACCACTCTCCTCTATTGATTTTCCTTTACCATTTATCTGCTTTATTTTATTCTGCTTTAGTAGTTTAATTAATTAATTCCCTATCGAAACCATTATTAATCTGTGACACTTAGACTTAGTAATAATCCATCACACATAGCTCTTGGGACGACCTCGGCTTTACCGATTACTACACTACACACGACCGGGTACACTGCCCGTTAGTGCACTAGGGTAGACCATAGGTATAATGAGACATTATAAATATTAAGACCTGATCAGTAAAACCTGCATCAGGTAGGCCTGTGGGTTTTCAAGAAAGGATATAAGGGTGATGGTTTTTAGGGAGGAATGGGGAGGCATTGTATCCCAAAGAGGAAGAACAGATCTATTTTCCCTGTACTTGGAAAACGAAAAAAAAAAGAAAAAAATAAAAGAAAAGAGAAAGATAGGGAAGGGATCACGTGGGGTGGGTAGGATAAGGATAAAATCTTATTATTATTATTATTAGGTGTATTATTTTTACCCCGTATTCTGTCGAATTGTTGGGTACAGTCCCAGATAGATCTTATGAGCCTAGAAAGATAATAGCTGTCCTGTGTAATCACAAAACAACTAAGGAGAATCTTTGCAAGAATTGTACTCACGCGGAAAATAAATACAAGACTTAAGAAGACGATAGACACAATAACTTGATCCTCTATGGATCTAAATTAATTTACTATTAATGTTATCAAAGACGTCCATAAAACCCTAGCCACATGTTTCTTTTATAGCACCAGAAACCCTAATGCAGCTTGCTAAACACTCAAAAGATATGCTCTATCTATTCCTATTTTAACTCAAGCATATCACAACTAATAAACTAAGAAAACGGAAACTACATATCCGTAGAAACATATTAACTATCATAGGAAACTGCACACTATCAGCAGAAACCTTTCTATCAGTGGAAATAACATGTCTATCAGAAGGAACCCTATCTGAGGAAACCAACTGTTTACATAATTCCTAACAATCCTCCCCTAAACTTGAATTTGACTTCGTTAACTTCAAGTTTCCAGATAGATCTTTAGCAAACAAGAGGATTGAGTCAAACAGCAACTGAAACCATAAGGAAGCACCAGTAGAACACCTAGAACCACCAGAGCAGCAATGAAGTCCAAGATCCCATCAACAACGCCTAGAGAAGTATTAGGAACCAGCAACATCAGTAACCAGAGTAGATTTGATAAGCCTTTACCAAGTAGCTACTCACTCTTGGGCTAGCTGGTTCTTGAGTGGAATCATGTCATCACCCTGGTGAACCAATAACCAATCCAACACTTAGAACGTGAATCAATTGTGTGTTGGAATACCCTAATGGTTTTTGGCAAACCATCACAGCCATCAACGGATTTGAGTTGTCTTTACCTGGAGCCGTTTAACTCAGGACTAGTCATGGTGTTCCACAGCCTTTACCACAAGCCATGAACTTATGGGCTGGCCAACTCTTCATCTATGAGGACATGGTGAGTTGAGCACCATAAAACTTATTGGCAAGTTGTCAACCATCCAACGGATTTGACATCTCTTTACCAGAGCCGTTTGCTCATGGAGTAGCCAATGTTAGGTGTGTGAGACCAGGGTACATTGATAACCCTCTGATTTTGAGCAAATCAGCAGCTATCAACAGATTTGAGAATACTTACTAGAGCTGTACCCCCATAGTAAGTTAACCCTTAGCCCCAAAAGACATGGTGAGTTAAAACCATATGTAACTCAAATGTACAACATGATCCTCAAAAAAAATTGAAAGATAAACAAGATATATACAAGTTTTTTTTTTTTTTTTTAACAAGAAAAGATAAAAGACAAAACATAAACAAAAGGAATAAATATACAAATAACATCATACCACTCATGAATGTGAAGAATCAACAGAAACAGCAAGAAGCTTATTCTTCAACCTTGTAATCAGCTGTTCTGCATGATTCTGATCATTTGCAACGGGAGCAGTAGAGAATGTCAACTTCGTCCTTAACATTTGTTCCAACAAGGATGCAGATAATGGATAATCATGATCTGAAAACATATAAAGAGAGACCCCAGACCAAGTCTGCACCACATGAACACTAGAGAGTGGATAAAAAATCCAACTGAAAACCTTCCACTCAGATTGACTTTGCCAAACCTTAAAACCAGTACTATCTTGATGGTTAGAATCAAATAACACTTGAAGATCACCTAACAAAACCAAACCAACCCCTTGAGCAGGATGAGCTTCAAAGTGTTTTGTTACAATACCATAAAGAGTAACCAAATCCTGTCTATCTAGAAAATTAAGAACCTCAGAGAGAAAAGTAAAATGACTAACAGTCTCATCCTTGCGATAAACAGAATTACAATCTCTTAAACCACCAAGACCTGTAGGAGTAAGTTTCCAGTTCACCAATGGAGACCATTCAACCAACTCCTCATCTGAATCATTTTCCTCAAAGTCCTTTAGAAAAGAACTTTTAGGAGCATGAAGATCAACATGTACAATCCTAGATGTAGACACATCCTTTGTGCTATCAACAGCAGGATCCTCCTCCTCATGAGATGTAATAGGAACTGAAATGGGAGAAGGCATAGCATCTGACATAGGCTCAGGGGAAATGAATGCAGCCTCAAAGGCATCAGTAATCTTCAATCTCTTAGGATTTGGACCTTCCAAAAGACACTGAGAGTGCTTCACCTGAGTATAAGGATTGAGACCATCCTTTTCCAATCTTGAGAAAATGTTGTTATATTCTTTGACTAACCTATCATCAGAGAAAGTTTTCACATATGCCATACTCCAACCTGATTGATAGACAGCAGAGCTCATATTCTTTACAAATTCTCTCATATGTCTCCTTTGTTCAGCTTGAGATAAAGGCTTTTCCTTTCTTGCTTGAGCCTTTCTTTCAGCCTCTGCCTTTTTCCTTTGATTCACTAAGGTCCTTATATCATTAACATAGTTATCAGAAGTAAAGGCACCTCCTAAAATGGATTGAGCAAGACTTGGATTGCTAGAAACATCATTACCAAGCTGATTCCAAGTCTCATCTGTAAATTCCATAGCCAAAGCATTTAACTCCATCATTCTCTCATGTGGTATTGCAGGAGCTAACTCAGCTAAGAATTCTGCATTAAAGGTAGCCTGAGTTTTTTCTGCAACCCTTCTATCACTCATTGATATCTCATGAAGTTTGAATAATCTTTCATGTTCAGCCTTATCAACACCAAGCTCCACGCCTTCTACTTCAACCAATGGACTTTTTCCTTTATCATTTGAGGAAACAAGCAAAAACTCATTTGCAGCAATGACAGCTATGGAATCAGAAGGAATAGACGTATCAGCATAATGTGGAGACTCCTTTTCTCCCACCTGTTTCTCAGAAGTAACAGCATCAGGAGCAATTACATCCTCATCAGCAGCACTAGATGATTCACCAACATCCATTAACCTAGTCTAGAGAGTCATCTTACTAAGATAGCTCCTTTTTTTTCTCTGTCTCCTCTGAAATACCTTTACGTGTGGAGCAATAGGAGGTTGAGTCTCTCCAAGAGACACAAATGCAAGAACATGAAGCTTATCCAAATCTATATTCACTCTCTCATGTCCTTGTTCCTCCTCATCATCAGACAGTACAAGTCTAGTCCTTCTCTTGTTCAACCTCACCTCCAAATCTGGTATTCTCTACAATACCTTCACCAATTCACCACCCATAGTGTTTTTAGTCTCCTTCATCTCATCCTGAGTTTCCTTCAGCTGAAGCTCCAAATCATCAACCTTTTTAGCATACATGTGAAGCAAACTAGACATATTCATTAGCATAGTAGGATCCTCAGCTTCACCAGCAGGAATACCTGTGGTTTGATGAGCTTCATTGGACCTAGGAGGAGACACAATAAAATCATCACCAAAAGTAGAGTCATCCTCAAAAGGTTGTTTAGGTGGGCTATGTGGCTGGTCAATAGTAGGAGTAGGATTAACCTCAGTCTCAACAGGAGTTTGGTCCTGTAAGGTAGAAGCAATTACTGGTTCCTCAAGACCCACAAGTCTCGGTGAAGATGGGGCATTAAGGTGAGGTGAAGGTGGATGTTGTGTGTCATCAGGAGCAACTGATGCAGATGCATCAGCAGCAACATTGACACCAGGCAACATGGTTGGTAGTAAGGGTCTATGTTCTCCAATAAAACCAGTTTTCATTGTAGCAAATAACTTAGCAGTTAATTTAGTAATGACCCTAGGAGTTTTGTCAGAGGTTTCAATGCTTAATATCATTTGTAAGAATCTAGGATACATTAGAAATTTATGCTTGGTATCCTTCACATTTTTAAGCATTTCCTCAAATATAAATTTTGAAAAATTATATTGTCTCCCATGGGCCAAACATATAATATCATTTGCAATAGAACTAGAGAACTGATCCCAACCACCAGATTTGGGACTTAGGCATTAAAGCAGGGTATGGACTAAAAACCTCCACCTAGAGCAAAATCTATTTTTAAACCAAATTATTTTTCCATCAAAAGAATACCCTAAGCTTGTTAGTCCAGAGATGATTTCATCTTTATTATTCTCAAAGAGACCATCTGCATCATCAAATTGCAACTGAGTCCTAATGAGAGACACAGTTATCACATACTCTCTTCCATCAATGGTGGCCACAATCTCCTTGGCAGAGCCAGTAAGAGATCGCTCCTTAGCTGTGGCCCAGAATTGTTTGACAAGTGAGTCAAAAACAAGTGATGGAGAGTGAGTAAGAGCATACCTGATCTTGGAGCGCAAGAGAAAATCGATCATTGAGTCATACAAGTCGCTCCCTTTGGTGTGATCCAAAAATGCAGTTTTTTTATGATCCACTTTGTATTCGAGTGGTGCCATAGATATTGATTGAAGATGAGCGAGATTCAAATGAAGAGGGAATTTAAGTGAGGGTTTCTTCTGATTGACTATTAAATGAGTTTCCCAAAATAGTCGTTTAAATTGAAACACAATCTTTGACCAATTTTGACCAAAAATAACCCCGAAATTAAATCCCCAAATTTTAGCACAATCAGCAACAATGAAAAGTCAAATAGCGGAAACCAAGCAGTCAATCGGAGGAAACCAATTAACTTTTGTCCGTAGTAACAAATCAAAGCTATCCGCAAAATCCACAGCGCATCAGAGGAATTCAGTACAATATCAGCGGCAATAAGAAGAGAATCAAATCAAATTTTTGACCCATAACAGTGCCGAGACTCTCTCCACACAGAACTTTTAGCGATCCAAATTCCAACCATCAATATTTACCATATCTTTTTACTAACCAAAGATTCCAAAAAAAAACCCTATAAAACCAACCTCATACAGTAGAAACAAACACATAACCCTCATAACCCTAAGCACAAAAACCAAAACACATAACCATGAGCAATTTACCCAATCACCCAATTGAACTATCATCATCAGATAGTGAACCCCATTGGTTAAACTATTTCCCTCCTGGTGCTTCCAACAGCATCACCTACATCTCAAGAAAGACTCCCACAAGATCACCATTTTACTACACAACTTCAGAAGAAGATCTCCCCAGCCCTCCTCCTCAGAATGAAGTTGAGGTTTCTAGTGCAGAGCTCAAAGACATGAATGAAGACTCAGATAATGAGGTGAATGATCCAACTTACAGGCCTCGCAACACCAGATCCATGACAGTTGCTCCTCTTGCTGTGCTACCAACAAGTGCACCAATTCCAGACCCCCAACCCTCCACATCCAATCCCACCAGAAGAACCACTGTGATGGGTCTTGCTGCACGCCCAGTGTGGGAATGGATGGATAGGAGGGGAAGAGAGCATCACAGGATGCCACAGTGGGGAAACATAAAGCCAGAGAGGAGGCCTTGATGAGAGAAGCTTTGGTCTGAAGAGGGGTTCAAGGGATGAAGAGATGTAGAGTCTTGGTCTTGTTTGTCATGTTCAGTGTCTGTAATGATGTCCCTGCATCTGAGAATGCAGTTTGTTTAAATGAATAAAAGCTTGTTCCTCCTGACTTAGACATCTGATTCCCATGATTGTGTGTTTGAAACTTGATCTGCAAGATGGTTAGTAGAACACAAAGTATGCAAAACAATATATACAGATATATACATAAAATCAAAATATATATACATCAAAACAAACATTATATACAGATATATACAAGAAATATACATCAAAGAGACCTCCCCTTAAACCAGAATCCTCCCCTTAGGCCACAATCCTCCCCTCAAACATAACAATCAGGGGTTGATCATGCCTATATTGACAATCAAATATTGAAATATAGGTCCATCAAAAGCTTTTGTCAATAAATCAGCAACATTTTCATCTGTATGAACTTTAACCACTTGAATAAGGTGTTTTTCATTAGCATCTCTGATAAAGTGGTGTCGAATTTCTATGTGCTTAGTTCTTTTATGAAAAACATGATTTTTGACAATACAAATAGTACTTTGGTTATCTATAAAGATTTTAGTGTTCATAAAATTGAACCCATAATCCAATAATTGGTTTTGAATCCAAAGTACCTGACCACAACAACTAGCAGCAGCAACATATTCAGCTTCAGTAGAAGATGTAGCCACTATGGTCTGCTTCTTACATTGCCAAGAAATCAATCTCCTTCCCAAGAACTGACAACCCCCAGTAGTAGACTTGCGATCAAAATTAGCACCAGCATAGTCACTATCACTATAAGCTTCCAAATCAAATGGAGATTCTCTAGGATACCAAAGACCCAATTTTGGTTGGCCCTTTATATACTTGAAAATCTTCTTGACTGCAATCAAATGGTAAGTCAAAGGTGTGACTTGATGCCTAGAACAAGCACTGACTGCAAACATGATGTCAGGCCTAGAGGCAGTCAAATATATGAGAGACCCAATCATTGATCTGTAGAGATGCACATTAACAGCATGATCTAGGTCATTGTTTGACTTAGCCTTAGGAGCCTCATATGGTGTAGTAGCAGTCCTAACAAGTTCCATATCAAACTTCTTAAGGATATCATGCACATACTTCTCTTGATGAATGAAAATGCCATCTGATTTATGTTTCACTTGTAAGCCCAAAAAGAAAGTAAGCTCACCCATGGCACTCATCTCAAACTCACTTTTCATCAAATCTTCAAATTCTCTGCACCAGGCTTCTTTGGTAGAACCAAAGATAATATCATCCACATATACTTGCACAAGAATGATATCCTTGGTGCTCTTTTTGATAAAGAGAGTCTTATCAATAGCACCTCTTCTATAACCATGTTTCAGTAGGAATGAAGAAAACCTAGCATACCAAGCCCTAGGTGCCTGATGTAATCCATATAGTGCCTTGACCACCTTGTAGACCATATCTGGATGATGAGGATCCACAAATCCTTTAGGCTGAGTGACATACACTTCTTCCTCAATCTCACCATACAAAAATGCACTCTTCACATCCATCTGATAGACCATAAAGCCCATGTAGGAGGCAAAAGCCAAGAAAAGTCGTATGGCTTCTACTCTTGCAACAGGAGCAAAAACCTCATCATAATCAATACCCTCCTCTTGTCTGTGACCCTGAGCAACCAACCTAGCCGTGTTCCTAACCACAATACCCCTTGCATCCCTTTTACATTTGAGAATCCACTTAGTTCCAATAGCATATTTACCAGGAGGCAAATCAACAAGTTCCCATACATTTTGATTCAAAAATTGTTGCATTTCCTCCTGCATAGCAGCTACCCAATCCTCATCACCTAGTGCCTGTGAAATACTGGTAGGTTCAACCTGAGATAAGAAACAAGCAAATAGACAATGTTGATAGTCTATATGATTGGTCCTATGTTGAACTCGGATGTAGCTGAGAAAAGCAGATTCACTAAATGATGTCTTCTTGACCCTGCTTCTAGTTTGAACATGGGAAGTAGGATCACCAATAATAAGGGATTGTGGATGAACTATGTTAATCCTTTTTGTGACATTAGGACTAACATCCACAGATGTGGCCAGATTATTAAGTGTTGCCCCAAAGTCATCGTCATAAGAAGAAGAGTCAAAAATGCCTGTTCTTGACTGATGATGAATGCCATCCAATTCAGAGGTATAGTGTTGTGAATTGGCTAAATCAGATGGAGTGGCAAATCTGGTGGGTGTCTCAGCGGCAACTGCATCAGCAGCACCGTTACCATTATCAGCAGGAGCAAACTCATTGCCAGGGGAAACAGATACATTGCCAGCGGCATCAAAGTTCCTTTGGGCCTCATCGGTTTAAAAGTTCCTATGTTTCCCTGGAGAATTCATAACCAAACTTTTCTGCATCTTTTGTAGCTGCATGTTCTTGGCGTTGGAGCTTCACAAGTTCCTCTGCATACCCCATATCACTAGAAGACACATCATGAGCAGCTGAGTTCTTGGTACCTGAAAAGGGGTTAGAGGGAAAAGAGGGAACAAGTATAACTTGTTCATCAGTTTCTGAATCTGACTCATCATCTGAAGAACCTGCAATGTTAGTGGAAACCTCTGGGTGTTCTGCAGAAATGTTAGATTTATAACGAGTATAACCCAAATGGTCAGTTAGATAATCCAAATAAAAGTACCATTCTTGACCTGCACCTTGAACATTGAGCTTGTCCTCCATAAATCAGAGATTCAGAGTCTCTTCAACCCTCTATGTGGAGAGATTATATACTATGTAAGCTTTACTATGAACTGAATACCCTACTACATATCCTTCATCAGCTTTCCCATCAAGCTTGCCCAACTGATCACTAGTATTGAGGATGGTAACATGACAACCAAAAGGCTTAAGATGACTAATGGTAGGAATTTTTCCAGACAGAAGTTCATAAGGTGTCCTTTTGTGAGGATTTGTGATGGAGACCCTGTTCAAGACATAACAAGCAGCCTAACTGCTTCAGTCCAAAACATGGTAGGCAACTTTGAATCAGCAAGCATGGATCTTGCTGCTTCAATTAGGGTTCTGTTTTTCCTTTCAGCAACTCCATTTTGTTGTGGAGTCCTGGCAATGCTATAGTCCCTTTTAATCCCCTTTGTAGCACAGAGATCAATTAATTTAGCATTCTTGAACTTTGTCCCATTATCACACCTAATTGCTTTAACCTTCTTGTTCAACTGATTCTCCACCAGGGCAATAAAATCTTGAAGAAGCTGAAATGTTTCATCTTTAGTCCCTAAAAAGAATGCCCAGCTATATCGACTATAATCATCAGTCACCACCAAACAATAGTATTTGTGATAAATGCTTCTGATAGATGTAGGACCAAACAGATCCATGTGTAGAAGCTGCAAAGGCTCAGAGATAGTGCTGACAGCAGTAATGGCCTTATATGAAGCCTTGTGTTGCTTTACCTTGTTGCAAGCCACACAGTTGTGCTCATTGGTAAAGACTTTGGAAGGCAGTCCATTAACTAATCCAAGTTTAGCTAGCTTGTTGATGGTTTTGAAGTTCACATGAGCCATCCTTCTATGCCATTTATTAGATTCATCCAAGGATGCTTTGGCCACCAAACAAGCTAAATCTCCAGCAGGCTGGACATCATTGAGATTGAATGTGTAAAGATTGTGTTTCCTTGGTACCGTCAGAACAACTTGACTGTCATCAGGTAGTTAGAAATCTTTAGAAAGAACCAGACATTCAGTATCAGTGAAGAGCACAAATTTTTTCTTGTCACAAATTTGGGACACAGAATATAGATTGAAATTTATCAATGCCTCCACATAATACACATTCTCAAAGTCCAGTTGAGCAGTTCTAATAGTACCCTTCCCTGTGATTTTTCCATCTCCTCCTCCAAAGGTAACAGTACCTCCTTGAATACCTACAAAATCATGAAGCCTGTCTATGTTCCCTGTCATACTCCTAGAACAACCACTATCTAATATACCTATGTCTTTATTGGAAAGAGGATCATCCTACACAAAAGAATATACAACAACATTAGTTTATGTGGAGACCCAAGTCATCACTGACTTGAGCCTACCTTGTGGATCTTATATGATAAACCTGTAGATTGATGAGATCCACTATTGTTCTTGGACCTTTGCATATTAGATGATCTTATGGGTCTCCAAGAACAACCTGCTGAGGGCTTAACAGCAGTGTCCCTCCATGCCCCCCTTTGATGTAAAAAATTAGTGTTCACAGGCCCATAATCATTTTGAAAATAAGAACTTGTAGGTTTGTGCAATGGTCTATTAACATTTCTTCTCCAATGAAAAGAAGATGGCCTGTCAGCAGCAACTGGGTTACCAGCAGCAACTGGTCTACCAGCAGAATTGATTCTGCTGGTCCGCATATATGTTCCATTGGGAACAAATGGAGGTATGTTGGCCACATCAGTCCATGCATTTTTATATCTCTGTTGATTAGTGCACATATTCATCTTTTTCTCATAATAATCACAATCTTTGATAAGATGAAAAACACTCCCACAAACAAAACATGATTTCTTCTTAAATTTCTTGTTCAAAACAGGAACAGTCTTATCACAAACAAAATTATTCAAATCACAACCAAAATCAGAATTGTTTTTAACAAAATCAATAGAACAAGAAATGTTTCTAGAAAAAGCTGTCTTTGAAAAAGATTCTTTAATAGCAACTCTTGGGGCTTGAGGAACTTGTAAAGGCTTAGGAGAGGCAGACTTTAAGGACTCTTCATTTGAATCACAGCTAGCATATTCTTTAGATTGAGTCTCTGAAGTCCTGGAAGAACAAGAGACAAACGTGTTAGACTCATTGCCAGTGTCTGATAAGTCATTAGACTTTTGACCATAAGACATATGTGATTCATCTGAGTCAGAGTCTGGATTTGGTGGCTTAACAATACCATTAATAGAAGAAGGAACATTATGCATTTCACCTTGTTTTAAAAACATAACAGGTTTTCTATATTTTTCTTCTTCTTCATCTGTGACAAGATTAAAAACACTATATTCATTGGGGTTATACACCTCATCTGGATTAATATAGTCCTTGAAGCCCAAACCCATTTTTGTTTTAACAGACATAGAGCTATTCCACAATTTATCCAAGTTTTTAGCCTGTTCTTGCCATTGTTTATGCCTAGCCACCTCTGAATCTAAATCAGCTTTAAGACCATCCTTTTCAGCAACAACCTTTACATATTCTTTCTTATTAAATTTCAATTTATTTTTTGTATTATCTAAATCTCTTTGCAAAACATTTATTTTCTCTTCAAGAGCCATTTGATTTTGATCATACCAGGCCTTTTGTTTTTCTAAAGCTTTGACTGTTTTCTTATAGGCCTGGACTTGTATAAAAAGCTCTTTATATTTATCATTAACATCATCAAACTCACACTTAAGAGCATCATATTGAGTACGGCAACCAAATATACAACTATGTACCTGAGAAGTGATGCCCATCATTGCAATTTCTCCAGCAGTGTCAGCAACCAGTCCAATTTGAGGCTCTTCATCCTCACCATCATTCACATGATCATCCCAGTCAACTCTGTTCTCCAGTGAAAGCATGGCTGTAGGCTTCACCTCCTCAGCTTCCTTGATCTTGTATGCATTATATTTTCTTCTGTCACCTCCCTTCCTGTTAGGACATTCTCTGGCAAAGTGACCAAGTTGGTTGCATTCAAAGCATCTGATCTTCTTCCTGTCAAACCTAGCCGATTCTCTTCCTTTGTAACCAAACTTCCTACCAGAGCCCTATTCAAACCTCTTGACTTTCACAGCAAGCATGGCCATCTGCCACTTAAGATCCATCTCCTCCATATCCCATTTATCCACTTGTTCAAAGTCTTCATAGGTCAACTGCTGTTGATCTTCAGATTCAGCAACAAATGAGTAGAGCACATCTTCTATCACAGAATTAGACTTTGATTTTCTTGTAGAAGATTTGTGTGTTCTGGATGCTGCTGATGAAGAAGTGGGACTATCAGCATATGTTATCATTGTGTTTCCACTGGTAGCACCAACAAAGGCAGAGTGTGATGGAGCTTGAGAAAAAGTAGAGTGGCCCTTGATATCAAGCTCAAGAGACTTCAGCTTGTTGTATAGATCATCAAAGCTTATGTAGTCAAGGCCCTCTTTTACCTTGAGAGTTAGAGACACCTGATTCCAAGAAGGAGGTAGAGCACGAAGGAACTTGAGATTACATTCCTCAGTATCAGGTTTAGATTTTAACTGATTAAGCTGGCTGATGATCTTTTGAAACCTGTCATAACCCTTATGGACACCCTCTTCTTCAGAGATAGAGAACTCCTGGAAGCTTTGTTTGAGCATGGACTTCCTCATTTTCTTGGACTCATCGTTTCCACCAAATCTTGCTTTCATACCTCTCCAAATCTGTTTTGCATCATCCAGATGATAGAAATCGCTCATGTGCTCATCTGGAAGAGCTTGTAGCAAAGTAGTCCTTGCCTTGGTTTCCCTTTGGACAGAGATCTATTCAGCAGTTGTTGTGGGTGGAAGAATTATAAGTTTTCCTTCAGAATCTCTTCCAGTAGCCTTCTTACTGTTTCCTTTAAGGATGATTTGCCAGAGGTTGACATCCATGTTGGAGATATAGTTTTCCATCTTCATGGCCCATATCTTATATTCATCCTTCTTAAGGTATGGGAATTTAGCATTAGTGTTGGACATGGTGACCACTTGCTGAATGGAAAACTGGGTGTTAGACCGTTTGTTTGATGACTCAGACTGATCATCACTCTCAGCATCAGAATGTTTTGGTGATAACATGTTATGGTTTTTTAGAAGAAAAAGATTGTCTTCTTAGAAAGATTCTCACAAGGCTCTGATACCACTTGTTGGGTACAGTCCCAGATAGATCTTATGAGCCTAGAAAGATAATAGCTGTCCTGTGTAATCACAAAACAACTAAGGAGAATCTTTGCAAGAATTGTACTCACGCGGAAAATAAATACAAGACTTAAGAAGACGATAGACACAATAACTTGATCCTCTATGGATCTAAATTAATTTACTATTAATGTTATCAAAGACGTCCATAAAACCCTAGCCACATGTTTCTTTTATAGCACCAGAAACCCTAATGCAGCTTGCTAAACACTCAAAAGATATGCTCTATCTATTCCTATTTTAACTATAGCATATCACAACTAATAAACTAAGAAAACGGAAACTACATATCCGTAGAAGCATATTAACTATCATAGGAAACTGCACACTATCAGCAGAAACCTTTCTATCAGTGGAAATAACATGTCTATCAGAAGGAACCCTATCAGAGGAAACCAACTGTTTACATAATTCCTAACACGAATGCTCCCGTAAACATATCTTCCCGGTATCCTTAAAATATAAAATTTAGATTTTTAGAAACGTTTTCGCAAGGGTAACAGTACATTATCTTTATTATGTAACGGTTAAATTATAATCGTTTTACCGTTAGTCCGTCGGTGTCTGATGAGTGCTTATTCACTCATCATTTTTACCCATCTATGACCACAAAAACGACTAAAAACACCCAAATATGATCAAAATATGTCAAAAATATCCTCGGAGTGTGTTTTATGTCTTTCAGGTACAGAAGGATTGAAAACAGAGCGAAAACGGACTAAATCGAGCTGAAACTGGAAAACGTGCTGAAACAGACGGAGCCGGCAATGGATTTTCTACATTTTCAGAGCCCGGGACGCATTCTTAAAGTGGGTTTGGGAAAACCATCTTAAAACCTTCCCCGACAATGAAATTCCAAATTACCCTCTCCCGAAACCCAAATGACTATTTTGCCCGTCAAAACCATAATTCCAAAAAAAAAAAAAAAAAAAAAAAAAAAAAAAAAACCATTTTATTTTTAAACCAATTTTGTAAAAATTATTCTTACAACCAATTTTTGTTTTCAAAAAAAAAAAAAAAAAAAAAACGTTTTTACAAAACCAAAATACATTTTTACAAAACTTTTTTTTTTTACAAAACCAAAATTAGTGCTTAATTGGTAGCTTTTAGGAGCCTTTGAAACTGCCTCATGTTCCCTCTGCATCTGCTCTTAGTACCCATATCAGTCCCCACTAGCCATTTTCACAAGCCCCTAGCTAACGAGCTCTCATAAGCTCCATATCAGCTCCCATTTAGTTTGTAGGTACCTTAGTATACCAATTTTAACTGTTCAAGCATGTTTTTAGTTTTAGAGATCATTTGTTAGCTCATAATACCCTTTAAAGTTCCCACATCAGCATCCTTAGTTTTTTTTATTAGCTTATTTCATGTCCATTGTAGCTTAAATGTAGCTTTTAGGATCCTTACGCCATGAGTATTAACTTTTTTAACTGATTTAGTGCTTTAGAACTAGTTTAGTGCTTAAATTTTGAGCTTGAATGTGCCCCTTAGTGTCCTATTTTTTTGGTCATACAGCAGAATGCCCTTTTCTGTTACAGCAGCCTCCCTTTCATTCTTTTTTTAGCTCCTTAGTGCTTAAACTAGTGCTCATTAGGTTCCCTTTAGTTTTCTTTAGATAATCAAGATTATGGTTAGGTTTATGATTAACTTTTTGTTATAGCCATGTGAAGTTATTTGTGTCCCTTTAAGCCAAACTGACCCATTCAATTCATTGTCATCTGTGTGCATTCAAGTTGTTATAGCTGATGTAGAATCTTCTCAAGTTAAGTTTTTTTTATTCGTAATCTAGTCCTTGGATCAGTTGCTAACAAAAAAAAAAAAAAAAAAAAAAAAAAAAAAAAAAAAGTGACAAAAAAGGAAGGAAGTGGGAATCGAACCTAGGACCTACTGGTCTTCCTTTCACGCACACATCACACACACTCCAACCATCTACCCTTGGGTCTTTTTCTGGTTTTACTTTGCACAATTAATCTTTTAAGGGCATTTCGCAGTTTTATACTACTTAGCTTATTTCATTTTTTAACAGCTTATTTCATCAAGCACTAGTGTAGTTTTTTATTTTTCATAGATTCAGTAATATTAGAAGTATTTTTAGTGAATTTTTCAGATTTTTCTAAATTTGTTTAGTATTTTTTATCATTTAATTAGTGTAAATCCGTTTTTAATTCGTATTAAATAATTTAAAAGTCGAAAAAATACCCGGCTTTTTCCTAAAATTATTTTTAGTCATTTAGAATGTAGGAAAATTGTTTTTGCACTCTTAGGACTTAAATTGCATAATTTTTCACTTTCGGGGCTCAGTGTGTTCCCGGTTTTTAGCGTTTTTGCATATTAGCACCCTAGGATGTAATTTAGCTTCGTTTTATCATTTCTTAGGCTTAGTAGTAGTTTATTTAGAGTTTACATTGGTTTACTCTCTTTATTTTCATTCCCGTTCTTTGTTTTGTAGAATAACGTAATCAAATCCAAAATCAATATTCGTTTAACCAATTCAAGCCCATTGATGCGTGCCAAACAGTCAAGCTAAATCACACAAGCCCGCCACTTGTGAATGGCGGACTGTAACCAGCTTAAAACTGCTTAAGCACGAATGCAATGAAGATCTGAGGAGTATAGTGTTTCCCCGGGTCGTTATGTCCCAGCGAGTTGTGCAATGGATTATCAAACGTTTAGTGATCGCGAGATTTGAACGAGAAAGGGATTTGATGATTATTATAACTACGGAAAAAGGACATAAACTACAAGGGCTAAAATGAAAATTAAAGGAAATTAAAAAGATTAAAAAATATTAAATAAACGCTATCACTATATTTAAAATGATGAACGTTTAAAACTTGAAACAAAAAACTTACGTTTAAAATAAAATCTACGTAAACGTACAAATAAAAACGTGAAAATTACACAAGATAAATCTTAAAAATATGAAAAATACATTTTTACAATCCTAATGATAAAAGAAAATTTATAGAAAAAGAAAATTATTTTTATAACTATTAAATTAATTATTATTAATTAAAAACTATTTTTAACTATTAAATAATTACCTAAAATACAAGAAAATAGGAAATAAAGCTAGAAAAATAAAATTATGAAATGGAAAAGTCTAAAATATCAAAATAGAATTTTCAAAACTATTTTTGTATTTTTCTGATTATTCTTCTATTTTTTATGAATTTTAAACTATTAAAAACTAATTAAATTACTAAAAATTACAAAATAAACTATGAAAAATATGGAAAATTACTTTTTTTACTTTTTATATTTATCTAAACCTAAGAAAATTGAAAAATTATTTTTTTGAACCTTTTCTTAATTTTTTTTATTAAATGCTATTTAAAAATGCTTAAAAACTAATTTAAATTAAGAAAAATAGCTAAACAACTTAGAAAAATCTGAAAATTTCAGGAAAAGTCTAAAATTATATAAGGAATCTGAGAAAATTAGAAAAACAAGCACTTGTGTGTAGAAATTAGAAACTGATGTGGAAGTGCTTAATATTAAGCACTCCAAATAAGCCAAATGGACAAAATAAGCTACCAACTGTTTACCAAAGTTCTAAACTGCTAAAATAACTAAAATGCAACAGATCCTAACTATTTTTAACCACTGGATCACAGGTTTGATCAGATTTGATTACTTGAACTAATAAGCTAAATCAGGTTATGAGGTGTCTTCTTTAAGCTGATGCACAAGCTTCAAAATAAGCTCAAACTGAAAACTATGAATTGGAACTTGGAAAGGACCTGGGTGAGACCAAGTGTACCAAAAAGCAGACTATGATAAGCTCTTTTGAGCCCTGTGCAACTCTAGACAAAACTGAGAAAACTCAGTTCATAAAGAGATCAGTGGAGCAGGGCATTTTTGCCTAAAAGAAGAGCTGATTTGAAGCCTTGAAATAAATTGCAAAATTTCACTAAAATGCTAATAAGTAACAAGTCCAGGTCAAGTTTCTAAAATGCCAAGATTCACTTGATAAGTCCAAAACATAAGCTCATGAAAATTCCTTGTAACTGACCCTAAAACAGATTTTTTGCCATTTTGACTTTTGTAGTAAAAGTGAAACTTTGACTAACATGAACTTTGGATCCAATTTTGTGACTGAGATTGATGTTATGTATTGTAACAAGTGTAATGCAAGCAAGCTTAATGGATTTTAAACACAAAATGATGAACTGCAAATCCAAAATCTCAACAGAGAAACAGTGAGATGGATTTAAGGGAAACTTTGACTTTTGTGATATTGTAGACACAGACTAAGATTGATATGAACTAAAATGAACTAAACAAGCATTATCCAATATATTCTAACCACTGAACAAGCCAACAAGACAGAGATATTAGCAGAACCAAACACCCCTTATTAACCTGATTAACAAGTAAAACTGATCTAAACAATGATTCAACTTATTGTTATGATCAAACTAACTTAAGACAACCTAAATACTCCTATTACCACAGATTTTAACAGATTTAAACTACAATTGCAGATTATGCTTAAGAGCTTGAAAATCACTTACAAATGTCCAAAGCCACTATGGCTAGAAAACTGTGAAACAAGAACCACTACCCTAATTTAAACAACCCATTGCTTCCATTTCAACCCACTTCATGCCTGAATCACCCATTTCCTGTTCTGTATCACTTTTGCTCCTCTTTGACTTTTTTGTTGACCAATATCAAAAAATGTTGAAACTTGATTATAAGCTTACAAGAAGCTATTATAAGCTTATATAAGCTTATATGAGATTAACTTGAAATGCTAAAAGTTTTAACAACTGAGTTTGAAATTTAAAATGTCAACAGTGGACATAAATGATGGATATTGAACATTAACTGAAATTGTCACTTGAATCAAGTTGAAATACACTGAGATACTTGAATTTAATACAAATAAGTTTGAAATTACAACTAAGAACTAATTAAGAGATGGTAAAATACAAGTCGACATTCATTGTTAAAAAAACTAAAAACTAACTCCCCTCTCATTGCTTCTCTTGGCTTTTTATAAGCTCCCAAGTACTTATCTCCTCTTTCTGGACATATCCCACCACTAATACTGACCCTTGGATGGCTCAACTTGATCCTAGCCATTCAAAGCTTTTTGGCGCCAAATCTGTTTTAACCGTTTGTGAGATTGAGTGGGATTGGGTTAAGGTATTTAATGAACCTTGGCTTCTTGTGTTTGGAGGGGGGGGTGTAGGTGATGATGGTTGAGTGTGAGCAGAAGAGTAGCAGGATAGGTGATGATGGAAATGGTTATCTCGTGAGGGAGAGAGGGAAGTGGTGGTCAAAATGGTTTGACCGGTATTTTAATAACAAGGGTTGGGTTGGTTTCGGGTTTAAACCGGGTAAAGGTTTGGGCCTGGGATTGGATTGGGTCATATGCTTGGGCCAAAGATAATAAAGGGGTCCGTTTGTTAAGCTTAAAACACAAGGACCAAGTATGCAATTCCAACAAACCAAGGGACCAAACCTGTAATTTTGCAAAGGTATTACAAGGACCATTTATGACAAGTTTCATTAGTACATGGACCATGAAAGATAATTTTTCCATTTTTAAACGTCCAAGGACTAGATTTGCCAATTTTGAAACTTGAAGGACCAATTTGTAATTTTCTCAAAACTTTTTACATTTTTCACCAAAGGACCAAATTTGACAAGTTATGATTTTAAAAAGGACCTTTGGTGACTTTTCTTTTGAAATTTTGACTCAGGGACTATTTTTGACAATTTTAGAAACTTGGGGGACTGAAACTGCAATTTTTGCAAATTTGATATGTTTTTCATCTGATTTTGATATTTTTGCATTCAAAACACATAAAACACTGATTTGTGATATTTTGATCATTTTGATGTGTTTCTGAGCGTTTTCAGATGATTTTGCAGTTTATTTTGTACAAAAATGATGAGTATTTAGACACTCATCACCCATAATCACGAAACTCAACGACACCGTCAATTTCACACCTCGTTGGGACACGACCCGGGGAAATCACTTTCCCGGTATCACTTTTATCACATACTTGAGTTTTGGCGCGTTAACCCTTTTCCTAAAAGGTTGATTTGTCGATTCTTGCGTTAATTTGATACTTTGATATTTGTGTTTATTCACCACACTCACAAACGAACGAATCAGTGTCGGTATGTGTCGAGTGTCGGTTTTCATGTTTTATGAGAAAATGTATCGTTCTTGATTCAAATAGGCTCGGAAAAATCCAAGAGTGAAACTTAATAACAAATTTACTATAGTTTATTTTTAAAATTTGTTTGAAATTTTACGGGTTGTTATAGTACCTACCCCTTAGAGCACTCACAATCATAACTTGTGTTAAACTTTAACACCGTGTCACGTCAGTGTCACATCAGCTTTAACATTTCACCTTAACTCACCCAAAAAACACCACAATCATAACATCCCAAGTTAAACTTTAACATTTGATATTTTCAATTTCAACCCCTAAACTAAAACAAACACTTCATTTATTGAAAAACATATCATTAATTTGAAAACATATTACAATAAAAAAAAAAAAAAAAAAAAAAAAAAAAAAAAACTTACAACGAAATAAAAAAAGACACTGAAAATTAAACGTTACGACATAAAGGAAATGACGAGAATACAATCTACTGACGAGGTTGCAAGTTATATTTTTTGATGATTCAGTCTTTTTCGTCATTGATCCAAGGCACGACATTTGGATCTTTGCCATCAGTGTCAATCATCAAAAACTTCATCTCTTCCAACCTTGTTATTGTTTCATCTTTGAGTTGTTGAGCCCGATACGCCGCTTGGGTGGTTTCACGTTTGATACGATACTCGTTTGCCATAGTTTCGGTGAATTGACTTGACGAGCTCGTTCCTCCGGTGCTCGCTCCCCCAATACTTGCCGTGCTCTCAGATCTTGCTTTCTTGGAAGCACGTTTTTTTCCCATAGGGCGTGGTTGTTCATCATGACCAAACAAAGCCTCGTTTGTTTGGCTTGCGACGTCGCCGGTTAAATCAACCGGATCCGGCGTGAAAAAAAATGTTTTTGAAAATTTTGTTTTAGTAGTGGAAGTGTGAAAAAAAATGTTGTTTTAGTCGGGTATTTATAGTGGTAAGAAAATGTATTTGAATTTTTATTTTTTTTTAATAAAACTAGCCGTTAGAGTCTAAAATGAATTTTTTTTTAAACCCTAGCGGTAACTAGCCGTTAGGGGGGTAATTGATTTTTTTTTTTAATCGAGGTTAACGCCTGTTGTGTGAATAACGCCGCCCAAATAACGCCCGTTTAACGCCGTTCCCGTAACGGGTAACGCCGAATAACGCCAAGAGTGCATACACATTTCAGAAATGAGTTACATCTCAAAAGTCAGAAAACACATGAAAGATGAACGACTTTCAGCGTACACACACACCTCTCACAAGTATCTTCATCCACCATTAACTTTTTGTCATTCCGGCAAAAATGCCGATCGTTGTTCCACGGTTTCCACAAAGATCGTTGGTCCACCGCTTTAATAGAAGAGATAAGGTAGATGTATTGCCGACTTTCTATTACCGACATTCTATTATTAAACATATACGAGAACCTTCGTTTGGTGTTTACAAGTAAACACTAGGACCTACTGAAAGGTTAATTACATAAATAACTGTTAATTAGGATAAGAGAATATTCCAGGATATGCGGTATTGTTATGGCTAAAAATGAGCTTTCTTGAACCGACCAAATCTAATAACACCTTCTATAAAAGTAGTTGAATCAGTTATTTACAACACGTGTCCTTTCTTCCGGTTTCTTCGGTTACAAAATTGTTAAACATTTGAGCAAATTAGTCAAAGGGTAGAACCAACGATGTCGTGTGACAGGACATGAATGTACGTCAAGTGATCGTGTTGTCATATGGTAGATGCATCCACGGATGGAAAGTGTTAGTAAGAATTTTTCTTTTTCAACAACCACCAACGAACGTAACCGACATCAAATTAAATGGTTATATATTATTATTTGATTTGATATTCTATATATGTATGTGTTAATATATAAAATGTTATCTTGTATATACACCTGCTAATAGCTTAATAATCCTTAATAAGCTAAGCCATGCATCATTCTCTTTAGCAATAGTACCACGTAGTTGATAAATGAACTCGTGCATCATGATTTGCCAGAAGGGTTATATACTATACAATACATTTATTCTTTTTGTCACTCCTGTTTTTCAGTACAACGCACTTTTTTAGCAGTTTTTGCTTTGTATTTCTGACAGTTTTAAGCGATTGATTTATTAAACTTTATATTTTTTGTTCTACATTTTTAGGTTTATAGTTTTTTGATATAAACAAAATTATAAAAATAAAAAAAATAATTAGAATAAATAACAAAATCGCAAAAAAGAAAAGAGTTGTCTTTTGTAGAAAAAGAAGGTTTGTATAACTTGTCCCGAGTTATATAGCAATTCATTATGTGGGACTGTGGGAGTGACAAATATTAGTCACACTAGGTAGTATGCTATATATTGCCGATAACATGATGAAAGAATAGATAAATGTATATACCCCTATGAACTATTTAAAAGATAACAAGTACACCACAACGGATACATTAGTGTCGGGTGTGATACGAGCTACACATAATTTTATGTTATAAAGTACAAATATTTCAAAAAACTGTTGTTATGTGATATGTGCAACCTTTGAAAAAAGTTGTTGCTACCTTCTTTTTTATGTGCACAAATTTGTGTATGCAACACATTCTCGAAAATCCCGAATCTGTCCTCGCAGTTAAAGGATGGCGTATACAACTTTGACCATAGGCTCAAATACTATGTTTTCTTATTTTAAAAAACTACTATAATTACATGTGTAACCGTTTTTTGCGGTTATGATATGTGAAAAATATGAGGAAAAATGGTCTAGCTAGTCAAGTCGTATATTAGGGTTTTCAGATGGTATGACAGATGTCAACACAAATCAATTCAGGCATCATACTAGGTACTTAATTACGAGTGCAGAACTGAATATTTGCTCATTTGCGTTCAACATTAAAATATAACAGATCTAATTGAAAATTGACACCTTATAAAGCAAGGATAAAAGGATAAAAAGAAATATATTTTATTTTTTAAGTTTTTAATTGCATACTTTAGAATTTCTTGAACCTCCGTTTCCTATATAAACCCCAACACTCCTCCAACTCCAATAACACCAACAAACTACTTATAAAAACACATACTTAAACATTCAAGCATATATTCGCTAAAAACTACAAACACAACCTCGATCACTTTCGCAAACATACACTCAACAATGGCTCCACCAGTTGCTAATAATGATTCCAACATGATCACTTCCGGTTTAGTCAAGGCGAAAACCTTGCCTAGACGTGCCTATGTCACGTTCTTGGCTGGAGACGGCGACTACTGGAAAGGTGTCGTCGCTTTAGCCAAGGGCTTACGTAAGGCCAAGTCGGTCTACCCTCTTGTGGTAGCAATACTTCCCGATGTTCCAATGGAACATCGTAAGAAATTATTGTCACAAGGGTGCATCATTCGGGAGATCGAACCCTTGCATCCACCCGAAAACCAGACTCAGTTTGCTATGGCGTATTATGTCATCAATTACTCCAAGCTACGTATATGGCAGGTAACAAATTAATCCTTCATCGTTTATTGATCTAGTTTCCTTGAAAGTTATTTAGCTTGTGTTTTTATATATACGGAAAAACTATTTTTGGACACAAAACATAAAGTAAACCAACTATTTTTGTTTGGTTAATTTGGATTTTTAAGTTCGTTTTTTAGCCCATTAAAATTTGATCATATATCATTATAAAATGTAACAAATTGATAAGGTGCATGAGTATTTGGCTAATCTCATGCAATAGTATTATTTACGTGCCAATTATACTTCAAGTTAATTAACTTAAACAACTAATTAAAGTTCTTCTTTATTTGCAGTTTGTGGAGTATAGCAAGATGATATATTTAGACGGGGACATACAGGTATTCGACAATATTGACCATCTCTTCGACTTGCCAGACGGCTATTTCTACGCGGTCATGGACTGTTTCTGTGAGCGAAATTGGAGAAACAGTCCACAATACCAAATCGGGTACTGCCAACAGTCACCCGAAAAGGTCCAATGGCCAGAAGAGAAACTTGGCCCAAAACCTGCGCTCTACTTCAACGCGGGCATGTTTGTTTTCGAGCCAAGTCTCTCAACCTATCGCGATCTCCTTGAGTCGGTGAAGACAACTCCACCAACATTATTTGCGGAACAAGATTTCTTGAACATGTTCTTTAGGGACATTTACAAGCCTATCCCGACCGAATACAACTTGATCTTGGCGATGTTGTGGCGTCACCCCGAGAACTTTGACCTTGAAAAGGTCAAAGTGGTACATTATTGTGCCGATGGGTCAAAGCCGTGGCGATACACTGGAAAAGAAGTGAACATGGATAGGGAAGATATTAAGATGTTGGTGAAAAAGTGGTGGGACATTTATAATGATGAGTCTCTGGATTACTGGAGGATCCATGGAGACTCGATGCCTTTGATGGTGTTAGATAAACCGACACCCGTGGTTTCCAAGAGGGGTAGTCCCTATGTGACTGCTCCGTCGGCGGCTTAACCTATGGCTAAAGACGAATCAAATACTATAGGTGTAAGAATTTGTTTACTTCTATTATAATGCTCTCAAATCGTATGTTTTGAGTTTTGAGAGAACTAGTCAGGATGGGATCTTTTTTTCTGATGTTATTTTCAGTTATTGGCGTGGGATTGTAATTATGAATATTAGGGTTTCCAACATAGTATTATTGGAAAATTACTGTTTATGTAACTTCTTGTTGAAAATCAAGTAAGAGTACAAGCAAAAAGATTACTATAGAGCAAAATTTCTCATTTACATACAAAATGGTTACTTAAAATATGTAGTTCTGAATTGTATAATTTTTGTCGTTAGATAACCAAGTAATAGATTAGCAGTTGTAAAGATAATGTTATTTCTGATTTAATCACAGAGTTTAAACAAGAATATTGACCAAATTACAAGTAGCAATTTCATCTTGCTTTCCTAGATTGTGTTTACACTTTGGTATTAATTATAACGAGGTGGATGATACTCGTGCGTTGCGGCGGAGCTTTTTGGCTTGGTTTATTTTATTTTTGTGTGACAAAATTTGGTTTGCGTTATTTTTGTGTAACAGAATTTTATGATTTTTATGTTTGTGTGACAAATTTTGGTTTGCGTTATTTTTGTGCAACAGATTTTTATGTATTTTTAATTTTTGTTAATTATTTGTATTTATTTTTGAGGATTTGAGGGTTACGCGACTTTTGCAACTGGACATTTCTGCCGTAAGCATGCACACAATTTGTGATCGAGCTTTACATAATTTCAAAACAAATGCTCCATAAACTACACCTAATGGTGTGATTTTTCCATATTTAACGAAGCAATTCCACTATATTAGCTGATAACATCGACATACAATATATGAACTAGTGATGTAAAGACCACTGATGCATGTCGTACACAATCTTTCAATATCAACAACTGGAAATTAACATTTGATCTGACCCTAACTATTTTGACCCATTACCTAAAACCATTTTGACCCATTAACCAACACTCGTAACCAACCATTTGCCAAGACTAATTAGTAGTATTACTAACCCTGATAAGAACACCTCTCTCAGCACTAAGCTGCACCATTTCTAGAATACGAAGCGACAGCTAGTCCATGCAGCTTATTGGTTGAAATCAGCCTTTTTTAGCATTATTAATACTCGACGTAATCTTGGCAAAACAAACAGTTTCTTCTAAACCATTCCATAGGCCTCGTTGTTCATATTGTTTACTTTGAATTGGTGGTCTAATAACTTGAAGAGCTCTTTCAACCATAGCAATGTGACCTCTTTGATCATTTGGGCTTTAAAGTTGCTGAGCGGTTTGTTGATCAACCTTGAATACTTCTGTAAGGATTTGGAGGTCGAAATCACGAAAAATGTTGCATAGCTGAAACTTTTTCAGGTCATTGGCTCTTTTGAGTCCTTCCCCATGCTTTTCCTTGTCTATGCGCGCCTCTTTGCTGTTATTTTTCGCCTTCATTCGGGTTTATAGCTAAAAAAAATCTCTGCAGCACCAAGTTTCAAATGGTTTATGTATTACAAAATATGTAATTACAAAATAAACTTGCTTTTCAGTGTTCATGTATATATGTAAATTCTGGCCAGTCTATTAGATGATCAGGTTGCAAATCATGAATTCAAATGATGCTCCAGATTTAAATAAGATTAACGTAACTTTTATGCATATATGTTAAACTTTTAAGATGAAAGCCCCTGATCCAACCTTAACTTTTTCTAGAAAGTCATACTTACACAACCAGTACAATATATAAACTTCATAGATGTCTTATATGCGACTTGAACTAACAGCCACTTGTTGGGCAGTTCTAATCACGTTCCTTTTTTTTTTTTTTTTTTTTTTTTTTTTTTCACTCAAGTTAATTAAGTTTATGATTGTGGTTGTTTATGGCTGGTGAATTATGAAAGCAAAAGAGGAAGAAAAAAAATAATAATTCAAGAAGTCTAACACGTCTCTGTACAGTTAATAAAAGATAAGGTAGATATAATGCCGACTTTCTATTATTAAACACGTATGAGAACCTTCATAAAGTGTTTAATTGTAGAGTTGCTTTATTTCGCATACTCACTTTTCTCTACATACTATTGGACACATCTTGACTATTGGATCAAAAGAACAAAATTTAAGGAAAAAAAAACATGAGAGGATTAATAATGTAAACTTTTCAAAAAAACAGAGGGACTAGATATGTAAATTACATCATAACTATCATTACCCCACTTTCCTCCAAATCACACACACTGCACTCCACTTTCTTTCTCTACCAATATTCAAACCCTAACCATTAAATCAAAAATCAACCATGATTAACCATAAATTAACTATCAAGGCTTGTTAAATCACAACAAAATAGAAGCATCTATCGTTAGGAAGTTGATTCCCGCAACATTGACGGGTCAAAATGAACCAATCCAGCCTCTGATTGAAAAAATTGTTAAGTGTACATTATCAAGTCGAATGTTCGTGATTAGATCTGGTAATTGATTTTTATTTATGTTGTTTTATTTGTTTTTGTTGCCAATTATTGTGACATTTTTATTAGAATGTTTGTTGTTAATAACAAAAAATGTAGTTTTGAGTGGTATTTAGTTTATTTGGTAATATGAACTAAGTTGCTCTGAGTTTTGTATACATGAATGCACACCAAGTGTTTGATGAAATGTGTGAGTGAAAAGTATCATACGTGTAATATCACCGGTGATATTTGAAGTTGAACTGTATTTGTGTATAATCACTATTGATACTTGTATTATCACTTGTGAAATTTTATTTATTTGATAGTTTTTTTGTTTGATTACTTGTATTAAGCTTTATTATATGTTATGTATAGTATCATTTTTGATATTTCATTGTTATTGTTTTATAATCATAGTTAAAAACTTTTTTTTTGTTAAAAGTTTTGATGATATACTATTTACTGCGTGTTTTATCACCTTTGTTTTATATCATAATTTTGATGTTTTATGTTCTTTTTGTGGATGATAATTGTGTTTTAGTTATTGATAAGCTGTTTATTATAGTGCAATATTGCTTATTATTTAAGTTGTTAGATTAAACAACTTAAACAGGTTGATTTTGCTTTAGACACATAGTTATTTACTGTGATGTTGCTTATTTTTTAAATTGTGATTGGATTTGTCTATTTAATGGATACATTGTCCGTATTTTAATAGGTTTTACAACGGGATTTGAAAAAAGCTATGGTTGAGTCAGCAAACTGAAGAAGCTATGGTTAAACAAATCACAACATCTTTACAAACAAACTGAAGAAGCTCAAACACATATTATAACACATGTGATATCACACATGTGATATCACACGTGCTATCACCTGTGATTTCACAAGTGATAAAATATGTTATATCACCTGTGATATCACACGTGATTCAACAAATAGAATAAGGCGACACATCTGTGATGTCACGTGATATCAAATTCTCCTCCAAAAAGTTGAACGTCATGATAATGAGATACATAAAAAAAATTAGCAATAAAAGTGTGGTAGTTAGTAGTTATTGAAGGATTGTTGTGATAATGTGATGAATGTTGTAATAATATGAGAAATCACAAGAGATATTGAGCTTGTAACATGCTTCTATTAGATTTGTAATACAGTTATTTTCTTAATTGATAAAGTGTGCATGTTTCGATAGGTTTAACACCGTATCACATGTTCCTCCATCACCACCACTGATTCAACAAATAGAAGAAGTCAACATGCCTGTGATATCACCTATGATTCACGATATCACATGTTCCTACAAAAGCCGAACAACATGTTAAAATAAGTGCAATACAATATCACAAATGATAAATGAGTATATATTGGTCTCTAATAATCATGACCTATTAATATTTCCAAAGGGACGTGCTTGTGAGGCACATGATGATAAATTATCCATATGGAACTTTATGAAGAATTGCAGCAAAGATAATTCTACATCAAGTAAACGAAAAAAAGGAGATGATGTCTGATTGTGCAACAAGATTGCTATAAAAAAAATAAAGATGACTAGATAAAGAGAATGATAGATGAAACAAAGATGATTGGAAAAAGAGCAGGTGAAGCAAGAAGCAATCCTTATGTTGCTTAGTTTAAAAATGCAATGTGAGTTTGGGGTAACCTAAGAAGGGTGCGCTCTATTAGGTCCAGAGCCACATTGCATGGTGTCGGAGTTTGTACTACTTTTGAGAATCACTAAGTGACTTGTATGATCATTTTTATGGAAAAGTATTATGTAGCATTTTATTCTTTTATCACATGCGATATTACTCTTAGCATTTTTTGTTACAATAAAATGTTTCATATCACAAGAGATTTAACACTGCATATTACATATACCAAATATGTATAAAAACAATAAACAAAACTACCAAAATAAAAAACTTGACATATTCTAAAAATCAAAGAAAGTGTTGCATTAAATTTAACAGAATATCACAAGTGATATAAATATCAAAATCAAAACCAAGTGTTGCATTATTTTTGACAGAATATCACAAGTGATACCAGATACAAAATAATTGTATGAATCACAAAAATCCTCATATTCCAAACTATTGAGCATAAGTTTTTTTTTTTTTTTTTTTTTTTTTTTTTTTTTTTTTTTTTTCTAAAATATTGAAAAGCTATGAATTACAAGCGATACATCAAACAAAAGAAATTAAAAAAAAAAAGAAGGTAAAATCAAACTTTGACTGCGGGAGATTCACCTTCAACGGAGCCGCCTCCAGGAACACCGTCTCCGAGCCTGCCGTCTCCAGGGGTCACCGCACCCCGGCGCAATGCCTAGAGAATACTGGTAGCGCACTATCAGAAACTCTAGGAACCCAAAATACTTATCCCCCAGGAGTGTCAATAAACTTATGATGATTAAATGACTTAGGTGTTTTCACACTATTAGAAGCTGTAAACAAAGGTAAACACACAGTAAATAGGGTATCATCATAACTTAAAAAAAATAATAAAAAAAAAATAAAAAAACTACTATGATTATAAAACAATAATAATGAAATATCACAAATGGTACTATACATGACATATATATAGTGTTTAACCAGAAAACATCAAAACCTATCAAAATAAACAAAATATCATAAGTGATACTACAAATATCATAAGTGATACTACACATATGATATAGAGCAGATTAAAACAGCAATCAGACATAGAAATATCACTGGTGATACTTGGCCACATTACGACAAGAGCATTAAAATCTTAGCCAACTGTAAACTAAAATATATGTGCATACTAGAACAATCATGTTTTACCATTCAAGACGAGACCGAAGATGTAAAGGTAGAACTCAAAGAAACTATGAATACATCTTGGTCTTCCATGTAAACACACACATCCATACCACTACATGTCTCGTATTAAACCTACATTAACTAATTTTCTCAAACCTAAGTCACAATCATTCAGTAAATCCTCCTAACAAAGTACCTACATTTACAATCAGATAACTTCAAATATCAATGGTGATACTACACATATGATACATAGCAAATTAAAACAGCAATCAGACATAGAAATATCATTCCAATGTATTTAAAAGCCAAAATTCAACTAACAACATAATTAATAAGCAAAATTTCAAGAGAGGATAACAAGATTATCAAATATTTTTCACTCACACATTTCATCAAACACTTGGTGTGCATCTGTGTATATAAAGCTTTCTAATCAAAGCTTGTACCTAATAACCTTAACTAACTTCATATTCTTAAATCAATTCATCCATAACAACCTCATCATCAAAACACATATTCAACGGGTTGATTAAGATAAAAAGAAATCATTACTGATTATTGATGATTGTGTTGGAATTATATAACATGACAATCATATATAAAAAACATATAAAGATCAAAGTAAGTGTGGAAGCGTATAGGAAAGATTAACGAATAATTAATTAACATAAACAAGAATATGCGTACCTTTTTTTATTCAAGAATCAATTCCGGAAAACTAGCAATTGGATGAACCCTAATTAGGGTTTATAGGATTATGAGAATTACCCCTTACCGTTTTGTAATTCAATCCAAGAATACTAACAATAATGTGTTAGTACCACTTTCTTGTACACACGTACTATACCGAATTAAAGAAATGCTAGTTTTAATTAAACAAAACAATTTTGGTTTGGAAAAGGTGGTGATCGATCCCCTAGGTAGGGTGCACGATCATTTATGGCAAAACACACACAAACAAGTTTTAGGTTTTAGCCAATGATTACAAGAGATAAATTACAAACACCCTTGGTTTTGTATTTATACTCAAACTAACTTGGTGAACAAGTTTGAGTTGTAGTTGGGTTGGGTTTGGGTCCTTGTGGCCGATCGGTTATCACATCCCACAAGGGATTCTGGAACCTTCCCAATATTTACAACTTAGTCCTTTTCCAATTACATTTAACGACCGTTAGTCCATTACAACTAATTACTTAACGTCCGTTATGTTATTTCATTTAATTAATAAATAAATACAACATTTATATTTAATTATTAACTTTAATTCTCATATGTAAAGTGTGCAATCCCGTGGTCTCGAGTTCGATCCTAACTCACGTCTACTAATTTATATCCATAAAACCAACAGCTCCCACTTGGATATATCTTAATAGAGTGATCACATCGGTTAGCGTCTAGCAACACTTCGATGCCTCTAGTACAACTCGAGTAAGGCTCCTGGAAAACCTTTTAATGATTTCTCCTTATTATTATCCTTTTGTTTCTAATACCACGTTAAATAAAGATATGGAATTAAGTCATTCTTTATTAAACAATTCTGTTTCTCGTTATAAGTGATTGACCAAGATTACCAAATCTTCTAAACATATTTAGGGGAGATTTTGGGTGTGGCCGCACAAACATCTTGTCAACCCTACGAGGGGCCCAGCAGTATAAAACTCTAAATAAATTTGAAAGAACAAATTCTATCTTGACTACCAGACTAACCCACAAACTTTGCAACACTTCAGAAAACAACCCTTATGACTACCAGTTACGTATAGCGTTAAGTTGTTCCACAGAAGTGCACTACATTCATGACACTTATCTGGTATCTCAAGTTTGAGGATAACTATTCATAATTTACTTAACAACAATATCCATAAAGTAAATTATGTAGTTGGGATAAGTCCTATAATTAATTCATTGAATATCATCTGAAATTGGTATGCTTTCTCATCAATATACTTTCAAGTATATTCTACCATATCTCTCAGATTTGTCTTAGTTTAATGATACTCCCATATCATTAATTGACAACGGACGATTTAGAATAAATAAATTTATTCACGGATTAAACATGCAAATATAGGATACAATATATTATAAAATCTAACATATCAAGTATTTGATTTATTATAACAATTGTTTAACATCCCTTATCCAAATACTAAATAGATCAATGCATGAAAATTTTCAGTTGATGAATTATGCCTTAAGTAATGACAATCATACTTGTTGACAAGGCATAAATCAACCAACTTGATCTATCGTAATTTTGAGAATATTTATTTCAAGAATTCAATTAGTGAAGTCCTTGTATGTGTGCATTCACCAATTCACATAATAATTCATAAAGTGTGTGACATCCTCTATCACTAATTTATGACAATTTAAACTTTCAAACATTTTAAAGTTTAAAGTATTCTTATTCTTTTAATGTATAATGCAACTGCGCTCTTAGTAGCACAACTAGTTCACATGGCCATTAACAAGGATGAAATCCTACCATGACTAGTATTGAGTGTCATCTCAACTAAACCAGCATCATTGTATACAAACAACAATATGCTCATTAAAACTCCGTAAACTTTAATATCTTATTGTGTTTGATGTCTTCCAAACATTCAAGTTTGAAGCTGATGACAATTTGCACAACAATTGACATATTGTTCATCCATAGAATCTAGGAGCAATTCCAGGACGAGGATGTAATTCTATTAGAATATTCATTACACAAGTTATCTAATAACTTTTAGTTAGATATCAATGTTGTCAAATCATTTCTTATTCAAGAATGATACAACAATTTTAATACACAACATGATGTATATGATGAATCTACAGGTCAAACTTAGATTTCATTTATGTTCTATCTTGTCAAAAGATATTTATCCATTTCCCAAATGATATATTATGTTTTATTAGAATCATTTATTTTACTGCACATGTTTATTAATAATAAACATATATTCCAAGGTTGTATGTTTTAGTTCTTAAATCTTTATAAGTGAAGTTTCATTCCAATCTAAGACTTAACATTTAGCTTACAAGGAATGTTACTTCCTATATGTTATACAACATATAAGATTTAAAACCTTAACATAATACTCTCACTAGCTTTCAGAAATACTTAAATATTATCTTATTATAAATCAAAATTAGGATTTAATAATTAAACATAAGAATAATTTCGTAGATGCATGCATTTATCCATTCATGAATTATTGCACTTTGTACACTTCCAAAGATTGTATGAATTCAAAAAAAACCTTTCGATTACTTACCGTCCTCGCTCAAGTAATTTCTCAAGAAAGAGTTTTGATATTCTATTGTCATATTTCATATTAATGAAAACAAGTATGACAATTATCATCTTTATATATTTAATGTGTCTAGGAAAGAATATTCAATCACAATTAATTGCTTAAGTATGATTAATAATCTTGTCATAAGACATGCATTAAATATGTGTACAATATTGTCCATATGATTTCTACATAGAAATTCAAACCACTAGGGTTTTCATCTCTTTGAAGAAACTCATTTCCATTCTCTAGTCTAACTATTAAGATAAACCAAATTTCTAAAATTGATTATCTTTATGGACATCATCTTTAACATTCATAGTATGAGTAATTTACCCAATTCAATATTTGGTAATCCATCATAATGGTTATCAGGTTTACTATAATCCTGTAACTCATATTTCTCAGCATATAAGTCAAATATCTGAGATATCCTTGCAGATCTATGAATGAAAATTTCATCATCATGAGGTCTATCATTTACATGTCTAACCTCATCATGATATTTACTAGTGTGTTTTAGAAGATTATGTATCTTGTAATTTTATCTTTCAAGATAAAAAAAACTCCCACTTGCCTTTTGTAATATATAGACTATCTATATATATATACTTAGCAATTAGAGCAAAACTATATTGTTCTCTTTTTGGGACATTACAAATACACACTTGCTAATTCCTGACTTTAGTTTGTTAATAACCTATTCATAAGTAGTTTAACAAATTCAGAATCTTCAATTTTAAAACTTAATGTGATTCATCACATTCCATAATAAAATGGTGTTTTATTAATCTTCTATGTTGGGGTCATATTGAGTATATTCAATCCATACTCAATTTTCTAACCTTGTTACTTTTTAAGAAAGAAGTGATGGTTATCTTGAATCAAACAAATCACATAGAGTTTGATTCTCCTAACTGAACATACCATCAACTTGTGGTATTCATTAGAATTAATATTGTAAGACAATCTAACAATATATAAGATAAAAATATTCCTTTTGGCTTACCTATTTACCAACTAAGCCAACTTAATGGTATAATAGACTTTCCAAGCCAATTGCATGCTTTATAACATAAGTACTCTTTAACCAAGTCACTTCATATCCATGTCTCATCAAGAAAACATAAACTGTTATAATCCCATTATACGTTATAAATCATTGATCAACTCAATGACTTCTTGTATATGTCTTAATTAAAAAACATAACAAGTTAACGTCTTACTTTATTATAAGTCTTAAAAGACTTTATGTTTATGTCTCTACAATGAATCATAAACATATTTAACTAAAGTAATATGAACACAACTCTTGGTTTCAATAGTAATTTCAAGTTAATTTATTACTTCACAATAATGTAGGACTACATTATTTTTCATTTATGTCATTCCAAAATACATAAATAAACAAATTGAAGTAGTATAAGATTAGTTCATTTATTTATGTCATTCTAGTAAGACATAAATATCTAATTTGAAGTAGTCTTATATATCATTTTGACACATGTTCTAAATACTTGTCTAATTTAGAAACTGCAAATATGTTCATGCAAGGTCTGACTTCACATGGAGATTTACTTTGTTGTTGCAATCTCGCCAAGTTCTCACATGACGTAAATTGCAACACCATGTGTTTCTTGAATTAGATATGTACAAGTTATATTAGAACATTAGTCTCTTACCTTGCAGTCAAGAGAATCCGTTAAATCATATATATATACATATATATATATATATATATATATATATATATATATATATATATATATATATATATATATATATATATATATATATATATATATATATGTTGCACCTTGCACACAATATAGATTTCTCCCACTTGTGCATGGAACAACATCATATAGCAGATAAACAACACGACATATGTTTGTTTATGTGACTAATATGATTGTGTCATTGATGTTAGCATAACTAGTAGATGTAGAACCACTTCATTGTCTAATAAGGAAACGTACATGACTATCCTTGAAAACATAAGTTTCTACCAGTGGAAAGTAATTATCTTAAGACATTCTAGAGATAATCTGGGTTACTACCAAGATGACAAAGCTTGTAACTCCCATTGAATTAGAGATCATTACATTAATTCCTTATTCAGTAATAAGAACACAATACTCCCACTGGATTTGACAACATTGTAAGTGTTTCATTAACCAGTGAAAGAAAATAGTGTTCTATTTCCCTACACCTTTGAGAAAGTCCATACATAACAATTACTTATGTACTAAAAGAGTGTATTCTACTATGTAGATGATGAATTATCCATCAATGCTATTAACTTGAAAAATTGGGTATGCAATTTCTTTCTTAATAGTTCTACTATTCCAACAATTGTAAGTAGTACTTTTAAATGGTCAAAACAAAACAACTAGATAAAATATGCTAGTTTGTCTTTTACCAATTATGCAGTAATTAGTCTAGCTTCTTATTTAATAACTCAGAAAATATGCAATTTCCTTAACTATTAAAAGTTGCTTACGAGTTATGTATTTAGAATTTAGACAATTCTAATTTGTCTTATCATACATTTCTTCATTCATGAAAAGGAATATGATTGAATCTCACTATTTCTTATGAAAAGAGGACTAGGTTTATTCTTTTAGTAAGGTTGACTCTACCAAAAACCCTTACAGGTGTAGATCAATTTACCAATACAGGAATAACCTTCGTTTACGGTTTAATGTTGCATTAATACATTTAAAGAATTAGCAAAATTCAATTTCAGTATTTTCGATAATTAAACTTTTCAAGAAAATAAAATACCCAAGGTAATATTCATATAACCATAGAATTTTCTCGAAAACTAGGATCCAAATTATCATAGTTCCATTACATCAGTTGATCTGCTAGTAACGAAAGCATATAATAGGGTAATCTGTCGAACAATAATTGGCACAATTTCCAATTCCTTGATCATTATGGGATTTATATTTTCCAATGCTATTGCAAATATAAACATGTTTCATCACATCTTATGCCTTGAGTCCAGGTCTCACTTCCTACTCAACTTAAGTGTCTAACTTAAAGAACTGCAAATATGTTCATGTAAGGTCTGACTTTACATAAAGATTTACCTGTCCATCACAATCTCGCCAAGTACTGTCATGACGTAAATTGCAACTTCAAGTGTTCCTTTTAATTAGATGGCATATAACTTAATTTATAAAGGGTACTAGTTTTGATTTTATGTGGTCAAATCAAATATGTACAAAGATGTCATGCCTTCATCTTGTAGCATAAGTTTAATAAAATTTTTTTATTACCAATTCATAAAGATCAAATTATCAAAGTTTTGATTGAGGTATTGGGTTCACCAATCAAGGAATTTAGCGTTAATTATCGTCCATTATACCGTACTTTTGCATAAGTGTAAACACTTAGTGTTTCGGGTAATTACCACCAAAGCGGCGCATGGAATTAAAACTAATTCGCCCTTAAGATGATTTTGTACGCATAGCCTACTTGGTAACTCCAATTTGACTCGCAAGCAAGCGGAGAGTTTGGTCAGCGCTGAAGCAATAACCTCCCTCTTTAGGGTCACAATTTAATGCGCTCCCCTCCTAGTACTTCCCACACAGTCCGTCAAATTGGGTGAGCCGTTCTCACTTTTTGTTGGATCGATGTACTCTAACCAAACTAACTTAAATAGCTTGTTAAGGTTTAATAACCTCGGATAAATCCTAAGTTATTAACAATGAAACACTGAGTAATCTTTATTAAGTACGCGGAATTTACTTAACAAATCTAAGAAGAATATAACTTTAACTTTTATTAATAACTCTAAATCTGCTTGTTATGCAGATTCTTTAACAACTCTAAAACACTAATAATAATCGTACTTTATGAATACTAAAACTCTTCTCTAAAACTCGTAAAACTCATACTTCTAATGCCAATCTAGGGGTCCTTTTATAGGCTCAAGGATAACCCTAATCGTTTTACAATTTGTATCCTTGTACGACAAGTAATCTAAACATAGAATAAACAAAGCTTTCCATAAACGAATATAACAGTTCTTTAGCTTTGCAGTACTTTGACTTCGCCCAGCAGTACTTTGACTTCCTCTTTAGCAGTACTTTGACTTTTCTAGTACTTTGTCAATATTCAGTACTTTAACATTCTTCAGCACTTTCATATCCCAACAATCCTCCCCTAACTTGAATTCTACTTGCTTGACTTCAAGTTCCTTTGTGAATTTATCTTTAACAACTCCAGCTTCAAGGAATGATTGTGTCTTTGTCTTTGGATTGTTTCTTTGTAAACTCTGTACTTATATCATTATTATCAAAGTATTTTGTAAAATTTATTCGTTTCAGCATCCTTGATCAGTAATCTCTTTTCAGCAACATTCAGCATACTCCATCTTTTCAGCAACATAAGACAGTTTGTACATTAATTCAGTTTTAAGTTTCAGTCTATTCTCATCACATCCAGGTGTGTAAACTCCTGTGAGAGGTGAATCATTGAAAATTTTAATGGATTTAATATCTCTTTACCAAAGCCATTAACTCTGGAGTAGCCAAATGTTTTGATGTGTAAGATCATGGTACACTGATAACCATATGATTTTTAGCAAATCATCAGCTATCAACAGATTTGATTTGTCTTTACCAAAAGCTGTACCCTTTTGGACTAGTTAGTTCTTTCATCTATGGTGAACTAATTACCATATAATGGTTTTTCCACAGCCTTTACCACAAGCCATTTTCTTGTGGGCTAGCCAACTCTTCACATTAACTGATATGGTGAGTTGATTACCATCCAACTTATTAGCAAGTTGTCAACTAAAAACCGATTTGAGATATCTTTACCAGAGCCGTTTGCTCATGGATTAGCCAATCCTTTTGCAACCATGGTGGATTGATAACCTATTGGTGTTACCATCTCAAAAAACCATTTATTTCTCTTAACCTTTGTTTCAAAATATTTGTCACTTAACAAAAGTTTTTCAAAAATAATTAACTGGTTTAAATCTGCAAGCAGTACTTTGATGAAAGTACTGTTTGATCAGCAGTACTTTGAATAAAGTACTGATATATCAAAAATTTATTCAATTAAAATTCATACCAATTATTCATCATCATCAACTATAGTAGTCCATCTAATAAACAATTTGATGACCATTAGAGCAATTTCATTGTCTTCTTCAACTTCCATTCCATGCTCTAACATTCTCCTCATAAGATCTGCTGTAAGAGGATATCTTCTATCAGCTAACATGTGAATCATTGTCCCATCTTCTAGCTCTAGAACATGTACTCCAGATTCTTCAAAGAATCTCCAGCTAACAATCTCCCAATCTTCTTGATTTTTCCAGATCTCAGCAGTACTTGTTTCTTCAGTTTCCCAAACAGTTATAAGATCTCCAAGTAAGACTAAACCAACTCCTTCTGATGTATTATGTTCAAAATAATCTCGCACCAAATGATATAAATGAAATAAATCCACCCTATCTATTATGTGCAATAGATCCCATAGCATGTTGAATGTTCTGAAACTTTCATCTTCTCTATGAACATGTAGGATCGATATGTTATTGTGTTGATTATTCGGGTGGTCTTGGATGATCAAAATACATGTTTGCCATTAGAGAGAGAAGTAGAGAGTTGGGTGTTTTCTTGCTAGAGACTTGGTATACAAAAGTATGGAATGTTAGATTGAAAAGCACCACCCCTTCCATGGATGGAAGGGGTATTTATAGTTACAGAATACACGACCTCCTAACGGCCTGTGGATCAGGCATACAGTGGGTAAAGACCCATCCTTCCGCCACGGTGTTACACTATGCTAAACTAAACTAATAACTAACTAATAAACTGATAAATAACGATATGTCTACGAGCTAACTTATGCTAAATTATATTTGGGGTGACCGACACTTCACTATGGAATTTCCAATTCCTAACAATCTCCCCCTAAGGGAGGTCACCCCATGTTTTATATTTCGAATCTTAGCATTCTATTTAATCTTCAGTCTTGAGCTCGTAGACTTTAATTCTTCAACATTTGCATCTTTGTGCTTTAGCAGTGATTCTTCAAAGTCCAATTACTTTGTACTTTAAGTGGATGCCTTTAAACTGATCCACATCTTTGATGATCTTCGAGCTTTCTTTGAGATCATCAGCCACAGTAAATCTATGGATCACCCTTGATTGTGTTGCCATCATGTGATGTTGTGACTTTTGGACCAACATGCTCACACTTTTGAATCATGACATCTTTCCATCAGAGTAGCGGAAGTTTTACTGGTTCATGATATTTGCAGCAGCGTAGTAGAAGCATAGTATAAAAATATCAGAACCAGGTTATGTAGATATGCACCAGTCATGATTTCTTCAAATTAAGTGTGGATGCTGTGAGCATGCGGCTTTGGATTGACTCCTCAATTCTGATCAGCTGCAACCGTCCAAATGTACCTGCAAACAACAGTTAGCAATAAAACACATGAAAGTGTCTTTGATCACTTTCGTTGAATTGAGGTACACGGCCCACGGTTCCCCGTTGATCAGTACAAGTACTGCCTGTGATCAGGTAGGATTCCTAAGAATCTCCTTGACAAGGTTTCGCAGCTGTTCTAGCTATTCTCAAACCGGAACGTCTCAAAGAAGACAACACGGAGTGAGTGAACCAGCAAATTGAGATTCACTGATTGATGAAAAATGATTTGAAAAACAATCGCGTATTGCTTGAAGAAATAGTTTTGCAATACGACGAAGGTTTTATGAGAAAGATCAATTTTCAATCATAAATACTTTTTGTATTAGAGAATGAGTACACATTCGACGTGCTAGTGAAAAGAAGAGATTCGCACATCGAATGGTTTTTCTAAAAGTATTTTTCAATCAGAGATACTTTTTGTGTTTGAAAACATAAGTACACATTCGACGTGCTAGAGAAAAGAGGGTTTGCACATCGAACGGTTTTTCCAAAAGTATTCGTCAATTCGTTTCCTGGACCAAGGTTGATTCACGAATGAATCACCCCATCGTTTCTATCCAGTTGTCACAAGCTTGATCTTACGAGAAGATCTCACATGTTACCCACCAAGAGCTTGTTTGATGTTGGCTCTAGAAGTATTTCCATCTTCATCGTGAATATTTTTACATATCACTCGGATGTTCTGGCAATACCACAACGATAATGCGTAGGACTCTTAAGATATACTTACTTTCCACATTATGTGAAACAGCAAGTCTTCATTAATATAGTGTCCTAATGAGATATTGTGGATGATCTCTTGGCTCTAGACTCAATTGTGCACATTTGGTTCCTATGCCGGAGACTAGGGAGAGGGTCTCCTTCTTCAATATCAACAATCTCTAAGAGAAAGTCGATAGATAATGTCGGTTCCCCGTGAGAATGAAACAAGCCCTTTTAATAGGAACTTGAGTAGTTTGGGAAGTTTAGTGCAGTGCGTCACTGGGTCCATGACGTCTTGTCTTCAATACCAGTGTTACCTTGGTAACCACCAGTAGCAAATGTATTGAACCCGGTTACTGCCCTAAGGTTGAATTGTTGGAGGGCTATTTCTTTTCACCCTTTTTACATTCAGTTCTTTTTCATTCTTCAACCCCTTCAGTGCTTACCGAGACTTCATTACTAGAACCTTGTTGGGTTTATTCCAGTACTAGCTCAGTCTCAGTCCGCACTCTTCCCATTTCTCATTTTTCTCCTTTTTTTCATCATACCTAAGGACTCTACACTATCTAGTGGATTGTCCCTGGGTAGATCCCTCCGGTTCTGGTGGATCGTAGGAACTAATACCTAACCTAACCATCCTTATAACACCATGCATAAAATAAATTGGTCGGTCTTTTTGGTATTGTTCTTTCCTTTTCGAAACCAATTGAAAAATCATTTGGAAAATCAATCAAGGTACTTGTGATATAAAATCAAAACATTTTGTACCTTAATTGTATTGATCATTTTAGAAATGCTCCCCCTCAACATGTGCATATGATATTGAAATTGTTTGGCACATGGAGGCAAGGTTCTTTGAAATAATTTCTTGATCACAATTTCTTTAGAAAAAGCCTTTTGATTTTTCTTTGGTAAATTCTCCCCCTCAATATGTGCATAGGATAAGAGAAATCATTTTAACACATAGAGGCAAGAGTTCTTTTGAAGCACATCCACGAACACAAAAGCCATTTAAGAAACCATTCGCTCCCCCTCAATATGTGCTTCGAGATTCGAAAGCGTTTAGCACATATGAGACAGCAGCTTGCACATTTGAATCAAAATGATCACCTTTTATCAAATTTCATTATTAAATCACAAATTCTCCCCCGATCAAAAATATCAAACCCTTTGAGATTTTGGATCCCAATTGATTTAATAAGGTTTAGAAAAACATGAGAGAAAATGTGCCTGATTTAAAAACTCATCTTGTTTTTGGATAAATCCTCCTCCTCAACATGTGCATTGTATATTTGAAGTCATTTGGCACATGGAGGCAGGAGTGCCTTTAAAGGACTAAAACCAATTTCATTTAAACAGATTTGAGATTTAAATCACGATCTCTCCCCCGATCAAAAATATCAAACCATTTGAGATTTGTGATCCCATCTGATTTAAATCATTTAGAAAATTTTGGGGAAAGACGTGGCAAGATTTAATTTTGAAAGATGACAGATAGGAACAGATTTAGACATTAAAGATTGTTAGTGCCAGGTATGATTGTTTTAAGAGATCTTTAAGTAAAATAAAACAATTTCACAATCAAACAAGAACATAAAAAATTTCATTTTGCAAGATCTTTGAGTTTTAAAGAAAATCATACCATGACATAACATTAAATCTTTAGATCACCACTTAATATTGTACAAAACGGACTTTTATGAAGAGATATTGTTTTGAAAATATTTTATTTTAAATCACTCTCCCCCTCAATCGATGACCGTAGTCGTTGATTGAGTGACTTAGGTTTTGATAAAAATGAAGTCCGGTGATTTTCAAAATTTAGTCCCATTAATTTTCAAAAACAATATTTTCCATTTTTCAAAACAATTTATTCAAATTTTTTAAAATTGTTTAAAAAAATGGTATCCTGCACAAAAATACGTTAGGTGGTTGAGCTGCTTTTGTTGTTGTTGTTGAGGGTTGGAAGAAAACCGTCTACAGATGCAGTGAGACTTCAAACGTTGCATTTTAATGCCAACTTAGGTCAAATTAAGCTCCGTTTTCTTCAATCACTTAGAAGAAAACCATCTGCTGATGCAGTGAGACCTCTTATGTTGCATATATGCCAACTCTCCACAGAAGTCCAATTAAGCTCTGTTTCTTCATTTGTCAACCCAAGATATAGTTACCCTTTCCTTTCGGCATCCAATCATATTCAATTGTGGGATCCAGATCGGGAAAATTCTTTTAAACCAATATACCTGCATACGTTAGTGAACACACATACAGATATATGGTGGTCGACATCACCCAAACAGCAATCGACTAATAAAAGTCAATTCAACATATCAATCAGATCATTCAAATATATGGGAATAATGTGTTTATCAAACTCTAATCATCTAAACCTAACAATCACATCCTAGAAACCTAGTCCTTCAACATAGGCAATTGTATTTTACAGATAAGCACGTAGGATGATTAAGATAATCTCGTTAGATGATACAGATTTGAAAACATTCTCCCCCTCAATCAATGACTTAAATATCTGAAAAGTTTAAAAGCGCTTAAGTCACTGATTGAGTTTTCAATTTTTATAAAAACTCTGAATTTGATTGTTTTTAAAGCAACTCATTTACCACCAATTTTTGAAAACAACAAATATTTTTCTGAAGAATTTTAGACGGAAAAAAATTTGTGTAGGAACAGCAGTCCTTCGACATACTTTCCTCATTTTTGTTTTTAGGATAAGTGCACGAAATTTTTGAAAATTTGGTTTAGCGCAGCACTTTCCTTTCTTTAAAAAGAGTGGGTTGCTATCTGAAATAATAGCAAGCCATAGTTTAGGCACGGGTCACAGTCTGAAGTAACTGCAAGCCATTTTTGAAGCCCGGGTTACAGTCTGAAGTAACTGTAAGCCATACTTTGTGACATGTTTTGGAAAGAATATTTACATCTCCTGCTCGAACTTCATCTATGGTCCCGTGCCATTATTGAATGACATTTCTAAGACCGTAGATGTTATCGATACCAGAAGACATGTCTAGAGAAAACAATATTTTTGGTATTTTTGAAATTTTTTGATTTTTATGGGTTTTTGATGGTTTTATATTTTTCTATTTTCTTTTGTTGGTTTTATATTTTTGTATTTGGTTTTTGATAAAATATGTACAAAGATAGAGTAGATGATATAGTTTAAGAGAATGATGATACGAGTACCGAGATAAGGATATCGAGCAGCACGTCGTAGAAGATAGAATTCATCATCCCTAAAACTTTCACCACCAAAGCTTCCGAGGCTCTTGCATTGAAGAAAGAAATTGAACCATCTGAAAGTGAGACTTTGGCAGCTTCCCCCCAAACCGAAAATCCTTTAGCCGAGCAGATTCAAAGCTTTCTTTCAAGCTTCCATTAGCCAGGTGCACAAAGAAGCACACCATTATCATCGATCATGCTGCTCCTTTTAAGAATAATCATCGTGATTCTTCGTTCGAGGTTATATCATCCAATAGAACAACAGCAACGTATCATCCCACATGTAAAATAATCTTCTCATATTTCTTTTCTACTGACGTCGGAAGCAATCCATTCCAAAAGGTGTCAAGAGACCACTTCCCCCAAGTAGATGAATAGATGCAGTCAGTCTCTTAGACTATAGCTCACGAACCCGAATACACATACCCGAAGACCAAGAAACTTATACCATCGAAGTAGCAGATTAAGTCCAATAGCTAAAGAATAACCCCGATGTATACTTTTCTCTCCCCTTGAAGAAAGTGTATGAAGCTCAAGAACCCGAAGTACCCGAATGCCCAAAGAGAGAATAACCGATAACATTAAAGAAGCAGGCCGAATCACTGATTATCTCTGCGGGTGACAATCTCTGCGGATGTCAACACCAGAATAAGTGATTATATCGCTGAATCACTGATTAAGCCCTCAAGTGAAGCAGCTGAGCATCCCCAATGTACACAATCTCTGTCCCCTGATGATTGTGATAACATCAAAATCATCACACACTTGTGTACCTCTTTCATCTTTAGAAACTAACTCTTCCATCTCTTCCCCCACACAGTTGGAATAAGAACACTAAACGGCTTGAGTCAAACATTGAGTTTTTCTGCGGTAATGACATTAGTCTTCCCGGGATATCTTCAATCACTTAGAAGTATTAAGCTCTTCAATTTTACTCGCGTTTAGATGCGTGTCTCCTTCCCCCTTGCTGGTTTTGACACTTCAGAATCAACAACACTTTGAAAGCCCAGATACTTGAAATCTTTTGAGAAGAATACTTGAAGTCTTTATGAGAATCAACTTGCTGAAGAATGTGAGCAAGTCTAATTGGGGATTAAATTCTACATATCACTCTCCCCCAATTAGTGCTCTCCCCTAAACTGACAATTTGTTTGATAAATGCCCAGATTAAGAAGAAGTCTTTGGATAATCAAATGCAACTCGTCTTTAGTCTTCTAACATGCATCAGAAAATGTAGAACCGACTGTAGACTCGACCTTCTTCAGGATTGTCCAATTGGGGAATAGAAAGTCAACATCTTCAACTCACCAAATGCATTCCCGTTAGCTTACAAATAGCAAATCCCCTTAAATCAAATCCCTCCCAATCAAACAAGAACAGAAAGATGTTCATCAAGGAAAGCAACCCCGCAACTGGAAGCACTTTGTCATTTAATCGTATCAGCCTGCGTGAAGATGTTAACCAACAGCCCTTTAGAGGAAAACTCCATGTGAAGATGACCCGATAAGAAGAAGCTCGGTTCTTACATGAGTTTGGAGCCGTTTGACCATTTATTCTCATATAATATCAACCATGCAGTAAATTCACATTTCTTCTCCCCCTCAAGAATTGCATACGGAGATGCCATTCTTGATTAAACAAGTGAAATCATCCAAATGTATTATATTCACACTTCTCCCCCGCAAAATTAGCACATGATGTCGCCATCATCCTTATAGTAGAGCAAGTTGAATAAGAAAACAATCAATGGTAGCCCGGTTCACTTGATGACTGAAGCACATGGAAAAAGTATGAAGCATGTTGATGAGAATGGTCATAATAAGAAGATTTCTCTTCTTCTAAGATAAAGCGTACTGAAACGTACACTTTTCTTTTCTTTAGAGTACGAGGCATGAACTGTTGTGTTCATACGTCATAAGAAGATTTCTCTTCTTTCGAAGATAAAGCGCACTGAGACGTACACTTTTCCTTTCTTTAGAGAACGAGGCTTGAACTGTTGTGTTCAAACATCATAAGAAGATTTCTCTTCTTCAGAAGATAAAGTGCACTGAAACGTACACTTTTCTTTTCTTTAGAGTACGAGGCATGAACTGTTGTGTTTATACGTCATAATCTCTCTCTTTTCATCATCTCTTGGAAAAACATGTAAATATCACCATTATCATTCAGTAGGCTCTTTGTAGTGACAGCTGATGGAGATACCCCAATATGATGAATTTGACCCTGAAGTAAACTAACCCGAACTCGTGACTTATACTTGCACATATGTAACAAAGAGCGGTGCAAATTTCCATTAGCATCTCTAAGTACTCTCTAAGTACTCTATACTTTTCATCCAACCAACCATCAAGTAATAGACGTACTTTACCTCTTGAAAATCCACAATTGAATGTGACACTGAGCACTACAACGTAACTCCTTAAAGTGATAGTTATTTTGTGGTGGTATGAGCCCAATTCCCCCAAGTGGTAAAAGAAAAGGTAAAAGACACCCAACAATAACTAGATTTCCAAGTCTTCGTTTATGATAATAAGCTCGAACAAGGATCATGAAGAATCTTCATCCAACCATCCCCGATTCCTTCAGATACTAAGTACACTCGCCCATGATATTTCACTTCAACCTCAAATAAATAATAGTGGATTAACGCCGTTGTCACATCTTCTGGTTAAAAGCTCAACTCTAGCCTCCTTTGACATTTAAACGAACTTTGATAATGGTTTCATCCCGACCATAGTTAGTAGCACATAACCCCGTAAAACCATGTAATAGCCAAACTGCCATGATGAATATCCAAACACACATCCAATTCATGAAGTACACCCTTTTATCCCTTCTTCGAAGCAGAAACCGTAGCACCAGCATCAGAAAAGATCCCGAAATACACTTTCCTTTTTTCCAGGATGGTTCCATCAATACGGGATTTTACAACTCTATGGTTTAAACTGAAAAATAGTTTCTTTCGCGGGATTTTACAAAACCAAGAATAAACCGTAAGATAGATCCGGAAATGCACTTTACAATTACCAGGATGTTTCCATTGTCACGGGATTTTACAAGTCTATGATTTAAACCGAGAAATAGTTTCTTTCGCGGGATTTTACAAAATCAAGACTAAACCGTAAACAACGTCAGCTTGAATGTGTTATGACAATTTTGGTTTCGTTGAATATCTGTTTTAGGGGAACATGTTGCGGTTTATCAATGATTCTTACTCCAACATCAACAAAATCATCAATCATCTAATTAAGACTTTGGTAAACACATCTTCCACATAATCTTACGGCTATTGCTGTGACTACTTGGTGAAGTAAATCCGATATACCAAACTTGATCATGAAGTAGAATTCCCCAGATTTGTTACTTAAGCTTGTACTAATCCTCGTGAAAAAGAAACGGTGTACCCAATGTACTAAACCTCTTGACATTCTCGACTGAGTGAGACACCGAAGTGATAGTTACGTTGTGGGTTAAGCGAGAAAGAATCACAACCTTAACTAAATAGCCAAGTCTTTATCACCCTCTATAAATGCCCAAACAAGTCATCTTCACGGAAGGGTAGATAGAAAGAAAATGAAATAAGTAAACGCGCCCGGAAAAAACCTCACTTCAAATTCAAATAACAAAATACCGTCCAGACAACCCCATAGACAAACATGTTCCAATAGCAATTTTAAGCCATGACATAATAATCTTCGTGGAAATGTATAAGCCAAAGTATCAAACCTCATAACCCATCAAATCACATCAACACACCAATTCTCATCATCATGTATGTTCAACAAATCTCATAATCAAATTTCATCATCTCAAATTTCGACGTCAGACTGCATCATTACAACTCGCATCCCAAGATGATAAAATATTGGCTTAATTACTTAACACCACATCCGGTTCAAAACATTAGCGCAAGTCCAACGGGAGTCACATGTAGCTCAATTAATAAATAATAACCCCGATTCGTTCCATCATTCCATAATAATACACATACTTGGATCATTAAAAAAAATCCAAGATATGGTACTAACGCGTGTAGTATATTCGGATGGAAAATCCCGTTTCATAACATTAACGCCAATATACCACATGAACCGATCAAAAAATTGTTCCCGAATAATACTTAGCTCTCACAATTACTTAGATGACTACGGGAAATACATATTTCCATTTCACACTCACATTCGGCCCACATATAATCAAATAATACTCACGGAAGACTCACTACTTGGCTCATTCCAAACATTTCATAACCACAATAATACTCATGGATCAATGTATATCACGAGAAGAAAATTTGGTCCCATGGCAAACTTAATACACACGGCCCATTCCATTATCCTTATTGTTTAGCCCAACAAACATCTTATAACCAGGGTCCAATATGAAATCACAAACTCACGTCCAAATATACTCGTTTAGCCCATGATAGCAACAAGGGAGGCCCATATAAACACACCAGATATTGATCAAGATGCCCTAAATTCGTGGAGTATATAAAACACACATACTCACTTTACCCTATTCCAGTCACATAACTACTTTAACCCTAATCACAAAAATACGCCTCTCTCAATCTTCTTTCAGTACGCATCACCTATGCTCCTTCATAGTGTCCTCGCCACAGAGATGGCTTCGAGACAACATCTTGGCCACAGGGATGGCAGCGATTATACCACAGGGATGGTTAAAAAGTTGAATAAGCATTGATAGCATGTAAGACTCATCACAGGTAGGTATTGACTGTTGTATTTGTGTGCTTTTGTTTCATTGTACCAACCAACGAACGAGGGTAAAGGAAGCAAATGATTCGATATTGTTGTTCCCTTTACTTGTTGTGTTCGAACATAACCAGGAAGTGTAGACTTCGAATATGTACAAAATAACTTAGATCTATGATGATGTGGTTTAAAATTCCTCGAATGATATGAGGCCATTATGTTTGAACACCACACTGAGATCGTAATAAAATATTTATATTTAATATGGATGCGGATTGATTATTGTATGTTGTACTTTTTATGAATCAAAGACATGGTTTAACAATATTGTTAAAGACATATCTTTAAATTCGAATATTTGAGAAACAAAAACTTTTGGATCTATGATGCAGTCTTCCGTTTGAATGGCCTTTAAGTCTTGATAAGCTTTTGGGAAAAACGAGAAATGTGAGCTGAGATTCTAGGTGTTGTGGTATTGTATACGAGAGATGTGATTTAAGTCGAGTCTTGGTTTAGAGATGTGGTTGTGGTCTTCTTTCATTCTACATCTCTACTTTGTCCTTTGATCAAGTCGCTAGTATTTAGACACCAAGTCGCTAGTATTTTTTACAATAAGTCGCTAGCATCTTTTTCCCGAGCAAGTCGCTACGACTTGTTAAAAAACAAGTCGCTAGGTCAAATGTTTTTCCAAGTCGCTACCATTTTCAAAACATATAAGTCGCTAGTTTGCATTTTTCATCACAAAACGCTACTTGTTAAATAACAAGTCGCCACAAAAAGCACAAGTCGCTACCAAGAGTGCCAGCCAACTCGCTAAGATGAACCCAGAAAAAGTGACAAGAAAAACGGCTTCTTTTGACCCAGTTTGGACCTGAATATTATGAACATATGACTAACAGATGATAGACAGACCTATTGTTAAAGACCAGATAATACAAAACTGACCAAAAGACGTTTTACCACAATACAAACATGACCAACAGTCGCTATTAAGAAATATTACCACAAGTTGCTATAAAGAACCATTTTTTAAAAACAGTTTCAACATTAAAACCCAACATTAGCAAAACTGTTTTAACCTATTCTTACAAAATCTCAAAGGATAAAACCATACGAATAAAACCATACACATAACAATCCAAGAGACCGTACACACAACAATCCGAATAAAGCCATACGAATCACCAAAAAACAATACAACCTAGGCTCTGATGCCATTTGTAGGATCGATATATTATTGTGTTGATGATTCGGGTGGTCTTGGATGATCAAAATACATGTTTGCCATTAGAGAGAGAAGTAGAGAGTTGGGTGTTTTCTTGCTAGAGACTTGGTATACAAAAGTATGGAATGTTAGATTGAAAAGCACCACCCCTTCCATGGATGGAAGGGGTATTTATAGTTACAGAATACACGACCTCCTAACGGCCTGTGGATCAGGCATACAGTGGGTAAAGACCCGTCCTTCCTCCACGGTGTTACACTATGCTAAACTAAACTAATAACTAACTAATAAACTGATAAATAACGATATGTCTATGAGCTAACTTATGCTAAATTATATTTGGGGTGACCGACACTTCACTATGGAATTTCCAATTCCTAACAAAACATCAGATAACTTCCATCCTTTGACTCTACAACTTCAAAAGCAGTTATTGGAGATTTGTTCATCTTCATTTCTTCATCATCTTTAGAATACTCAAATTCTACAATCCTTAAGTAATTCTTCAGTTCATCATTTGTTTCAGATCTTAACTCAACTTTCTTTAATGACTGTTGATCTTTAACTCCAGTTATTCTTTTTCTTTCTAAACTTCCTTTTCTTTCTTCTTCTTTGTAAGCATCATCATCTTTAAAATCTTTAATATTATCAACTTGTTTCTGATAATCTTCTCTGACAGCATCATACAATTCTTTCATATTAACATAATTCAACTTGTTCAATCCAGCATATCCTCGACCTTTCAAATAAGCCATCATTGCATTCCTTTCTTTAGCAAGATTTGGTCTTCTTGGTAGAGAAGAAATAGGAAGAGGTGATGGTATAACAGCTTTAGCATTCAATTCTTCTTGTAATTTCCTAGCTGCTTCTTCATTCATAGCTTCTTCATTATCTGTGCTAAAGTAGGTTTCTTTTTCTTCTTAGTCTCTACCAATTTGCCCTTACCTTTATCTTTTGGATCAATAACAGGTTGAGAAACTCTTGGTTGTTCCTCTTCTTGCACTCCTGGAATACTAACACAACTTGGTTTAGATAAATCATGCAAAATTTCAGCAATGGTTTCATCATCACTTGCTGTATGTATAGGTTTAGGTGTATCAGCTTCCTTTTCTGGTATAACTGTTGAAGGACCAGCTTCTTCTTCATGTAACACAGTTGAAGGACCAGCTTCCTCTTCAAAATCTAATACCCTTGGAGTAATCAATTCCTGCCTATAAGTTCTTTGTTGTTGAAAAGCAGTACTTTGAACTTCAGTACCTTGATTATCAGTACTTTGAACCTTAATTCTTTCTTCCTCGGTACTTTCAATGTTGACTTGTTCTTCAGTACCTTGAGGTTCATTCTCCTTTTCTTCATGAAATTCAGCATCTTCTTTCAAATTTTCGTCTTCCTGATTCCTCCCCAATTGGACAGAAGAATGATGTTTAACCTTTTTGCCTTTTGTGGTCTTCTTTAAATGCCTTCGCTTCTTCTTTTCAGCTTTGACCCATAACCTATGATGAGTAACAAAAGGCCATACAAAGGTCTTCAATCTTCTAAACTTAAGCTTCAACTTCTTAATCTGAGTAGCCTGTTTATCAAAAGATTTTTGCAATCTTGCCATTGCCCTTGTCAGAGTATAATTATCTAACACTAATCTTTCTGGTGGTATAGGAACAGTATCTCCTCCAGAAGATGATGATAAAATAGGAACATCTGGTGCTGGTGATGCCATAGGAGGAGTTGTATGATGGGATGAGGTGGGAGAAACTTCAGTAACTTCATTAACATCAGAATCATGCGAAACAGTACCTTGTGTTAAAGTTTCTTGAGATGCAGCACTTTGAGAAGCAGTACCTTCAGAAGCAGTACCTTGAGTAGCAGTACCTTCTCGTTCATCACTAGCTTCAGCCTCATCTCGAATAGCTTGAACAATCTCCATCATTGAAGTAGTCAATGGAGTGTCCCTGCCAGTGAATAAATCACTCTTCCTTGCCATAAATGTAAAGATCTTGGCTGGTTGCACCACAATAGGTAGTAGATCAGTAGGCTTAGGTACATCAGCAAGTTTTTTGTTAAGGAATACTTGAATAAACCTTGGATACATCAACCATCGTGAACCATGAGAGATGTGTGAGAGCATTCCATCCAGAATCAGCCTTGAAAAATTAAAAATTCGATCTGTAGCTAATCCCACTATAGCAGATGCTATGTTAGACCCAAATTTCTCCCATGATGTACTTTTAGAACTAATACAATGAAGTAGGACATGAACTAAATACTTCCATTGAGGACAAAATAAAGGTTTCCTGAATGTTTGTTCAGTTCAAGACCCTTCATAACCAATGTTGCTAAAAGTATCCCAAATCAGTTGCTTATCAAAACGAACAGCCCCTTCTGCATCATCAAATAATAAGTCTTCACGAATAGAGGCTTCAGTAACTTTCACAGTTCTCCCAGCAACTGTTGCTTGATATATGAATCTTCATTCTCCATATGAACCCTAGAAGTTGCCCAAAATTGTTGAATCCAGGGCTCAATGATATCTGGTTCCACTAAAAGCGCATAACTAATCGGCGACCCAGTTAGAAAATCAATGATATCATGAAAGATAACATTATCTTCAGTCTTGTCTAAATTCGCCACCATGTTGTGTTTTGAAACTGTATTACGATTTGCCATTTATGATATATGTTCACAGAAAGTGAGATAGCGAATAATATGGGTGAAAGAGAGAGAAATATGGAAAAGATTATAAGTTATCAATATGAGAGGGAAATTCGGAGAGTAGTTATTTATAGGTGGGATTTAAAAAATCACAGCCCTTAATAACAAAGTTACCGTTAGTAGTAGTTACCCCTCAATATTACCGTTGGAACAGTACTTTGATACGACACGTGTGCAGTACTTCCAAAAAGCAGTACTTTCCAAGCAGTACTTTCATAAAATCAAAAGCAGTACTTTCCCATTCTCCTCGTTTCAATAGCAAAACGTGAATATCCTCCCCTTAAACAATGCATAGGAATATACTAACACTAAATAGTCCTCCCCTCAAATGTAGATCAGTAGTTAATCATGCCAATGCTTACCACCAAGTGATTGAATCTTGAAACATCAAAGCCTTTGGTGAGTAAGTCAGCTACATTATCATCTGTGTGAACCTTGACCACTTTAATAAGCCTGTGGTCATAACAATCTCTTATAAAGTGATGCCTAATCTGAATATGCTTGGTCTTGGAATGATAAACTGGATTCTTCACAATACAAATTGTACTCTCATTATCAATATTGATAGGAGTATTCTTGAAATTGAACCCATAGTCCAAGAGTTGATTCTGCATCCACAAAACTTGTCCACAACAGCTTGCAGCAGCCACATATTTTGCTTCAGTTGATGATGTTGCTGCAGTTGTTTGCTTCTTACATTGCCATGAAACTAATCTTCTTCCAAGATATTGGCATCCACTTGTGGTTGATCTTCTGTCATAATTGTCACTTGCATAATCACTATCTGAAAAAAGCTTCCAAGTGAAAAGGTGAATCCTTTGGATACCACAACCCTAACTTAGGTTATTGTTTCAAATAACTAAAAATTATCTTTACTGAATTCAGATGAGAGATCTTTAGTGAGACTTGATATCTTGCACATAAACACACAGCAAACATGATATCAGGCCTGGATGCAGTAAGATACATAAAACAACCAATCATTGATTTGTATAACTTGACTTCAACAGGTTGTCCATCTTCATCTTTTCCCAGTGAGTTGATAGACTTGATAGGTGTTGTTACTGGCTTCATAGCATCAAAGTTGAACTTCTTAAGTATGTCAGATACATACTTGTCTTGACTGATAAAAATACCCTCCTTTGACTGCTTAACTTGAAGTCCCAAAAAGAAAGTTAACTCACCCATTGAACTCATTTGAAATTCATTCTGCATCAGCTGCTCAAACTCCTTGACCATGGACTGTTTGGTAGCTCCAAATATGATATCATCTACATACACTTGAACTAACATGATATCCTTTTTGTCTCTCTTGATAAACAAAGTCTTGTCAATGGCTCCCCTTCTATAACCATGTTGCAATAAGAAAGTAGAGAGCCTCTCATACCAAGCTCTTGGAGCTTGATGAAGGCCATAAAGAGCCTTAACCACCTTGTAGACTTTGTTAGGATGGGTAGGATCTTCAAAACCAGGAGGTTGCTTAACATACACTTCCTCTATGATCTTGCCATATAAAAAGACACTCTTGACATCCATTTGATAAACCTGGAATCCCATATAGGATGCAAAAGCAAGAAAGATTTGAATTGCTTCAATCCTTGCTACAGGAGCAAATACTTCATCATAATCCACTCCTTCTTCTTGTCTGTAGCCTTGTGCAACTAACCTTTCCTTGTTCTTGATGACATTCCCTCTTTCATCTCTCTTGACTCTGAACACCCATCTTGTACCAATGACCTTCTTACCATCAGGAAGATCACATAATACCCAAACTTCTTGAAGTCTGAATTGTAGCAGTTCTTCTTGCATGGCTTCAACCCAACTTTCTTTAGTCAATGCGTGAGCAATATTCTTGGGTTCCTCTTGAGAGATAAAGCAACTAAACAGGCATGTTTGATGGTCCTTATGATTCATCCTGTTTTGTTTATAGACAAAGCTAAGTAAAGCATTATGAGGTTTAGTAAAAATCTTAGCTTTATGTCTTGTCATCACTCCAGAAGTAGAAGGACCAATGATTTGACCAGTAGGATGATTCTTATGAATTCTTAAGTTTGGAGACTGTGGAACTCCATAAGTATCATCCAAATTAGTGAAACCAGCATCTTCATTGGAATCTGAGAAAATACCTTCATCTTCAAACTCATCATCAGTATCTTCTAAGCCAGGCATAGTAGGATCATCCAAATCATCCAAAGTACTGGTAACTGGTGCAGCAGTTCTTTGGTCAAAAGTACTGTGAGAGTATTCTGCAGTTTTGTTCTTTTTCTTTGCTTCTTCATAAGCTCTTCTTTGGTCATCAGTATAAGAATGTGCTAAGACATCTTGAAGAAGAATCTGATTTAGTTTATCTTGAATAGATTGATCCTCAGCAGACAATGAAGATTTTGGTGCATCAGTACTCTTCTTTGGTTCAACAGATATTGGTTCTTCATCAGGAACAGCATCAGGTCTAATATGGACTCCATGAACAACATACTGTAAATATTCTTCATTGTGTACAGGTTGATTTTCTTCTCTAACAGGTACATAGTTCATAGAAGGAGTTAAAACTTCAAGATCAAACATCTAATCACGACCTTTACCCTTCTGATTGTCTTGATCTTCTAAAAATTCAACATTAAGACAATCTTGAACCTTCTTAGTGACTCTGTTGTATACTCTAAAGCCTTTGCTGTTGGTGCAGTACCCTAATAGATAACCTTCTTCTGACTTGCCATCAAACTTGCTCAAATTATCAATAGTATTTAGAATAGTGAGAGGACATCCAAAAGGCTTCAGAAATCGTATGTTGGGTTTAATTCCCATTAGCAACTCATAAGGTGTCTTCATCTGGGGTTTTGTGACTGATACTCTGTTAAGCACATAGCAAGCAGTACTTACAGCTTCAGCCCAGAATTGAATAGGTAAAAGTGAATCTACAAGCATAGTTCTGGCTGCTTCAATCAAAGTCCTATTCTTTCTCTCTGCAACACCATTCTGTTGTGGTGTTCTGGCAATGCTGAACTCCCTCTTGATCCCTTTGTTAGCACAAAACTCATCCATAAGTTTGTTCTTGAATTCAGTTCCATTATCACATCTAATACCTCTAACCTTGAGTCTCAGTTGGTTTTCAAGTGCTATGATAAGATTATGGATAGCATCAAAAGTATCATCTTTAAATCCTAAGAAAAATACCCAACTAAATCTACTGCAATCATCTGTTACAACCAAGCAGTACTTTTTCTTGTTTAGGCTTGCAATTGCAACAGGTCCAAATAAATCCATATGTAACAGCTCCAATGGTTCTCTAACAGTCCTTTCCTCAAGCTTCTTGCATGAAGCTTTGTGTTGTTTACCCTTCTTGCACGCCAAATAGGAGTGATCATTCTTGTAAGTCTTTGAAGGTAAACCTCTAACTAAATTTCCTTTGACCAGTTTGTTGATATTCTTGAAATTCACATGGCCCAATCTTCTATACCATTGATGTGCTTCTTCAGATGTTGCTTTTGCCACTAAACATGTAGCTTTCCCAGAAGAGTGAAGACTCTTCATATCCATACTGTACACATCATTTGTTATTGGTACTCTAAGTACTACCAAGCTATCATCAACAGGCTTGAATTCAGGGGAAAGGATGAGACATTCTGTGTCAGTGAATAACACATGATGCTTTTTATCACAGATTTGAGATGCTGACAATAAGTTGAACTTGAGCTCCTTCACATATCTAACATTCTCAAAATCTATGCTCCCTGTCTTGATGGTTCCTTTTCCAGTTATTCTTCCTCCATTGGGATCATTCCCAAATGCAACTCTTCCTCCACAAATAGATCTAAAATTTGACAGAATCTCCTTGTCTCCTGTCATGCTTCCAGAGCAACCACTATCCACAATAAGATGATCTTTAAGCTCCTCCTCTGGGTTGCCTTGCACAAAGATAAAAAAGTTAGTGTCTTTTAGGAACCAAAGCCATTACTGACTTGTGTTCCCCTTGTGGAGTAACATACTCAAATTCTTTGAGTATGTAATCTTCACAGTTTTTGTAGACAGAATCAAGCATTATCTTTTGTTTTAAAACTTGTGGTGAATTTTCAGCAAAACTTTCTTTTTCAACAAAAATCTCCTTTTCTTTTTCCAAAAAATCATCTGTTTCACCAGAACTTGTTGAAAGTACTGTTTGTTCATCATCAGTACTTTCCTTCTTAACCCATTTAGTTTTAACTTCTGGTGTAGAGTCCCTTGATCTAGCTACTCTTCTGGAATTGTAACTTCTTCTAGATTGATAGTAATTAGGTCTCCTAGGACTTCTATTCCAAGAGGTGGTTGGTGAAAACTGAGCAGTACTTTGAGAAAGTACTGTATTTGGCTTAACAGTACCTTGGAAAGTGTTTGAAGGTACTGGAGGTTTTGAAAAAGGTCTTTGTTGGGTTCAGTAAATACCCAAACCCCTTAATCTAGGATTTAATTAGAAAATATCCCAAGTTCTTAATCCGTTAACACAAACAGGTCACTGAGTGCATAGTCTCTCAGTGAGTCGTCTTCGGGAAACTCAGTATGAGGCGAAGAAGAAGTCTCTCCACTCAGTAAGGCGAAACTTAAAGGGTGAAGACTGAGTCAAGAAGAAGATGATGGATTCAGTGAGTGATGACAATAACTCACTGAATCCCCAAGATTCCTCTCCAACTTCTTACACTGAAGACAAACTGAAGTAGAAGACTGAAGGATGTAAAGACTGAAGAAAGAGCGGGACAAGGCGGGAAAAGGTTGAATCAGATAAGACGAAGTCCTTATCAACCAAAGTCAACTTTCCCTGAATGGCAAAAGATCAGGCTCAGTGTCATCACTGAACTTAGGAAAGTAGTCTTGTCTCTTACCTAGAATAGTCTTTGTAAACAGAGACAAAATACATCAGTATTTTGTCTTCTGTATGATGTCAGTTTGTCACTTAGGAAAGAGTCAAATATCATACATGTATAAATAACATAAGATATGGAGTGAAAAGGTTAAGCTTGTGAATTGTAAAAACACATATACACGCAAGCCATCTTTTCACTCCTCCAAATACAACTTAGTTCCTGAGATAGCTCAGTGAGCTCTAAGAGTTGTGCTCAGACTTAGCCTGGGCTTAGAGAGGAGTCACCCAACTTTGTCATTTCAATCCCAAGTACTATTCCGCAAGTACTTGGGTAACGTATTCTTTGTTGATTCATTTCTAATAAGAATATGATGTTGAAAATTACTTAGTGTGTTTTCTTATGTTAATTTCAGTTATAGTTCACTAATAACTTGTTTTATATATTTAAACTGTTTTAAAAGATAGTGAACGGGGAACAACAAGTGGTATCAGAGCCAGGCTAATTATAAAACTCGTTTTTAGGCCGCTCTAAAAGTTTTTAAATTAGGATCCTAAATGGCTGAAATTGATGTACCCCAACTAGTCGATAAAAAGGGTGGAGCTTATTCAGCTGTTGCCCCTAGACTTGAAGTTGGCAAATTCAACAAATGGAAAAAGCGAATGCTTTGCTATTTGATTGGGATGGAACCTTATTATATCAAGTGTATAAATGAAGGTCCATTTGTCCCAAAGACTGTTGAAGGGTTGCCCAAACCTGAAGCTCAGTGGACCCAGGATGAAAGGAGAGTGGTCAACCAGGACCAAAGACTCAAAAGTATCATAATATCTTGTCTTCCTGACGATATTATGGAGTCTGTTATAAGCTGTAGTACTGCTAAGCAAACCTGGGATGACCTAGTTCATAGTCATGAAGGACCATCTGATACCAAGGAAAACAGGATAATGGACCTGAAACTTGAGTATAACACCTTCAGGGCTAAGGACTTAGAAACTCTCTCTCAAACTTACACCAGATACAAAACTCTTTTAAATGAACTTTCAAATGATGGTGTTAAGTTGTCCAAGCATGAAATCAATGTTGGTTTTGTAAACAGTCTCCCTGAGAAGTGGTTGAATTTCTCTCAGGGACTTAGGAATGCTAATCATATCCAAAATCTTGAGCTTCCTGAAATTTATGAGAAATTTGTCTATGAGGAAAATCTCATCAACAGACGATACCCTGACTTAAAGAAGTCTCAGGAAATCAAGAAGTCCCTGACCACCACCTCATCACCAATATCAACTGCTTTCTATTCTAACAATGTTGTTCAAGATTTTCAGGAAAATTCAGATGATGAGCCTGATGAGAGATCAAGTGAGGAGTACCTAAATGACCTGAACACTGAATTTCAGGAAAGGGCACTCCTTGCTAACTCTCGAAGGTTTATAAAAAGAAACAAAGGTTTTTCGAATGCCAAAGCAAATGAGGACACTGAGTGCTTTAAGTGTCACAAAAGAGGTCATTTTGAAAAAGACTGTTTTTCAAAAACAATTTCTGAACCCTCTTATAAACCATCAGGGTCAAATCAGTCCTCAGGCTTTAGCAAATTTCAACCAAAAATCTATCAGTCTCATCAAAATTTTCAAAACAAATCTGATCATAACAAAACTGTTGACTTTGAAGCTAAGTATAAGAAAGTCAAAGCTAAGCTTGCATTGCTCGAGGCCAGTCCCTCAGAAACAACAAAAAGTGTTCAATCTGTGCAGGGTAAAAACAAAGGCCTTGTTGCTGAGACCTTCGACTGGGATGAAGAGCCAGTATCATCAGATGATGAAATGGTGCATGTCAGTGCACTGATGGCCCTCTCAGAAGAGGACAAGCTAGCAGTTGGAAAGAATCATGCCAGAAATGGGGAATGGGTCAACATCACTATGAAGAAGGTAAACATCTTACTATCTATGGATGATGACTCTGATTGGCAGTCTTATATGAATTATCTTAATGTTGACCTTAAGTTCGTAGAAGAGCAAAGATTAAATCTCTTTTCAAAATACAACAAGCTAAGTTTTGAATTAAACAAGTGTAGAGATGAACTGCTTATTTTAAAACAAGCCAAGCTTGAGGTTGTCACGTTGCAAATTCAAAACACTGAACTAGTTAAGAGAAATCAGGCTCTTCAAGACGAACTTAAAAAGGAACAAGATATTCTTGATAGTTGGACTGCTAAGAATCCCAGGGTCTTTGATGCTGTGGGTGCCCCAGTAGCAAAAAGAGAGTCATAGGTGAATATCATCTCCCTGACTCTCGTAACAAAGACCAAAGTTCAAAACCATTTGTGTCTGGTGGTATGATTACCAACATGTTGACAACTCCAAATTCCAGTGACTGGATTGAACGGGTTAATCCTGAGAGTAAGCTTCCAAACTTCGATTCTGGAAGGATTCTTGAGCCTGAGAGCCAAGCTCTTAAGAGCATGCTAGGATGTTAGGAATTAGATAATTCCAGTATTGAAGAGTCGGTCACCCCAACTATTATCTAGCATAAGTTAGCTCGTAGACTTATAGTTTAGTTACGTATTTATGTAGTTATTTAGTTAGTCAGTAGCGTAAAATAGTTTAGTGCAACACCGTGGAGGAAGGACGGGTCTTTACCCACTGTATCCCTGATCCACAGGCCGTCAGGAGGTCATTTAGTTTGTAACCTATAAATACCCTCTACCTTGCAAGGTAGAGGGTTGGATGTTCTTTTGGTAATCTAATATTCTACAAGTTTCTCTTACTAGAATGTCCCACTCTTTCTCTCTCTAAAACCATCTATGTGCTCATTGTGTTAATGTTATGATGTGTATGTGAAATCCAATATCTTACAATTGGTATCAAGAGCCATGGTTAGATCATATCTTGCACATCTTTGGATTTCTAGTGGTTTTTAGGTGGTTTTGAGTTTGAAAAAGTTTAGTGGTTTTTGCATCATTTGGTTGATCTCGTGTGTTAAAGTTTGAATTTTGTTAGTACTTTTATGTTTAGAATCATCACATGTGTTTAGGTCTTCACTTGGTAAGCTTGAATCATCTTGGTTGGGTTGTTTTTGGATTGAAAAGTGATGTTTATATGGTTTTTTCTTGCTAGCGACTTAGCTCACGGACTACTTTCTTCGTAGCGACTTGCTTCACTAATTTTTAGCGAGTTATAGGTTTAGACCTAGCGAGTTACATCTAGCGATTTACAGTACAAGTAGTGGACTCTCCAATACAGGTAGCGACTTGGAGGTAGCGACTTGGTTTGTAGCGAGTTGCTCTTTAGCGACTTGCATCGTTAGCGACTTGAGTAGCGAATTGCTGCCGAAATTTTGCTAGCGACTTGAGTGTTAGCGAGTTACTACTTAGCGACTTACATCTGGCTAGCGACTTGGAACTCTAGCGACTTAGCGGGGTGGCGAATTAAGTGTTGGCGACTTGGTGTAGTATCTTCTAGCGACTTGGGATTATTGCTATTTAGTTGGTAGCGAGTTGGTTCTAAATCTCTAGAGACTTGGGGAGTAATTCATAATAACACAATGTCATTCATCACGGATCCTTTAATCACCAAAGTACTTGCTCTCTATGACACAGCACAGATTATTGAAACAGAATGCCTATCTAAAGGCCACACACTTAATGATTCAGTATCGATCAATCAGAACAACTCAAATAAGTCACTCTTAATGTCTGCAGATGATGATAAGAATATGGAATGCACCAGTGAGCCGTTTCAACATCTCAGTCAGCTTCTCAAATTACTCTTATCCACAACCATGGATCGAACAAGTTGTGCCATCCTTCGTCAGGATTTTCCCACTTTAACAAGAACTGTGTTGCTTAACCTAGAACGACTGAGGTTTCAAATTACCAAAGAAAAGCTCTCAACTGATGATTCTCATGCTGCTCTCCAAACCATCTTCAACCAATTTCAGCCACTTACCCGGGAAGAATACTCAGATTTTGATAATATCATGACTGGAATGTCTTTCAAGAAGCACACGGGAATGGAAATTCATGAGTTCAGAAACTCATTTATTCAACTTATGAGTAATATGGAAACATACATCGAGGAAGCTGCAAAAGAGAATAACAAGCTGAAGGAATTGAATGAGTGTCAAGAGTGTCCATGGAACAATGATGACATGTCATGCTTCATTCCAGTTGAACCAGCAGAAGACATTGATTTCAGAATCTCAGTTGTGATGGAAAAGGATGAAGAGAAAAGTACTGATCTCAAATTCTCAGAGTCAGAAAAGGTATCAATCAACAAGGTACACTTATCTGATCACACAAATTCTCACAAAAAGGTACATGACTCTTACCCTGAACATAACAATGTGGAATCAATCTTTGTTTTGTCTGAATCTAATGCAAATAACATGATTGAAAAAAGGGTATATGATGAGCTTTCAAACAAATTTTCAATTCTTGAAAAACACTGTATCTCTTTGCAAATTGAAATACAACATAAGAATGAAATGTTTTATGCAAAAAAACAGTGTAGTAATCTGGAACTTCCAGAATTTAGAGAATTTTTTGAAATTAATCAGTTAAAATCCCAGATTCAGGACAAAGATTCGACCATAAGAAATCTGAAATCGCTTCTTTCAGAAGCCCAGAAATATGACTGTCAAGAGATGAGTGATACACTAGAATCTAGAAATTCTGAACTAGCTCTATGTGTGTCCAACCTTCTAAGAGAAAATGAGCATTTAAGAAAGAACCTTGAGGAAACAAACTCTAAGTTAGTCAATCAATCTAACCTCTTGATGAAAGATATTGATGACCTCAAAGCACAAATTCAGGATAAGAGCTTCAATATTGTTGCCCTAAAAAATGAGCTCAGGAAGTATGCTGGAAATAGGATGAACACTAAGTTTGCAAAACCTTCAACTTTGGGAAAGTCAAATGTTCAGAATCACTTGAAACAAACAGTTATTAAACAACCTAATGCCTTTAGGTCTGAAAGAGCTAAACCATTGAAATCTAAGCTTACATCCCAAGTTGATAGTAAGTCTGTTTTGTCAAAACCAGTCACTTCATTGCCTAGTTCAGATATGATGAATCCTAAAAATAGGACTAATGGTCAACACTCACAGAGCAGAAATGCAATAAGTTTAACTAGGTCTCATGCAAAACATCATCTGACAGATCAATCCCCAAAGAAATTCTCTAATCACAATAGGACAAATAGTCAAAACAAGGCTGTGCACTCATTTAGCTCAACTTACTGTGGTCTCAAATGGATTCCCACTGGCAGATTATTTAAGTTTACAGGACTTAAACGAACTTACATTCCTAGATCATGCCTCAAGTGGATTCCCACAGGTAAACTTTTCAAGAATGTAGAACCAAATGGGATCCCCATTAATGATACGTCTGGATTATACTGTGATGCATCCAAATGTGAGACTAAACATGTCACTAACCCTTCTATGTATAAGTCTACATGTGCTTCAAGTACAATGTGCTCTCAGTCTTTTTCAGGTACAATGCTCAACTCAATCAGGAACTTCATGACTTGGTTCCCCTCAGATATGAACATAGCTCATTCAGGAGCTATAGCTTGCCAGAGTTGATGTACTTCTTACTTTGACTCCTATTCATCTTGAATCAGGACTCGTCCATCTATATCTTTGTATAAATCAAGTTTCCTTAAAATATATATATATATATATATATATATATATATATATATATATATATATATATATATATATATATATATATATATATATATATATATATATATATATATATATATATTTAAATTTACAATTTACAATTTTATATATATTTTTAAATTTACAATTTTATCATGTTTTTCCTATCTAATAAAGAATATTTTCACTGTTATCGATAACATCTACGGTCCTAGAAATGTCATTCAATAATGGCACGGGATCATAGATGAAGTTCGAACAATTGAAATATTCTTGTTTCTTTATATCGGGGTAAACTTATGTCAATCAATGTTCTTTGATGACCTTGATTGAGGGGGAGATTGTGTATATATGTTTTTCTTATGCCATTGGATTCTGTGCTGGTTATAATGCTTGCTCGTTTGTAAATTGAGGTCGTGTTTTGCCTTTGTAACTATCTGGTTATGGGTTTTGTAGGTTGTGGTCGTATCTTGCTCATGTGATTATCATTGTGTACCTACGTATTAAGTGCCTAGCTTAGATTTGAATGCTTATGTGTCTAAATGTTTAATTGATTCATGGTGATCAGTGTGATAATCTATGCTAGTGGCTTAGTCTATAATCCGCGTTAGCAACTTACCACTCGTTCATCAATACTATAGGGACCAAACTTGCCATATAGTGAAAAGTTATGTTGCACTAGCGACTTACCTAACCTCATGTTAAAACCACAAGGACCAATTGTGTCATACTGTCAAAGATAGTTGGTATACCCCTAGCGAATTACCACTTAGCGAGTTACCTTACCATTTCTTTATCTCAAAAAGTTTTTTTCTCTCGTTTTTCTCTTCCTCGTCATTGTGCTCATCTTAGCGAGTTAGCAAGAGGTTTGCACCTAATCCCTCTCATCTTTGTTCTCTTAAACATTTGGGTTAAGTTACTAACTTGTCTTTATATCCAGATCCTTTCGAGCTCGTGATTTGTGATTATTTGTCTCTCGCTTAGGTTCGATTTTTCATGTAATCGTGTGTTTGTTGCTTGTATGATGTTTGAACGGGCTCAAAATGTTTGGAATATATTGTTTGGAATATATTGTTTGGAATACATTGATGTATGGTTAAGTGGATTGGTCTGATGGGTTTATGTTGAAGTGTTCTTGCTGGCGATTTAAATTGTTCTTGGTAGCGACTTAGTCTGAATGTTCTTCATAGCGAGTTAGCGTTCAACTTAGCGACTACGTTTCTGTAGCGAATTAGTTCACCATATTCTAGCGACTTGGTTAGCGAGTTAGTAGTTAGCGACTTGTATTTACAAGTTAGCGAATTAGTAACATTAGCGACTTAGTTAACGAATTTGTAGCGACTTGGGTGTGTTACTGTTCATGGCTACTTGTCTTCACAAGCTAGCGAATTAGTAACCTAGCGACTTAGTTAACTGTTTTGTAGCGACTTGGTTTAGTTACTGTTCATGGCGACTTGACTTTACAAGCTAGCGAATTAGCATAGCGACTTAGAGTGCTAAACTATTAGCGACTTGTCTGTGACTCTAGATGACGACTTGTCTTTACAAGTTTGCAACATTGTTCACTTTCATGTTGCGAATTAGTCTTAGGGTCAAGGATTATTAAAATGTTCAAAGGTTTTGTGCTAAGGATGACCTCACTCTCTCAACACTTAGGATCTCCTACTTCGACTTGTTGAATCAACATACTCTATGTAATCTGTTATGACATCTATGTTTAGGCAAAAGGTACTTGGTTTCTCTCACGACTGCCAAATGTTACTTTTTGCCTCATACATATCGGTTATATCACTTCTACATTTGTATCTTGGCTCATGACATGATCCCTTTGCCATGCACTCGTTTGCCTGTTAATCCCTTATCAACTCGTCATGTGATTATTTATCTGTAAGATTATACTTCATTAAAATATCTCACTTATGAAAGTTGTCATATATCTGAAACCTGTGCTACTCAATCCTTCTCTGTATGTGTTTTGGGGACTCCTTCTGAGTTACTACTTCTATGTGTCTATGTCATAAGGGTGCTCTCAACATTGTCTCATTATCATTTATCTAACCTGTTCCCAATCATTACTGTTGATTGTATGATTACTCAGACCATCAATGGCAAGTTCAATCCCAGAAAAGAGCGTTACCCCTTCGGCATCATCCAAAGTTCTCTCAGACGAAGAAATCCTTCCCAGAAGTCAATGGGCTGCTATAGGAAAAAGCAACTGTTATGTGGACCTACAAAGGCTCCAACAAAATCCGATACTCAAAGTTTCAATTGACATCCTCAAAAACACAAACTTCTTCGGAGCTATTACCAAGCAATGCTCAATTCCTACCATCTACATTCAACAATTCTGGAACACCGTTCAATGGAACAAAATCACGGCACGATACTCTTGCAAACTGGATAATAGGGAGTTCACAATTGATTCTGATATTCTGAGCAAGGCTCTTGGAATCACCCCATGTAACCCCGACTTTCGTTCTGAATCTCCACCTGGTGCTGACGATCTGATTGTCTTTCTAATTGGGTTGGGTTATCAGAACAGTATTTCAAGAGCATCTGACATCATCACTGGACACATGTATCAACCCTGGAGAGCTAGTACAACCATTCTGAACTTATGCTTATCTGGGAAAACTTCAGGGTTCGATAAAGTGAGAATTCCTATCTTGCAAATCCTATGGGGAATCGTTAATAGGGTTGATGTGAATGTCTCAGATCGTATTTGGGAAGAATTCTCTTTATCAATGAACACATTCATATCTGATAGAACCTATTTCCAGAACAATGCTCAAGGTCGAAAGAAACAGAACAAGCTTGTAATTCCCAGCATCAGATTTTCTAAGCTTGTTATCCAGTATTTGCAACAAAATCACAACTTCACTCCTAGGTCTGAATCAACTTTACACAAAGCAGAAGATGAATTTGTTTTAGGAAACCTGAAATATGTTCCTATAGGTACGGATAAAGAAGTATTTGGATTGCCAATTCCTGATTGTCTTCTCACAGAAGATATCAAGAAGAAGGACTACTTCAAGCAATACAAGAAAAGAGCAACCAAACTCTCTGCTGATGTCACACTCTCTCCTCTTCAACCAAATGCTCCCATGACCAAGTCAGCCTCACAAGCATCCTATGCCTCTCTTCCTAAAAAGAGACTTGAAAGGTCACAACAGTCTGACACCGCATCCAAGAAGAAGAAAGTAAAAAGGAAGAAAGTGGAAAAGGAAATTGGTGAGAACACTGAGATACCAAGGAATGTTTCCAGGTTAACTGATGAAGATGATGCTGATCTGCAACTTGGAATTCAGCAAAGCCTTGAAAGTCAGAATGTGAAAGCTCCAGTAGGTGGAATTGTGTTAAGAGAACCCGCTCAACTACCTCGACAAACAACCCCAGTTACACATGACAAGGGTAAAGGAGTTGCAAGTGTTGAAACTGAACAAGCTGCTCACATGCTGTTAACTATCTCATCATCTCCATCAAGCACCACAAATCAATATGAGCTGAAGAGAAGAACAGATTCATCTCATGCAAAAGAACAATCTGGAGTGGTCAAGGTGCCTGAAACGTTTAAGGAATCTCTTACACTTGGTGAGACTCAATCTGGCTTGAATGTTGACACTCTGTTACAAAAAGGCTCGCAGGAGAACCTTGAGACAAGATCTGATGAGACCTTGAAGATGGATGAACCAAATCTGTCTACTAACTCTCTATCCTCACTTAAGAATCTTGATGAAGATTTTTCTTTTGGTGATCAATTCATTAATGACAAATCCTTAGACATTGCACAATCCATGTATAATGTCAGCATTCAGCAAGATACGTCAACTATTCCTCCAATGACTGCATCTTCACTATCAACTGCACTTCCACCACCCCCCTTATCTTCTCATTCAACTGTACAAACACCACCAACCCCTGAACCTGTCATTACAATTGCAGATGAGGTGGCTCCACCAGCTTCCCCTCCACAGATTCTCACCTCTGATCAACTACTGGATATAGCCATTAAAAGGATTGAAGCTCTGGAAAGGCAACTTCCTAAATCTATTGATTCTCTGGTGGATCGTGTCTATAGATTGGAGCACCTCAACTTCAATGAAGGGGTTACTGCCGCAATTGAAGGAGAAGTCAAGGATGCTGTGGAATGGGCTATGGAGGCTCCACTTCTTAGACGATTCAAGGACCTCCCCATCACCGATATGAGGGCAGCTCTGTGTGAAAGGATGTATGAGGCTGAAGAGGACAAGCATGAGGTTCACAGTAAACTCTATGAGGCACTTGAAGAATCCATTAAGTTCGACAATTATGAGCAGTTTAAGATTGATGTCGGAGAAAAGGAAGCTAAAAAGAAAAGGAGAACAATTGTAATGGAAGCATTGATGAAGGATCGCAAAGATCCACCTCCACCCCCACCACCAACGGGGGGCGCTGGAACTTCTGGATCTGGTAATCCTTCTACAACAACCAACACACCTCCATCACAACCACCATCATCACCGCCAAAATCTTCCAGTCAATCAGATCCTACAAAAGAGCAGAGTACTCAGAAAAAATCTGCTGCCTGGACGATGGTTGATTCAAGGTTCACATCCACGTCCACCTCTATTCCTGATGATCAAATGGTTAACGAAGAGTCTCATGTCATGGCGGACTCAGAACCAGATGAAGATGATGCATCTACAAATCATATTCCTAAGCCCTCAGAAGACTGGTTTGATTCTTACATGGCTGGGAATCGCACTAGCACATCCAGAGTTGCACCTTCAAGAGACACAATTCAAAGCTGCATTGTGGAAGATAGACCTCCTTCTCCAGAACCCACATGGACCATCCCAGAGTCTGACTCTATGATTCCTGACAACAATTGGGCATCAGTTATCACCAATAATTACGAAAGTCCAGCTGAAGACTCTCTTCTACACTACACTGGTGATATGGGAAGCTTCATTAGATGGTTTTGTGAACGGAAGAGCATTTCATCCATAACACCAAGAGATCTTGAAGGTCAAGCTTACGAAATTTTCAAAGTCTTCCACTCAGATGCAAATCATCTTCAATATCAGATGGAAGAATGCCATAAGATGCTAAATGACCAAGTCAGTGATCAAATCAGTCGCTTCAATGTCAACAAATCTCTTCCTCTTGGTGGTGAACCTGGTCAGACGACCATTCAGGCAGAATTCTTCTTCAATCACGACTTGGACTATCTGTGGGCTCGCTCTGCTGAAAGAAGACCTGCTCTATCAATATCAAAGATGAAAGCTGCAACCTACTCTGATCAGGGGCTTGAGCAGATGGTTCCTGATCAATTCTGGGCAAATGAAGAACAAAAGTATGATATTGCAGCTTCTTATGGTATTTCTCACTGGTGGTTCAAAAAGAAGAAGTTCTACATCGAAAGACATGGTGCTGATAAAAGACGCAATGATGTTAGATCAAAGCTGCAAATCTTAAGTGTTGTTAGTGTAGAGATCTTCCCTATCTATGGATATGAGTACTTGAAGAAGATTGTCCTTAAAAGAGCTGACCTCAAAGTGTATACTATTGAAGAGAACGACTTCAAACATCTTCTGCCAAATGATTTCGAAGATCTCTATCTCTTAAATCTTCAAGGACACCTTGAGCACTTACATGTACGTGAGAAAAAGGCCCTCTCTGCAGCTGTCACTCTTTGGATCAGGGGCTTAGTCATTCGAAAACGAGTTGAGGACTTTCAGCTTGGCATTGAAAGCTACCAAACCAGGATCAACCTTACAAGTCCTCAATGGAATGCAACTGGGCATGAATTTCATCGAGAATACAAAGTCCTTGACACCCCTAGAGCCGTCATCTTCACCGACAGATATGGATCTCGTATGCTTATGCGTCTATGTGAACTCTACAAGTTTAGTGATGGTACGCTCAAATTGGTCGAAGAAGAACTTGACACCAGAGTGAAAGAAGCCAAACTTGATATGAAATCTTGGATTAAAACCATTTTTTGGACTGATGATGACGTGAAGAGATGTGAACATTTCATTGCTGCAATCAGACGAAGACTCAAGACACGAAGGATCTTCCGCAGCCTTGAAAGTTTTGTTGGTGGAAGGCTTCGTGATGGTCACTACAAGCTTCTTCAGAGGACTGAATGAAGACTTCTTCGGGTTGCTGTTTATGGTGTGTTTTTAACTATGTGTAATATGTGGTGTAATAAATATGAACAACTGTAATACATGTAATAGTGCTAGGAGTTGTACTATGGTTTCCCCTAGTAAAAAAAGGGGAAACATCTGTGTAGTCCATTTTTTTGATCATATAAAATCGGACACATTTTTCTCCCACAAATATTTTATCTCATACATATTTAAATCACTTGAGATCCAAAATCTCATAGGATTTAAGATTTTTGATCGGGGGAGAAAATGTGATATAAATATGAAAGATGTTAAAAGATAAGATGACCAATTTGTGTGCAAACTTCTCTCTTATATGTGCTAAACAATTTTCGAATCTCGAAGCATATATTAAGGGGGATAACTCTCTTTGCAAATTCAAGTCATCAGGGTACACAACACTTAAATCTTTGCAAATTCAACTTTAAATGTTTTTAAGGTACCTTGATCACATGGCTTCTAATCCTTTGATGATAAAGGGTTCCCTCTAGTATGTGCAAAACTCTTTTCAAACCTCGAGGCACATATTGAGGGGGAGCGAATTTTTGGAAACCTCATCCTTCCCGAAAATGCTATTTCTACTTGATTTGATGTGGGAAGTGATGTTGATATCTTTTAGAAAATGGTAATCAAAGAAGTTAATTCTTTCTCTTGCCTCCGTGTGCAAAACATTTTCAAATATTTGATGCACATGTTGAGGGGGAGTTCTCGTTCTAAAAATATCAAAAACAATTCAGGTACAAAATGCTTTGATAATATATCACAAGTATCTGAATTGATTTTCAAATGGTTTTCAATTGGATCCAATGGTAGATGAACAATACCAAATAGACCGACCAACTCTACTTTATGTACGGTGATATAAGGATGATAAGGTTAGGTATGTGTTCCCATGATCCGCCAGAACCGGAGGGATCTACTCAGGGACAATCCACTAGTTAGTGTAGAAGTCCTTAGGTATGATGATAAAAGGAGAGAAATGAGATATGGGAAGAGTGCGGACTAAGACTGAGCTAGTACTGGAATAAACCCAACAAGGCTCTAGCTATGAAGTCTCGGTAAGCACTGAAGGGGTTGAAGAATTAAAAAGAATTGAATGAGAAAAGGGTGAAAACAAATAGCCCTCCATTTATTCAACCTTAGGGCAGAAACCGGGTTCACTTCATATGCTACTGATGGTAACATCGGTATTGAAGACAAGACGTCATGGACCCAGTGACGCACTGCACTTCAACTTTCCAAACCACTCAAGTTCCTCTTAAAAGGACTTGTTTCATTCTCACGGGGAACCGACATTATCTATCGACTTTCTCTTAGAGATGGTTGATATTGAAGAAGGAGACCCTCTCCCTAGTCTCCGGCACAGGATTCAAATATGCACATATTGAGTCTAGAGCCACGAGATCATCAATAAATCTCATTAGGACACTTTCAATGAAGACTCTCTGTTTCATACAATGTGGAAAGAGAGATTATATCTTGAGTCCTACGCATTATCCTTGTGGTATTGCCAGAACATCTGAGTGATGTGTATACATATTCACAATGAAGATGGAAAACCTTCTGGAGCCATCATCAAACAAGCTCCTGGTAGGTGGCATGTGAGATCTATCTAATAGATCAACCATGTGACAACTGAACAGAAACAATGGGGAGATTCAATCTTTTGAATCAATCCTGGTTCAGGTTATGGATTGACGGATACCTTTGAAAAACCGGTCTTTATACTTAATAACTCTTTTCTTTAGCACATAGACCGTGTACTAATTCAACAATCCAAAAGGTGTTTTAATGATTGATAATTGATTTTCAATAAAACCTTCGTTATATTGCAAAAACAATTTCTATTGAGCAATACACGATTGTTTTTCAAATCTTTTTCATCAATCAGTGGAATTAAAATTCGCTGGTTCACTCACTCCGTGTTGTCTTCTTTTAGACGTTCCGGTTTGAGAACAGCTAGAACAGCTGCGAAACCCTGTCAAGGAAATTCTTCGGAATTATACCTGATCACAGGCAGTACTTGTACTGATCAACGGGGAACCGTGGGCCGTGTACCTCAATTCAACGAAAGTGATCAAAGACACTTTCGTGCGATTTATTGCTAACTGTTGTATGCAGGTACGCCCGATGTTTGCAGTTGATCAGAATGAAGCGGTCAATCCATAGCCGCATGCTCACTTAACACATTCAACTCAAAGAAATCATGATTAGTGCATCAATGACTCTGATCGTTTCACTCCATGCTTCTGCTACGCTGCTGTCAATATCATGAATCAACTAATGCTTCCGCAATTCTGATGAGAAGATATCATGATCCAGAATGTGAGCATGTCGGTCCTAAAGTGACAACACCACAATGGATGTCTCAAAGAGTTTTGATTGCTGATGATCTCAAAAGTTGGTTCATATTTACTATCACGTGGATCTGAAATGGACCTCCAATTTAAAGTACAAATCTATGCAGACTTTGAAGTTGCACCACTTATGCACTAAGGTTACGATGTTGATGTATGAAAGTCTACGAGCTCAAGAACCAAGTCAAGAATAGAATGTTAGGCTCTGTAATGTAATACATGGGGTGACCTCCCTTAGGGGGAGATTGTTAGGAATTAGATAATTCCAGTATTGAAGAGTCGGTCACCCCAACTATTATCTAGCATAAGTTAGCTCGTAGACTTATCGTTTAGTTACGTATTTATGTAGTTATTTAGTTAGTCAGTAGCGTAAAATAGTTTAGTGCAACACCGTGGAGGAAGGACGGGTCTTTACCCACTGTATCCCTGATCCACAGGCCGTCAGGAGGTCGTTTAGTTTGTAACCTATAAATACCCTCTACCTTGCAAGGTAGAGGGTTGGATGTTCTTTTGGTAATCTAATATTCTACAAGTTTCTCTTACTAGAATGTCCCACTCTTTCTCTCTCTAAAACCATCTATGTGCTCATTTTGTTAATGTTATGATGTGTATGTGAAATCCAATATCTTACATAGGACTTCCTGAGATGACCAGTGGTACTGAACACATCTCTGAGTCTGAAGCAGAATCTGAAACACCGCTTCCACCCCTGAAACCTCTTCAGGGTGCTGATCCAAGCTCTGAGCTTACTCCTCTAAAATTCAATCCTCACTCACCAAAGGAAAGGTATGGGCTTGGTAGAACCATCCTTCAAAGACAAGCAAAACTAATCCAACAAGAGTCTACTCCTACTGAGACTTCAACATCCTCTGTCCCCACTGAAGCTGACCAAATTCAGCAACTGACTGAACTTGTGAGGAAGCTTACTGAAAAAATGGAATCCATTGAAAAGGTCCCTGAACCAATCAAGGAGACAAAGTCAGCTTCCCCCAGTTCCTCAAAGTCTAAGTCAGCCTCTAAAAACAAACAAAAGTGTGAACTGTCTCATTACACCAGCCATACCACTGACAACTGCTATAGAATCCTTTTTTGCATGATCTGAAAAAAGGATGATCACAGGACTGCAGACCATCTACAGTATGTCAGTCAAGCAAACTATACCAAAGTTGGTCATCAGTATGCTTCATCCTCCAAAACTGCTCCAAAGAATAGAGCAAAACCTTTTCCTCTGTGCCCTCACTGTGGGTTCAATGATCATCATCAGGATGATTGTCTCATGAATACATGCTGTGATATATGCGGTAATCCAGCTCATGAGACATCCCAACATGACAGTGTCATTCATGCAAGGAGAAATTCCAAACAACCCAGAGTCACCGAGTCATCCTCAGCCTCTAAATGCAAAACCTGTGGTAGCACCATGCACACAACTACTGACCATGAGTCGATTGCAAATTTCAAAGAGACCTTGAGATCCAAGCCCACTAGTAAGTGGGTCACGAAGAGAAACTAATTCAGTTTACTACTTGTGCAGAGACATGCCAGGGAGCCTATTTGGCATCTAGACAGTGGATGCTCAAGAAGCATGACTGGTGTGAAGGAATATCTGCACAAGTATGTAAAGGAACCAGGGCCCAAGGTAGTATTTGGTGATAACTCATCATGTCCCACTGAAGGTTATGGTTCAGTAAACTGCAATGGAATAGTTTTCTCTAGAATAGCCTATGTCAATGGTCTCAAATACAATCTCATCAGTGTCAGTCAACTATGTGATGCTAAATACATTGTACAATTCAATGATAAACAAGGTACCATTTTCAATGCCAACAAGGAAGTTGTGTTGATAGCTCCTAGGAGAGATGATGTTTATGTGCTAGACATGTCAACACTCTCCTAAGATGGAACGTGTCTCTTTGCTAAAGCCACTGAAACTATCAATTGGCTGTGGCATAAGAGACTCTCACACTTAAACTTCAAAAATCTCAACAACTTGGCAAAACAAAACAAGGTCCTTGGCTTACCATCACTGGTTTTTGCAAAAGACAAACCATGCTCTGCCTGTGAAAAAGGTAAACACCACAGAGCATCATTCAAAACCAAACAAAATTTCTCCATCAAAAGTTGCCTTCACCTCCTGCACATGGATCTCTTTGGACCTGTCAGTCCCAGATCAATCCAGCATGAGAAGTATACACTGGTCATTGTTGATGAGTTCTCAAGATACACTTGGGTATACTTTCTTTCCAAGAAGAGTCAGGCAGCAGATACAATAATGTCATTCATCAGGAAGATAGAAAACCATAATGACATTACTGTTAAATAAATTAGAACTGACAGTGGTACTGAGTTCAGAAATCAAGAGCTTGAGAGTTTCTGTGATGAAAAAGGAATTTCTCAAAATTTCTCATCTCCATATACCCCTGAACAAAATGGGGTTGCTGAAAGGAAAAACAGAACCCTCATTGAGGCTGCTAGAACCATGTTAAATGGCTCAGCCCTCTCAAAGCATTTCTGGACTGAAGCAGTCAAAACTGCCTGTTACACTCAAAACAGGTCAATCATTGTCAAAAGACATAATAAAACCCCATATGAGATCTTCAAAGGTAGACTTCCTAACATCAGCTATTTTCATGTATTTGGATGTCCTGTGTTCATTCATAACCACAAGGATCATCTAGGCAAGTTTGATGCAAAAGCTGATGATGGATACTTCTTAGGCTACTCACTGATCTCCAAAGCCTTCAGGGTTTTTAATACAAGGAGACAACAAGTTGAGGAAACCTTTCATGTCATCTTTGATGAAAGTACTGAAAGCATCAGGTTCACCAACACCTCAGTGGAGGAAATAGGAATTGATAACTCATCAAGATATCCTTCTGATGAGTACAACACTGAATTCAATTCCTCATATCAAGCTGATGCTGACATCTCATATTATGTCTTACCTCACAACTACCCCAACCAACCATCAGTGAGCTCATTGATAATCAGTCAGTCCCTGCTGGGATAGGAAACACTGATTCAAATGATCAGGAACCTGTATCTCATGAATCTCACCCTGAACAAGACATCTCTACAGATGTTCTAAATGATTAAGTGGACAAGAACTCAGGATATTGAGCTTGTAAACATCATTGGTGAACCCACTGAGGGCATGCTCACTAGAAGCATGGCTGCTAGTCTAACTGCAGCCTCAGCCAATGAATGTCTATATGCTGATTACCTATCAGAAATAGAACCCCAAAAGTGTCACTGAGGCTCTAAAATACCCAAGCTGGGTTCAGGCTATGCAAGAAGAACTGCAACAGTTTGATAAAAACAAGGTCATGACCTTGATCAAATGTCCTCAGGATGTAGTAGTCATAGGAATGAAGTGGGTTTTCAGAAACAAAACTGATGAAAACGGCACTGTCATTAAAAACAAAGACAGACTTGTAGCCAAAGGTTACAGTCAACAAGAAGGCATTGAATATGATGAGACATTTGCTCCTGTTGCAAGAATGGAAGCCATCAGGATCTTCCTTGCATATGCAACATACATGAACTTCAGGGTCTACCAAATGGATGTTAAAAGTGCATTCTTAAATGGTGATCTCAAGGAAGATGTGTATGTTCAGCAACCTCCTGGCTTTGAGAGTAGTGAATTCCCTGACTATGTCTGCAAGCTTGACAAAGCCCTTTATGGACTTAAACAAGCTCCCAGAGCATGGTATGAGACTCTCTCAGCCTTCCTGATACAAAACAAGTTTTTCAGAGGAAAGATAGACAACACACTGTTTGTCAATAGAACTCAACAGGATGTGATTCTAGTCCAAGTGTATGTTGATGATATCATCTTTGGCTCAACAAACTACAAACTTTGCAAACAGTTTGAAAAACTGATGACAAAGAAGTTTGAAATGAGCATGATGGGAGAACTCACATACTTTCTTGGACTACAAATCAGGCAAACTGATAAAGTAATATCCATCAATCAAGAGAAATACACCAGAAATCTCTTGAAGAAATATGAGATATCTAACTGTGCCTTAGTGAAGACACCAATGGTCCCACCTAACAACCTTGGACCTGATCTCACTGGCAAATCAGTCAATCAAACTCATTTCAGAGGGATTGTTGGCTCACTGATGTATCTAACCGCTACTAGACCAGACATACAATTTTCAGTTTGTTTAATAGCAAGATATCAGTCCAATCCCAAAGAATCTCACCTCACTGCAGCCAAAAGAATACTCAGGTACCTGAAAGGAACCCCAAACCTTGGACTCTATTATCCAAAATGCTCAGGGTTTGATCTCAAGGGTTACTCTGATTCTGATTATGCTGGCTGCAACATGGACAGAAAAAGTACCTCAGGGTCCTGTCAATTTCTTGGAGGAAAACTGGTTTGTTGGAGTGCAAAGAAGCAACAATCAGTGGCTATGTCCTCAGCTGAAGCTGAATATGTAGCTGCAGCAGGATGTTGTGCCAATGTATTATGGATGAAAAGTCAACTCAGTGACTATGACATCCATTACAAAATGGTGCCCATCTTCTGTGATAACACTAGTGCTATTGCAATCTCCAACAACCCTGTCCTCCACCAAAGAACCAAACACATTGATATCAGATATCACTTCATCAGGGATCACATAATGAAAGGAGACATAGAACTTCATTTCATCCCTACTGAATATCAACTGGCTGATATCTTCACCAAACCCTTGGACAAACCTACCTTCAGGAGACTGAAAGCTGAATTGGGAATGCTTGACATTGAAAGTCAAGTATCTGAAAACCAATCTCAGTAAGTTCTCTGAAATGGTCCATCCTCCCTGAACATCCAAAACCAACCTCTCACTGAATAAGTAAGACTCATTCAGGGTCCTTGACACTTGACAAAGAGCATTGAATGAGTAACTAAATGATCTAAATATCAGTTACTTAAATGTCCTAGGTTGGTAACTTTGCCAATTTAATAAAGGAATATATGTCTCTTTGTCTTACTGTCATCCCACTTGGCATTTAATGCCTCTCACAAAAAAATATCAAATTGATATTTTATTTCTGCAAAAGTGCACTTTTACTGTGCACTGCAACTGTTCCCTTGAAAAACGGGATTTTACTGCGGGTAATGGAGTCGTAGCATTAAATGTGGAAATTCAAACGTCTTTCAAAAACCGACTCTTAATATTCCTATTTGTGCACAAAACACCCCTCTTATCACTCTATAAATACCCTCTTCCAACACAAACAAACACACACAAATCTTTTCTGCAACAAAACTCTGTCAAAATCATTTCTAAAATTCAAAAACATTTGTGTGTGCTCAAAAACTCTTAAAACCTCTTTTGGAAAACCCTTCTTGTAAACATTTACAAAAGTTTTTCATCACAAACTTGAGAGATCAAAAACAACTTTGATTATTCTAGTCAAAATATTTTCAAAACCCTAAAATATTTCATATGAAAATGGCTAGAACACAATCTCTCCAGTTTGCTTCTCAGTGGGTAGGGGATCTTACTAACGTTGAATTTAAAACAAATAATGTCATAGGAAATTTTGAATATCCTGAAAATGTCCCAACCTATAAAGACATTATAAAATTTTTATTCAACTGCCCACTCAAAACGACCTTTGTAAAATGTCCCTCAATAGTGTACCCAAACTACCTCAGGGAGTTTTGGGCTACAGCTAGAGCCTTTGACCCGACACCTTCTACTGATGAGAATAACCTTAGACCTCGCAGGGAGTATCTCATCAGGTTCAGTCTAAATGGGGGGAAACAACACACCCTGGATTACAAAAAGTTTTGCACATCAACAGGGTTGGATTATAACAAAGGTGCTTATGTCGCCCATCCTGAACCCTCCACAGTGAAGGATGGGTTAAAACAAATCGTTTTAGATCCAACTTTTTGGACAAGACCCCAGTCACTAAAAGCTCATTCCCCGTGGCTTGGAGGATCCTCTTCACTTTTGTGATTCAGGTCCTCGGCGGGAACCACTCATCCACTGAACAAGTTAACTCTATTCAGTTGATGATGGCATACTGCTTGATGAATGGGGTCACTGTCGACATAGGAGAGATCATTTACAGTGATCTCGTAACGAAGCTACAGAGCAAAACTAGGACGAAGTACGTTTCGTATCCTAGGTTTGTCTCATGTGCTTTGCAATCGTTACTGGGTTCAAACTATACTCAGGATGAAAATTTTGGAAATTTACCTGGCATCCTGAGCCCATCAAATTTTCAAAAGGACCCATCCCTTGTCACTCCCATTGAATTGACGGCCCACATGATTGCTGTAAACAATCAAAGTGGATCAGTGTCTCCAAACTCTGCTTCTAAAAAGAAAAAGGGGAAGTCTCAGACTGGGACTAAGACTAAACTAAAGTCTCAGGGCCCTGAGGCTTCAGGAGCACAGCCTAAGAGGCACAAAAAGCCCGAGACCAAAAAGACACCCACTGACCAGGCAACAACCACCCCAGTGACAACGAAGGACACTGATACATCACAGTCAGTGCCCTTGGTCACACCTACTACTCCCCAAGATCCAGAGGGAAACATACAACCCGCTGGTAGGGGAGCGCCTTCCACAACGCCCAGTGATGACATTAGCAAATCCAAGCCTTTGTCTGAGGGCACACTGATCTCTCTCAAAGACTCAGAGGGAATCAAACAACCCGCTGATAGGGATACAACTATCACTGACTCTGCTAAAGGCACTAGGAAACGCCCACCAGTGTCTCAGGGGTCACTAGGGGACAAAGACTCGGAGGGAAAGGAACAACCCGCCGATACGGAACCCACAACCAATCCTGACTCCAGCGAAGACACTGGGAAACGCCACCAGTGCCCGAGGGGTCAACGGGGGACAAAGACTCAGAGGGAAACATACCACCCCCTGATATGGAACCCAACACCAACCCCTGGTTAACTGTTGCTGATGTCACTGGGATATTATTCTCTGAAGATGAGCTTGCTGTGACTGATGATGAAATCTTATCAGCTGGAGAAGAAATGGACGCTGAGGTTCAAGCTGAACAAGAGCCTCAGCCTGATCCATAGGAGCATACTGAATCACCAGTCAAGCCTGACAATAATGACTCCTCTTCATCCACTGATGAATTTGAAAGATTTGATAATGTTCTCCCACTCACTGAAAGACAACTAGTTCAGTGGATCACCAAAGCTTCAAGAAGGTTATATTCTGGGGTCACTGACACATTGTGGGAGCAACACACTGAGGCTGCTGCGAGTTATGCTGATCTAAAGGCTGAGGTACATGGCTTTGATGAAAATGTTCATGAGCACAGGGATCTGATGTATGACAACATTCACCGACTGGATGAAAACATGGCTAAATTCCTCAGGCATCTTCAGGGTGTAGGTACCACGATAGATGAAATCAGGGAGTTTGTCAAAGAAGACCCAGCACTCAACTCTAAAGTGCTGGAGGCTACTGAGGAGCAGTTGAAACAATCCTCAAACCTCACTGAACTGCTCAATCTGCTCAAGTCTGCAAATGTTCAGGGTCTTCCATCCTCAGTCCAGTCTCTTCAAACTACATTGGACTCTTTGAATACGCAGGTGGCTACTTTGGCTCAGGCATCCTCATCTCTGGCCTGGAATCTTGGGCCCAGAATGACAGCCCTGGAGGTTTCACAGGCTAATTTGGAAACTAAAGTCACTGGTATTCAATCTGACACTTCAGACATCAAGGCTATGATCTCAGAAATTTATCAGGCCTTCAAGGGTCAAGCTGCTCACCCCCCTTCAGCACCCACTCCAACTCTTGCCCTCACTGAGGCTCCGACAACAGTTGAGGGGGAGAATATTGCTGAAGAAACTCCTTCTCACACTGAGGGGGAGCCAACACCAGCAGTATCTGTGGCTCAAATCTCATCATCCCCACCAGTCTCAGCAACACCGATCTCATCAATCCCACCAACAACATCAACAACAACACTGACAGTAATCACTCCAATAACATCAACAACTCCACCCCTGGTAGCAACTTCATCTTCCTCAGGCCAGGACAAAGTAAAAGGCAAGATGGCAACTTCTGAGCCTGAGAAGATTCCCTATAAAATCGGCGACACTGAATACCTGCTCACACAACAACAGCTGAGTAAACACCTTGCTAAAGAAGAAAAAAGGTTGAAACAAGCTGAGGAAGAGAAAAGAAACAGAAAAGCACTGGAAAAGGTTGTCGCCGAAGAAGCTGAGAACATGGGATTAGATCCAAGCAAACTTCAAAAGGGTCAGGCAGGGCAAAAGTTCAAGGAAGCTCAGGCGGCTCAGATGGCTGCAATGAAAAAGCAGCTGGAAGAAAAGAAGAAGAAAACTGAAGCTCTCAGGCAAAGCAGAATTGAGGAGTACAACTGGACAATGACAAGCCGAAGGCTTCCTGAAAAGATCACAGATGTCAGAATCATCCCCAATACCAAACCACTGGCCATGAACGTCTATAGAGGGGCTGATAAAAGACACTTCGAGGTCCATGATCCCCTCAAATTCACTGACTTTGGGATCACTGAACTTGATGAGCTTGGTCCAATCATTGAAAAGAAGAAGAATGCGGTGGTTAAGGATCTGATGAAAATGCTCAGTAAAAGATATGAAAGACTGAGAGATTGTCCAGCTCAGCTGGGAATTCAGCCCGCCTTAACTGCACCTCAAGGATCTCAACCACAATCATCCACTGGCAAAAGGAAGAGAGTTGAGTTCCAACCTGAGATTAAAGTGCCTGGACTGGAGTGTAACAGGGAGCTGCCTGAAGGAGTTAAATTTGTGAACTGTCTAGTGATTGAGAAGCCTGAAAAAGGGCTATTCCACATTGATGTCTATGGAAACCCTGCTTTTCAAAGATGGAGTGATATTGATCAGGCTGGCGTGGCTGCAATGCTGAGCTACATACCAGTGGCCTCTCAAATTCAAACCCCAGCAAACATCAGGTTCTGCCAAGACCTGAATGCCAAGATAAGAGACCATCCTGACAGAGAAACACTCATCACCAAAAAGGTCAAGCTTGAAGCATTGGGAATCCACCTGGATTGACATCATTTTGTTTTTATCTTTTGTACTAGTGATAGGAACTATGTAATCTGATCAATAAACGATGTATGTTTTATTCATTTACTCAGTGTTCCTTATTGTATTCATTAGTACATTCAGTGTAAGAAGAAGCCTCTTGCTCAATTACACTGATCAACCACTTAGGCTATTTGTATATCCAAATAGGGGGAGACTGTTGGGTTCAGTAAATACCCAAACCCCTTAATCTAAGATTTGAATAAAAAATAGCCCAAGTGCTTAATCCGTTAACACAAACAGGTCACTGAGTACATAGTCTCTCAGTGAGTCGTCTTTGGGAAACTCAGTATGAGGCGAAGAAGAAGTCTCTCCACTCAGTAAGGCGGAACTTAAAGGGTGAAGACTGAGTCAAGAAGAAGATGATGGATTCAGTGAGTGATGACAATAACTCACTGAATCCCCAAGATTCCTCTCCAACTTCTTACACTGAAGACAAACTGAAGTAGAAGACTGAAGGATGTAAAGACTGAAGAAAGAGCGGGACAAGGCGGGAAAAGGTTGAATCAGATAAGACGAAGTCCTTATCAACCAAAGTCAACTTTCCCTGAATGGCAAAAGATCAGGCTCAGTGTCATCACTGAACTTAGGAAAGTAGTCTTGTCTCTTACCTAGAATAGTCTTTGTAAACAGAGACAAAATACATCAGTATTTTGTCTTCTGTATGATGTCAGTTTGTCACTTAGGAAAGAGTCAAATATCATACATGTATAAATAGCATAAGAGATGGAGTGAAAAGGTTAAGCTTGTGAATTGTAAAAACACACATACACGCAAGCCATCTTTTCACTCCTCCAAATACAACTTAGTTCCTGAGATAGCTCAGTGAGCTCTAAGATTTGTGCTCAGACTTAGCCTGAGCTTAGAGAGGAGTCACCCAACTTTGTCATTTCAATCCCAAGTACTATTCCGCAAGTACTTGGGTAACGTATTCTTTGTTGATTCATTTCTAATAAGAATATGATGTTGAAAATTACTTAGTGTGTTTTCTTATGTTAATTTCAGTCATAGTTCACTAATAACTTGTTTTATATATTTAAACTGTTTTAAAAGATAGTGAACGGGGAACAACAGTCTTCTCTGGTGAGAGTGCCTGTAGTCTGGTGAGAAGTTTCTATGGTTGACCCTATTTGAATAATTCCAAGCTGGTCTATTCTCTCTTGGTTTTTGGTTGACAGATCTGTGCTTAGGGAACTTACTTAGGTATTCTGAATGTAAGTCACAGTCCTTAATCAAATGATCAGGACTAAAACAAACAAAACAGAGTTTTTGTTCTGTAATCCCAAAATTTCTTCTTATAAATGTGTTACCAAACCTATCCTGATTTCTAGGTGAATGATTAAAACTGTTTTGACCAAAATTATCCCAAAAAGGTTTAGTATGATTGTGAAAAGGTTTTCTTAAAGGTACTGCTGAAGGTGTAGCAGTACTTTGAGGTGAAAGTACTGCTTGACTTTTAGCATCATCTACCTTAGGTGTCTCAATTGTTTCCTGTTGGGTTTCAGACCTGGATTGACCAATAAGCTTCTTTCTAAATTCTAGGTTGTCTACTCCAAAACGAGAAACATCAGGTCTTATGGGTTGATGACTACCAGTGGAATGTGGGAAAGCATGATAACCCTTGTCTTTCTTATATTCTGGAGGTGGTTCACTAAATGATTCCTCATTACTAGATGTGTCAACATAATTAATAAGCTCATCATCACTAGTGGTTATATCCTCAAAATCAAGGTCATCCTTATCACTAGGTTGGTTTTCTTCTACACTACTGAAATGCATACCAAAACCTAGACCAGTCCTATTGTAAGCTCTTATTTGTTTTTGAACATAAGAAACATGAGAAAGACCAGATTCTTTCCAGGCATCAAACTTAGCTAACAGATCATCTCTCTCCTTAGTCAGTTTCTCAATTTCAGCAATCTTACAATTTAATTTCCATTCACTTAATTTTAACTGATAATCCTGTTGTTCATATTTCTCTGCCCAAGCCATTTCATTATTTTCATGTGTTATAATTTTGGCTTCCATAGACTCTAGGGTTATTTGATAACCTGCTACCTCAGACCTAGCCTTAATACAGTTATCTCTTTCAATCACATAACTTTTAAGAACTTTTTGATAAAAGTCATGACAGTTTGAGCATACCTCAGAGATAGGGGATGAGCTTGTTGAAGTAGCCATCATAGCAAGTAGAACAGGATCATCTTCACTCTCCATGCTCCAGTCATAACTTCCAAAACCATCTTTAGACTCCATAGCAGCATGTCCAGGTTCCTCATCGAAAGATGTGATCCAGTCAAATTCTTTCACAGAATCCTCCACAGCTACCATACAGTAGGTTACTGGTTCATCATCAAACTCAGCACTCCAGTCAACCTCTGATAAATTCTCTTGAGCAACCAAAGCTTTTGTTTCTGTAATAGGAATTTCTTTCAACTCTAGCTTTGGTTTCTCAGTTATCCTGTTTGCTTGATATTTGGCAAACCTACATTCCCTTGCAAAATGTCCAGTCTTTTGACAATTGAAGCATTCAATCTTGGATTTGTCAAAAGTTGTTCCCTATTTTGGCTTGAAGTCAATGCCTCTTCCTATCTTCTTCATGAACTTCTTTATCCTTGCAGTGATCATAGCAACTTGCCACTTGATATCAATTTCTTCAAGATCATCTTCTTCAATCTGTGAGAGATCTTCTTCATATGTGATCGGTAGAGAAGCTTGATGTGCAAAGAAGGAGCATACAACTTCATCTGAGTGGATGGTTGGTAGGGCTTGCTGAGCAGTAGGGGTAGAATAGGAAACAGTACTTTGAGCAACAGTACTTTGAGTAGGAGAAGCAGTACTTTTGGTGGAAGTACTGCCCCTCTTTTCAGATGATAAGAAGGCAATAATGTGAGATTTGGAACTGGTTTGACCATTCATCTCATGCTCATACACCCTCAGATGATTGTAGAGATCATCAAAGTCCATAACATCCAAACCAGGTTGTCCTCTGATCATTGTAGCTATCACATGCCATGTCGATGGCAGACTCCTTAAGAACTTGAGATTAGCATCTTCAACTGAAACCTCTGCTTTGTATAGCTCCAACATGCTAAGAAGGTTTTGAAATCTGTCATAAGCAGCATCAAGGTTTTCTCTTTCGCCAACAGTGAATGTTTCAAACTGCTGCTTCAACAGATTTCTGTGCATCTTTTTGGAAGCATCATTGCCTCCAAACCTTGTCTTGAGAGCAGCCCAGAGTTGCTTGGCATCTTTAGCATCATGGAACTTGAGAAGATGACCATCTGGAATGGCAGACAAGAGAATGTTGAGTGCCTTCTCTTGATTCCTTAATGTTGCTGCTGGTAAGACTGCCTTAGGTGCTTTGGGTTGTCCAGGAACATCAATAGGTTCTAGAACTTCTTCATTACCATTGACAATTATATTCCACAGTGGTTGGTCTGTAATTTCAATGTACTGCCTCATCTTCATGCTCCATAGATCATATTCGCCCTTCTTGATGACAGGTATCCTCATTGAGGTGATGGAAGGTGGTGGAACACCATCAGTTGACATCTTTAGGTTTTAGGGTTTTTTCTTAGTCAGAGTTTCCACACAAGCTCTGATACCACTTGTTGGATCGATGTACTCTAACCAAACTAACTTAAATAGCTTGTTAAGGTTTAATAACCTCGGATAAATCCTAAGTTATTAACAATGAAACACTGAGTAATCTTTATTAAGTACGCGGAATTTACTTAACAAATCTAAGAAGAATATAACTTTAACTTTTATTAATAACTCTAAATCTGCTTGTTATGCAGATTCTTTAACAACTCTAAAACACTAATAATAATCGTACTTTATGAATACTAAAACTCTTCTCTAAAACTCGTAAAACTCATACTTCTAATGCCAATCTAGGGGTCCTTTTATAGGCTCAAGGATAACCCTAATCGGTTTACAATTTGTATCCTTGTACGACAAGTAATCTAAACATAGAATAAACAAAGCTTTCCATAAACGAATATAACAGTTCTTTAGCTTTGCAGTACTTTGACTTCGACAGCAGTACTTTGACTTCCTCTTTAGAAGTACTTTGACTTTTCCAGTACTTTGTCAATCTTCAGTACTTTAACATTCTTCAGCACTTTCATATCCCAACACTTTTTGTACCAAAATCATCAATCAATTAAACTATTGAAAACTTAACTCTTCAAAACAAATCAAATTTCACCATTGTTTAGTCCGTATTATTTTTCTATTCAAAATTACCCTTTGCTTAAAACTTGTCATACATAATAAACAAACAAGTAAACAAATAAAAAATAAACAACTAAAAACAATGCACACATAACTAACAATTTAATACGTGTAAACAAGTAGTCACATGCAACTTTATTCGATAAAACCCTATTAATAATCAATGTCTAGGTTAATTTATGTATATATTAATTAGGGCTTTCACTTTCTCAATTGAAAGTGAGCCACATACATCGACGAATCGATTGCGTAAGCCATAATTAAAATATACCAAATTGCACATAATTGATTCATTAATATTATTGAGGTATTCCCCAATTCAAGATTTATCAAGACAATAAACATGTGTATAAAACTTAACAATTAATTTCAAATTACCAATCTTAACAATTAAATATATATCGACAATAATCCATGCCAAACATGCACGTTTTCATGGATTTAACATAACAATTTATTCACGTTGTCACAAGATCGCATACAATTCCATGTCACATAACACTTTATTCATGAATTTTTCACGTAACAAATATATTAATTCTGGGTTTCGATATCGATAACATAACAATTATTATAAACCCTAAAAAAAATTTAAAGAAATCGACTAAAAAAAATTTAGGGTATCGACCTGATGAGTGTGTAAATACTCATCATTTTTGGTCAAATCTGAACTGCAAAACATTTAAAAACACTCAGAAATGCATCAAAATACTGAAAATAACCCAAAATTGCGTTTTATATGTTTCAGATGCAAAATTATTGAAAACAAATGAAAAACGAACAAAGTTTGCATAATTGGCAGTTTCAGTCCCCCGACTTTCAAAAATTGGCAGAAATAGTCCCTGAGCACTTATTTTAAAAGAAAAGTCACCAAAGGTCCTTTTGAAATCATAAGTTGTCATAATTAGTCCTTTGGTGAAAAATTTCAAAAGTTTTGAGAAATTACAAGTTTAGTCTCCGGAGTTTCAGATATTGGCAAAAATAGTCCTTGGAAATGAAAAAAAAATGGAAAATACTTAATTTGGTCCTTGTACTATTGAAGATTGGCAAGATTGGTCCATGTGATAAATTTCGGAAGTTGGTAAGATCAACCCTTGAAGAATTGGGAAATGGCAAATATGGTCCTTGTGTATTACTTCCAAATCAAAACCATAAAAAAATAAATAAATAAACCACCCTTACCCTTACCCTTTCCCCTTACCTGATTTCAACCCAAAAACCAGGAACACAATAAAAAAACCCAGACTCCCATCCCCTGACCCCTGCCCACCTTTCCCTCCTTTTTCCTTCCTCTTTTCTTCCTTCTCCTGACACACTCAACCCCTGCAAGCTTTGTCTCCCCCCATCCCCTGTCACTCTCTTTTCCCTCACTAAAGAAAGCACAAGGAAGCTACAAAACAAACACGAGACACAGAAGCACAGAAGAGAGAGATGAAGACATCTAGTAGTAGTATAAATATTTGTATGCCATTGTAGAGTGGGGAGTTAGTTTTTAGTTTTAATTTAGTTTCTAGTTTCAGTCTAGTTTTTAGTTTTCAAAAATTTAATTTGTAGTTTTTTCATATTTCAGATGTACTGAATTTTTTTTATTTGAATGCAAGTTTCTTTCCCCAGAATCTGTTTTATTTTGATAAAGTAAGCACTTTAGTGCTTATTTCAAAAGTGTTACGTATTACTCAATTTCTGTTACGTTATCAGTCTATTGAATTAGTTAACTCAGTTTTTTAAAGAAGAAAATATCTAAGTTTCTGTTTTGAAAAGCTAAAATCTCAGTAAAAGAGTGTTTGGGTCAAGTCTTTCTGTTGGTAAAAGTTCAGTTTCTACCTATTTGACTTAACAGGTCAAACATCTTTTAACGCATTCAAGTTAATTTAGGAGAATTTAAGTCAATTTCCTGGTTTTATAAAAGTTTAGATTTGCTAAAAAGTTAGTTTTCTGTCTTCTTGAAGGCTGCTGTTCAAGGGCCCCTTTTACAGCTTATTTCTGGTCAAGACTTTCAAAAAAATTTGCTTTCTTTAAACTTTATTCACCCATCTCAATATGTGTTAGCTTAATTTCACTTGGACTCACCTTCAACATAGATTAAATAGCCATTAGAACTCTGCAAATTGTTTCCTTTTTACTGTCACAGGACACAGCAGCCCCCTGCACCATTTTTCTTAGCTTATTTATAAGTTGTAAACAGCTTATCATGGCCTGCCATAGGGGGCAAATGATGGCTAGCCAGGTGGACTCAAAGTGGGTGGAGGCTCAGGTGCTAATTCCCTTTCGAGCTTATCCCAAATAAGCTCTAAAGTGGACCCCTTGAACTGTTCTGGACTGCAACACAGCAGATAAGTTTTTCTCGCCTAGTTTCAAGTGCTTATTAGGACTCATGTCAGCTTATTTAGTTTTTTTTTTAATTCCTTTTAGTGATTTAGATTAGGTATAGTGTAACTAGTAGACTATTAGTGCTTATTGTTAGAACTTAATTGCTTATTTTCCTTTTTTAGAGCTTAAGGTTCCCCTAGCATAGTTTATTTCCAACTGCTATTTCCCATTTAATTGTTTATTTTAGTTGTTCCTTAGGCTTATTGTAGTGTTTAATTTGAAGGAAAGCTTGTCTTGCCTTCTCAACTGCTTATCTTGACTCATTGTGTTTATAAAATCCATAAGGGGTGTTTGTTTTGGTGACTGTCCAAATTCAGCAGCAAGCATGCTGTTTGTAAAGCTTATTTGTGAGTTTCAGGAACACCAGGTTTCAAAAAATTGTCGATTTAGAATGTATCTTTAATTTCTCAAAAGAAAAAGTCAAAAAAAAAGAAAAAAAAAAAAGTGAACAAAAAGGATAGGAGCTGGGTTCGAACACAGGACCTGCATGGTCTGCTGCATACCAGACACCACAAACCCAACTGTTCTTGGGCTCCTTTTTGTTTATGTTTTGCACTTTTAATTATTTAACAATTAGTTAGAGTCACTTATTCGTTAATTTCCAAAAGCAAAAAAATTCAAATAAATAAGTGAGCAAAAGGCAAAAGGTGGGATTCGAACCCAAGACCTCCTGCCCAGCAGTCCACGCTTCAGCAAACACCTGCACTACCATCTATGCCCTTGGGTCTTTATTGTTTTATTTTGCACTAGTTAATCTTTTAACCTAGTTTTCTTTATTTTAGCTTAAAACTCTCTTCTGCTTATTTTACTGCTTATCTAAACTGTTTTTACAGATTTGATATTTTTCTTAGGTTAATTTTATCAAAAAGTAGTTTTCACAAAATTTTCAGGATTTTTCAAAATAGTTTAGTATTTTTTATTAATTAATTAGATTAAATTAGTTTTTAATTCGTAATAAATAAAATAAAAGTCAAAAAAATACCCGGCTTTTTCCTAAAATTATTTTTAGTCATTTAGAATGTAGGAAAATTAGTTTTGCACTCATAAGACTTAAATTTCATCTTTTTCACTTTCGGGGCTCGGTGAGTTCCCGGTTTTTCGCGTTTTTGCATTTTAACACCCTAGGATGTAATTTGGCATCGTTTAATTGTTTCTTAGGATTGTATTTTCCATATCCGTAGGTATTCTACTTCTTTATTTTCACGTTTTATTTCGTACGTTCACGTAATTTTATTTAAACGTATGTTTTAAGTTTTAAAACGTTAATCGATTTTAAATATAGAATTAAAATGACTTCAAAGTCTTTAATAGATTCAGATTCCTTAGTGTAAAATCAATCATAACCTTTTCCTGTTCAATATTCACCCGATCACAGATTCGTTGTATTACAGTTTTCACACCTCGTTGGGACTTAACGACCCGGGGAGACACTATACTCCTCTGGACTTAATTGCATTGCGTTCTGAGCTGTCTGACTTTTATTACGGTTGACCATTCACAAGTGGTTGACTTGTGTAATAAACTTGATGGTTGGGAGCCAATCAAATTTTGGCGCCGCTGCCGGTGAGGTGTGCTGCGTTCTACGAATTTGAAGCATCAGTGTTGTTGAATATCCATCCATTGTATATTTACCATCCTTGTTCATATTTTCTTATTATTATTATATAAAAACAAAACGGTTCCCGAAAACATTTTAAAATCAGTTTTCAACAAACACAAAAAACCCAAAAAGATTTTCTTTCTTATTTTTACAAAATGTTTATCCAAAAATCCAAAAATATCCATCTTTACCCTCTCACATCTTTGATTCTTCATCCCAACCCCTCTGTAAACCTTTGATTCTTTCCTATGTCGTATCCACACCATTTTGGTTGCCAATGGTGTGGTGGTCCTCATAATGGTGGGAATTGTCCCGGCTGTAGCATGGTAGAATCAGGAGATGGGTCTGTCTATAACCAAGCTCCCTATCCTTACCATGACACATCTGATTCATTCTACCAGCCACCACATCATGAGATATTGACATATCTGTGTGAGTTTTGTGGAGGTCCTCACCAAGGATTTGAGTGTCAATCCGGAAACGCGTTTGTCTATGAACAGTTTTCTGGTAACACTCAGGACTTTGGAAATGACCAAATTCCATATTATTCACATCACCAGCCACAACAATCATTTTGTTGTGAGAACTGTGGAGGTCCCCATTTCAGCTCTGATTGTCAAACAGGGAATCCATTTCCTTGTAACAATTACGACTATCCATATCACGACCAACCTCCACAGTGCCAAATAACTCAAACTCCTCAGCAAACCCAACAAGACACTTATCTAGAGCTTCTGGAGTTGGTGAAAAGAACTGAGGAGTTGAGTAAAACAGCATTTCGAAATGCTCCCAGTTTTTCTTGTGTATATTGTGGGGGTCCTCATGATGATTATCAATGTCAACCTTCCGATTTTGACAAATCTCCACTCCCACAATGTCCCGTCATTCAAAATTCACATGAGAAATCCATGGAAGAATTGCTAGCTGAAGAGCAGGCTGCTAAAATAAATTCCCAAATTGCGTTTGAAAAATCTATTAGGGAATCAATTGCAAAAGAAAAAGCAGCCAGATCTAGCTCTCAATTTCGTTTTATTCCTGATGACAGTGATGATGAGGATACACTTGATATCCTTCAATTCTATAAAGGATATCAAAACAAAGAATGAAAATATTTTTGGCGTTTTTAACACTTTAGGAAAAGTGTTAATGAACTTTTTGGATTTTTGAAAACTTTACAAAAAACTTTTTACAAAAGATGGTATATGTGCAAGAGTGGATCTGAAAAAGGCTAAACACACGCTAAAGCCTCCCCGGCAGCGGCGCCAAAAATTGTCAAGTCAAAAATTTTGATCTGTGCTAAACCGTCAAGTCAAACAGACTTAAAACAGCTTAAACACAAATACAATTAAGATCAGAGAATACAATGAATTCCCGGGTCGTTAAGTCCCAAGGAGACTCAATGGTGTGTAAAACTGATTCAGATGATGGAATGATCACTAAGGATAGTGATCTGAAAAGATTTGGATAGGATAATTACACTACTGAAAAAGATTATAAAATAAAGCGACTTAAATACAAATTAAGAAAATTAAAAAGATAAAAGATATTAAATAAACGCTATCACTATATTTAAAGTGATGAACGTTTAAAACCTAAAACTTAAAACTTACGTTTAAATAAAAATAACGTAAACGTACAAAATAAAAAATGAAACTTATACAATATAAATCCTAAAAATATGAAAAATACATTTTTACAATCCTAATAATAAAAGAAAATATTTAGAAAAAGAAAATTATTTTTATAACTAATTATCTAATTATTATTAATTAAAAACTATTTTTAACTATTTAATAATTACCTAAAATACAAGAAATTAGGAAATAAGACTAGAAAAATAAAATTAAGACTTAGAAAAATCTAAAATATTATAAAACTAATTTTAAAACTGAAAATATATTTTTTAGACTTTTTATATATTTATTACTAATTTAAAACTATTTAAAACTAATTAAATTATTTAAAAATACAAATTTAACTAAGAAAAATATGGAAAAATACTTTTTTGGCTTTTTATATTTATCTTAACCTAAGAAAATAGAAAACATATTTTTTAAGCTTTTTCTAATTTATTTGTATTAAAAGCTATTTAAAAAGGATTAAAAACTAATTTAAATTAAGAAAAATAGCAAAACAACTTAGAAAAATCTGAAAATTTCAGGGAAACTCTAAAATAATATATAGAAGCTAGGAAAAATAGAAAAACAAGGGGTTGTGTGGAAGGATTAGGAACTGATGTGGAATGAGCTTAAAAATAAGCACTTCCAATAAGCAAATGAAGTCCAAAAGCTACCAAACTGAAATGGAAGCTACAATAAGCTAAAAAGGACCAAATGCAACAACATTCAACAAGCCATAATCTCTGGAATACACTTGACCAAGATTAGATGATTATGAGCTTATGGCAGAAAACAGTTAAGGGGTGCCTACTTTGGACAAGGAATTAAGCACTCAAATAAGCTGAGAACAGAAAATAAACAGATGGAACTTGAACTAAACCTGGCTAGGAACATGCAACCCAAAGATCAGACCTTGCCAAGCTCAAATGAGCTTGTGGCAGGGTCTGCAAGATCTGCAAAAGCTCTGTGCAGGCTTATTGCCATGCACAGGGCACTTAGCACCTATTTGATAAGCTAGTTTGAGCTTTAAGAAAAAATCACAAAAATCTACTAAAATAGATATAAGAAAATAGACCAGTGGCACTTTCTAAAACAACAAGTTTCATAAAAAATGACTCAGAAATGAGTCCAATAAAAATCACCTTAGAGTAGCCAAAACTGAGATTTTCAATGTTTGACTTTTTAACAAAAACTAAAAAGTTGACTATTTCCAACTTTGATCTTGATTTATAGAGTAAAAATGATGTTATAAGGTTAAATGAAGCTATATCAAACTTTGTTTATGAATTTGGAATACAAAACAAGTATTTGCTTTAACACAAATCCAACAGTTAGCAGTTAAGAAGGACTAGAGTAAGATTTTGACTTTAGAGCTTTTGTGTGTACAAGTACTGACTCAAATGAGTCTCAAATGACTAAGCAAACATGAACCAATAGAGCTTAACTTCTACATATGCCTCTGAGACAAATAGTTCAGCAGAACCAAACACCCTTTTTAAAACTGAAATGAACTCAAAACTGCTATGGATGCTTAACTAACTACTATCACTAATCAAAACAAGTTTAGATTACCTAATTATAGCTAATTAAACACACAAAGATCAATTATAACCACAGTTACAAGAGAAGCTTGAAATGCAAACTAACTTGAAATATGAAAACTGATAAATTAACTTACATGTATCCAGATTGTTTGCAGGCTAAAATAAACCCCAAGAACCACTACACTAATCTATTTAAAACCATATCCATCCTCTGCATCACCAAATAACCATTTCCCAAACCAACTGCACCAGTTTGACTTCTGTTGACCATCAATCACATTTACTTGAGAATGAAAGGTAAGCTTATAAAAAGCTTATAGAGATCTTAACTAAACTTTTTTAAGCTTAAAACAAACAACCAACAACCTGGACAAAGGATTTTGAAACTGAAAATCTCAACAGTAACTATAGGACTTAGAACTTTTATAAAAACTTGAGAATTATGCTCAAAAGCACCCACAATGATAACTTAACTTGAATGTTATACAAAGCAACTTAAATTACAACATTTGTAGTTAAACTAAGACATAATTTTAAACTACGACATTTTAAGAAAAAAAATGAAAAGCTAACTCCCTCTGCTGCTTCTCTTCTCTTCTCTTTATACCCAAATGTGCTTCCCACTAGTCCACTGAGAAAATCCCACCATCTTTCTAAGCCATTTGATGAGTTCAAGCAATATTGGCCGTTTGATTTGTTTTGGCGCCAAAAAGTCATGAAGGTTGCTTGGGGTAGTTTTAAAATCAATTAATGATTCTTGGAGTTGTGTTGAGGTGGGGGGACAAGGAAAATGATATGGAGAGGAGGGGGGTTGAGGTGGAGGTGTGGGAGATGGAGTGAGCAGGGAGCAGTTGAGAAGATGGGAGAAAGATTGGCGCCAAGTGGGGTTGGTTTGACCTGTTTGTTTGACCAGGGAAGTAATACAAAAGGGGGGGTTCAAAAAGCTTATATGGCAGGGGGTCAAAGGGTTCAAGGGTCGAAATTGGTGTATAAAGAGTTAATAATAACAAGGACCATTTATGTAATTCCTGAAAATGTAAGGACCAAACTGCCAATATCTCAAAGTTATTCCAAAGGACTAAAACTGACAAGCTTCAAAAGTACAGGGACCAAACTTGACAATTTCCAATTTCCAGGGGCCATTTCTGCCAAATTTTAAACTTGAAGGACCATTTTTGTAATTTTCTCAAACTTTTGATATTTTTCACCAAAGGACTAAATTTGACAACTTTTGATTTTAAAAGGACCTTTGGTGACTTTACTTTTGAAATTATGTGCTCAGGGACTGTTTTTGACAACTTTTGAAACTTGGGGGACTAAAACTGCAATTTTTGCAAATTTGATACGTTTTTCATCTGATTTTGATATTTTTGCATTTAAAACACATAAAACACTGATTTGTGGTATTTTGATCATTTTGATGTGTTTCTGAGTGTTTTCAGATGATTTTGCAGTTTATTTTGTACAAAAATGATGAGTATTTAGACACTCATCAATCCCCCACACTGAGATATTGCTAGTCCCTAGCAATGATTTGAGAAAACATAATGGATTTTAATCTCTTTACCAAAAGCCATTACTTCTGGAGTAGCCAAATGTTTCAGTTCAAGTAAGAACCATGGTACACCGATAACCATGTGATTTTAAGCAAACCACCAGCTGTAAACGGATTTAATTTTGTCTTTACCAGAAGCCGTACCCTTCTGGACTAGCCAACTCTTAGATAAATTATCAATATTATCTTTGGTGAGCTGAATACCAATTATGGATTTTCCACTGCCTTTACCACAAGCCATAACCTTGCGGGCTAGCCAACTCTTCACTTTTTAGGATATGGTGAGTTGAGAACCATACAATTTTGGGCAAATTGCAAGCCATATAAACGGATTTGATATATCTTTACCAAGAGCCGTTTGCTCCTGGATTAGCCAATCCTTTTGTCTATTAGACAAGGCGGACTGATAACCAAATGAGTAAGTGTAGAACACTTACTCCAAAAAAAAAAATTTGGCCAAAAACGGGGGAATTGGTATAATTATATGATAAAATTCGTGAGAATTCCCCCCCACACTTAGAAATGAATATTGCCCTCAATATTCAAAATACCGGCGGTTATGCCGAAACTGAGAACGTAAAAGGGAAATACTACGGCCATTATTTGAAAGGATTTTTTTTTTTTTTTTTTTTTTTTATAACATGTGGGGCATCACCCCCACACTTAGGTGGTAGAAAGGGGTAAGAAGACAGAAATATGGGTGAAAACCCATATGGTGTGTGCTACTGTTTTTGATTTCCGAGTCGCTAGCTTGACTCGACCCCGCATTAATTGGTTCATGGGGAAGCAAAGTGGAAGAAACAATCTCCATCGGACTTTCATTCAAGATGTTTGGACAAACATTTGAAGTACGTGAAAGTTCCACACCGATGAGATATAGAGAGAAAGACCCGGCTCACAGATGATAAATGAAAATGTCGGGGTCAAAGATAGTGTCCTCACTCCCGAAGGAGTGAAGAAGAGAAGAAGACACATCATATGTGAGGAATGGAAGAAAGATGTTGATAACAATCAAGATCCATTCTTCATCCTCAAATGTAGACATATCGGGAGGAAGGGTGAAGGTAGTATCATCAATAAGCAAACTCTTATGATAGAGTATACCTTCCTCCGAGCTAATATCATCCTCAAGATCAAAGTAGAAATGATCATATTCCGGAGGAGATATGTCATGAGAGAGTTCACCGGAGAACTCTTCATGAAGAGAATCATTGGAAAAAGCCTCAAGCTCGGGCTTGTCCAATGTAGAGTCACTATCCACAACGGGGATAGGAGTTGAAGCTGACTTAGCACAGAATGATTCGATCTTAGAAACGAGGAGATTTATATTGAACAATTGTTCACGAAGTATCTCGTCCTCAATTTCCAGATCATCAGAATCTCTCACTTCCTCTAAGCTAACTAGCTCAGAAGGTAGCTCCTCGACATAATCGATGTCTCCATAGGATAAAGAATCGTCAAACGAAGTATAATCGTTATCAGAATCGGAGAACATCTCGACATGATCATATGGAATGTCAAGAGGAGGAGAAGAATCATCATTAAGAGGCTCATCACACATATTACCGGAGATAACCTCGGACTCACTTGGGGTTGGAACAAGGCTCTCAACACTTGATGATTCCATTTCTGGAATAGTGCTAGAAGGCTCGTCCCCCATTATGAGAGAGTCTTTGGAAGCAATAAAAGGTAAGATATGTGTGATAGCAATAGACTGAGGGAGTTGAGAAATAAGATCGTTCAATTGAGTAACACTCTCCTCGTCGTCCTCATAGTATTCCCTCATTTGAATACTATCCTCATCATCATCGTCATCATATCGGATTCTTATGTTCATCTGCTGAAGCTTACACACCATTCTTTTCATTTGTAGTTTCTTTCGAATGCGTATTTCTTCAGAACTTTGAGGAAGATTACACTCCTCGTAATCATTGGGATGCTGTGAAGGATATTGATGAATGATGGAATACTGTGGGGGTTGGAAATTGTCAAAACCGGGAGAATTGGAATTTTGAAAATTTTGATTCATCGGTTGACATTCAAAAGTCACATGAGGACCCCCGCAATTCTCACAACAGAGATAATTGGGAAAATAACTTTCACCAAAGTTCTGATTGTAACACGGTTCCGGCTCATAGACAAGCGGGACCCGTGGTGGACAATCAAAACCGTAATGAGAATCATTCCCACAAAACTCGCATGAGTAGGATTCGTATTGGGGCTGTGGAGGTAGGTAGGAAAAATCGGGTGTTTCATTATTTGAAATGGGATCGGGATTACCGACAAACTTGTCTCCGAAACCCACATTGGTACATCGCCGACAATTTCCACCGTTAAATGGACCTCCACACCAGGAACATGTCAAATACCATGACATAGAGAATTAAACGGATAAGAGGGATAAGAGATGAAGAATTAAACAGGTTTGAGGATAAAGAAATGTAGAATTAAACAGATTGGAGGATAAAGGATGGATATTTTTGGATTTTTTGAAAAACAGGCTATAAAAACAAAGAATGAAAATATTTTTGGCGTTTTTAACACTTTAGGAAAAGTGTTAATGAACTTTTTGGATTTTTGAAAACTTTACAAAAAACTTTTTACAAAAGATGGTATATGTGCAAGAGTGGATCTGAAAAAGGCTAAACACACGCTAAAGCCTCCCCGGCAGCGGCGCCAAAAATTGTCAAGTCAAAAATTTTGATCTGTGCTAAACCGTCAAGTCAAACAGACTTAAAACAGCTTAAACACAAATACAATTAAGATCAGAGAATACAATGAATTCCCGGGTCGTTAAGTCCCAAGGAGACTCAATGGTGTGTAAAACTGATTCAGATGATGGAATGATCACTAAGGATAGTGATCTGAAAAGATTTGGATAGGATAATTACACTACTGAAAAAGATTATAAAATAAAGCGACTTAAATACAAATTAAGAAAATTAAAAAGATAAAAGATATTAAATAAACGCTATCACTATATTTAAAGTGATGAACGTTTAAAACCTAAAACTTAAAACTTACGTTTAAATAAAAATAACGTAAACGTACAAAATAAAAAATGAAACTTATACAATATAAATCCTAAAAATATGAAAAATACATTTTTACAATCCTAATAATAAAAGAAAATATTTAGAAAAAGAAAATTATTTTTATAACTAATTATCTAATTATTATTAATTAAAAACTATTTTTAACTATTTAATAATTACCTAAAATACAAGAAATTAGGAAATAAGACTAGAAAAATAAAATTAAGACTTAGAAAAATCTAAAATATTATAAAACTAATTTTAAAACTGAAAATATATTTTTTAGACTTTTTATATATTTATTACTAATTTAAAACTATTTAAAACTAATTAAATTATTTAAAAATACAAATTTAACTAAGAAAAATATGGAAAAATACTTTTTTGGCTTTTTATATTTATCTTAACCTAAGAAAATAGAAAACATATTTTTTTAAGCTTTTTCTAATTTATTTGTATTAAAAGCTATTTAAAAAGGATTAAAAACTAATTTAAATTAAGAAAAATAGCAAAACAACTTAGAAAAATCTGAAAATTTCAGGGAAACTCTAAAATAATATATAGAAGCTAGGAAAAATAGAAAAACAAGGGGTTGTGTGGAAGGATTAGGAACTGATGTGGAATGAGCTTAAAAATAAGCACTTCCAATAAGCAAATGAAGTCCAAAAGCTACCAAACTGAAATGGAAGCTACAATAAGCTAAAAAGGACCAAATGCAACAACATTCAACAAGCCATAATCTCTGGAATACACTTGACCAAGATTAGATGATTATGAGCTTATGGCAGAAAACAGTTAAGGGGTGCCTACTTTGGACAAGGAATTAAGCACTCAAATAAGCTGAGAACAGAAAATAAACAGATGGAACTTGAACTAAACCTGGCTAGGAACATGCAACCCAAAGATCAGACCTTGCCAAGCTCAAATGAGCTTGTGGCAGGGTCTGCAAGATCTGCAAAAGCTCTGTGCAGGCTTATTGCCATGCACAGGGCACTTAGCACCTATTTGATAAGCTAGTTTGAGCTTTAAGAAAAAATCACAAAAATCTACTAAAATAGATATAAGAAAATAGACCAGTGGCACTTTCTAAAACAACAAGTTTCATAAAAAATGACTCAGAAATGAGTCCAATAAAAATCACCTTAGAGTAGCCAAAACTGAGATTTTCAATGTTTGACTTTTTAACAAAAACTAAAAAGTTGACTATTTCCAACTTTGATCTTGATTTATAGACTAAAAATGATGTTATAAGGTTAAATGAAGCTATATCAAACTTTGTTTATGAATTTGGAATACAAAACAAGTATTTGCTTTAACACAAATCCAACAGTTAGCAGTTAAGAAGGACTAGAGTAAGATTTTGACTTTAGAGCTTTTGTGTGTACAAGTACTGACTCAAATGAGTCTCAAATGACTAAGCAAACATGAACCAATAGAGCTTAACTTCTACATATGCCTCTGAGACAAATAGTTCAGCAGAACCAAACACCCTTTTTAAAACTGAAATGAACTCAAAACTGCTATGGATGCTTAACTAACTACTATCACTAATCAAAACAAGTTTAGATTACCTAATTATAGCTAATTAAACACACAAAGATCAATTATAACCACAGTTACAAGAGAAGCTTGAAATGCAAACTAACTTGAAATATGAAAACTGATAAATTAACTTACATGTATCCAGATTGTTTGCAGGCTAAAATAAACCCCAAGAACCACTACACTAATCTATTTAAAACCATATCCATCCTCTGCATCACCAAATAACCATTTCCCAAACCAACTGCACCAGTTTGACTTCTGTTGACCATCAATCACATTTACTTGAGAATGAAAGGTAAGCTTATAAAAAGCTTATAGAGATCTTAACTAAACTTTTTTAAGCTTAAAACAAACAACCAACAACCTGGACAAAGGATTTTGAAACTGAAAATCTCAACAGTAACTATAGGACTTAGAACTTTTATAAAAACTTGAGAATTATGCTCAAAAGCACCCAAAATGATAACTTAACTTGAATGTTATACAAAGCAACTTAAATTACAACATTTGTAGTTAAACTAAGACATAATTTTAAACTACGACATTTTAAGAAAAAAAATGAAAAGCTAACTCCCTCTGCTGCTTCTCTTCTCTTCTCTTTATACCCAAATGTGCTTCCCACTAGTCCACTGAGAAAATCCCACCATCTTTCTAAGCCATTGGATGAGTTCAAGCAATATTGGCCGTTTGATTTGTTTTGGCGCCAAAAAGTCATGAAGGTTGCTTGGGGTAGTTTTAAAATCAATTAATGATTCTTGGAGTTGTGTTGAGGTGGGGGGACAAGGAAAATGATATGGAGAGGAGGGGGTTGAGGTGGAGGTGTGGGAGATGGAGTGAGCAGGGAGCAGTTGAGAAGATGGGAGAAAGATTGGCGCCAAGTGGGGTTGGTTTGACCTGTTTGTTTGACCAGGGAAGTAATACAAAAGGGGGGGTTCAAAAAGCTTATATGGCAGGGGGTCAAAGGGTTCAAGGGTCCAAATTGGTGTATAAAGAGTTAATAATAACAAGGACCATTTATGTAATTCCTGAAAATGTAAGGACCAAACTGCCAATATCTCAAAGTTATTCCAAAGGACTAAAACTGACAAGCTTCAAAAGTACAGGGACCAAACTTGACAATTTCCAATTTCCAGGGGCCATTTCTGCCAAATTTTAAACTTGAAGGACCATTTTTGTAATTTTCTCAAACTTTTGATATTTTTCACCAAAGGACTAAATTTGACAACTTTTGATTTTAAAAGGACCTTTGGTGACTTTACTTTTGAAATTATGTGCTCAGGGACTGTTTTTGACAACTTTTGAAACTTGGGGGACTAAAACTGCAATTTTTGCAAATTTGATACGTTTTTCATCTGATTTTGATATTTTTGCATTTAAAACACATAAAACACTGATTTGTGGTATTTTGATCATTTTGATGTGTTTCTGAGTGTTTTCAGATGATTTTGCAGTTTATTTTGTACAAAAATGATGAGTATTTAGACACTCATCAAGCATCTTGACACTGTTCCTGAAAAGGAATCGGACGAATTCATAAAGTCTAGTGTTGAGAACCTTGTCCCAATCCCGAGAGAGTCACAGGGAACTTATGATCATATGTGTGATTCTCTTTCCCCTCTTGAGTGTTCAAAAGATCATTTTGAAACTTTCTCTGATCTTAGCGACAATTGTGCTTCCTATGGAAACATCGAGTATGTTGAGTCATCTCTCCCACAGTCTGATCCTCTTCTTGAGGAGTTCACCGATGAAATCGCTCACATCAGTCCACTTTCATCAGAAAGTGACGATGGTCTCTTTGATTTCGAAGCCGACCTAGGAGAAATTGAAAGTCTCCTTTATAATGATCGTTCACTCACTTCTTACCCTAACAGTCCAATAGAGAATGTTGATCACTTTGTTCCCGAAACATTCAAAGCTACTTTCACCAATCCTCTATTTGAATTCGACTCTGAATTCACTTTAATTTCTGAGAATCCACTCTTTGATACTCAGATTGAGGATAGTGATGAGTCTACAGTGGAACAAGAATTCACAGATTTACATCTTGTGATTGATTCTCTTCACGAGAAGTTCGCCGGTGAACTCACTCATATCATATCTCCGCCGGAGTATGATAACTTCCACTTTGATTCTGACACACCCGGGATTTGTCTTGATCACGTGAGCTTAAATGATGAGATTCATAATACTGAAATTATGGATTCTCCTATGGATGAAGATGAGTTAGTCATGATTTTCATCATGACTTTCTTTTTTTTCTTCACCTATCCCGTGACTTCTTCTCTTCTTCACTCATTCGGGAGTGAAGATACCATCTTTGACCCCGGCATTTCCATGTACCATTTGTGAGCCGGGTCTGTCTCTTAATATCTCATCGGTGTGGAACTTTCACGTACTTCAAATGTTTATACAAACATCTTAAATGAAAGTCCGATGGAGATTGTCTCTTCCACTTACTTCCCCATGAACAAATTAATTCGGGGTCGAGTCAAGCTAGCGACTCGGTAATCAAAAACAGTAGTTAAACATGGGTTTTCACCCGTGTGTACCACCCTAGTGTGGGGGAGTTGCCCCCCGCTGTTGTATATAAGTTTTCATATAAAAAAAAAAAAAAAAAAAAAAAAAAAAAAAAAAAAAGGTATTTCAAATAATGGCTGTAGTATTTCCCTTTTACGTTCTCAGTTTCGGCATAACAGCCGGTACTTTGAATATTGAGGGCAATATTCATTTCTAGTGTGGGGGGAATTCTCACGAATTTTATCATGTAATTATACCACCCAATTCCCCCATTTTTGGCCAAATTTTTTTTTTTTGAGTAAGTGTTTTGCACTTACTCAGCTTATGGTTATCAGTCCGCCATGTCTAATAAACAAAAGGATTGGCTAATCCAGGAGCAAACGGCTCTTGGTAAAGATATCTCAAATCCGTTGACGGCTTGCAATTTGCCCAAAATTGTATGGTGTTCAGCTCACCATATCTTTAATTAGTGAAGAGTTGGCTAGCCCGCAAGTTTATGGCTTGTGGTAAAGGCAGTTGGAAAACCATAATTGGTAATCGACTCACCAAAGATATTTTATCTAAGAGTTGGCTAGTCCAGAAGCAAACGGCTTTTGGTAAAGACAAATCAAATCCGTTGAAAGCTGGTGATTTGCTCAAAATCATTTGGTTATCATTGTACCAAGGTTCTTACTTGAACTGAAACAATTGGCTACTCCAGAAGTAATGGCATTTGGTAAAGAGATTCAAATCCATTATGTTTTCTCAAAAGATTGCTAGGGACTAGCAATGTTTTAGTGTGGGGGATTGATGAGTGTGTAAATACTCATCATTTTTTGTCAAATCTGAACTGCAAAACATTTAAAAACACTCAGAAATGCATCAAAATACTGAAAATATCCCAAAATTGCGTTTTATATGTTTCAGATGCAAAATTATTGAAAACAAATGAAAAACGAACAAAGTTTGCATAATTGGCAGTTTCAGTCCCCCGACTTTCAAAAATTGGCAGAAATAGTCCCTGAGCACTTATTTTAAAAGAAAAGTCACCAAAGGTCCTTTTGAAATCATAAGTTGTCATAATTAGTCCTTTGGTGAAAAATTTCAAAAGTTTTGAGAAATTACAAGTTTAGTCTCCGGAGTTTCAGATATTGGCAAAAATAGTCCTTGGAAATGAAAAAAAAATGGAAAATACTTAATTTGGTCCTTGTACTATTGAAGATTGGCAAGATTGGTCCATGTGATAAATTTCGGAAGTTGGTAAGATCAACCCTTGAAGAATTGGGAAATGGCAAATATGGTCCTTGTGTATTACTTCCAAATCAAAACCATAAAAAAATAAATAAATAAACCACCCTTACCCTTACCCTTTCCCCTTACCTGATTTCAACCCAAAAACCAGGAACACAATAAAAAAAACCCAGACTCCCATCCCCTGACCCCTGCCCACCTTTCCCTCCTTTTTCCTTCCTCTTTTCTTCCTTCTCCTGACACACTCAACCCCTGCAAGCTTTGTCTCCCCCCATCCCCTGTCACTCTCTTTTCCCTCACTAAAGAAAGCACAAGGAAGCTACAAAACAAACACGAGACACAGAAGCACAGAAGAGAGAGATGAAGACATCTAGTAGTAGTATAAATATTTGTATGCCATTGTAGAGTGGGGAGTTAGTTTTTAGTTTTAATTTAGTTTCTAGTTTCAGTCTAGTTTTTAGTTTTCAAAAATTTAATTTGTAGTTTTTTCATATTTCAGATGTACTGAATTTTTTTTATTTGAATGCAAGTTTCTTTCCCCAGAATCTGTTTTATTTTGATAAAGTAAGCACTTTAGTGCTTATTTCAAAAGTGTTACGTATTACTCAATTTCTGTTACGTTATCAGTCTATTGAATTAGTTAACTCAGTTTTTTAAAGAAGAAAATATCTAAGTTTCTGTTTTGAAAAGCTAAAATCTCAGTAAAAGAGTGTTTGGGTCAAGTCTTTCTGTTGGTAAAAGTTCAGTTTCTACCTATTTGACTTAACAGGTCAAACATCTTTTAACGCATTCAAGTTAATTTAGGAGAATTTAAGTCAATTTCCTGGTTTTATAAAAGTTTAGATTTGCTAAAAAGTTAGTTTTCTGTCTTCTTGAAGGCTGCTGTTCAAGGGCCCCTTTTACAGCTTATTTCTGGTCAAGACTTTCAAAAAAATTTGTTTTCTTTAAACTTTATTCACCCATCTCAATATGTGTTAGCTTAATTTCACTTGGACTCACCTTCAACATAGATTAAATAGCCATTAGAACTCTGCAAATTGTTTCCTTTTTACTGTCACAGGACACAGCAACCCCCTGCACCATTTTTCTTAGCTTATTTATAAGCTGTAAACAGCTTATCATGGCCTGCCATAGGGGGCAAATGATGGCTAGCCAGGTGGACTTAAAGTGGGTGGAAGCTCAGGTGCTAATTCCCTTTCGAGCTTATCCCAAATAAGCTCTAAAGTGGACCCCTTGAACTGTTCTGGACTGCAACACAGCAGATAAGTTTTTCTCGCCTCGTTTCAAGTGCTTATTAGGACTCATGTCAGCTTATTTAGTTTTTTTTTTTAATTCCTTTTAGTGATTTAGACTAGGTATAGTGTAACTAGTAGACTATTAGTGCTTATTGTTAGAACTTAATTGCTTATTTTCCTTTTTTAGAGCTTAAGGTTCCCCTAGCATAGTTTATTTCCAACTGCTATTTCCCATTTAATTGTTTATTTTAGTTGTTCCTTAGGCTTATTGTAGTGTTTAATTTGAAGGAAAGCTTGTCTTGCCTTCTCAACTGCTTATCTTGACTCATTGTGTTTATAAAATCCATAAGGGGTGTTTGTTTTGGTGACTGTCCAAATTCAGCAGCAAGCATGCTGTTTGTAAAGCTTATTTGTGAGTTTCAGGAACACCAGGTTTCAAAAAATTGTCGATTTAGAATGTATCTTTAATTTCTCAAAAGAAAAAGTCAAAAAAAAAAAAAAAAATGAACAAAAAGGATAGGAGCTGGGTTCGAACACAGGACCTGCATGGTCTGCTGCACACCAGACACCACAAACCCAACTGTTCTTGGGCTCCTTTTTGCTTATGTTTTGCACTTTTAATTATTTAACAATTAGTTAGAGTCACTTATTCGTTAATTTCCAAAAGCAAAAAAATTCAAATAAATAAGTGAGCAAAAGGCAAGAGGTGGGATTCGAACCCAAGACCTCCTGCCCAGCAGTCCACGCTTCAGCAAACACCTGCACTACCATCTATGCCCTTGGGTCTTTATTGTTTTATTTTGCACTAGTTAATCTTTTAACCTAGTTTTCTTTATTTTAGCTTAAAACTCTCTTCTGCTTATTTTACTGCTTATCTAAACTGTTTTTACAGATTTGATATTTTTCTTAGGTTAATTTTATCAAAAAGTAGTTTTCACAAAATTTTCAGGATTTTTCAAAATAGTTTAGTATTTTTTATTAATTAATTAGATTAAATTAGTTTTTAATTCGTAATAAATAAAATAAAAGTCAAAAAAATACCCGGCTTTTTCCTAAAATTATTTTTAGTCATTTAGAATGTAGGAAAATTAGTTTTGCACTCATAAGACTTAAATTTCATCTTTTTCACTTTCGGGGCTCGGTGAGTTCCCGGTTTTTCGCGTTTTTGCATTTTAACACCCTAGGATGTAATTTAGCATCGTTTAATTGTTTCTTAGGATTGTATTTTCCATATCCGTAGGTATTCTACTTCTTTATTTTCACGTTTTATTTCGTACGTTCACGTAATTTTATTTAAACGTACGTTTTAGGTTTTAAAACGTTAATCGATTTTAAATATAGAATTAAAATGACTTCAAAGTCTTTAATAGATTCAGATTCCTTAGTGTAAAATCAATCATAACCTTTTCCTGTTCAATATTCACCCGATCACAGATTCGTTGTATTACAGTTTTCACACCTCGTTGGGACTTAACGACCCGGGGAAACACTAATACTCCTCTGGACTTAATTGCATTGCGTTCTGAGCTGTCTGACTTTTATTACGGTTGACCATTCACAAGTGGTTGACTTGTGTAATAAACTTGATGGTTGGGAGCCAATCACGACCCATAAAAAAATTTTGATCGATCCAAAAAAAATTTTAAAAACAAATTAGGGCAAAAGCCCTAACCCTAAAATGAGGGTTTACATAATCTGATAATCATAACCAAAACCCTAGAATAATCATATCAAACAACATACAATATTCGTTTTTTTTACGTGTTTAGCAATTAATTACTCATTAAAACCAATGACTCGTAATGCCACTGTTGGAATTATATAACATGACAATCATATATAAAAAACATATAAACATCAAAGTAAGTGCGGAAGCGCATAGGAAAGATTAACGAATAATTAATTAACATAAACAAGAATATGCGTACCTTTTTCGATTCAAGAATCAATTCCGGAAAACTAGCAATTGGTAGAACCCTAATTAGGGTGTATAGGATTATGAGAATTACCCCTTACCGTTTTGTAATTCAATCCAAGAATACTAACAATAATGTGTTAGTTACACTTTCTTGTTCACACGTACTATACCGAATTAAAGGAATGCTAGTTTTAATTAAACAAAACAATTTTGGTTTGGAAAAGGTGGTGATCGATCCCCTAGGGAGGGTGCACGATCGTTTATGGCAAAACACACACAAACAAGTTTTAGGTTCTAGCCAATGAGTACAAGAGATAAATTACAAACACCCTTGATTTTGTATTTATACCCAAACTAACTTGGTGAACAAGTTTGAGTTGTAGTTGGGTTGGGTTTGGGTCCTTGTGTCGATCGGTTATCACATTCTACAAGAGATTCCGGAACCTTCCCAATATTTACAACTTAGTCCTTTTCCAATTACATTTAACGACCGTTAGTCCATTACAACTAATTACTTAACGTCCGTTATGTTATTTCGTTTAATTAATAAATAAATACAACATTTATATTTAATTATTAGCTTTAATTCTCATACGTAAAGTGTGCAATCATGTGGTCTCGAGTTCGATCATAACTCACGTCTACTAATTTATATTCATAAAACCAACAGATTGTGACATGATGATTGTGATGAGGTTATGATTGGAATAATATGGAAGATTGTGACATAGTGATGATTGTGACATGGTGATTGTGTAGAAATGATAGAAGAGAAGATGGAGGGAAGGTGAGAGCAGGGAAGCGGTTGGGAGAAAACACATAAAAAGTGTGTATTAAAAACGATGGGAATGAGAAAAGAAAATAAATAAAACTTTATATATTGGTGAAAAACTAGGTTTAAAAAATGAAATCTTAGGTTAATCTCCACTATTAAATCAAACTAGATTAATAGTGGTGATTTATTCCTTTATAAACACCAAAATAAAAGCAAGCAAAAAAAAAATTTCTCTTACTCGTAAACACTAGAACCTACCGAAAGGTTAAGTAAGTATTTAACTCTTAATTAGGATAAGAGAATCCACCTGAATATGCGGTCTAATTATGGCTAAATTGGAGCTTACGTGAACCGACCAAATCTAGCACCTTCTTAAAAAGTAGTTGAGTCAGTTATTTACGAGACGTGTCCTTTCTTCCGGTTTCTTCTGTTAGAAAATTGTTAAACTTTGATTTGGGCAAAATTAGTCAAAGGGTAGAGGGACTAATCCTACTCCAACAGTTCTCACTACTCCGATTCCTATATAAACACCGACACTTCTCCAAACTACTTATAAAAACACATACTTAAACATTCAAGCATATATTCGCTAAAAACTACAAACACAACCTCGATCACTTTCGCAAAAAACATACACTCAACAATGGCTCCACCAGTTGCTAATAATGATTCCAACATGATCACTTCCGGTTTAGTCAAGGCGAAAACCTTTCCTAGACGTGCCTATGTCACGTTCTTGGCTGGAGACGGCGACTACTGGAAAGGTGTCGTCGCTCTAGCCAAGGGCTTATGTAAGGCCAAGTCGGTCTACCCTCTTGTGGTAGCAATACTTCCCGATGTTCCAATGGAACATCGTAAGAAATTATTGTCACAAGGGTGCATCATTCGGGAGATCGAACCCTTGCATCCACCCGAAAACCAGACTCAGTTTGCTATGGCGTATTATGTCATCAATTACTCCAAGCTACGTATATGGCAGGTAACAAATTAATCCTTCATCGTTTATTGATTTAGTTGTTACCTTGAAAGTTATATATAGCTTAGGTTTTTTATATTTGTTAGTATTTAGAAAACTCTTTTTGGACACAAATCACACAATACAGAAAGTAAACCAACTTTTTTGTTTGGTTAAATTGGGTTTTTTAAGGTCGGATACCTTTTTAGCCCATTAAAATTTGATCAAATATCATTATAAAACGTAATAACTTGATATGAGTATTTGGTCAATCTCATGAAATATTACTACAGTATTTACGTGCCATTTACTTCAAAAACTAATTAATTGAGATCTTTATTTGCAGTTTGTGGAGTATAGCAAGATGATATATTTAGACGGGGACATACAAGTATTCGACAATATTGACCATCTCTTCGATTTGCCAGACGGCTATTTCTACGCGGTCATGGATTGTTTTTGTGAGCGAAATTGGAGAAACAGTCCACAATACCAAATCGGGTACTGCCAACAGTCACCCGAAAAGGTCCAATGGCCAGAAGAGAAACTTGGCCCAAAACCTGCGCTCTACTTTAACGCAGGCATGTTTGTTTTCGAGCCAAGTCTCTCAACCTACCGCGATCTCCTCGAGTCAGTGAAGACAACTCCACCAACATTATTTGCGGAACAAGATTTCTTGAACATGTTCTTTAGGGACATTTACAAGCCTATCCCAACCGAATACAACTTGATCTTAGCGATGTTGTGGCGTCACCCTGAGAATTTTGACCTTGAAAAGGTCAAAGTGGTGCATTATTGTGCCGATGGGTCAAAGCCGTGGCGATACACTGGAAAAGAAGTGAACATGGATAGGGAAGATATTAAGATGTTGGTGAAAAAGTGGTGGGACATTTATAACGACGAGTCTTTGGATTTCTGGAGGATCCGTGGAGACACGATGCCTTTGATGGTGTTGGATAAACCGAAACCTGTGGTTTCCAAGAGGGGTAGTCGCTACGTGACTGCTCCGTCAGCGGCTTAACCTATCGCTAAATCAAATACCATAGGTGTTAGCATTTTTTTACTTCCTTTATAATGCCTCTCAAAATTTTATATTTTGAGAGAACTAGCAACTAAAAGTAATGTATAGTGATGGGATTTTTTTTCTGAAGTAATTTTCGGTTATTGGTGAGGGATTGTAATTACGAATATTAAGGTTTCCAACATAATATTAATGGAAAATTACTATTTATGTAACTTCTTGTTGAAAATCAAGAAAGAGTACAAGCAAAAAGATTACAATAGAGCAAAATTCCATTTACATACAAAATGTTTACTTAAGATTTGAAGTTCTGAATTGTATAATTTTTGTCGTTATATAACTAAGTAAAAAATTATCAGTTGTAAAAATAATGTTATTTCACCGATTCAATCACTGAGTTTAAATAAGAATGTTGGCTAAATTACAAGTAACAATTTCACAAATGTGCAACATATATAGCTATATTTTCATTATAAGTAGGATGGACCGATGGAGGGTTTATTAGCCGTATATTATATTCGCGGCCTGTGACCGATATATGGGCTTATGCTCACCTTGTCTTCCTATAGATAATGTATTTATACTTTGGCATTGTTTATGATTAGACTTGCGGGAAATTAACTTACTCGAAATATATGACATCACAACCTTAAGATCCATTCCTAGAACCTTAATCATCCAATCCATATTCGACTGTCATTTTTTTCCGTTTTCTTCCTTTATTTTTAGCTTGCTTTGCTTTGATATACCTGTCATAGCATCATGACATAAAACACACCACCAAATCCGTCTAAACAAATAAAAAACAAATCAATTGATAAAGCTTATTCAATTGCAAGCATCAAAGCGTGTAACCCCACACCTCTTGATCTAGACAAGCTAAAATACAACTCTTCGAGTGCTTTATTTAAACATTATTTGCAAAAGCTATAATGTGCATCATCAACTAGCCGCCCCATTAACCGCCACAAGCACCACTCCTATTGATCCACACCATAATTCTAATGACTCGTTAGTAGTCATGCGGATGTAGTCCACCAACTCTCCCAAACTCGTAGATATGATCATCGATGATAGTGCAACGGCTAATGATGTTTGGGAACGTCTAAAAGACATCTTTCATGATAATAAAGATGCCTATGTAATTCAACTTGATAACGAGATTAGCAACATGAGGTAACCTCTCCGTCAATGACTACTTTCAAGAGATTAAGTCTAAAGTCGGTCACCTTGCTAATCTCGGCTCCAAGGTGAGTGACTCAAGTCTTGTCACATATGCGATTAATGGTCTTCGTGCTAAATTTTTTGAGATAGCACGAATAATTTGTCATAGGGAAAAACTATTTACGTTTGATATTGCGCAATCTACGGTTACTCTTGAGGATAGTGACATGCTTCATCAATTTAATGGTGCTTCGTCTTTTTTTACAACACATCCTCATCTCTAATGTGTAAATTATCTAACTTCAAATTTATAACCTTTTGATAGCGTATCAATATTAATGGCCCAAGTCCATTAATTAAACACCAAAGTCAAGCCCATTACAAATACTTAGCAAGGCCCATTATCAACATTTGATAGGCCTGGTCACATTCTCAGGCTTCATACAGCTTGGGAAGACCTCTTAAGCCATGTAACGGACATGCGTGAGAAACTTGTCTTCCAAATGCCACTAACGTCCAAGATATACCTTCTGACATGTGACAATGGGAGACACACCAGTAAGAACAGAGGATCAGGCACGACCTGGTACAAGCTAAGGAAAATATTTTCACATGTATTCTTGTTTGCACACCAGATGGTCAACACGTGTCCTGTCTTACAACCATTTGATCATCCTCACGGGTTTATCCCTAAACCATAATGCCTCTCTATAAATAGAAGGCATTTCCTCACCTTTGAAGGATCCTCGAATCTTCAGATTCTCTCTACTCATACTCATACTATTTCATATAGTAAAACACACATGACACGGTTTGTTGTGAGCGTTACCCAAGCTCGTAATTCTTAATCAAACCTTTGGGTCCTTGCCATTCAATACGGGAAACCGAACAACACAACCATCCCCAAACCATCCTTAATCTCTTTTTACATACCATACATAAATATGGAGCCATCCGTGGGGACATGATAAAAGCTATTAACTCTCGTCTATTTTCATTCATTTTCTCACTTGAAATAGCACAATTTTTTTCCTTTCAAATAAGTTTAAAACTAGCATGTCTCGTGAACAAACCTTGCAACCATTCACTTTCAAAACAAACATCAACCACCTTGGATAATTCCAAATGGAATATTTCATTCACCGTTGGAAGGGTCAATAGAAGCTAGAAAGCAATGTTCATCAGCCATCATGGAATTCAACAAAATGATCACCTTGAGAGATGCATACAAAAACCAACCACGTCAACCTACATGAAGTACCTCTCCAACAAAATCTTGAGCAGTTTCAAGGATACTTACAAGTTTTTGGGTTAGCTCAGGGTCTTGAGGCTCAAGGTTAGATGGTAAATTTTCGAACGTCGTTGTCAAACAACACGTCATGGTTAGAGGTACAATATGGAATGGAAAACACCATACTCGAGTTACACGTATAAATGACTCTTAGGTAAACATATGTTCATCTATTTACACTTCTTCATATAATCATATACGGTATACCAAATTTTAAGAGCACATTAGCACCTAGCACCGGCCCTCGGGCTAGTTTAACTCTAGAATTGGCTCAAAAATATACCTTTTCACCACTTGGTCCATCCTCTCAGGGTATCACATCCTGTAGAAATTCACCTACCCAGACAATACCTAGTAGAAAATACCCAACTCAGGCCCTACGCGAAATACCCAACAAATCCCCTGATAATGTGTAATCAAAAGGTTTATGAATCCATATAATCTTTAGAATGTGTACGAAGTGCAACAATCCAAGTGTGGATTATAGCATGCATCTAGGAGCTGGAATCTTAAAATTTAATTATTAAATCAATGATTTAATTTTGACTAAAAAAAGATAACTGTTGAGTACTCCTAAGAGCTAGTGGGAGCACCATGTTTGTTTATTTTCGTAAATCTCATATGTCGTTAACATATTAAAAATAACATTTTATCTAAACTAGATTTGAATCTTTAGCTTGGAATAAAGTTTCTTTTGAGGTATTTAGAAAATAAAACATGCAACCCTTTTATATATGTTTATTAAAATACACATGCGTGGTTATTAAGTCTAATACAATATGGCACATTGTTGAACGAGCCTCAAGGATCTATCTCTCCTGATGAGATTGAACACATGAATGGAAACTTAAGTTTAACTAAAAGATTCATCATGTATGTCGTATTATTCATAAGACTATTTATATCATTTTCATGAATACCACAACAAATGTCTAAGTGAAAGTCATAACATAACTATTAAAAGAACATTCTAAAGAACCTATAAAGGACCAAAGAAATGTTCATCATTTACGGATATTTTAGAAGAGCTTAGTGTTGCTTGTATACATTAATGCTAGTTTTGATTGAGATGATGTTCAACCCTAGTCATTAAAGAACTTCATCATGATTGATGACTTTGTTGACTAGACATGCCCGATTGAGAGCATCTTTGCACTATTCATTGATAGAAAAAGAAAACTTTACAGTTGGGGACCAGTTAGGATGATTGTCTCAAACAGGTTTTTTGATAGCTTCAAACACCTGATGGAATATATTGTGGCAATACTCGTTTTGTGGTACTTGTACTTGAGTGCACACTTACAAAATGACAATCATCGTATTATTCAAAAACTTCACTATTTGTGATATTTTTAAAGTAGTATTCTCATAGTTCTACAAGATTATATGTTGTTCCCTTGTGCAAAGTTAGTTTAACTAGAAAGTTAACCTAACCAAGTTCCATGTTTAATAATGATGTAATGAAAACTTATGTAAGATATAAATACTCTTAAGTAAAGACACAAAGTTTTCAACGTTTAATTCTTATTAGATATATATCCAAGAATTATACCCAAGTGTTTGCTGAACAACACTTGGGATTGAATGATAAGTATGTATATGATCTTCTCATTAAAATTAAATAAAGTGTTTAAGTAAGAACTATGTGTTGGTTTATGGATATATTTAACATGTGTATGACCGGATTCGAACTCGAGACCACGGGGATTGCACACTTTACGTATGAGACTCGATGTTTAAATAATTAATATAAAATATTATGTTTAATTATTAAATTCACAATAAACGACTTAATGAGCGATAAGTTCTTATCAAAAGTGACTATCAGTCGTTAAATGTCAACGGGATATGAAGAAAAGTAAACAAGCCAAAAGACGGTTTTAGGAACCCTCTTTTGGGCTTGTTTTTGGCCGAAACTATGGAATCCCACATCGGAAACCATAGTAAACTTGACATCTACCATAAGGCTATAAATACATCCCATGTATTCATCCTTTGGTACACTTGATTTCAATAGAAGGCCAAACTTCTTCTTTCTTCCCTATTGTTCTTAGGTCGACGAGTGAAACCCCATGTAAGGGATTTACGAGTGACCTTGAGCATAACAAAGGTGTTTGGTTATTCTATTGTGATCAAGAACTAGCATTCGCATCGAATCGCTAATAGTACGTGTGTACAAAAACGTGGTGTAACACACTATTGTTACATCAATTGGTTTGAATTGAAAAACGGTAAGGGTCAATTCGTTAAACCACATAAACCCTAATTAGGGTTCTTGATTGAAGGAGATATAGCCAATTGGAAGAGGTACGTTACGCATTTATTTCAGTTAATTAATTGCTGTTATATTTTAAGTCTTCCGCTGTGTACTCTGTGATGTCTATATGTTATTATTTGTATATCATATATCGTAACCTCAACAGTGGCATCACGAGACTTGTATAACAAGTAATTAATTACTGAAACACATAAAATTAAATAAATTGCTTGTGTTATAAATTGTATGCGTAGATCTAGGGTTTGCAAAACCTAAACCCTAATTTTTTTTTGGGGGGGGGGGCGTTTTTTGGTGCCCTAATTAGGGTTTTGTAAACTTCAGTTTTAATTGGATTAGAAACCCTAGGTTGCATGCAATTTTATGTGTATTGTGTAACTCTGTTTAATTGCATTAATTGTTAAGTGTGATTTACATCCATGATAATTACATGCATGTTTTTATCATGGATCTGCTTTTATTGTATGTTTTACTTGGTTAAGTGATATACACTAAATATTATGATTGATCTAAAATTGGGGAAGACCTCAATTATTATTATTAAATCAATTATATGCTATGTGGTATGTGTTTGATTTCGACTTACGCAATCGATGAATCGATGCATGTGGCTCACCTTCTTGTAAACGGGTGAAAGTCTTAATTAAACATGTACATATTGACAGATCTAGAATTGATAATTAATAAGATTTATCAAAAGGTTTGCA